>CM055127.1:129853307-130453307 GCA_029206835.1 Rana muscosa | reverse complement strand
GGTGCGCGCAAGAGGGGTCCTATAATGACAGCAATGCAGCATCGAATCTAGAAGGGTGGTAGTATGTGATCCAAGGTTGCCAGACTCTGAGAAACTTGTCACGCGTATCAGAAAGAATAACCTGCTCTCAGACTCTTACACCAGGGAACACCTCCAACCCCCAGGACACCCCCCTTTTCTTAAAGGGAAAACTACCTGCTTTCCTTTTGTCCTGTACTGTCCCACCCTGTCATGCCGTCCCTGCGCCTATCTGTTTCTTTCTTGCTCCGGGACTCTCTAAGTGCAGCAATCTCCAGCAACAATTATGATCTTGGTAAAGTCAGATTGGTAAAAGCTGATTGCTGATTGGTTGCTATGGATTATTGGATTTTGCAAATTGTTCTTTGCCTTTCTGAATACACTTCATTGTGTTATGTTAATGCCAAGAGGCCTTCTGCTAAATATGTCAGCCTGTACAGACCACACGTTCGGCCATACTTAAAGCGGAACTTCACCCAAAAGGGAAAGTTTCGCTTGTCTGCATCCTCCCCGTCTCCACTGCCACATTTGGCACTTTTTTTTTGGGGGGGGGGGTGGAAGTAGGTCAGATTGCAGTGGCGATCTGAGCCGGAAGTTCACTCCCCCTTCTTCCCCCCGCTGTCCCCACAGGTCCCAGGGCACTGCGAGATCATTCACAAAGTGCAGCACAGCTCGCTGCCTAACAGTTTCCCATATCTAAGATGCCGGTGTCTTCACTGCCAGTTTCTCTTACCTAAGATGCCGGCGCCTTCACTGCCGGTTCCCTTACCTAGGATGCCGGCGCCTTCACTTCCAGTTTCTCTTACCTAAGATGTCGGCGCCTTCACTGCCGGTTTCTCTTACCTAAGATGTTGGCGCATTCACTGTCGGTTTCTCTTACCTAAGATGTCGGCGCCTTCACTGTCGGTTCCCTTACCTAGGATGCCGGCGCCTTCACTGCCGGTTCCCTTACCTAGGATGCCGGCGCCTTCACTTCCAGTTTCTCTTTCCTAAGATGTCGGCGCCTTCACTGCCGGTTCCCTTACCTAGGATGCCGGCGCCTTCACTGCCGGTTCCCTTACTTAGGATGCCGGCGCCTTCACTTCCAGTTTCTCTTACCTAAGATGTCGGCGCCTTCACTGCCGGTTCCCTTACCTAGGATGCCGGCGCCTTCACTGCCGGTTCCCTTACCTAGGATGCCGGCGCCTTCACTTCCAGTTTCTCTTACCTAAGATGCCGGAGCCTTCACTGCCGGTTCCCTTACCTAGGATGCCGGCGCCTTCACTTCCAGTTTCTCTTACCTAAGATGTCGGCGCATTCACTGTCGGTTTCTCTTACCTAAGATGTCGGAGCCTTCACTGCCGGTTTCCCTTACTTAGGATGCCGGTGCCTTCACTGCTGGTTTCCCTTATCTGAGATGCCGGCACCTGCACCTGAAGCCAATTGAAGAATCGCCTTGGGTGTGAACATCACGGTAAGTGTCCTTATATTAAATGTCAGCAGCTACAGCATTTGTAGCTGCTGACTTTTCATTTTTGTGGAGAGACTGGAGCTCCTCTTTAAAGGGACTAATTTATAAACATTTGCATAGCTGCTCATCCATCAAGTAAATTTGTTCAGTGTGAATGGGGAAAAATGAAATGTTTTCAGGCTATATTCTCTGCAGATTGAATGTTATTTATTAAAGAGAAAAACTGTGAATGAGAAAAACGTATTTTGGCCCCTAGATGGCGCTGAATATCATAGAAAATGAGTAAGCTCCTCTTCAGTGATGAGCTCAGGCATGAGTCTTAACCAGCCTAAGCTACCCTGTGGTAAGCTGTCAAAGCCGACAGCCAGTCATAGGCGGTGGTGCAGCTACCTCTGCCGCCCATGATTGGCTGTCGGCTTTCACAGCTGGGAGAGCTCAGGTAAGTTCGGACTCATGTCTAAACTAGGGTTGCCACCTGTCCGGGATTCACCTAGACAGTCCGGGTTTTGAATCATGTGTCTGGGTTTCAGTCCACCTGAAACCCGGACACAATTGTCAGACAGGAATGTGGCTCGGATTACGGCTTGACAGGAGGGTGAGGGGGCACTATGTGCGCCGCATTACTATTCTCTTTGAAGTGCCCAAAGGTGTCTCAGGTCTGTTACAATCCTATAGTGTGTACTAAAACAAAACAAAAAAAAAGTGTACTGTGTGCCGCTAAAGTGTTCGGATTTGGCTAGAAATAAAAGTGGCAACCCTAGTCTGAACATGCCTGAGCTCATCACTGGAGAGGAGCATACCCATTTCCTATGGAATTCAGCGCCATCTAGTGGCCAAAATGCAGTATTTTCCCCATTCCCTCTGTTTTTCTTCAATAAATAACCTTCAATCTGCAGAGAATATAGCCTGAAACATTAGATTTTTTACATGCAGGAATTTACATGCAGTTTTGATGGACGAACGGCTGTGCAAATGTTTATAAATTTGCTGTCTGAACCCCCGTGAGCTGATCCCTACTGCTCTGCTTCATCTAGTGGCTATAATGCAGTATTTTCCCCCATTTGACTTGTTTTTTTTCAATAATAACATTCGATCTGCACAGAATATAGCCTGAGAACATTTGATTTTGCCTCATTCCCAAAGATCACCTTCACATGCAATTTCAATGGACACAGTGCCGGAACAAGGTCATCTAGAGCCCAGGGCAAACATGCTAAACTGCCCTCCCCCCCACCAAGTGGTATGAGCATTATGTGTCAGCAATAAGCCCCCCTCAAAAACACTGGGCACTAATCTGCAAGCTTAAATGCCCTATGCATAAATTCCCCCTCCTACCAGTATAAATCTGCCCCCCCCCTGCTAAAATGCACCTTCTCAGCACAAATCTTTGCCCCCTTCTCCCCCACACCCCAAAAAAATTTAAATAAAAAAAACACTCCTCCTGGCACAAATTCTCTACCCCTATAATTTCCCCTTCTAGTACACATCTTCTCCCCCCTGTAAATCCCCTTCCAGCACAAATTCCTCCCAAATCTCCCCTCCTAACATGAATCCCCCCCCCCTGTAAATCCCCCTTCCAGCACAAATTCCTCCCAAATCTCCCCTCCTAGCATGAATCCCCCCCCAGCACAAATTCCTCCCAAATATCCTCTCCTAGCATGAATCCCCCCCCTGTAAATCCCCCTTCCAGCACAAATTCCTCCCAAACCTCCCCTCCTAGCATGAATCCCCCCCCAGCACAAAATCCTCCCAAATATCCCCTCCTAGCATGAACCCCCCCCTGTAAATCCCCCTTCCAGCACAAATTCCTCCCAAATCTCCCCTCCTAGCATGAATCCCCCTCCCCTGTAAATCCCCTTCCAGCACAAATTCCTCCCAAATCTCCCCTCCTAGCATGAATCCCCCTCCCCTGTAAATCCCCTTCCAGCACAAATTTCTCCCAAATATCCTCTCCTAGCATGAATCCCCCTCCCCTGTAAATCCCCTTCCAGCACAAATTTCTCCCAAATATCCTCTCCTAGCATGAATCCCCCCCTGTAAATCCCCCTTCCAGCACAAATTCCTCCCAAATCTCCCCTCCTAACATGAATCCCCCCCTTGTAAATCCCCCCTCCAGCACAAATTCCTCCCAAATCTCCCCTCCTAGCATGAATCCCCCTCCCCTGTAAATCCCCTTCCAGCACAAATTTCTCCCAAATATCCTCTCCTAGCATGAATCCCCCCCCTGTAAATCCCCCTTCCAGCACAAATTCCTCCCAAATCTCCCCTCCTAACATGAATCCCCCCCCTGTAAATCCCCCCTCCAGCACAAATTCCTCCCAAATCTCCCCTCCTAGCATGAATCCCCCTCCCCTGTAAATCCCCTTCCAGCACAAATTTCTCCCAAATATCCTCTCCTAGCATGAATCCCCCCCCCTGTAAATCCCCCTTCCAGCACAAATTCCTCCCAAATCTCCCCTCCTAACATGAATCCCCCCCTGTAAATCCCCCCTCCAGCACAAATTCCTCCCAAATCTCCCCTCCTAACATGAATCCCCCCCTGTAAATCCCCCTTCCAGCACAAATTCCTCCCAAATCTCCCCTCCTAGCATGAACCCCCCCCCCTGTAAATCCCCCTTCCAGCACAAATTCCTCCCAAATCTCCCCTCCTAGCATGAATCTTCTCCCCCCTCCCAACACAAATCCCCCTAAATCACCACTTTTAGCACCCCCCCAACTAGAACAACACATACCCCCTTCTGCCCCCAATCCCCCCCCCCCCACATTCTCCTTGTGTTGCCCCTCCACTTCACATGATACCACAGCGCCCAGGGTAGCCATCCCTCCTGCACCCCCCCCCGGTCCCGGATGCACAAACAGTTATGCAATTTTTTTTATAAATATACCCAAACTGTATCTAAAGACAACAGCTTTTTACATTTTAGATGGATTAGGGAATAGTTAGCAATCCTGACAGATTCTATTGCTGTCTGTGTCCCCATTAGAGGGATTCCCCCTATTTGTTCTTGTGACTATTGTCACTGGGACTGAAAGTGGAGGAAAATCCAACATTTTGAGTTGCCACGGGAACGGGTATACAAGGGAAACGGTCTAAGTACTTTCACACAAAGGCGCTTTGCAGGCGCTATAGCACTATAAATAGCGCCTGCAAAGCGCCTCTCCTCTCACTCCAGTGTGAAAGCCAGAGGGTGTATACACCGCTCCTAAAGTGCCCCTGCCCATTGAAATCAATGGGCAGCGCCACCAAAGCACTTTTAACCCTTTTTTAAAAGCACCCCGCTAGCGGCCGAAAAACGCTGGTTAAAAAAGAAACGCTTTACCGCCGACGCCTGCCCGCCCCAGTGTGAAAATGCCCTAAGAAAGGATTTTACTCACATTGGAAGGATTACATCTCACTACCTGTTGTGACTATAGGACAGGAAGTGAAGAGAAATCTCACAAGGGGACACAGACAGCTTGATATGCTTCAATAAGGGAAGAAAGTGCAGAAAACCTGAGCAAACAATCATCCTCTGTTGTTCTGGCTTCTAGAAAACAAATAAAATAAATATAAGGCCCCTTTCCCATGATCGGCCCGCTTGGATCCGCCTATCCATTTTTAAGGCAGATCCAAGCGGGCCACCCATTGACTTGTATAGGCAGGCCGATGTCAGCGGAGATGGGTCCGCTGACACTCGCCTGCCATCCGATCCGACGAGATCCGCTCAAAACAGACGGAGGGCGATATGTTCGCCATCCGCCTAGCGCATCAGATCAGATGAAAACGGACAGGCTGTCGGTTTTCATCCGATCTCCCCATAGAGGACAGCGGGGCTCTGACAGGCTTATCCCTGACCAGTGAGCGGAGACAGACCTGTCATCTGCCTGCTCAGCGGGGATCAACGGATCGATCTCCTGCTGAGCTAGCGGAGTCCGTCCAGCCAATCCACCCTGTTTGAAAGGGGCCTAATACAAATATAATATAACACATATAAATAAAAAAACAAATCTGATAATTATGACTCAGTAGTGACCACTCAAACTAAGTGTCAGCTCTTGGATTCAGTAATTGGGGGCCACATAGCATCTAGAAAGAAAGGTGTCTCGCTGATCCTGTCAGCTTCTGACTTCAGTGCTCAGTAAAATAAAGTAAGCCCTCCAGAAAGAAGGAGAAAATGTGAGTGTCAGCTCCTGAGTCCAGTGATCAGTAAAGTAAAATTAGCAGGAGGAGTGTACACTCCAGGAAGAGTGAGGAAAAGTGAGTGTCAGCTCCTAAATCCAGTGATCAGTAAAGTAAAATTAGCAGGAGGAGTGTACACTCCAGGGAGAGTGAGGAAAAGTGAGTGTCAGCTCCTGAGTCCAGTGATCAGTAAAGTAAAATTAGCAGGAGGAGTGTACACTCCAGGAAGAGTGAGGAAAAGTGAGTGTCAGCTCCTGAGTCCAGTGATCAGTAGAGTAAAATTAGCAGGAGGAGTGTACACTCCAGGAAGAGTGAGGAAAAGTGAGTGTCAGCTCCTAAATCCAGTGATAAGTGAAGTAAAATTAGCAGGAGGAGTGTACACTCCAGGAAGAGTGAGGGAAAGTGAGTGTCAGCTCCTAAGTCCAGTGATAAGTAAAGTAAAATTAGCAGGAGGAGTGTACACTCCAGGAAGAGTGAGGAAAAGTGAGTGTCAGCTCCTGAGTCCAGTGATAAGTAAAGTAAAATTAGCAGGAGAAGTGTACACTCCAGGAAGAGTGAGGAAAAGTGAGTGTCAGCTCCTGAGTCCAGTGATAAGTAAAGTAAAATTAGCAGGAGGAGTGTACACTCCAGGAAGAGTGAGGAAAAGTGAGTGTCAGCTCCTGAGTCCAGTGATAAGTAAAGTAAAATTAGCAGGAGGAGTGTACCCTCCAGGAAGAGTGAGGGAAAGTGAGTGTCAGCTCCTAAGTCCAGTGATAAGTAAAGTAAAATTAGCAGGAGGAGTGTACACTCCAGGAAGAGTGAGGAAAAGTGAGTGTCAGCTCCTGAGTCCAGTGATAAGTAAAGTAAAATTAGCAGGAGGAGTGTACACTCCAGGAAGAGTGAGGGAAAGTGAGTGTCAGCTCCTAAGTCCAGTGATAAGTAAAGTAAAATTAGCAGGAGGAGTGTACACTCCAGGAAGAGTGAGGAAAAGTGAGTGTCAGCTCCTGAGTCCAGTGATAAGTAAAGTAAAATTAGCAGGAGAAGTGTACACTCCAGGAAGAGTGAGGAAAAGTGAGTGTCAGCTCCTGAGTCCAGTGATAAGTAAAGTAAAATTAGCAGGAGGAGTGTACACTCCAGGAAGAGTGAGGAAAAGTGAGTGTCAGCTCCTGAGTCCAGTGATAAGTAAAGTAAAATTAGCAGGAGGAGTGTACCCTCCAGGAAGAGTGAGGAAAAGTGAGTGTCAGCTCCTAAGTCCAGTGATAAGTAAAGTAAAATTAGCAGGAGGAGTGTACACTCCAGGAAGAGTGAGGAAAAGTGAGTGTCAGCTCCTGAGTCCAGTGATAAGTAAAGTAAAATTAGCAGGAGAAGTGTACACTCCAGGAAGAGTGAGGAAAAGTGAGTGTCAGCTCCTGAGTCCAGTGATAAGTAAAGTAAAATTAGCAGGAGAAGTGTACACTCCAGGAAGAGTGAGGAAAAGTGAGTGTCAGCTCCTGAGTCCAGTGATAAGTAAAGTAAAATTAGCAGGAGGAGTGTACCCTCCAGGAAGAGTGAGGAAAAGTGAGTGTCAGCTCCTGAGTCCAGTGATAAGTAAAGTAAAATTAGCAGGAGGAGTGTACCCTCCAGGAAGAGTGAGGAAAAGTGAGTGTCAGCTCCTGAGTCCAGTGATCAGTAGAGTAAAATTAGCAGGAGGAGTGTACACTCCAGGAAGAGTGAGGAAAAGTGAGTGTCAGCTCCTAAGTCCAGTGATAAGTAAAGTAAAATTAGCAGGAGGAGTGTACCCTCCAGGAAGAGTGAGGAAAAGTGAGTGTCAGCTCCTGAGTCCAGTGATAAGTAAAGTAAAATTAGCAGGAGAAGTGTACACTCCAGGAAGAGTGAGGAAAAGTGAGTGTCAGCTCCTGAGTCCAGTGATAAGTAAAGTAAAATTAGCAGGAGAAGTGTACCCTCCAGGAAGAGTGAGGAAAAGTGAGTGTCAGCTCCTGAGTCCAGTGATAAGTAAAGTAAAATTAGCAGGAGAAGTGTACACTCCAGGAAGAGTGAGGAAAAGTGAGTGTCAGCTCCTGAGTCCAGTGATAAGTAAAGTAAAATTAGCAGGAGAAGTGTACACTCCAGGAAGAGTGAGGAAAAGTGAGTGTCAGCTCCTGAGTCCAGTGATAAGTAAAGTAAAATTAGCAGGAGAAGTGTACACTCCAGGAAGAGTGAGGAAAAGTGAGCGTCAGCTCCTAAATCCAGTGATAAGTGAAGTAAAATTAGCAGGAGGAGTGTACACTCCAGGAAAAGGTGTCATCTCCTGAGTCCAGTGATCAGCTATGTTAGCAGAAGCAGTGTGCATGCCAAGAAGATTGAGGAAATGAGAGTGTCAGCTCTGCAGTCCAGTGAGAGATTAGCAGGAGGAGGGGTGAGTGTAAGCTCTAGGGCCCAGTGAGCAAAAGGAGGGAAGTTGGCAGGATGAGTGTTCTGGGAAGGAGGAGAAGTAATTGTCAGGTCCTGGTCTCAGCAATCAGAACTGAACTTTGTATAAGAAGTGTGAATTCTGGGACAGATGGGAAGTGAGTGTCAGCTTCCAAGTCCAGCTATCATTAGAGAAAAGTTTACATGGAGGTTGATAAGTCTGAACAGTGTGCATGCAAAGAAGAAAGGAGAAAAAACAAGTGGCAGCTCATGTGTGCACTCAGAGATGGTGAAGCAATAAGCATCAGCTCTTGGTTGATAAAGTGAGGTTAGTGGGACTGCTCTTGGAATGGGAAATTAGCAAAAAGAGGAGTGAGTTTCAGCTCTTGGGTCCAGCAATTAGACATGAACTTTGTTGGAGAAGTGTGTGTAGCGCCCATCCCATTTAGGAGTGCTATATACCCAAATTTAGGGGCTGGTCTGAGATAGTAGTTGGGCTCAGACCATTCTCAATTATAGGTTGTGCTGCTTTATTTCTCCAGGTGGTATACTGGTGTGCAGTTCCCTGTGGCCTGTAGGTGGCACTGCCATAATGGGTCAGGGTTGAACCATCAGTACTAGTGCTGTGCCTTGGGGTGTCCTCTCTTGGCAGCGGTACAGTGGGCGTGGTTGGCCTGCTGTGCATGCTGGGAGGGGATACATAAGGGGCAGACACCGCCTGGGAGGGGTCTTCGGAGGAGGAGAGGAGTCGAAGTCCAAGTGCGTGGCGCATGGCCCTCCAGGCCATGGGGCCACGTGTGCATCAGTCCCAGGCACCTTTAGCCCTGGAGCTGCATTTTCATCACTGGGCCCAGCACCTTTAGCCGGAACCCACTTCTGGGAAGAGGAATCCCAGGGTGTCCCTCGCGAGAGAGCCCGCTTCTAAGAAGAGGAGGCCGGGGGAAGACCTTTCTGATGGACCGGTGAGAGTTCACGGTGAAGGAAGGGGCCCGGTAACTCTCTGGAGGGATTCTTCTATCCACCAAGGGCCTAGTAATGTGCTGCTGCTGGCACTTGTCCTTACATAACAAAAGCTGAGAGGTTCGGGGTCTGATAGATTCTGTGGCAGAGAGTCTCCCGATCATATCTAGGAAGAGAACCTGATTAAACGTCGAAGCATCACTTCGGGTGCTAGGATCCACTTTGTAGGAGACTATCCGGGTGAGCTATAGGAGGGAGTGTAGCAGGAAGGAGGAGTGGATCCTGGGAAGGAGGAGTGAGTGTCAGCTCTTGGGTCCAGCAATGAGAAGTTTATAGGAGGAAGTGTAGCTGGGCAGGAAGGAGGAGTGGATCCTGGGAAGGAGGAGTGAGTGTCAGCTCTTGGGTCCAGCGATAAGAAGTTTATAGGAGGGAGAGTAGCCGGGCAGGAAGGAGGAGTGGATCCTGGGAAGGAGGAGTGAGTGTCAGCTCTTGGGTCCAGCCATGAGAAGTTTATAGGAGGGAGTGTTTAGCCGGGCAGGAAGGAGGAGTGGATCCTGGGAAGGAGGAGTGAGTGTCAGCTCTTGGGTCCAGCCATGAGAAGTTTATAGGAGGGAGTGTTTAGCCGGGCAGGAAGGAGGAGTGGATCCTGGGAAGGAGGAGTGAGTGTCAGCTCTTGGGTCCAGCCATGAGAAGTTTATAGGAGGGAGTGTAGCCGGGCAGGAAGGAGGAGTGGATCCTGGGAAGGAGGAGTGAGTGTCAGCTCTTGGGTCCAGCCATGAGAAGTTTATAGGAGGGAGTGTAGCCGGGCAGGAAGGAGTGGATCCTGGGAAGGAGGAGTGAGTGTCAGCTCTTGGGTCCAGCCATAAGAAGTTTATAGGAGGAGAGTGTAGCCGGGCAGGAAGGAGGAGTGGATCCTGGGAAGGAGGAGTGAGTGTCAGCTCTTGGGTCCAGCGATAAGAAGTTTATACGAGGGAGTGTAGCCGGGCAGGAAGGAGGAGTGGATCCTGGGAAGGAGGAGTGAGTGTCAGCTCTTGGGTCCAGCCATGAGAAGTTTATAGGAGGGAGTGTTTAGCCGGGCAGGAAGGAGGAGTGGATCCTGGGAAGGAGGAGTGAGTGTCAGCTCTTGGGTCCAGCGATAAGAAGTTTATAGGAGGGAGTGTAGCCGGGCAGGAAGGAGGAGTGGATCCTGAGAAGGAGGAGTGAGTGTCAGCTCTTGGGTCCAGCGATGAGAAGTTTATAGGAGGAGAGCGTAGCCTGGGCAGGAAGGAGGAGTGGATCCTGGGAAGGAGGAGTGAGTGTCAGCTCTTGGGTCCAGCGATAAGAAGTTTATAGGAGGAAGTGTAGCCAGGCAGGAAGGAGGAGTGGATCCTGGGAAGGAGGAGTGAGTGTCAGCTCTTGGGTCCAGCGATAAGAAGTTTATAGGAGGAAGTGTAGCCGGGCAGGAAGGAGGAGTGGATCCCGGGAAGGAGGAGTGAGTGTCAGCTCTTGGGTCCAGCAATGAGAAGTTTATAGGAGAGGAGTGTAGCCTGGGCAGGAAGGAGGAGTGGATACTGGGAAGGAGGAGTGAGCGTCAGCTCTTGGGTCCAGCCATGAGAGGTTTATAGGAGGGAGTGAAGCCGGGCAGGAAGGAGGAGTGGATCCCGGGAAGGAGGAGTGAGTGTCAGCTCTTGGGTCCAGCGATGAGAAGTTTATAGGAGAGGAGTGTAGCTGGGCAGGAAGGAGGAGTGGATCCTGGGAAGGAGGAGTGAGTGTCAGCTCTTGGATCCAGTGATGAGAAGTTTATAGGAGGGAGTGTAGCAGGAAGGAGGAGTGGATCCTGGGAAGGAGGAGTGAGTGTCAGCTCTTGGGTCCAGCGATGAGAAGTTTATAGGAGGGAGTGTAGCAGGAAGGAGGAGTGGATCCTGGGAAGGAGGAGTGAGTGTCAGCTCTTGGGTCCAGCGATTAGAAGTTTATAGGAGGGAGTGTAGCCGGAAGAAGAAGGAGTGGATCCTGGGAAGGAGGAGTGAGTGTCAGCTCTTGGGTCCAGCGATGAGAAGTTTATAGGAGGAGAGTGTAGCCTGGGCAGGAAGGAGGAGTGGATCCTGGGAAGGAGGAGTGAGTGTCAGCTCTTGGATCCAGCGATGAGAAGTTTATAGGAGGAGAGTATAGCCGGGCAGGAAGGAGGAGGAGTGGATCCTGGGAAGGAGGAGTGAGTGTCAGCTCTTGGGTCCAGCGATGGGAAGTTTATAGGAGGAAGTGTAGCCGGGCAGGAAGGAGGAGTGGATACTGGAAAGGAGGAGTGAGTGTCAGCTCTTGGGTCCAGCGATGAGAAGTTTATAGGAGGGAGTGTAGCAGGAAGGAGGAGTGGATCCTGGGAAGGAGGAGAGGATCCTGGGAAGGAGGAGTGAGTGTCAGCTCTTGGGTCCAGCGATGGGAAGTTTATAGGAGGAAGTGTAGCCGGGCAGGAAGGAGGAGTGGATACTGGAAAGGAGGAGTGAGTGTCAGCTCTTGGGTCCAGCGATGAGAAGTTTATAGGAGGGAGTGTAGCAGGAAGGAGGAGTGGATCCTGGGAAGGAGGAGAGGATCCTGGGAAGGAGGAGTGAGTGTCAGCTCTTGGATCCAGCGATGAGAAGTTTATAGGAGAGGAGTGTAGCCGGGCAGGAAGGAGGAGTGGATCCTGGGAAGGAGGAGTGAGTGTCAGCTCTTGGGTCCAGCGATGAGAAGTTTATAGGAGGGAGTGTAGCAGGAGGGAGGAGTGGATACTGGAAAGGAGGAATGAGTGTCAGCTCTTGGGTCCAGCGATGAGAAGTTTATAGGAGAGGAGTGTAGCCGGGCAGGAAGGAGGAGTGGATCCTGGGAAGGAGGAGTGAGTGTCAGCTCTTGGGTCCAGCGATGAGAAGTTTATAGGAGGGAGTGTAGCAGGAAGGAGGAGTGGATCCTGGGAAGGAGGAGTGAGTGTCAGCTCTTGGGTCCAGCGATTAGAAGTTTATAGGAGGGAGTGTAGCCGGAAGAAGAAGGAGTGGATCCTGGGAAGGAGGAGTGAGTGTCAGCTCTTGGGTCCAGCGATGAGAAGTTTATAGGAGGAGAGTGTAGCCTGGGCAGGAAGGAGGAGTGGATCCTGGGAAGGAGGAGTGAGTGTCAGCTCTTGGATCCAGCGATGAGAAGTTTATAGGAGGAGAGTATAGCCGGGCAGGAAGGAGGAGGAGTGGATCCTGGGAAGGAGGAGTGAGTGTCAGCTCTTGGGTCCAGCGATGGGAAGTTTATAGGAGGAAGTGTAGCCGGGCAGGAAGGAGGAGTGGATACTGGAAAGGAGGAGTGAGTGTCAGCTCTTGGGTCCAGCGATGAGAAGTTTATAGGAGGGAGTGTAGCAGGAAGGAGGAGTGGATCCTGGGAAGGAGGAGAGGATCCTGGGAAGGAGGAGTGAGTGTCAGCTCTTGGATCCAGCGATGAGAAGTTTATAGGAGAGGAGTGTAGCCGGGCAGGAAGGAGGAGTGGATCCTGGGAAGGAGGAGTGAGTGTCAGCTCTTGGGTCCAGCGATGAGAAGTTTATAGGAGGGAGTGTAGCAGGAGGGAGGAGTGGATACTGGAAAGGAGGAGTGAGTGTCAGCTCTTGGGTCCAGCGATGAGAAGTTTATAGGAGAGGAGTGTAGCCAGGCAGGAAGGAGGAGTGGATCCTGGGAAGGAGGAGTGAGTGTCAGCTCTTGGGTCCAGAGATGAGAAGTTTATAGGAGGAGAGTGTAGCCAGGCAGGAAGGAGGAGTGGATCCTGGGAAGGAGGAGTGAGTGTCAGCTCTTGGGTCCAGCGATGAGAAGTTTATAGGAGGGAGTGTAGCAGGAGGGAGGAGTGGATCCTGGGAAGGAGGAGTGAGTGTCAGCTCTTGGGTCCAGCGATGAGAAGTTTATAGGAGGGAGTGTAGCAGGAGGGAGGAGTGGATCCTGGGAAGGAGGAGTGAGTGTCAGCTCTTGGGTCCAGCGATGAGAAGTTTATAGGAGGAAGTGTAGCAGGAGGGAGGAGTGGATCCTGGGAAGGAGGAGTGAGTGTCAGCTCTTGGGTCCAGCGATGAGAAGTTTATAGGAGGGAGTGTAGCAGGAGGGAGGAGTGGATACTGGAAAGGAGGAGTGAGTGTCAGCTCTTGGGTCCAGCGATGAGAAGTTTATAGGAGAGGAGTGTAGCAAGGCAGGAAGGAGGAGTGGATCCTGGGAAGGAGGAGTGAGTGTCAGCTCTTGGGTCCAGAGATGAGAAGTTTTTAGGAGGAGAGTGTAGCCTGGCAGGAAGGAGGAGTGGATCCTGGGAAGGAGGAGTGAGCGTCAGCTCTTGGGTCCAGCGATGAGAAGTTTATAGGAGGGAGTGTAGCAGGAGGGAGGAGTGGATCCTGGGAAGGAGGAGTGAGTGTCAGCTCTTGGGTCCAGAGATGAGAAGTTTATAGGAGAGGAGTGTAGCCGGGCAGGAAGGAGGAGTGGATCCTGGGAAGGAGGAGTGAGTGTCAGCTCTTGGGTCCAGCGATGAGAAGTTTATAGGAGGGAGTGTAGCAGGAAGGAGGAGTGGATCCTGGGAAGGAGGAGTGAGTGTCAGCTCTTGGGTCCAGCCATGAGAAGTTTATAGGAGGGAGTGTAGCCGGGCAGGAAGGAGGAGTGGATCCTGAGAAGGAGGAGTGAGTGTCAGCTCTTGGGTCCAGCGATAAGAAGTTTATAGGAGAGGAGTGTAGCCGGGCAGGAAGGAGGAGTGGATCCTGGGAAGGAGGAGTGAGTGTCAGCTCTTGGGTCCAGCGATGAGAAGTTTATAGGAGAGGAGTGTAGCCGGGCAGGAAGGAGGAGTGAGTGTCAGCTCTTGGGTCCAGCGATGAGAAGTTTATAGGAGAGGAGTGTAGCCGGGCAGGAAGGAGGAGTGAGTGTCAGCTCTTGGGTCCAGCGATGAGAAGTTTATAGGAGAGGAGTGTAGCCGGGCAGGAAGGAGGAGTGGATCCTGGGAAGGAGGAGTGAGTGTCAGCTCTTGGGTCCAGCGATAAGAAGTTTATAGGAGAGGAGTGTAGCCAGGCAGGAAGGAGGAGTGGATCCTGAGAAGGAGGAGTGAGTGTCAGCTCTTGGGTCCAGCGAAGAGAAGTTTATAGGAGAGGAGTGTAGCCGGGCAGGAAGGAGGAGTGGATCCTGAGAAGGAGGAGTGAGTGTCAGCTCTTGGGTCCAGCGAAGAGAAGTTTATAGGAGAGGAGTGTAGCCGGGCAGGAAGGAGGAGTGAGTGTCAGCTCTTGGGTCCAGCGATGAGAAGTTTATAGGAGAGGAGTGTAGCCGGGCAGGAAGGAGGAGTGGATCCTGAGAAGGAGGAGTGAGTGTCAGCTCTTGGGTCCAGCGATGAGAAGTTTATAGGAGAGGAGTGTAGCCGGGCAGGAAGGAGGAGTGAGTGTCAGCTCTTGGGTCCAGCGATGAGAAGTTTATAGGAGAGGAGTGTAGCCGGGCAGGAAGGAGGAGTGAGTGTCAGCTCTTGGGTCCAGCGATGAGAAGTTTATAGGAGAGGAGTGTAGCCGGGCAGGAAGGAGGAGTGGATCCTGGGAAGGAGGAGTGAGTGTCAGCTCTTGGGTCCAGCGATAAGAAGTTTATAGGAGAGGAGTGTAGCCAGGCAGGAAGGAGGAGTGGATCCTGAGAAGGAGGAGTGAGTGTCAGCTCTTGGGTCCAGCGAAGAGAAGTTTATAGGAGAGGAGTGTAGCCGGGCAGGAAGGAGGAGTGAGTGTCAGCTCTTGGGTCCAGCGATGAGAAGTTTATAGGAGAGGAGTGTAGCCGGGCAGGAAGGAGGAGTGGATCCTGAGAAGGAGGAGTGAGTGTCAGCTCTTGGGTCCAGAGATGAGAAGTTTATAGGAGAGGAGTGTAGCCGGGCAGGAAGGAGGAGTGAGCGTCAGCTCTTGGGTCCAGCGATGAGAAGTTTATAGGAGGGAGTGTAGCAGGAGGGAGGAGTGGATCCTGGGAAGGAGGAGTGAGTGTCAGCTCTTGGGTCCAGAGATGAGAAGTTTATAGGAGAGGACTGGAGTGTAGCCGGGCAGGAAGGAGGAGTGGATCCTGGGAAGGAGGAGTGAGTGTCAGCTCTTGGGTCCAGCGATGAGAAGTTTATAGGAGGGAGTGTAGCAGGAAGGAGGAGTGGATCCTGGGAAGGAGGAGTGAGTGTCAGCTCTTGGGTCCAGCCATGAGAAGTTTATAGGAGGGAGTGTAGCCGGGCAGGAAGGAGGAGTGGATCCTGAGAAGGAGGAGTGAGTGTCAGCTCTTGGGTCCAGCGATAAGAAGTTTATAGGAGAGGAGTGTAGCCGGGCAGGAAGGAGGAGTGGATCCTGGGAAGGAGGAGTGAGTGTCAGCTCTTGGGTCCAGCGATGAGAAGTTTATAGGAGAGGAGTGTAGCCGGGCAGGAAGGAGGAGTGAGTGTCAGCTCTTGGGTCCAGCGATGAGAAGTTTATAGGAGAGGAGTGTAGCCGGGCAGGAAGGAGGAGTGGATCCTGAGAAGGAGGAGTGAGTGTCAGCTCTTGGGTCCAGCGATAAGAAGTTTATAGGAGGAAGTGTAGCCAGGCAGGAAGGAGGAGTGGATCCTGAGAAGGAGGAGTGAGTGTCAGCTCTTGGGTCCAGCGAAGAGAAGTTTATAGGAGAGGAGTGTAGCCGGGCAGGAAGGAGGAGTGGATCCTGAGAAGGAGGAGTGAGTGTCAGCTCTTGGGTCCAGAGATGAGAAGTTTATAGGAGAGGAGTGTAGCCGGGCAGGAAGGAGGAGTGAGTGTCAGCTCTTGGGTCCAGCGATGAGAAGTTTATAGGAGAGGAGTGTAGCCGGGCAGGAAGGAGGAGTGGATCCTGGGAAGGAGGAGTGAGTGTCAGCTCTTGGGTCCAGAGATGAGAAGTTTATAGGAGAGGAGTGTAGCCGGGCAGGAAGGAGGAGTGGATCCTGGGAAGGAGGAGTGAGTGTCAGCTCTTGGGTCCAGAGATGAGAAGTTTATAGGAGAGGAGAGTGTAGCCGGGCAGGAAGGAGGAGTGGATCCTGGGAAGGAGGAGTGAGTGTCAGCTCTTGGGTCCAGCGATAAGAAGTTTATAGGAGAGGAGTGTAGCCGGGCAGGAAGGAGGAGTGGATCCTGGGAAGGAGGAGTGAGTGTCAGCTCTTGGGTCCAGAGATGAGAAGTTTATAGGAGAGGAGTGTAGCCGGGCAGGAAGGAGGAGTGAGTGTCAGCTCTTCGGTCCAGAGATGAGAAGTTTATAGGAGAGGAGTGTAGCCGGGCAGGAAGGAGGAGTGGATCCTGGGAAGGAGGAGTGAGTGTCAGCTCTTGGGTCCAGAGATGAGAAGTTTATAGGAGAGGAGTGTAGCCGGGCAGGAAGGAGGAGTGGATTCTGAGAAGGAGGAGTGAGTGTCAGCTCTTGGGTCCAGCCATGAGAAGTTTATAGGAGGGAGTGTTTAGCCGGGCAGGAAGGAGGAGTGGATCCTGGGAAGGAGGAGTGAGTGTCAGCTCTTAGGTCCAGCGATAAGAAGTTTATAGGAGGGAGTGTAGCCGGGCAGGAAGGAGGAGTGGATCCTGAGAAGGAGGAGTGAGTGTCAGCTCTTGGGTCCAGCGATAAGAAGTTTATAGGAGGAAGTGTAGCCAGGCAGGAAGGAGGAGTGGATCCTGGGAAGGAGGAGTGAGTGTCAGCTCTTGGGTCCAGCGATAAGAAGTTTATAGGAGGAAGTGTAGCCGGGCAGGAAGGAGGAGTGGATCCCGGGAAGGAGGAGTGAGTGTCAGCTCTTGGGTCCAGCAATGAGAAGTTTATAGGAGAGGAGTGTAGCCTGGGCAGGAAGGAGGAGTGGATACTGGGAAGGAGGAGTGAGTGTCAGCTCTTGGGTCCAGCCATGAGAGGTTTATAGGAGGGAGTGAAGCCGGGCAGGAAGGAGGAGTGGATCCCGGGAAGGAGGAGTGAGTGTCAGCTCTTGGGTCCAGCGATGAGAAGTTTATAGGAGAGGAGTGTAGCTGGGCAGGAAGGAGGAGTGGATCCTGGGAAGGAGGAGTGAGTGTCAGCTCTTGGGTCCAGCGATTAGAAGTTTATAGGAGGGAGTGTAGCCGGAAGAAGAAGGAGTGGATCCTGGGAAGGAGGAGTGAGTGTCAGCTCTTGGGTCCAGCGATGAGAAGTTTATAGGAGGAGAGTGTAGCCTGGGCAGGAAGGAGGAGTGGATCCTGGGAAGGAGGAGTGAGTGTCAGCTCTTGGATCCAGCGATGAGAAGTTTATAGGAGGAGAGTATAGCCGGGCAGGAAGGAGGAGGAGTGGATCCTGGGAAGGAGGAGTGAGTGTCAGCTCTTGGGTCCAGCGATGGGAAGTTTATAGGAGGAAGTGTAGCCGGGCAGGAAGGAGGAGTGGATACTGGAAAGGAGGAGTGAGTGTCAGCTCTTGGGTCCAGCGATGAGAAGTTTATAGGAGGGAGTGTAGCAGGAAGGAGGAGTGGATCCTGGGAAGGAGGAGAGGATCCTGGGAAGGAGGAGTGAGTGTCAGCTCTTGGGTCCAGCGATGGGAAGTTTATAGGAGGAAGTGTAGCCGGGCAGGAAGGAGGAGTGGATACTGGAAAGGAGGAGTGAGTGTCAGCTCTTGGGTCCAGCGATGAGAAGTTTATAGGAGGGAGTGTAGCAGGAAGGAGGAGTGGATCCTGGGAAGGAGGAGAGGATCCTGGGAAGGAGGAGTGAGTGTCAGCTCTTGGATCCAGCGATGAGAAGTTTATAGGAGAGGAGTGTAGCCGGGCAGGAAGGAGGAGTGGATCCTGGGAAGGAGGAGTGAGTGTCAGCTCTTGGGTCCAGCGATGAGAAGTTTATAGGAGGGAGTGTAGCAGGAGGGAGGAGTGGATACTGGAAAGGAGGAGTGAGTGTCAGCTCTTGGGTCCAGGGATGAGAAGTTTATAGGAGAGGAGTGTAGCCGGGCAGGAAGGAGGAGTGGATCCTGGGAAGGAGGAGTGAGTGTCAGCTCTTGGGTCCAGCGATGAGAAGTTTATAGGAGGGAGTGTAGCAGGAAGGAGGAGTGGATCCTGGGAAGGAGGAGTGAGTGTCAGCTCTTGGGTCCAGCGATTAGAAGTTTATAGGAGGGAGTGTAGCCGGAAGAAGAAGGAGTGGATCCTGGGAAGGAGGAGTGAGTGTCAGCTCTTGGGTCCAGCGATGAGAAGTTTATAGGAGGAGAGTGTAGCCTGGGCAGGAAGGAGGAGTGGATCCTGGGAAGGAGGAGTGAGTGTCAGCTCTTGGATCCAGCGATGAGAAGTTTATAGGAGGAGAGTATAGCCGGGCAGGAAGGAGGAGGAGTGGATCCTGGGAAGGAGGAGTGAGTGTCAGCTCTTGGGTCCAGCGATGGGAAGTTTATAGGAGGAAGTGTAGCCGGGCAGGAAGGAGGAGTGGATACTGGAAAGGAGGAGTGAGTGTCAGCTCTTGGGTCCAGCGATGAGAAGTTTATAGGAGGGAGTGTAGCAGGAAGGAGGAGTGGATCCTGGGAAGGAGGAGAGGATCCTGGGAAGGAGGAGTGAGTGTCAGCTCTTGGATCCAGCGATGAGAAGTTTATAGGAGAGGAGTGTAGCCGGGCAGGAAGGAGGAGTGGATCCTGGGAAGGAGGAGTGAGTGTCAGCTCTTGGGTCCAGCGATGAGAAGTTTATAGGAGGGAGTGTAGCAGGAAGGAGGAGTGGATCCTGGGAAGGAGGAGTGAGTGTCAGCTCTTGGGTCCAGCCATGAGAAGTTTATAGGAGGGAGTGTAGCCGGGCAGGAAGGAGGAGTGGATCCTGAGAAGGAGGAGTGAGTGTCAGCTCTTGGGTCCAGCGATAAGAAGTTTATAGGAGAGGAGTGTAGCCGGGCAGGAAGGAGGAGTGGATCCTGGGAAGGAGGAGTGAGTGTCAGCTCTTGGGTCCAGCGATGAGAAGTTTATAGGAGAGGAGTGTAGCTGGGCAGGAAGGAGGAGTGAGTGTCAGCTCTTGGGTCCAGCGATGAGAAGTTTATAGGAGAGGAGTGTAGCCGGGCAGGAAGGAGGAGTGAGTGTCAGCTCTTGGGTCCAGCGAAGAGAAGTTTATAGGAGAGGAGTGTAGCCGGGCAGGAAGGAGGAGTGGATCCTGGGAAGGAGGAGTGAGTGTCAGCTCTTGGGTCCAGCGATAAGAAGTTTATAGGAGAGGAGTGTAGCCAGGCAGGAAGGAGGAGTGGATCCTGAGAAGGAGGAGTGAGTGTCAGCTCTTGGGTCCAGCGAAGAGAAGTTTATAGGAGAGGAGTGTAGCCGGGCAGGAAGGAGGAGTGGATCCTGAGAAGGAGGAGTGAGTGTCAGCTCTTGGGTCCAGCGAAGAGAAGTTTATAGGAGAGGAGTGTAGCCGGGCAGGAAGGAGGAGTGAGTGTCAGCTCTTGGGTCCAGCGATGAGAAGTTTATAGGAGAGGAGTGTAGCCGGGCAGGAAGGAGGAGTGGATCCTGAGAAGGAGGAGTGAGTGTCAGCTCTTGGGTCCAGCGATGAGAAGTTTATAGGAGAGGAGTGTAGCCGGGCAGGAAGGAGGAGTGAGTGTCAGCTCTTGGGTCCAGCGATGAGAAGTTTATAGGAGAGGAGTGTAGCCGGGCAGGAAGGAGGAGTGAGTGTCAGCTCTTGGGTCCAGCGATGAGAAGTTTATAGGAGAGGAGTGTAGCCGGGCAGGAAGGAGGAGTGGATCCTGGGAAGGAGGAGTGAGTGTCAGCTCTTGGGTCCAGCGATAAGAAGTTTATAGGAGAGGAGTGTAGCCAGGCAGGAAGGAGGAGTGGATCCTGAGAAGGAGGAGTGAGTGTCAGCTCTTGGGTCCAGCGAAGAGAAGTTTATAGGAGAGGAGTGTAGCCGGGCAGGAAGGAGGAGTGAGTGTCAGCTCTTGGGTCCAGCCATGAGAAGTTTATAGGAGGGAGTGTAGCCGGGCAGGAAGGAGGAGTGGATCCTGAGAAGGAGGAGTGAGTGTCAGCTCTTGGGTCCAGCGATAAGAAGTTTATAGGAGAGGAGTGTAGCCGGGCAGGAAGGAGGAGTGGATCCTGGGAAGGAGGAGTGAGTGTCAGCTCTTGGGTCCAGCGATGAGAAGTTTATAGGAGAGGAGTGTAGCCGGGCAGGAAGGAGGAGTGAGTGTCAGCTCTTGGGTCCAGCGATGAGAAGTTTATAGGAGAGGAGTGTAGCCGGAAAGGAAGGAGGAGTGAGTGTCAGCTCTTGGGTCCAGCGATGAGAAGTTTATAGGAGAGGAGTGTAGCCGGGCAGGAAGGAGGAGTGGATCCTGGGAAGGAGGAGTGAGTGTCAGCTCTTGGGTCCAGCGATAAGAAGTTTATAGGAGGAAGTGTAGCCAGGCAGGAAGGAGGAGTGGATCCTGAGAAGGAGGAGTGAGTGTCAGCTCTTGGGTCCAGCGATGAGAAGTTTATAGGAGGGAGTGTAGCAGGAAGGAGGAGTGGATCCTGGGAAGGAGGAGTGAGTGTCAGCTCTTGGGTCCAGCCATGAGAAGTTTATAGGAGGGAGTGTAGCCGGGCAGGAAGGAGGAGTGGATCCTGAGAAGGAGGAGTGAGTGTCAGCTCTTGGGTCCAGCGATAAGAAGTTTATAGGAGAGGAGTGTAGCCGGGCAGGAAGGAGGAGTGGATCCTGGGAAGGAGGAGTGAGTGTCAGCTCTTGGGTCCAGCGATGAGAAGTTTATAGGAGAGGAGTGTAGCCGGGCAGGAAGGAGGAGTGAGTGTCAGCTCTTGGGTCCAGCGATGAGAAGTTTATAGGAGAGGAGTGTAGCCGGAAAGGAAGGAGGAGTGAGTGTCAGCTCTTGGGTCCAGCGATGAGAAGTTTATAGGAGAGGAGTGTAGCCGGGCAGGAAGGAGGAGTGGATCCTGGGAAGGAGGAGTGAGTGTCAGCTCTTGGGTCCAGCGATAAGAAGTTTATAGGAGGAAGTGTAGCCAGGCAGGAAGGAGGAGTGGATCCTGAGAAGGAGGAGTGAGTGTCAGCTCTTGGGTCCAGCGAAGAGAAGTTTATAGGAGAGGAGTGTAGCCGGGCAGGAAGGAGGAGTGGATCCTGAGAAGGAGGAGTGAGTGTCAGCTCTTGGGTCCAGAGATGAGAAGTTTATAGGAGAGGAGTGTAGCCGGGCAGGAAGGAGGAGTGAGTGTCAGCTCTTGGGTCCAGCGATGAGAAGTTTATAGGAGAGGAGTGTAGCCGGGCAGGAAGGAGGAGTGGATCCTGGGAAGGAGGAGTGAGTGTCAGCTCTTGGGTCCAGAGATGAGAAGTTTATAGGAGAGGAGTGTAGCCGGGCAGGAAGGAGGAGTGGATCCTGGGAAGGAGGAGTGAGTGTCAGCTCTTGGGTCCAGAGATGAGAAGTTTATAGGAGAGGAGAGTGTAGCCGGGCAGGAAGGAGGAGTGGATCCTGGGAAGGAGGAGTGAGTGTCAGCTCTTGGGTCCAGCGATAAGAAGTTTATAGGAGAGGAGTGTAGCCGGGCAGGAAGGAGGAGTGGATCCTGGGAAGGAGGAGTGAGTGTCAGCTCTTGGGTCCAGAGATGAGAAGTTTATAGGAGAGGAGTGTAGCCGGGCAGGAAGGAGGAGTGAGTGTCAGCTCTTGGGTCCAGAGATGAGAAGTTTATAGGAGAGGAGTGTAGCCGGGCAGGAAGGAGGAGTGGATCCTGGGAAGGAGGAGTGAGTGTCAGCTCTTGGGTCCAGAGATGAGAAGTTTATAGGAGAGGAGTGTAGCCGGGCAGGAAGGAGGAGTGGATTCTGAGAAGGAGGAGTGAGTGTCAGCTCTTGGGCCCAGCGATGAGAAGTTTATAGGAGAGGAGTGTAGCCGGGCAGGAAGGAGGAGTGGATCCTGGGAAGGAGGAGTGAGTGTCAGCTCTTGGGTCCAGAGATGAGAAGTTTATAGGAGAGGAGTGTAGCCGGGCAGGAAGGAGGAGTGGATCCTGGGAAGGAGGAGTGAGTGTCAGCTCTTGGGTCCAGAGATGAGAAGTTTATAGGAGAGGAGTGTAGCCGGGCAGGAAGGAGGAGTGGATCCTGGGAAGGAGGAGTGAGTGTCAGCTCTTGGGTCCAGAGATGAGAAGTTTATAGGAGAGGAGTGTAGCCGGGCAGGAAGGAGGAGTGGATCCTGGGAAGGAGGAGTGAGTGTCAGCTCTTGGGTCCAGCGATGAGAAGTTTATAGGAGGGAGTGTAGCAGGAGGGAGGAGTGGATACTGGAAAGGAGGAGTGAGTGTCAGCTCTTGGGTCCAGTGATGAGAAGTTTATAGGAGAGGAGTGTAGCCAGGCAGGAAGGAGGAGTGGATCCTGGGAAGGAGGAGTGAGTGTCAGCTCTTGGGTCCAGAGATGAGAAGTTTATAGGAGGAGAGTGTAGCCAGGCAGGAAGGAGGAGTGGATCCTGGGAAGGAGGAGTGAGTGTCAGCTCTTGGGTCCAGCGATGAGAAGTTTATAGGAGGGAGTGTAGCAGGAGGGAGGAGTGGATCCTGGGAAGGAGGAGTGAGTGTCAGCTCTTGGGTCCAGCGATGAGAAGTTTATAGGAGGGAGTGTAGCAGGAGGGAGGAGTGGATCCTGGGAAGGAGGAGTGAGTGTCAGCTCTTGGGTCCAGCGATGAGAAGTTTATAGGAGGAAGTGTAGCAGGAGGGAGGAGTGGATCCTGGGAAGGAGGAGTGAGTGTCAGCTCTTGGGTCCAGCGATGAGAAGTTTATAGGAGGGAGTGTAGCAGGAGGGAGGAGTGGATACTGGAAAGAGGAGTGAGTGTCAGCTCTTGGGTCCAGCGATGAGAAGTTTATAGGAGAGGAGTTTAGCAAGGCAGGAAGGAGGAGTGGATCCTGGGAAGGAGGAGTGAGTGTCAGCTCTTGGGTCCAGAGATGATAAGTTTTTAGGAGGAGAGTGTAGCCTGGCAGGAAGGAGGAGTGGATCCTGGGAAGGAGGAGTGAGCGTCAGCTCTTGGGTCCAGCGATGAGAAGTTTATAGGAGGGAGTGTAGCAGGAGGGAGGAGTGGATCCTGGGAAGGAGGAGTGAGTGTCAGCTCTTGGGTCCAGAGATGAGAAGTTTATAGGAGAGGAGTGTAGCCGGGCAGGAAGGAGGAGTGGATCCTGGGAAGGAGGAGTGAGTGTCAGCTCTTGGGTCCAGCGAAGAGAAGTTTATAGGAGGGAGTGTAGCAGGAAGGAGGAGTGGATCCTGGGAAGGAGGAGTGAGTGTCAGCTCTTGGGTCCAGCCATGAGAAGTTTATAGGAGGGAGTGTAGCCGGGCAGGAAGGAGGAGTGGATCCTGAGAAGGAGGAGTGAGTGTCAGCTCTTGGGTCCAGCGATAAGAAGTTTATAGGAGAGGAGTGTAGCCGGGCAGGAAGGAGGAGTGGATCCTGGGAAGGAGGAGTGAGTGTCAGCTCTTGGGTCCAGCGATGAGAAGTTTATAGGAGAGGAGTGTAGCCGGGCAGGAAGGAGGAGTGAGTGTCAGCTCTTGGGTCCAGCGATGAGAAGTTTATAGGAGAGGAGTGTAGCCGGGCAGGAAGGAGGAGTGAGTGTCAGCTCTTGGGTCCAGCGATGAGAAGTTTATAGGAGAGGAGTGTAGCCGGGCAGGAAGGAGGAGTGGATCCTGGGAAGGAGGAGTGAGTGTCAGCTCTTGGGTCCAGCGATAAGAAGTTTATAGGAGAGGAGTGTAGCCAGGCAGGAAGGAGGAGTGGATCCTGAGAAGGAGGAGTGAGTGTCAGCTCTTGGGTCCAGCGAAGAGAAGTTTATAGGAGAGGAGTGTAGCCGGGCAGGAAGGAGGAGTGGATCCTGAGAAGGAGGAGTGAGTGTCAGCTCTTGGGTCCAGCGAAGAGAAGTTTATAGGAGAGGAGTGTAGCCGGGCAGGAAGGAGGAGTGAGTGTCAGCTCTTGGGTCCAGCGATGAGAAGTTTATAGGAGAGGAGTGTAGCCGGGCAGGAAGGAGGAGTGAGTGTCAGCTCTTGGGTCCAGCGATGAGAAGTTTATAGGAGAGGAGTGTAGCCGGGCAGGAAGGAGGAGTGGATCCTGGGAAGGAGGAGTGAGTGTCAGCTCTTGGGTCCAGCGATAAAAAGTTTATAGGAGAGGAGTGTAGCCAGGCAGGAAGGAGGAGTGGATCCTGAGAAGGAGGAGTGAGTGTCAGCTCTTGGGTCCAGCGAAGAGAAGTTTATAGGAGAGGAGTGTAGCCGGGCAGGAAGGAGGAGTGAGTGTCAGCTCTTGGGTCCAGCGATGAGAAGTTTATAGGAGAGGAGTGTAGCCGGGCAGGAAGGAGGAGTGGATCCTGAGAAGGAGGAGTGAGTGTCAGCTCTTGGGTCCAGAGATGAGAAGTTTATAGGAGAGGAGTGTAGCCGGGCAGGAAGGAGGAGTGAGCGTCAGCTCTTGGGTCCAGCGATGAGAAGTTTATAGGAGGGAGTGTAGCAGGAGGGAGGAGTGGATCCTGGGAAGGAGGAGTGAGTGTCAGCTCTTGGGTCCAGAGATGAGAAGTTTATAGGAGAGGACTGGAGTGTAGCCGGGCAGGAAGGAGGAGTGGATCCTGGGAAGGAGGAGTGAGTGTCAGCTCTTGGGTCCAGCGATGAGAAGTTTATAGGAGGGAGTGTAGCAGGAAGGAGGAGTGGATCCTGGGAAGGAGGAGTGAGTGTCAGCTCTTGGGTCCAGCCATGAGAAGTTTATAGGAGGGAGTGTAGCCGGGCAGGAAGGAGGAGTAGATCCTGAGAAGGAGGAGTGAGTGTCAGCTCTTGGGTCCAGCGATAAGAAGTTTATAGGAGAGGAGTGTAGCCGGGCAGGAAGGAGGAGTGGATCCTGGGAAGGAGGAGTGAGTGTCAGCTCTTGGGTCCAGCGATGAGAAGTTTATAGGAGAGGAGTGTAGCCGGGCAGGAAGGAGGAGTGAGTGTCAGCTCTTGGGTCCAGCGATGAGAAGTTTATAGGAGAGGAGTGTAGCCGGAAAGGAAGGAGGAGTGAGTGTCAGCTCTTGGGTCCAGCGATGAGAAGTTTATAGGAGAGGAGTGTAGCCGGGCAGGAAGGAGGAGTGGATCCTGGGAAGGAGGAGTGAGTGTCAGCTCTTGGGTCCAGCGATAAGAAGTTTATAGGAGGAAGTGTAGCCAGGCAGGAAGGAGGAGTGGATCCTGAGAAGGAGGAGTGAGTGTCAGCTCTTGGGTCCAGCGAAGAGAAGTTTATAGGAGAGGAGTGTAGCCGGGCAGGAAGGAGGAGTGGATCCTGAGAAGGAGGAGTGAGTGTCAGCTCTTGGGTCCAGAGATGAGAAGTTTATAGGAGAGGAGTGTAGCCGGGCAGGAAGGAGGAGTGAGTGTCAGCTCTTGGGTCCAGCGATGAGAAGTTTATAGGAGAGGAGTGTAGCCGGGCAGGAAGGAGGAGTGGATCCTGGGAAGGAGGAGTGAGTGTCAGCTCTTGGGTCCAGAGATGAGAAGTTTATAGGAGAGGAGTGTAGCCGGGCAGGAAGGAGGAGTGGATCCTGGGAAGGAGGAGTGAGTGGGTCCAGAGATGAGAAGTTTATAGGAGAGGAGTGTAGCCGGGCAGGAAGGAGGAGTGGATTCTGAGAAGGAGGAGTGAGTGTCAGCTCTTGGGTCCAGCGATGAGAAGTTTATAGGAGAGGAGTGTAGCCGGGCAGGAAGGAGGAGTGGATCCTGGGAAGGAGGAGTGAGTGTCAGCTCTTGGGTCCAGAGATGAGAAGTTTATAGGAGAGGAGTGTAGCCGGGCAGGAAGGAGGAGTGGATCCTGGGAAGGAGGAGTGAGTGTCAGCTCTTGGGTCCAGAGATGAGAAGTTTATAGGAGAGGAGTGTAGCTGGGCAGGAAGGAGGAGTGGATCCTGGGAAGGAGGAGTGAGTGTCAGCTCTTGGGTCCAGAGATGAGAAGTTTATAGGAGAGGAGTGTAGCCGGGCAGGAAGGAGGAGTGGATCCTGGGAAGGAGGAGTGAGTGTCAGCTCTTGGGTCCAGAGATGAGAAGTTTATAGGAGAGGAGTGTAGCCGGGCAGGAAGGAGGAGTGGATTCTGAGAAGGAGGAGTGAGTGTCAGCTCTTGGGTCCAGCGATGAGAAGTTTATAGGAGAGGAGTGTAGCCGGGCAGGAAGGAGGAGTGGATCCTGGGAAGGAGGAGTGAGTGTCAGCTCTTGGGTCCAGAGATGAGAAGTTTATAGGAGAGGAGTGTAGCCGGGCAGGAAGGAGGAGTGGATCCTGGGAAGGAGGAGTGAGTGTCAGCTCTTGGGTCCAGAGATGAGAAGTTTATAGGAGAGGAGTGTAGCCGGGCAGGAAGGAGGAGTGGATCCTGGGAAGGAGGAGTGAGTGTCAGCTCTTGGGTCCAGCGATAAGAAGTTTATAGGAGAGGAGTGTAGCCGGGCAGGAAGGAGGAGTGGATCCTGGGAAGGAGGAGTGAGTGTCAGCTCTTGGGTCCAGAGATGAGAAGTTTATAGGAGAGGAGTGTAGCCGGGCAGGAAGGAGGAGTGGATCCTGGGAAGGAGGAGTGAGTGTCAGCTCTTGGGTCCAGAGATGAGAAGTTTATAGGAGAGGAGTGTAGCCGGGCAGGAAGGAGGAGTGAGTGTCAGCTCTTGGGTCCAGCGATGAGAAGTTTATAGGAGAGGAGTGTAGCCGGGCAGGAAGGAGGAGTGAGTGTCAGCTCTTGGGTCCAGCGATGAGAAGTTTATAGGAGAGGAGTGTAGCCGGGCAGGAAGGAGGAGTGAGTGGATCCTGAGAAGGAGGAGTGAGTGTCAGCTCTTGGGTCCAGCGATGAGAAGTTTATAGGAGAGGAGTGTAGCCGGGCAGGAAGGAGGAGTGGATCCTGGGAAGGAGGAGTGAGTGTCAGCTCTTGGGTCCAGCGATAAGAAGTTTATAGGAGAGGAGTGTAGCCAGGCAGGAAGGAGGAGTGGATCCTGAGAAGGAGGAGTGAGTGTCAGCTCTTGGGTCCAGCGAAGAGAAGTTTATAGGAGAGGAGTGTAGCCGGGCAGGAAGGAGGAGTGAGTGTCAGCTCTTGGGTCCAGCGATGAGAAGTTTATAGGAGAGGAGTGTAGCCGGGCAGGAAGGAGGAGTGGATCCTGAGAAGGAGGAGTGAGTGTCAGCTCTTGGGTCCAGAGATGAGAAGTTTATAGGAGAGGAGTGTAGCCGGGCAGGAAGGAGGAGTGAGCGTCAGCTCTTGGGTCCAGCGATGAGAAGTTTATAGGAGGGAGTGTAGCAGGAGGGAGGAGTGGATCCTGGGAAGGAGGAGTGAGTGTCAGCTCTTGGGTCCAGAGATGAGAAGTTTATAGGAGAGGACTGGAGTGTAGCCGGGCAGGAAGGAGGAGTGGATCCTGGGAAGGAGGAGTGAGTGTCAGCTCTTGGGTCCAGCGATGAGAAGTTTATAGGAGGGAGTGTAGCAGGAAGGAGGAGTGGATCCTGGGAAGGAGGAGTGAGTGTCAGCTCTTGGGTCCAGCCATGAGAAGTTTATAGGAGGGAGTGTAGCCGGGCAGGAAGGAGGAGTGGATCCTGAGAAGGAGGAGTGAGTGTCAGCTCTTGGGTCCAGCGATAAGAAGTTTATAGGAGAGGAGTGTAGCCGGGCAGGAAGGAGGAGTGGATCCTGGGAAGGAGGAGTGAGTGTCAGCTCTTGGGTCCAGCGATGAGAAGTTTATAGGAGAGGAGTGTAGCCGGGCAGGAAGGAGGAGTGAGTGTCAGCTCTTGGGTCCAGCGATGAGAAGTTTATAGGAGAGGAGTGTAGCCGGAAAGGAAGGAGGAGTGAGTGTCAGCTCTTGGGTCCAGCGATGAGAAGTTTATAGGAGAGGAGTGTAGCCGGGCAGGAAGGAGGAGTGGATCCTGGGAAGGAGGAGTGAGTGTCAGCTCTTGGGTCCAGCGATAAGAAGTTTATAGGAGGAAGTGTAGCCAGGCAGGAAGGAGGAGTGGATCCTGAGAAGGAGGAGTGAGTGTCAGCTCTTGGGTCCAGCGAAGAGAAGTTTATAGGAGAGGAGTGTAGCCGGGCAGGAAGGAGGAGTGGATCCTGAGAAGGAGGAGTGAGTGTCAGCTCTTGGGTCCAGGGATGAGAAGTTTATAGGAGAGGAGTGTAGCCGGGCAGGAAGGAGGAGTGAGTGTCAGCTCTTGGGTCCAGCGATGAGAAGTTTATAGGAGAGGAGTGTAGCCGGGCAGGAAGGAGGAGTGGATCCTGGGAAGGAGGAGTGAGTGTCAGCTCTTGGGTCCAGAGATGAGAAGTTTATAGGAGAGGAGTGTAGCCGGGCAGGAAGGAGGAGTGGATCCTGGGAAGGAGGAGTGAGTGTCAGCTCTTGGGTCCAGAGATGAGAAGTTTATAGGAGAGGAGAGTGTAGCCGGGCAGGAAGGAGGAGTGGATCCTGGGAAGGAGGAGTGAGTGTCAGCTCTTGGGTCCAGCGATAAGAAGTTTATAGGAGAGGAGTGTAGCCGGGCAGGAAGGAGGAGTGGATCCTGGGAAGGAGGAGTGAGTGTCAGCTCTTGGGTCCAGAGATGAGAAGTTTATAGGAGAGGAGTGTAGCCGGGCAGGAAGGAGGAGTGAGTGTCAGCTCTTGGGTCCAGAGATGAGAAGTTTATAGGAGAGGAGTGTAGCCGGGCAGGAAGGAGGAGTGGATCCTGGGAAGGAGGAGTGAGTGTCAGCTCTTGGGTCCAGAGATGAGAAGTTTATAGGAGAGGAGTGTAGCCGGGCAGGAAGGAGGAGTGGATTCTGAGAAGGAGGAGCGAGTGTCAGCTCTTGGGTCCAGCGATGAGAAGTTTATAGGAGAGGAGTGTAGCCGGGCAGGAAGGAGGAGTGGATCCTGGGAAGGAGGAGTGAGTGTCAGCTCTTGGGTCCAGAGATGAGAAGTTTATAGGAGAGGAGTGTAGCCGGGCAGGAAGGAGGAGTGGATCCTGGGAAGGAGGAGTGAGTGTCAGCTCTTGGGTCCAGAGATGAGAAGTTTATAGGAGAGGAGTGTAGCCGGGCAGGAAGGAGGAGTGGATCCTGGGAAGGAGGAGTGAGTGTCAGCTCTTGGGTCCAGAGATGAGAAGTTTATAGGAGAGGAGTGTAGCCGGGCAGGAAGGAGGAGTGGATCCTGGGAAGAAGGAGTGAGTGTCAGCTCTTGGGTCCAGAGATGAGAAGTTTATAGGAGAGGAGTGTAGCCGGGCAGGAAGGAGGAGTGGATCCTGGGAAGGAGGAGTGAGTGTCAGCTCTTGGGTCCAGAGATGAGAAGTTTATAGGAGAGGAGTGTAGCCGGGCAGGAAGGAGGAGTGGATCCTGGGAAGGAGGAGTGAGTGTCAGCTCTTGGGTCCAGAGATGAGAAGTTTATAGGAGAGGAGTGTAGCCGGGCAGGAAGGAGGAGTGGATCCTGGGAAGAAGGAGTGAGTGTCAGCTCTTGGGTCCAGAGATGAGAAGTTTATAGGAGAGGAGTGTAGCCGGGCAGGAAGGAGGAGTGGATCCTGGGAAGGAGGAGTGAGTGTCAGCTCTTGGGTCCAGAGATGAGAAGTTTATAGGAGAGGAGTGTAGCCGGGCAGGAAGGAGGAGTGAGTGTCAGCTCTTGGGTCCAGCGATGAGAAGTTTATAGGAGAGGAGTGTAGCCGGGCAGGAAGGAGGAGTGAGTGTCAGCTCTTGGGTCCAGCGATGAGAAGTTTATAGGAGAGGAGTGTAGCCGGGCAGGAAGGAGGAGTGAGTGTCAGCTCTTGGGTCCAGCGATGAGAAGTTTATAGGAGAGGAGTGTAGCCGGGCAGGAAGGAGGAGTGAGTGTCAGCTCTTGGGTCCAGCGATGAGAAGTTTATAGGAGGGAGTGTAGCAGGAAGGAGGAGTGGATCCTGGGAAGGAGGAGTGAGTGTCAGCTCTTGGGTCCAGAGATGAGAAGTTTATAGGAGAGGAGTGTAGCCGGGCAGGAAGGAGGAGTGGATCCTGGGAAGGAGGAGTGAGTGTCAGCTCTTGGGTCCAGAGATGAGAAGTTTATAGGAGAGGAGTGTAGCCGGGCAGGAAGGAGGAGTGAGTGTCAGCTCTTGGGTCCAGCGATGAGAAGTTTATAGGAGAGGAGTGTAGCCGGGCAGGAAGGAGGAGTGGATCCTGGGAAGGAGGAGTGAGTGTCAGCTCTTGGGTCCAGAGATGAGAAGTTTATAGGAGAGGAGTGTAGCCGGGCAGGAAGGAGGAGTGAGTGTCAGCTCTTGGGTCCAGCGATGAGAAGTTTATAGGAGGGAGTGTAGCAGGAAGGAGGAGTGGATCCTGGGAAGGAGGAGTGAGTGTCAGCTCTTGGGTCCAGAGATGAGAAGTTTATAGGAGAGGAGTGTAGCCGGGCAGGAAGGAGGAGTGGATCCTGGGAAGGAGGAGTGAGTGTCAGCTCTTGGGTCCAGAGATGAGAAGTTCATAGGAGAGGAGTGTAGCCGGGCAGGAAGGAGGAGTGGATCCTGGGAAGGAGGAGTGAGTGTCAGCTCTTGGGTCCAGAGATGAGAAGTTTATAGGAGAGGAGTGTAGCCGGGCAGGAAGGAGGAGTGAGTGTCAGCTCTTGGGTCCAGCGATGAGAAGTTTATAGGAGGGAGTGTAGCAGGAAGGAGGAGTGGATTCTGAGAAGGAGGAGTGAGTGTCAGCTCTTGGGTCCAGCGATGAGAAGTTTATAGGAGAGGAGTGTAGCCGGGCAGGAAGGAGGAGTGAGTGTCAGCTCTTGGGTCCAGCGATGAGAAGTTTATAGGAGAGGAGTGTAGCCGGGCAGGAAGGAGGAGTGGATCCTGGGAAGGAGGAGTGAGTGTCAGCTCTTGGGTCCAGAGATGAGAAGTTTATAGGAGAGGAGTGTAGCCGGGCAGGAAGGAGGAGTGAGTGTCAGCTCTTGGGTCCAGCGATGAGAAGTTTATAGGAGGGAGTGTAGCAGGAAGGAGGAGTGGATCCTGGGAAGGAGGAGTGAGTGTCAGCTCTTGGGTCCAGAGATGAGAAGTTTATAGGAGAGGAGTGTAGCCGGGCAGGAAGGAGGAGTGGATCCTGGGAAGGAGGAGTGAGTGTCAGCTCTTGGGTCCAGAGATGAGAAGTTTATAGGAGAGGAGTGTAGCCGGGCAGGAAGGAGGAGTGGATCCTGGGAAGGAGGAGTGAGTGTCAGCTCTTGGGTCCAGAGATGAGAAGTTTATAGGAGAGGAGTGTAGCCGGGCAGGAAGGAGGAGTGAGTGTCAGCTCTTGGGTCCAGCGATGAGAAGTTTATAGGAGGGAGTGTAGCAGGAAGGAGGAGTGGATTCTGAGAAGGAGGAGTGAGTGTCAGCTCTTGGGTCCAGAGATGAGAAGTTTATAGGACAGGAGTGTAGCCGGGCAGGAAGGAGGAGTGGATCCTGGGAAGGAGGAGTGAGTGTCAGCTCTTGGGTCCAGAGATGAGAAGTTTATAGGAGAGGAGTGTAGCCGGGCAGGAAGGAGGAGTGGATCCTGGGAAGGAGGAGTGAGTGTCAGCTCTTGGGTCCAGAGATGAGAAGTTTATAGGAGAGGAGTGTAGCCGGGCAGGAAGGAGGAGTGGATCCTGGGAAGGAGGAGTGAGTGTCAGCTCTTGGGTCCAGAGATGAGAAGTTTATAGGAGAGGAGTGTAGCCGGGCAGGAAGGAGGAGTGGATCCTGGGAAGGAGGAGTGAGTGTCAGCTCTTGGGTCCAGAGATGAGAAGTTTATAGGAGAGGAGTGTAGCCGGGCAGGAAGGAGGAGTGGATCCTGGGAAGGAGGAGTGAGTGTCAGCTCTTGGGTCCAGAGATGAGAAGTTTATAGGAGAGGAGTGTAGCCGGGCAGGAAGGAGGAGTGGATCCTGGGAAGGAGGAGTGAGTGTCAGCTCTTGGGTCCAGAGATGAGAAGTTTATAGGAGAGGAGTGTAGCCGGGCAGGAAGGAGGAGTGGATTCTGAGAAGGAGGAGTGAGTGTCAGCTCTTGGGTCCAGAGATGAGAAGTTTATAGGAGAGGAGTGTAGCCGGGCAGGAAGGAGGAGTGGATTCTGAGAAGGAGGAGTGAGTGTCAGCTCTTGGGTCCAGCGATGAGAAGTTTATAGGAGAGGAGTGTAGCCGGGCAGGAAGGAGGAGTGGATCCTGGGAAGGAGGAGTGAGTGTCAGCTCTTGGGTCCAGAGATGAGAAGTTTATAGGAGAGGAGTGTAGCCGGGCAGGAAGGAGGAGTGGATCCTGGGAAGGAGGAGTGAGTGTCAGCTCTTGGGTCCAGAGATGAGAAGTTTATAGGAGAGGAGTGTAGCCGGGCAGGAAGGAGGAGTGGATCCTGGGAAGGAGGAGTGAGTGTCAGCTCTTGGGTCCAGAGATGAGAAGTTTATAGGAGAGGAGTGTAGCCGGGCAGGAAGGAGGAGTGGATCCTGGGAAGGAGGAGTGAGTGTCAGCTCTTGGGTCCAGAGATGAGAAGTTTATAGGAGAGGAGTGCAGCCGGGCAGGAAGGAGGAGTGAGTGTCAGCTCTTGGGTCCAGCGATGAGAAGTTTATAGGAGAGGAGTGTAGCCGGGCAGGAAGGAGGAGTGAGTGTCAGCTCTTGGGTCCAGCGATGAGAAGTTTATAGGAGAGGAGTGTAGCCGGGCAGGAAGGAGGAGTGAGTGTCAGCTCTTGGGTCCAGCGATGAGAAGTTTATAGGAGAGGAGTGTAGCCGGGCAGGAAGGAGGAGTGAGTGTCAGCTCTTGGGTCCAGCGATGAGAAGTTTATAGGAGGGAGTGTAGCAGGAAGGAGGAGTGGATCCTGGGAAGGAGGAGTGAGTGTCAGCTCTTGGGTCCAGAGATGAGAAGTTTATAGGAGAGGAGTGTAGCCGGGCAGGAAGGAGGAGTGGATCCTGGGAAGGAGGAGTGAGTGTCAGCTCTTGGGTCCAGAGATGAGAAGTTTATAGGAGAGGAGTGTAGCCGGGCAGGAAGGAGGAGTGAGTGTCAGCTCTTGGGTCCAGCGATGAGAAGTTTATAGGAGAGGAGTGTAGCCGGGCAGGAAGGAGGAGTGGATCCTGGGAAGGAGGAGTGAGTGTCAGCTCTTGGGTCCAGAGATGAGAAGTTTATAGGAGAGGAGTGTAGCCGGGCAGGAAGGAGGAGTGAGTGTCAGCTCTTGGGTCCAGCGATGAGAAGTTTATAGGAGGGAGTGTAGCAGGAAGGAGGAGTGGATCCTGGGAAGGAGGAGTGAGTGTCAGCTCTTGGGTCCAGAGATGAGAAGTTTATAGGAGAGGAGTGTAGCCGGGCAGGAAGGAGGAGTGGATCCTGGGAAGGAGGAGTGAGTGTCAGCTCTTGGGTCCAGAGATGAGAAGTTTATAGGAGAGGAGTGTAGCCGGGCAGGAAGGAGGAGTGGATCCTGGGAAGGAGGAGTGAGTGTCAGCTCTTGGGTCCAGAGATGAGAAGTTTATAGGAGAGGAGTGTAGCCGGGCAGGAAGGAGGAGTGAGTGTCAGCTCTTGGGTCCAGCGATGAGAAGTTTATAGGAGGGAGTGTAGCAGGAAGGAGGAGTGGATTCTGAGAAGGAGGAGTGAGTGTCAGCTCTTGGGTCCAGCGATGAGAAGTTTATAGGAGAGGAGTGTAGCCGGGCAGGAAGGAGGAGTGAGTGTCAGCTCTTGGGTCCAGCGATGAGAAGTTTATAGGAGAGGAGTGTAGCCGGGCAGGAAGGAGGAGTGGATCCTGGGAAGGAGGAGTGAGTGTCAGCTCTTGGGTCCAGAGATGAGAAGTTTATAGGAGAGGAGTGTAGCCGGGCAGGAAGGAGGAGTGAGTGTCAGCTCTTGGGTCCAGCGATGAGAAGTTTATAGGAGGGAGTGTAGCAGGAAGGAGGAGTGGATCCTGGGAAGGAGGAGTGAGTGTCAGCTCTTGGGTCCAGAGATGAGAAGTTTATAGGAGAGGAGTGTAGCCGGGCAGGAAGGAGGAGTGGATCCTGGGAAGGAGGAGTGAGTGTCAGCTCTTGGGTCCAGAGATGAGAAGTTTATAGGAGAGGAGTGTAGCCGGGCAGGAAGGAGGAGTGGATCCTGGGAAGGAGGAGTGAGTGTCAGCTCTTGGGTCCAGAGATGAGAAGTTTATAGGAGAGGAGTGTAGCCGGGCAGGAAGGAGGAGTGGATCCTGGGAAGGAGGAGTGAGTGTCAGCTCTTGGGTCCAGAGATGAGAAGTTTATAGGAGAGGAGTGTAGCCGGGCAGGAAGGAGGAGTGGATCCTGGGAAGGAGGAGGAGGAGGAGGAGGAGTGCTCAGAGTGAGGGAGGGCCGGGCTGTGTGTGTGGCTGGGAGGTGTCGGCTCTCTCCCACTCCGGAGCCCCGGGCTCTGTGCGTAGTGTGTCGGCCTCCTCTCTGGGCTCTCCCGGCTCTCTATGGATTATTAGTGATCGGATCCTCCGGCCGTCACCATGAAGAAGCAGTTCAATCGCATGCGGCAGCTGGCTAACCAGACGGTGGGGAGGTAAGTGTACCCGCCGAAGGGGGGCGACACCCGGGATTTGGGGGTGTCGGGCGGGGGGAGGGTGACACCTGGGACTGGTGCGGGACGGTTCTTGGTGAGATCTCCTTCACCCTGATCTCTTCCAGGACTTTGTGAGTTCCAGTAAACTTCTCCAGCCTCAGTGTTCCTGATCCTCTCCATGTCCTGCTGGGAGGACTGATCTGCTGGGACTGATCTTCTCCCCGTCCCGCTGGGACTGATCTCCTGGTCCCTCCAGGTTCATGTCCTGCACTCACACTGCCTCTTATTTCCATCATTCCACCCCGTAAAACTTTTCACACCCTTTTATGAACTTGTCTTCACTTTGCGCCTGTTTAAAAGGGACTTTCCTCTTCTGATAAGGCCCTGTACACACAGGCTTCAAAAGGGGGCGCTCAGCGCTGCGTTCCTTGACGCCACCTTGGGTGCTGAACCGGTAAGTGTATTTAGGTGGACCAATCAGAAGTGAAGCCTCATTCTACGCCTGGAAGCTGAACATGGCCCATCCTCCTTCCACTTATGTGCCCCTATCTGTGTGTCTCTGCGCCTGTCCTAAAACCAGCGCTAACAACTACTCAAGCCTCTGACCATAGACCAGTAAGATCGCTCACCTACTGTAGATGGAAAGGTGGTAGAGCCATCTGTCTGCGCCTCTGAGATGGTGAGATTCGCCAGATGAAAAGGCGCTACACCGTTCTCCTCTTGCTGGAAGACTTGGCGTGCCACATGAAGTTCTTAGCTTTACGTGGCCTGATTGTCACAGACTAGCGACAGAATTGATTGCGTTTGCTTTAAGCAGGTTGTGTACGGTCACCTGAACCCAAGAGTTCCGCCTTTTCCATGGAGGGATTTAGCCACTTGCTGACCTCATTAGGCCAGAGCTACATGGGAAAGTTTAGGTAGCTCAGTTGTGCTATGAAAATCGATGATTAATCTCAGGAGTAGCATATGATTGCTTGACAGATGGAGCGGATATCTCCTTCTGGAGTAAGCAACACATGTGCCATGCCATGCCATAGCTCAGCCATTCTTAACCGGGGTTCCTCTAGACTTTTCTAGAGGTACCTTGATTTGTGGCTGATTGACCTCCTATCTGATGGTGCCTTCATAGTTCCAGGGCCAACTTCAATTGGCAGAGCCAGCGGCACAAGACCAATGATCATTTTAGAGGTCTATAAGGGCTGTATTCTGACCATTATTGTGGGCAGGAATTATTTTCACTAACCACTACCATAAAGTGCATTCTTCTCACTGACCACCACGGTGAGAAGCATTCTTCTCACTGACCACTACCATAAAGTGCATTCTTCTCGCTGACCACCACGGTGAGAAGCATTCTTCTCGCTGACCACCACGGTGAGAAGCATTCTTCTCGCTGACCACCACGGTGAGAAGCATTCTTCTCGCTGACCACCACGGTGAGAAGCATTCTTCTCGCTGACCACCACGGTGAGAAGCATTCTTCTCGCTGACCACCACGGTGAGAAGCATTCTTCTCGCTGACCACCACGGTGAGAAGCATTCTTCTCGCTGACCACCACGGTGAGAATCATTCTTCTCGCTGACCACCACGGTGAGAATCATTCTTCTCGCTGACCACCACGGTGAGAAGCATTCTTCTCGCTGACCACCACGGTGAGAAGCATTCTTCTCGCTGACCACCACGGTGAGAAGCATTCTTCTCGCTGACCACCGCTGTAAGGGGGCATTCTTCTCACTGACCACCGCTGTAAGGGGGCATTCTTCTCACTGACCACCGCTGTAAGGGGGCATTCTTCTCACTGACCACCGCTGTAAGGGGGCATTCTTCTCACTGACCACCGCTGTAAGGGGGCATTCTTCTCACTGACCACCGCTGTAAGGGGGCATTCTTCTCACTGACCACCGCTGTAAGGGGGCATTCTTCTCACTGACCACCGCTGTAAGGGGGCATTCTTCTCACTGAGCACCGCTGTAAGGGGGCATTCTTCTCACTGAGCACCGCTGTAAGGGGGCATTCTTCTCACGGAGCACCGCTGTAAGGGGGCATTCTTCTCACGGAGCACCGCTGTAAGGGGGCATTCTTCTCACGGAGCACCGCTGTAAGGGGGCATTCTTCTCACGGAGCACCGCTGTAAGGGGGCATTCTTCTCACTGAGCACCGCTGTAAGGGGGCATTCTTCTCACTGAGCACCGCTGTAAGGGGCATTCTTCTCACTGAGCACCGCTGTAAGGGGGCATTCTTCTCACTGAGCACCGCTGTAAGGGGGCATTCTTCTCACTGAGCACCGCTGTAAGGGGGCATTCTTCTCACTGAGCACCGCTGTAAGGGGGCATTCTTCTCACTGAGCACCGCTGTAAGGGGGCATTCTTCTCACTGAGCACCGCTGTAAGGGGGCATTCTTCTCACTGAGCACCGCTGTAAGGGGGCATTCTTCTCACTGAGCACCGCTGTAAGGGGGCATTCTTCTCACTGAGCACCGCTGTAAGGGGGCATTCTTCTCACTGAGCACCGCTGTAAGGGGGCATTCTTCTCACTGAGCACCGCTGTAAGGGGGCATTCTTCCCACTGAGCACCGCTGTAAGGGGGCATGCTTCCCACTGAGCACCGCTGTAAGGGGGCATGCTTCCCACTGAGCACCGCTGTAAGGGGGCATGCTTCCCACTGAGCACCGCTGTAAGGGGGCATGCTTCCCACTGAGCACCGCTGTAAGGGGGCATGCTTCCCACTGAGCACCGCTGTAAGGGGGCATGCTTCCCACTGAGCACCGCTGTAAGGGGGCATGCTTCCCACTGAGCACCGCTGTAAGGGGGCATGCTTCCCACTGAGCACCGCTGTAAGGGGGCATGCTTCCCACTGAGCACCGCTGTAAGGGGGCATGCTTCCCACTGAGCACCGCTGTAAGGGGGCATGCTGCCCACTGAGCACCGCTGTAAGGGGGCATTCTGCCCACTGAGCACCGCTGTAAGGGGGCATTCTTCAACCCTTTTTCCCCAGCGGAACCCATAAAATACTTTTCAGATAAGGAACCCCTGCCTAAAGCAATTCATGGGGGGTCAACTGAAAAAACACCCGTTCCACTGATAATCTATGGGAAGAACGCATCCTTTATGGACAACCAACAAGACCAAATGGGTCATGGTGCTGGCGCTGCCAAGTGTTGTTATTCTCTGAATTATGCACCCACCATTACCTGGAAGGTCAATCGGCATCCATTCAAGGAACCCCCGCCAACTTTTGAAGGAACCCTAATGGCTGGCTTACTCCATAGGCAGCCAATTATTTTAAGGTTGGTTCTGGGGTAAAATGTTGAAAGTAGGCTATCAAGTGCTACTGCTAACCATTAATCGCTATCAATTTTAATACTACAGTTGGGATACTAGAAATAGGTGTTAGAACCGACACAACCCCCCCCCCCCCCATGCTGCTACATAACTCTAGAAGGGGTCCACTTAAAAGTGGAAAACCCTCTTAGAGTGTACAATTTCCTTAAAAAATGAAAATGTGAACGAACACCCCTACCCGGTCCCCGCCTTACTTCCATGGGTTTTTAGCTGTCACTGCCCATGCAGCTGGTGCCAATGCTGACATGTGACCACTTTGACCAATCAGAATTGCTCTGATCTGTCCTGGAAGCCCCAAGGGAAAATGAGTGGGGCTTTCAAATGTTTGAACCGCTGCGTGGGTAGTGACAGCTAATCACCCACAGAGTTAAGTGCAGTGGGGAGGGGATAGGGCCCTATTGCCCAACCTGCAGCCTTTTGGTAAATGATGTGTGTCCCTTGGACCTCGACAGTCTGTAGTGGGAAGCATTAATCTCTACCAGCCTCTTGTAACATCTCCGTTTTATAGTGTCTTCTGCAGCATATCCCCAGCCGAAAATTGTAGCATGCCCACAATCTCTGACCCTCGTTTCCTCTATTAGTTTCTGACAGTCTCCATAAGCATGACATATATTTATCATTATGTGCGCCCCTTTGGTGATTTCAGGCCCCCCTTTGTCTGATACGTTAACAACCACTGCAGTAGGGTGTTACTTCAACATTTTTTTTTTTTTCCATGAAAAGGTGAACTTCCAGCTCTCTGTACTGGTAAATGTAAAATAATTAAAAGGGAGCTCAATGCATATTCCTGAAGCATGCCAAGTATTTAGGAGTGCTGTATAGAATACATATGAGCCTTGCAGAGTGCTGAATGGCTGATTGCATGCTTTTTTGCGTAGTTTTAGGATGAATGGCGTCATTCTTCCCAATGGCTTCCTCTGTTTCTCAGAAAATGAATCCTTATTTTATACTGAGTACATGTCAGAACATGTTGTTATTGTGTATTTAACACCTTAGTACTTCTAAATATCAAAATTTGTCTTATTAAATTTGGACAGAGTAGGAATTGATTAAAGGTGAACTCCAGTTATGTGAAAAAATACCCTTGTGGTGGGGCTCCCCCGCATTGCAAGGGTTAAATGCTTGTTTTTGCCTGGGGTACCATTAAAAATCACTTTTACCTACCTTTTGTTCCCCTGGCAGCCGACGTTCACCTCTAGATTGGCAGTCTTGCTTACAATGCATTGCATTGGTTTTGCATTGTATATGATAGTGTCACATCTGTGACTGCCAAACTGAAGAGAAGGGACTTCGGGGGACCAGTTGCAAGGAAAAAGGAACCTGCTGTAGCAAGGGATAAGGTAAGTACTGTAAATTGTTTTTCCTGGCACCCTAGCCATTATCAACCCGAGGGAGCCCCATTACACTGAGTTTTTTTTTTTTTGCCGTTTGTTCTATTGGGGAAATTTCTCTTTAGTTCCTGTCTTATGGACTTAACAGGAAGTATGAGGAGATCCTCTCTTTTTAGACAGTTGTCACCATAAGAAATGTTCCTATTGAACTATTTTCCCTGTTTTATTGCTTTTCCCAGAGAAAGCTCAAAAATTGGGGGGTTTTCTAGTTCAATCATTTTTTATTGCAGATAAATCTTTGAGACATACAATAATGTCAGAGGCACTTAGGCTGCCCACTCAAGGGCTAGGACTGGCACATGGAACATATAAAAATTTGGGTTTTTCATCACTTTTTATGTTTGGTAACAGTGGTCACCAGGACCAAAAGATTTGACGCAGACAGGTACTAAAAGATAGCCGGAGTTCTAACCCATTAGCACACTATCCAAAACTGAAGGAAAAGGTTTTGGCTTTACATGGCAAATTGTTCCATAAAGTGATCGCTACTTCTGTGGCCGTGCAAGCTAGGCAGAAGTTTCCAGTAGTTGTCTTGGGTATCCCTGGCTAAAAGCCATCATGGATGGTAGAAGCCAGTCGTTATGGCTGTCACTGGGTCTATAAACATTGTGCTTGGCCTATGCAGGGGACCAGAAAGACGTGTTGCAGACACCTCCAGCATCTGTTTGTTGGAGAAAAAGAAAGGCGATCGATAGGATTCACCAATAAATCCGCTCACTTCTCCCACTCTCAATCAGTGTGCTTCTCTGTTCCCTGATACAGCACCTTGGGGCTCACGCCAGCATTTTTTGCTATGCTCTTCATCGCCTGTGATCATCCAACTACTAATCACTAGTAATTTCTATGCGTACGCAAGACTTGAGCGTAGAAGCAATCGGTCGGCCAAATTTGAGGCATTGTGCTACTAGTAGAGATTAAAATGTTTTTTTGCTCTATTGTTGCCTATGTCTAGCGATTTATGAGTGACACAATCGCTGTATTGAAAATTGCCATTGCATGCACCCAACCTTGGCCTAGGTTCACACTTGTGCTTCTGCATTTTTTGTGTTTTTTATTTAATTTTTTTTATGTTTTGATGCATTTTTAAAGCTTTTTCAATGCCTTTTTTTTTTTGGGGACTTATTCAAACAGTTTTTTGTTTATCTTTTTGTACTATCATACAGCTATGTGGGGAGAGTCTATATACGTGAGTGGATATGCACTGGCTGTACGCACCTTCACAGTCCATTTTGACAGGTAGGCAGGGCCTGTTCATCCAGGTCCATGCTCCTGTCCCTGCGTTCAGTCAAACTCGGTTGAGTCCGTAAAGCTGATATATAGGCTGTCTGCACAAAGTTACTCGCATTAAAAATGCATCAAAGCGTAAAAATAAACCACACACATATACAAAAACGCCAAAATAAATAAATAAATATATATATATATATATATCTATATCCAGAAGCACAGGTGTGAACCTAGCCCAAGGTTGGGTGAATGAACCTGTGATGCTTTTTGTATGTGGCTTTTATACACTCCCATAGAAGTCCAAATTGCACACGAAAGGGCATTGCATGGGTGTGAATGGGCCCCATAGACAATAATTGGATTCCTGCCAGCGCAGCGCCTCAGTGTGAAAGCACTCGGGCTTTCACACTGGGACTGCAGATGAGGAATTTTTCAGGCACTTTACAGGCGCTATTTTTAGTGCTAAAGTGCCTGAAAACCGCCTCCAGTGTGAAAGCGGTCTAATAGGACATCTGTGCACATGCATGTCCCCAAACTCACACTGTCTGTGTTTGGGGCCGTGCATTCACACCCGCCTGGATGTCCTATGTCCACACATGCCTGACGAAGGGGTCCTGCGTGACTCCGAAACTTTGCACTCTCCTTGTGTTGTGATCATGCAATAAACTATCCGTTTGGATGCTATTTTGTGTCGATCCATGGTGTGCTTCAAATATCTTCGTTGTGACTTGAACCAGTATCCAGCTGGTTGTTGCTGCAGCACCCAAATTTGAGAGCTCATCCAGGAATGTGTGCAATGAGAATATGAAGCATTCCTATTGGAAATAGCGATTGCATCTTCATGCATGTAAACGTGGCCCTCACACAGGTTATGCATTGATACGCCGCGTGTAAATGAGGCCTTAATTAGCCTTGCAATGGAGAGATTAAAGCGGAGGTTCACCCTAAATTTACACTTTGTATTCCTAATATCCTAGCGCTATGCACAATAACATGTCACTAACCTTTTGACGTTTTGGACGCTGTAAATGAAGAAAATCTTCTGCTTTTCCTCCCGTGGGAGTAGGCGGGTCTTTTGCTTTGCCCGGTGGCGCTAAGTGTCCTGGGATGTCGGCGCAATGTCTCCTGGGAGCAAAGTGTCATGCTTCCCAGGAGACGCCGTCCAGCGTAATCCCGCTACCCGGAAGTCTATGCTTGTGGGCTTCAAGATGCCCACAAGCAAAATGGAAAAACCAGGAAATAATTTTATACATCTTTTATTTCTTCCGAAATGGACGGGGGATGTTTTCTAGCGCTGGACAAGTGAGTACATTACACTCATTAGTCACATTGAATGCACAAAAAAAGAAAAGTATGGACCGCGGAACCTCCGCTTTAAGCCTGTGCTCCCATTTACCTCATGTTGGCTCACATAAGCTAGGCCTCATTTATCAAACATCCCAAGGAAACGGTTGTCTGTCTATGTTGACCATGGCAACCAGGTTTTACCTTTTCTTCTCCCAGTACAGTATGAAACGGAAAGAATCTTGTTGCTATGGCCATTTTCCCTAAAGAACGATAAGAAATCTGACCAATTGAAATGCCACTTGTCATTCTGTGACCTGCGCTGTCTATCTTTATTGATGGTTCCCGTTGTTGTTCATTTAATTTCTTGCTCTGGCCCTCCTTGTTCTATGAGCTTAAGACTTACAGTATTTAAACGTCTTTTGGACTATACTCCTTATCTGTGAATACCTTTTTTTTTTTTTTAAAACTATCATTTAATCCATTTAGCTGCCCCGTGTTAGTAATTTGCTATTACTGTGTGCTGACATAATCTGTGGCTTCGTACAAAACCCTAAGGCTGCATTCACACATGAGCGTATCGTTTTCAGGCAGAAAGTCGCGCGTTTTTACCACAATTTTATACAGGTCAAATAGTCACCAATGTAAAAAGAAGAAAAACACCTGTAATCTGCCTAAAAAGAAGCTCCAGAATTTGTTTGAGCTTCAGACGTTTTGGAGTGGAGATGTAAACTATCTCCATAGAGAATAAGTGATTTTTTTATTTTTTCAGAGGCATTTGAAACGGCAAATGCCTGTAACAGCTTGTAAACGCGGCACCTAGCATTTAGCCGCGTTTTGTTGTTTACAGGCTATTTTAATAGAGATAAATTTTTGACTATTTTGAAAAAAAGAACGCTTCTAAGTGCAAACGCGGCAAAACTGATGTTTTTAAACTATTACTATCTGTCAAGTTAAATAGTTCAGGAGAGGTTTTAAAACGTCCCGTGTACATTAAAGCAGGCCATACACTGTCGAATTTCGAACAAATTTTCTTTTCAAAATCGGAAAGTTCGTTTTTTTTTTTTTTTTTTTTTGATTTTCGAAATTCAGCCAAACAAGCCTTCATGTTGCTACAGAAAATAATTTTCGTTGCCATATTAAAAGCCAGCAGCTACAGTAATAGGACACTTACCTGTCCTGGAGTCCCTCGATGTCGGCACCCAAGCTGATATTTCCATCAGCTTTCGGGTGCTGCCGCCGCTATTACGGGTAAGGGAACCCGGCAGCGTAGCCTTTGGGCTTCATGCCGTAAACCCGAAACCCTACTGCACATGTGCGAGGCCCCGCTCCTCTCTCCTATTGGCCCAGCGGCCGGGAGAGGAGGAGGGAGCGCCAGGGGCCGCGGCCCGGGCTTCCGGAAGTGAGAAAGGATACCTGTCAGACCGGTATCCTGTCCCCTCTCCCCCCCGAAAGATGCCAATTGTGGCACCGGAGGGGGGGGGGGGAATCCGATGAGTGGAAGTTCCACTTTAGGGTGGAACTCCGCTTTAAGGTGTTTCTATAACCAAAATGTTTATTTTTTAAAAGTTTTGGATACAGTAGGGAAGGCAACCTGGACATTCAACCTGTAGTGAAACTACAAATCCCATGACGCAGTCACAGGCAAAGCATGATGGGATTTGTAATTTTACCACAGCAGGAGTGTCAGAAAATAAGAACCTCTCTAGTGTTTGTGTGTGTGTGTGTTTTTTTCTTTTTTTTTTTCTTTTACCCTTTCCCCTTCACTTCCTGTAATGGAAACACCTCAGGAAGTGACAGGAAATCTCTCCTCAGTGAGGGGAATTTCCCTCTTAGACAGTTGAACGATTGCCCTTCACTTCCTGCTCCGGTTACAAGCGTAAAATATAGGCTTTTCTGTCTCGGTGACAATGGTTGCCAGGAAAAACCGGGTGAATCTGGGGACAACGCAAGAAAAACCTGACCCAACACTTCAGTGAAACTTAAAATAAAATATTTTTGTTATAGATATAGTGAAACAAGTGTTTTTTTTATTTTTTTTATTTATTTTTTCTTCTTATTGTTTCTGTTGTCCCCGTTGAGGTAGATTCCCATCTCTTCTTCTTGTAGTCACGGTGACCTCTTTTCATGGGGACACAGCAATATAAACACAGTTTTTTTAGTATATATAAGTGTGTATGTGCCATACCAGAGGAAGCGGAGAATCACTGTAGTAGTCGGCATTGCTACAGTGATTGCTTTTGTGCAGCTGGGCAAGCGCTCTACACAGAATCCAGAGGACAGCGTCCATCACTGTTGTAGGTCCGACTACTACAGTCATTCTCTGCCTCCACCGCGGTCCCACAGGTATGGCTCATACAAACTTCCATTTGTGTGGTGATCATCACTAACTTCTGGGTCCCTTGGTAAGGCGTTCTCTGAAGCGGGGCAGTGAAGTCACAATCTCCACCTCGTCCAGTCAGAACACTTGCATTCTCTGCATTTATAGCGGTTCCACAGGTATGGAATTTACATACTTTTGTTGATCCAAACTGAGCCATTTAAATATGCTATCAAATCCATATCTGGAGTTCAGCTTTAAAGGGATAGTTCACCTTTTACTATAAAACTGCCTAGGCAGATAAGGGGCATCTGTAGATAAAAACAAACTGTGCAGCTCTGACTAAGTTAAATAAAGCCCTTGCTATAGGTGTAGGCCGTTTTTACATAGTCATCACTGATCACCTCCACCACCACAGGAGTAAGCTCTCAAATGCTGAGGTCAGAGCTACTGCATCAGGGGGAGAGACAGTATGTGAGGAGGTTTAAAGGGGTTGTAAAGGTACATGTTTTTTCACCTTAATGCATCCTATGCATTAAGGTGAAAAAACATTAGACAATACCACCCCACCCCCCGAGCCCCCGTTTTACTTACCTGGCCCCTCAAAAGTCCCGCGCTCGCTCCCGTCATCCTCCGAGTTCCTGAGCCCAGCCGTTGATTGGCTACACTGGATGGATTGAAAGCAGCACAGCCATTGGCTGGCGCTGCTGTCAATCACATCCAATGACGCGGCGCGCCGGGGGACGGGGCCGAGTGATACAGTCGGCGGCTATGGCCGCCGCTGTATCACAGGAGCGCGCCCGCAGTAACGCCACACCATGCTCGCATTATGGTGTGGAGTCCTTGCGGGGAGGAGCTGAAAGAGCCGCCGAGGGACCCCAGAAGACCAGGATCGGGGCCACTGTGTGCAAAACGAGCTGCACAGTGGAGGTAAGTATAACATGTTTGTTATTTAAAAAAAAAAAAACGGGAACCTTTAGTGTTCCTTTTAAATCAGAGAAATGGCTCACTCCTGTGATGGTGGAGGTGAGCAGCGATGACTAGGCCTCACTTAGCAATGTCCTGGGAGCATTCCAGTCAGGCATCATAAGGTATGTAAATGGCCTACATCTATAGCAAGAGTATTATTCATCTTTAGTCAGAGCTGCACAGTTTGTTTTAATCTACAAACTTCCCTCACCTGCATAGGCAGGTTTTTTGTAAAGGTGAACAATCCTTTTAAAGTTTCTATTGCTGTGTCATTGTTGGGCAAGATTCCTGTCAACCCCCGCCAACTGGGTTCTGACCCTTTCTTTTTCGTACATCATGGGACACAGAGCGACTTAGTCATTACTAATGGGTTATATAGATTACCTTCAGGTGTTGGCACTGGCCAATTCCAAACCGGAAGTACCCTCCCCTATATAAGCCCCTCCCATCCGGGAGCACCTCAGTTTTTTGCCAGTGTCTAAGGTGTTGGCCAAAGAGTAACATGTGTTTTCACTGGGCTTGCGTACAGGTTCTTTTGGGCCTTAGTAAGCTGTTCCGGATCCCACCAAAAAAGCTTCATAGCTAAACGGTCGGTACCCGGGCCTTGCAGCAGAAGAGCAAGGTTTTGCCTGTAATGCTTCTCTTAGGAGGGCTGGACCCTGGGATCCAGAGCTCTGGTCATACCCACGACCAAGATGTTGTCTGTGCAGGGTGCTATACAGGTCCAGGGGAGTGGAATCCTTGGGAACCCGGTCCCTGAAGGTTTAATTACAATGCCTGCCGTGATAGGTGAAGTTTGGACTTCTGTGGACCAAACAAAGTCCTGCGGCGGGGATCAGGTAAGTGGGGGCCCCCAGGAACTTGGTTCTATTGGGGGACCCCCAAGCCTAATTTGTCTTTCTGTCTGTTACCTAACGGTATTCCCGCTAAATATCTGTGTTTGCCTGTAACTACTGAAAATGTAAAATTTTAATAGTAGTCAAGAAAAAAAAAAAAAAAAGGGGACCGCGGTACCTGTGTTAAACCACTAGAGGCCGCTGTAGTCCTTTTTTCTTGTCATGGGGATCTTTGGTTTTTTCAAGTCAAAAGATCCAGGCAGTTGGTAAGTTTCTCTGTGGGAATCCACTTCCTCTGCCCTGTTGCTGCGCTCATCCACCGCACAGGCCCTCCGGCAAAAAGGGCCCTGGCTCCTAGTCCCTGTTTGGTTTCGAAAAGGGCGCCAATGGCGCACGGACGCGGGCGCGTGCACGCGCCTCCTATGAAAAAAAAGGGGCGGGGCGGGTGGATGACGCTCGATGCGCGCCGCGGCGCTTCTGCGCATGTGCAGGCGTCCCAGCATGGTTAAAAGACACAGTACAAGTGTCAGCTGGATGCAAACAGAGCTAGCAACAAACAGTGGCACACAGAGGCGGTTGATGCAGGCATCCCCATAGAAAGGCACTTTAGTGGACACCAGCTGGTATATAGCAGCAACTGTGTTAGACTATTACCAGCAAAAATTGGTGTATGACGACGGGAATACCTCAGCTTTGTGCTTAAAGGATATGTCGTCCAGACGCTCCGGAAATAGATCTTCCAGGAAGCCAAAGGGGTCTCCATCGGGCTCTGAGGATATTGGGCATGCTTGTACTGCACCAATCTCCCCTGAGAATTCAGAGGTCAGTAGCCGTAGAAACCCCGCAGGAATGCCTGGTGCTGCGGCTGTCCCCAGTCCACCTGCTCCTGTATATATAACAGAGGAGGTTTTATCCTCAACTCTGGGAGGATTGGAAGAGAGATTAACAGCATTGATCGCTGCTTCCCTGTCACAGGAAAAGCGCGTCCGATCTCCGTCTCCTCCTTCAGAGTGCCTGTTAGTGGAGGAACAGCCCCACACAGAGATCGACCTACCTGAAGGGGATCAGGATGAGGTTGATTCAGTTATGGAGGAATCAACAGTGGAAGAACCTTTCTCAGCATCTCAGGCTGAAAGAATATGGGTTCAGTCTCTGACTAACATGGTCCGATCGGCATTTAAAATGCCTCTGGCGGAACCACCATCCACTACGGTTTCCTCGCTGGGGTCGCTGAAAGCTCCCCAGGCTGTCTGTTCCTTCCCAATCCACCCTTTATTAGAAGGGCTTATTTACCAGGATTGGGAGCATCCTGATAAAATATTTGCTCCCCCCAAGAGATTTCCGGTGATCTATCCCATGGAGGATAAGTTCATAAAAAAATGGAAGGTCCCTACAGTGGACGCAGCCATCTCTTCTGTTAACAAATCACTGACATGTCCAGTAGATAATGTTCCAATGTTCAAAGACCCAATAGACAAAAAATTGGAGTCTTTACTAAAATCTGCTTTCTCTACAGCAAGCATGGTGACACAACCTGCGGTAGCAGCGATTGGAGTCTGCCAAGCAGTGAAAGATCAGTTGAAACAAGTCTTAAGGGACTTACCAGATCAGCAGGCTCTTGCCCTAGCTGACCTGCCTAGAGCCTTGTGTTTTGCGGTGGACGCCATAAAGGATACAATCCAACAGGCCTCCCGCTTTACGCTGTCTATAGTACATATGCGTAGGCTTCTGTGGCTCAAAAACTGGTCTGCTGAAGCTCCCTGTAAAAAACTGCTGGTTAGCTTCCCATTTCATGGAGAACGCTTATTTGGAGAAGATCTGGACAAATATATCCAGAAAATTTCTGCCGGTAAAAGTTCACTCTTACCGGTTAAGAACAAGGGTAGAAGTCCTTCTTTTAAGAGGCCTACTTCTCCAGTCCCGGGCACATCGGCTGTGAAGCAGTTCCGACGGCCTCCGTGGTCAAATTCAGGGGGCAGAAATCAGGGACAATCACAGGGTAACAAGAAGCCCTGGATCAAGAGAGGTACAAAACCTCCCCCCAAGGCATGAAGCGTTGCCCCCACTCAATCGGGTGGGGGGAAGACTTCAGTTGTTCACAGAGACCTGGCGGGACACCATCAGAGACAGATGGGTGCTCTCCGCAGTAAGTCTGGGATACAAGCTGGAGTTAAAAGGCACTCCTCCTGCCCAATTTATGAGGTCAAACGTGCCAAGAGATCCCCAGAAGAGAGGATCCCTCCTTCTGGCACTAGAACAACTATTGCTCCAAGGTGTAATCATGAAGGTTCCCCTGGAAGAAAGCGGATTCGGGTTTTACTCGAACCTTTTCACAGTCCCCAAACCAAATGGGGACGTGAGGCCCATATTAAATCTAAAAGGGCTAAACAAGTTCCTAAATATCAGGACTTTTCGGATGGAGTCGATCCGATCGGTGGCCACCGCCCTACAAGGGCAGGAATGGTTAGCCTCGATCGACATAAAGGATGCTTATCTGCATATTCCCATCTTTCCGGCCCACCAGAAATTTCTACGCTTTGCAGTAGAAGGGCGCCATTTTCAGTTCAGAGCCTTACCTTTCGGTCTGGCCACAGCACCACGAGTGTTCACAAAAATTCTGGCCCCATTATTGGCCAATCTAAGAACACAGGGTGTAACAATAATGGCATATCTAGACGACCTGCTACTAATAGACCACTCAGTGGAAAAGCTGGAAGTAGCTATTCACAAGACAATCAAGTATCTGGAATATCACGGTTGGATTATCAACCGGGACAAGTCAGCTCTAAGACCAGTCAAAAGTCTGGAATACTTAGGGCTAAGGCTGGATTCAAATCAGAGAAAGATTTTCTTACCTCCAGAGAAGGTGTCGTCTTTAAAAGATTTGACCCACTTAGTGGGTACAAAAAGAAAACCATCCATACGCCTCTGCATGAGGCTGCTGGGAAAAATGGTGGCTTCATTCGAAGCGGTACCCTACGGTCAATTCCATTCAAGGAATTTGCAAAGGGCCATACTGTCAGCCTGGAACAAAAAAGTTCAGGCTTTAGACTTACCAATGTCCCTGTCCCCTTCCGTTCGCAAGAGCCTCCATTGGTGGTTGGTGCCCCAGAATCTGGAAAAAGGGAAACCCTTCAGTCCGGTTTCTTGGAAGGTAGTCACTACAGATGCCAGCCTCATAGGCTGGGGGGCAGTACTGGAGCAATGGTCTCTCCAGGGCAAGTGGTCAGAAGCAGAAAAGGCCCTGCCCATCAATCTCTTAGAGATACGAGCAGCCCGGTATGCCCTAGTAGCATGGACATCCAAACTCCAAGGGTCCCCTGTCAGAATTCAATCAGACAATGCCACAGCAGTGGCATATATCAATCACCAGGGTGGCACCAGGAGTCGTGCAGCCCAGAGGGAAGCAAATTGCATCCTGGAGTGGGCAGAAAAATATGTCCCAGCCATATCCGCGGTTTTCATCCCAGGAGTGGAAAATTGGAGAGCGGACTTTTTAAGTCGCCAACAATTATGCCCGGGGGAATGGTCTCTTCACCCCGAGGTTTTCCAGGCAATATGCCAGCGGTGGGGAACACCGGATGTAGATCTGCTAGCATCCAGATTCAACGCAAAGGTGGACAGATTTGTGTCTCGCACAAGGGATCCTCTAGCTTGCGGCTCGGATGCCCTAGTGTTCCCTTGGGATCAGTTCAAGCTGATATATGCATTCCCACCGCCACAATTGTTACCGCGATTACTCCGCAGAATCAGGGTAGAAAAGAAACCAGTGATTCTGGTGGCTCCAGCGTGGCCCCGAAGGGCATGGTACGCGGGGATTGTAAAAATGTCAGTGAGGAGTCCTTGGACCCTCCCACATCGTCCGGACCTGCTGTCGCAGGGACAGATATACCACCCTTCCTTACCAGCCCTAGGTTTGACGGCCTGGCTATTGAAGCCCACATTCTGAAAAAGAGAGGGCTCTCTAATTCTGTGGTATCTACCATGATCAATGCCAGGAAGCCGGTATCCAGGCAGATCTATTATAGGATCTGGAAAGCGTACATTAAGTGGTGTGAGGCCAAAAAATGGCATCCACGTAAGTACGTGATAGGGAGGATTTTGGACTTCCTACAGTGGGCTGTAGATAGGAAGCTGGCCTTGAGTACTATCAAGGGTCAGATTTCGGCCTTGTCAATATTTTTTCAAAGGCCCTTGGCTTCGCATTCACTAGTCAAAGCTTTCATACAAGGAGTGATGCGTATTAGCCCTCCGGTTAGTATTCCCATATGTCCTTGGGACTTAAACCTGGTTCTGTCAGTTCTACAGAAACAACCGTTTGAACCATTGCAACACATTTCCTTGGTTCTTCTCACCAGGAAATTGATTTTCTTAGTAGCCGTTTGTTCGGCTAAAAGAGTATCGGAATTAGCCGCCTTGTCCTGTAAGGAGCCATATCTGGTTGTCCATAAGGACAGAGTAGTATTACGTCCTCATCCAGCCTTTCTTCCGAAGGTGGTATCGAGGTTTCATTTGAACCAAGATGTGGTTCTTCCTTCTTTTTTCCCCAAACCTAGCTCGGTAGAGGAAAAGTTATTACATTCCTTGGATGTAGTAAGAGCAGTTAAAGCTTATCTAAAAGCCACTGCTCAGATTCGTAGAACGGATACTTTGTTTGTTCTGCCGGAAGGCCCTAAAAAGGGTCAGGCAGCATCAAAATCCACTTTAGCCAAGTGGATTCGACAGGTCATAATACAAGCCTATGGCTTGAGAAAGAGACCGCCTCCGTTCAAAGTTAGAGCGCACTCCACAAGAGCAGTTGGAACTTCATGGGCAGTGCATCACCAGGCCTCCCTGGCTCAAGTATGTAAGGCCGCAACATGGTCTTCGGTACACACGTTTACTAGATTCTACCAGGTAGACGTTAGAAGTCAGGAGGATGTCGCCTTTGGGCGCAGTGTGTTGCAGGCCGCAAAAGATCCTCATGCCTGATGGCGCCCAGCTTATGTATCCCTCCCCTCATTTGGCATTGCTTTGGGACGTCCCATTAGTAATGACTAAGTCGCTCTGTGTCCCGTGATGTACGAAAAAGAAAAAGGGATTTTTATAACAGCTTACCTGTAAAATCCTTTTCTTGGAGTACATCACGGGACACAGAGCTCCCACCCCTCTTTTTGGGACACTTATTGCTTGGCTACAAAACTGAGGCGCTCCCGGATGGGAGGGGCTTATATAGGGGAGGGTACTTCCGGTTTGGAATTGGCCAGTGCCAACACCTGAAGGTAATCTATATAACCCATTAGTAATGACTAAGTCGCTCTGTGTCCCGTGATGTACTCCAAGAAAAGGATTTTACAGGTAAGCTGTTATAAAAATCCCTTTTTCTTATGCTGGCCATACACGGGTCGAATTTTGAAAGAACTTTCTTTTGAAAATCAGAAAATTTGTGTGTTTTGTGATCCGATGGTGCCACTATTGATTTCGAAATTCGACCGACCAAACCTTCAATTTCCTGCAGAAAAGAATTTTCGTGTCTGGGAATCTTCTTTTCTTTTTCTTTCTGGGAATTTTTCTTTTCTTGCACATGCGCATTTCTTTTTCGATTTACATTTCTAGCACGATTCTCCCATCATTGATTAGAAAATCGTTTTAGACCCCAGTACTTCACCCTGCCTGGCTGTGACGCTCGATAGCAATATATGTACTGTTAGTGTGTGGCAAGTAATTTACATGTTATTGCAATTCTTTAGTTACTTCCTGGTTTCCAGACCTAGGCAAATAATGTCATACATCCCAGGAGTCTGCAGGAGAGGTTTTCTCCGCTAAGCACACCCTCTCACCTGCATGCCTGAGCTAAGGACCGATGGATTCCAGAAAGTAATAGCTACATGAATCATCTGCCCCTGCCGCGGCCAGAAAATCTGGGGTGGGGGTCAAAATGATTTTTCAGCAAAATAAATGTAGCGGGGTGTTTCCCCTTTAATTAGGAGAAAGAACTACGGTTCCCAGAGCTCCACTGTTCACCGGATGTTTCAGGTTATGCCCCAGAGACTCATGGGGGAAGTGATATAAGGAAGGGGCGAGGCCTGACTCGCTCTCTTTGGACACGGGACGGCTGAGACTGATCCACCTGTGCGGAGCTGTGCTGTGTGAGGGCCTGAAGCCTGGGGACTTCTTACAGCGGACCAAAGAGCCTTCCACCCTTTTTGCGAGCCTGGGTGGCATCCGACATCTCCTGCCTGCAGCCTAGATTGGATGGGAGACCCGATGGCAGCAACCGCTGTGTACGAGTGACGACACAGCCGGTGGAAGTCCCGGACGGGTCGCGTCCGGAGGGTGAGCTGAGCGAAAGCTCATCCAATAACCTGTTTATAGTACTGTGCCTATAGACTGCCGAGGCCTACCACTTCACTTTAAGACTCTCACTGGAGATCCGCAGCAGGACTGATCCAGAGGATCTCTAGTGAAGTACGGTCAGTTGTTCAGATTCTCCCTGTTGGATTACAAAGTGTTTATTATTCTTATGTGCACCACCTCTACAGCAAGCCGGTGAAGAATCCATTATTCTTACAGGACTGAGTTTTAGAGTAAGGGATCAGGCCTGATCCGTTAGGTATACATTTAGCTGTTGTACCATAGGGTACCTAGTTAACGGTCGCCCCACGTGGCGTTCCTTTACCCCCCCTTTATTCTTATGGTGTAATGTGACTGTCATTGCAGGGCTCTGCATACAAGTTAAAAATCATATTGTCATTGCTGTGTGTTTTCTTTGCATAACAAGAAGTAAAATCCGTTATCCCTTTTATTACTGTTCTATGTTTGAATCTCTCTCTAAAAATATAAGGATATATGTGTGTATCCTTTAGACTAGCTGTGCCAGAGTGGGGGGAGCCGATTGCCGGTGGGTTGGAGAGCTGTACTCAGGGCCCAAATCAAACCTTGCGGCCCGCTTAAGCTGAGGGTATCGCTACATAAATAAAGCGTGGGGAGGGGGGAGGGTTGCGCTGAATATTTAAAATGAGTTAAAAAGCATTTTTGGTTTGTGGTGCTTAGATGCAGTGTAGTTCCGCATTAATTTTTTGAATAAATGTTTCATGCTGTTGATTTGCATGTATCTTGATAGCCGTGCACGGCAAGATCTCCTGTCAATCAAATAGTTAATCAGTTAGTAGTTTGAGTTCATAGCGTGCACAGAATGGTGACAACGCTGCCGCTCCATGGTCTGCTTTCAAAAACCGCATTGCCACCATATTGGCAAAAGTGCCAAGGCAAGATGTCTCAGCTATTCTTGCACAGAGGAGGAGAGTGGCACCGTTTTTTTTCCCCTAAGGCCCTGTTCACACGTGTGCGATATAATGCACAGCAAGAGGTTTGCCATTGTTTGCCTTTAGCTTCTGTTCACACCTGAGTGCTGCGCTGCCGTGTGTTAGGAAAAATATTACAGGTGCTTTTCTGCTGCGTCAACATGTCTTTGGCCCCATAGACTTCAATGGCAGTGCATGAAATGCATAAGAAAAATGCTCCAAAAAAAATAAACCAAAAAAAAAAATGCAAAAGCAAAGATAGGAATCTTTTATGTACACTTTAAGCAGATGGTTGTAGCCTGAGCTGGTTGATTAGCAGTATATGGAAAGTTTCTTTATTCTCTTTCTGCATTTGAACGGTTAATGTTTCCATGGTTTTAACTTATTTGGCTTAGCCTCAGAGGAATTTGAGTGGGTTGGTTTATGTCATGACTTCCTTGATCTGTCAGATTTGTTTAGTGTGTTTCTAGGCAAAATTTTGTATTTATTTTTTTATTTTCATTTTGGGGAGAGTGGGCAAGGGTTCCATGGGTGCTCAACCTGTGGCCCTCCAGCTGTTGCGAAACTACAAGTCCCACCATGCCTCTGCCTTTTGGAGTCATGCTTGTGCCTGTCAGCCTTGCAATTTCTCATGGGACTTGTAGTTCTGCAACAGCTGGAGGGCCACAGGTTGAGCACCCAAGATCCTCTGTCAAGTTTTTACTATTGCTTTCTGAGTCCCTATTGGGGAGATTCATCCCAGTACATGTTTGTACTGATGACCATTGTCAATTTTAAAGTTGTCACTGTCCGCTATTAGGTAAGGCTACTTTCACATTGAAGCGCTGGATGCGCTAGCGGTACTACTTTTAGCGCCGCTATACCGTCGTTTTTGCCGCAATTTGCGGCCGTTAGCGGTTTTTAACCCCCGCTAGCGGCCGAAAAAGGGTTAAAAACGCCCGCAATAACGCCTCTTTGCGGTGTTTTGGAGGCGCTACCCCATTGATTTCAATGGGGAGGGGCGCTATAGGAGCGGTATTTTTACCGCTCCTATCACGCCTCAAAGATGGCTCCTGCCAGCGCACCCTCGGGCTTTCACACTGGGTACAAAATAGCGGCCTTTCCAGGGCGCTTTGCAGGCGCCTCAGTGTGAAAGTGGCCAAAGGTAGATTTTTTCCAATGGGAACATCTGTTCCAGAGACAACTGTCACTTTTGGAGATTTCAGGTTTCACCACTGGGCCCGGGGAATAAATGTTCATGTACATAGACACACAGGCTTTTATGGAGTTGAGTTTAGGAGCTTTGGCAAAAAAAAAAAAACACCAAAATCTCCTAAACTCCTCAAGTTTAAAAGCTGTAGTGTACCTGAGCCCTAAGGCCCCATGCACACAGGGCGTTTTTACAGCTTTAGGCCTCATGCCCACGGGCGTTTTTTCAGCCGCGTTTTTGAGCGTTTTTTACAGCTTAAAAACGCCTGTCCATGTTAGTCTATAGCTTCATGCCCACCTAGGCGTTTTTGAGCTGTAAAGAACATAGGCGTTTGTAAGCTGTAAAAAAAACCCAGGGCCAGTGCGTTCCTCAGCGTCAGAATTAGGCAGGAAAAAACGCGAGCGTCAAAAACGCGCACTAACGCGCAAAAAACGCGCACTAACGCGCGGTCGCGTTTTTAGCTCCGACGTTTTTTTTTTTTCAAAAAAAAATAAAAAATATTTACAATAACATGGACAGGCGTAGCTCTAAAAACGCCAGTGGGCATGAGGCCTAAAAATGCCTGTCCATGTTTTGTAAAAATTTTTTTGACCTTTTTAAAAAAAAATAAAAATAATCCCGGAGCTCAAAAACGCCAATCGCTGCGTTTTTGAACGTTTTCGCTGCGTTTTTATGCGCGTTTAATAGCGTTGTGCGTTTTTGCAGCTCAAACCTGGAGCTCCAGAATGCACTGGAATTGGGTTTTTTTTGCAGCTGGAAAACGCCTATGCCACTTGGAGCTCATAAAAGCTCTATGTGTGCATGACACAATAGAATAACATGGATGGGCGTTTTGCAGCTGTAAAAAAAAAAACCGTCTAACGCTGCTGTTAGCAGCTGCAAAAACGCCCTGTGTGCATGGGGCCTAAATCAGGCAAAAGTTCTGAACCACTCGTTGACCAGCCAACAGTAATTTTACTGCTGGACGGCGGCTTTCCCAGGCACCGCGACGCCTAGTCATCACTGCTCACCTCCACCATCACAGAAGTGAGATTTTTCTCTGATACAAACCCCCTGTTTTCTAGTGTGTTTTTATTTATTTTATTTATTTTCAGATGTACACTATATTACCTAAAGTATTGGGACGCCTGCCTTCACATGCACATGATCTTTAATGGCATCCCAGTCTTGGTCCATAGGGTCCAATATTTGAGTTGGCCCACCCTTTGCAGTTATAACAGCTTAAACCCTTCCGGGAAGGCTGTCCACAAGGTTTAGGAGTGGGCCTATGGGAATGTTTGACCATTCTTCCAGAAGCGCATTTGTGAGGTCAGGCACAGATGTTGGATGAGAAGGCCTGGCTCACAGTCTCCGCTCTAATTCGCTCCAAAGGTGTTCTATCGGGTTAAGGTCAGGACTCTGTGCCGGCCAGTCAAGTTCCTCCACCACAAGCTCTCTCATCCATGTCTTTATGGACTTTGCTTTGTGCACTGTTGGGCAGTCATGTTGGAACAGGAAGGGGCCGTCCCCAAACTGTTCCCACAAAGTTGGGAGAATTGAATTTGTCCAAAATGTCTTGGTATGCTGACGCCTTTAAAAGTTCCCTTCAATGGAACTAAGGGGCCGAGCCCAACCCCCTGTAAAACGACCCCACACCATAATCCCCCCTCCACCAAATGATTTGGACCAGTGCACAAAGCAAAGTCCATAAAGGCATGGATGAGCGAGTTTGGGGTGGAGTAACTTGACTGGCCTGCATCGGTTCAAAGTCCAGAATTTTAACACTTGTCTGAGCTGTCAGAAAAAAGGGGGCGGAATGTTGAAGCTACACTCTGCAAAGCTCTGTGAGGAGAGCTCTGAGAGCTGATTGGAGGTAAGAGACCCACCCCCTCCAATCAGCAACAGAGCTGAGGCTGTCAATCGGCTACCATTTTTCTCTTGGTGTCAGGATAATGTGTCAGAAGTGATTCATGCTGATAGAAGAGGAACAACAATCACTTTGGGTGAGGACAGTGGAAGTAGCCATTTTATTGTTTGGACAAAATTTGTACTTTCACCAAGTTGGACATGCCTTACACATTTGATCCCCATTTTACTCAATTACAGTAAACTAGGGTCAGCAGAGTGGTGGGGGCACATAGTAATAGGCGACTCCATACTCTCCCTGCTTTTATAAATGGTTGGGCTACATCAGGATAATTAGCATACACCCCACGGGAAATATTACATTATCTGGCGGTGGAGCGCCCTGCTGGGTCTTGTCGTTTTTTTTTTTCTAGCCTACCTGCTACCTGTTCTGCAATGCAGCAGTTAATGACTCTTACTTTGGCACTTTGTAACTTTATAAACTGGGCGTTTTCTACGCATTCATCTCTCAGGTTTAACCCTACCTGCACTCTTCTGTGAAATACTTCAAATTCCTTTGTCATTAATGGTTCTGCAGGAGTGTTTTGCTACAGCAAAGTCTTGTATTTGTCTTGGCTTCTGCTAAAAGTACTGTGCTTCTGGAGATTGCAACAAGTCATGGAAGTTTTTTTTAGCTTTATTTGTTGTTTTTGTACTTTGGTAGATACTTACTCACTATTGAGTGGCAGTATTTATGTAGCACTAAAGATTGAAGACATTACAATATATTGGAGTGGGAGGGCCGGTGTTCTGTTGAGAAATGCCCCCTATCGAGAAATGCCCTGGTTGAACTGCGCTTGCGCAGTACGGAGCTGCAGAAGAACTGAGTTTACGATCAGCTGTTGGCTCACGTGGCCGAGGCACGTTCATGTAGCAACACCGGCACACCAGGGATCGGATGCAGTTGGAGGTTTGAGTAATTTAAGGCGGCTTCATTCAAGGAAAATTGCCTGCTCCTGATTAGTTCAGTAGTGGGTTGCAGTGATGTAGGTGCCGCCATCTTTGATCTGAACAGTCGCGTATAGTATAGTCAGGGCTTTTTTTCTCAAAGAATAGGTGCAGGAACTCCCCTTTCCAAGTCATCCCTTGTCTCTGCCCCCTACCCACCTCTGAGCACCGTTCCTTGGTTCCACCCCCTACCCATCTCCCAAGACCGCCTCTTTTAGAGAATACAGAAGCATGTAACATTTGTGGTACTAACTAGTTTGTATGGAACTCGTTAATGATAATAACAAAAGCAGTCAAATAGATTTCCTGCAGCCAGTAACAATAGATTCCCTTGGCATCAATGGACCACCCATAAAAAAAAAATACACTCCTCCCCAGCAACAATAAACCCGCTGAAGAAACAATAGATCCCCCCCCCCCCCAGCAACAACAGACCACCTACAACAAAATACCACCCCCTTCCTCAGCAACAATAGACCCCCAACAGCAAAAACAGATCTTCCAGCAACAATAGGCTCCTCCCTCAACAGAAATCCCTACCAGCAACAACTGACCCCCCCACAGTAACATAAGACCCACCCTCAGCAACAATAGATCCCCTACCAGCAACAACCAACCTCCCCAGCAACAACAGACCCTCCTCCCACAAAATAGATACCCTCCAGCGAAAATAGATCCCCCAGCAGCCAACATCAGCACACCCCACTACCCCTTGCCATTACATACATTCAGTCCTGGAAGTGCCGGAACTGCGTTCCCGCTGAAAAAAAGCCCTGCATATAGTATTCCTTTTTACTCCTCCCCTGGCAAGCTACATCATGGCCCCATATGCTGGGGCACTTGGGGTCATACAACAGTAAATGTAAGTGCATTTTCCCACCCGGAAGCCATAGGTACATAGGATTCAATGGCTGTACTTGCCTTTATGCAGATGTATGCCGATACTTGATAAACGCGTTTATACGTATGCATGGACATATGATCCTGGATGCAGACTGTTATGCTCAGTGTTGCTGGAACAGGAAAAGGGAGAGATGAAGGGCTCTGATGAAGGAGGACATGCCTTTGAAACGCGTTAGCCAGTCACCCTCTTCCCTTCATCTATCTTTACAGTGTTCTGAGAACAAACCCAGTCCTAGAGGGCAGCAAGGATTCATAAGAATTCTCCATCTTTGCAACAGAGTTATTGTTCCATCTGGTTATTTCACTCATGCACAGGGGATCATTGTTGTAAAAGAGGGAGAGCACCCTGTGCATGCCTGGGTTTGGGATGAAGGAGAGTACTTGCTCCTGTTAAGCAGGGGGGGAAATCCCAACGTATGGTATCTTAGTGTTTAGGCAGGATGGGGCCAATCACTACAGCGGGAGTTTTTTTTGTCAGGCTTTGGGAGTGCATCGTAATGGCCAACAGCAGTGGTCTCCAAACTGCGGCCCGGGACTGGATGCAGCCCTTTGCTTGCTTTTATCCTTTCTTGTGTCAATATTTCATCCTTTGACCCGCACAAAGAGGCACAGTCTCCCCCCCCCCCCCCTTAATGATTGGGCACAATTCTTCCCAGTGATACCAACAATGGGGCATTAATCTTTCAACCCAATGACCCCAAAGAAGGGCCACAATTCCTACCAATGAGACCAAAATTGGGGCATTGTTTACTTCCACTGTTGCCAGGTTTTTTTTTTACTTCCAATGGCCACAGTTCGGCCCCCGTAAAGTCTGAAGGACCGTAAACTGGCCCTTTGTTTAGAAACTCTGGAGACCAGTGGCCTACAGGTATGGCACTTCCACTAAGCAACATTTTGCAGTGTGCCCCCCCCCCCCAACCTCCTAAGGCCCTAGTCTATTGTATTCAAAAGGTGAACTTAGCCTTTCAGTTCCTACTTTGCTGTAATGGTTGATATTACAGAGTTTAGGGGGTGCAGGAAGGTGGGGCATGTCGTGTGTGCATGCTCTGTTTAGATCCCATTAGTGCCAGAGGCTGTATCTATTCTAAACTCTGGGTGGAATTCATTACTCAGACCACATTCCAGTTGCTGTCTTCAATGTGTCTGATAAATTTGCTCAAAGCCTCAGGTATTGGTACACAGCGATCAGATTACACAATGAGCGCATTCCACCTTCAGAGCATTGGTTGGTGAGAATCTCTTGCTCTGTATGTAAGGTGTGACGACCATTCTGCACCCAATGAATCGATTGATTCTAGAATTTGGGAAAAGTCCATACATAGGCCTTTCAGCACTCCTTTTTTATTTTAGAGCTAATTTGTTGATATTGGGTTATGGACCGCAGGCGTGAAGGATGAAATCATATATCAGCCAGGTTTAATCATCAAAAATGTCTGCTGTAAAGAATAATGATCTATTTAACACCTTAATTTATTCAAATCAAGCAAGTTTGCATTATACCTAACTAATTATCCTCTTGGCTCTTGCTACACAATGCCTGGGCATACTAAGGGACACAAAGGTGTCTTTAAAACTGAAGTATGGGCAAAAACTTTTTTGTACATTTGCACACAATTTTTTTTTTTCTTTTTAACCCCTAAATGAAGAGTTGTGCCCAATCTCTGGCTGCGGCAACTTTTGGTAAATTAAATCTTTTATTCAGTCTTCTGTCAGCTGAGACTTGTAGTTCTGGCTGCAGTACAGATATCACAGGGGGTTGCACACTCAGCACACTTCTCTACTCTACGCAAACCGAAAAACAAAAGCTAAGACTTCATGGGCACCACCCACCATTCTTGGAAAGACCATCACCCCAAGCACCAAAGTCAAAAGTCTCGGAGTAATTTTTGGCTCAGAGATGTCAATGGATGCACAAATAGGGTAAGTAGTCAGCGGATCTCACCACCTTCTCCGCCTGCTGCGTAGACACATCCCCTTCATCCCAGAAGAGGAGATGGCAGTAGTAGTTGGAACAATCATCAATTCCCGACTGGACTACGCAAACTCCCTCTACATAGGACTACCTAAATACCAGATGGCGCGCCAACAAGTCGTCCAGAACACGGCAGCCAGACTGATAACGGGGGGGGAAAAAAACCTGGGAATCCATCACCCCATCCCTGAGGACCCTTCATTGGCTAACCGTAAAGGATCGGGTCACATTCAAGGCCCTCTGCCTCACCCAGAAGTGCACACAAGGAAACGCTCCTCAATATTTATGCGAGAAAATAAAACACTACTCACCCAATCGGATTCTCCGATCAACTAACCAAAACCTCCTCCACATCCCCAAGTCCCGCTACAAATCGAAAGGAGAACAAAGATTTGCAGTCCAAGGACCACGGCTATGGAACGCTCTACCCACGGACATCCGCATGGAAGAAAACCATCGGGCCTTCAGGAAAAAACTTAAGACCCACCTCTTCTGAAGGATCAGGACGACACTGAATAGAAAAAGCGCCTTGAGGCGATTTAGTTCACATTTGTAGTGCTATACAAGTTACTCACTCACACTCAGAAAAAGCCTTGCATTTTATTTCACAGAAGGCAAGGCATTCTGTAAAGGGGAGGAGGTGCGGATGAAAGTCACAATCTCCCCTCCTCCAATCACAAAAGTTGCACTTCATCAGTGAAAAGAATTCAAGACTTCTCTCTTGTGCTCGCTCGCTCTGTCTCTCTTGTCTCTTGTGCTCGCTCGCTCTGTCTCTCTTGTCTCTTGTGCTCGCTCGCTCTGTCTCTCTTGTGCTCGCTCGCTCTGTCTCTCTTGTCTCTTGTGCTTGCTCGCTTGCGTCTCTCTTGTGCTTGCTCGCTTGCGTCTCTCTTGTGCTTGCTCGCTTGCGTCTCTCTTGTGCTTGCTCGCTTGCGTCTCTCTTGTGCTTGCTCGCTTGCGTCTCTCTTCTCTTGTGCTTGCTCGCGTCTATCTTCTCTTGTGCTCGCTCGCGTCTCTCTTCTCTTGTGCTCGCGTCTCTCTTCTCTTGTGCTCGCTTGCGTCTCTCTTCTCTTGTGCTCGCTTGCGTCTCTCTTCTCTTGTGCTCGCTTGCGTCTCTCTTCTCTTGTGCTCGCTTGCGTCTCTCTTCTCTTGTGCTCGCTTGCGTCTCTCTTCTCTTGTGCTCGCTTGCGTCTCTCTTCTCTTGTGCTCGCTTGCGTCTCTCTTCTCTTGTTCCTCTCTCTGGCTCCTTCTTGCGCGCTCTCTCGGTCTTATTATTGTCATGTATGTTATTACTTAACCTTGGCTCCCATGCAGTTTCTTTACACTTCCTTAAACGATTTTTCTCCGCTAAGTTCAGGTTTCAGTTCTAGGAATAAGAACACATGTATGTAAGCATTATCTGGAGCAGCTCTTCCTGTAAGGCACCAAGAAGGGGATATACAGTGTGATTTGAAACATGTGGCCTGCACCACCACTTCCGTCCTTGGGACGTCTACAGACTGGACAATTTGACTTCTTTTGATGTTGTAGTGAATTCTCTCCAGTGTGGAGCTGAAAACAATTCCAGTCTGGCAGGATAGTGAGGTGTAAAATGTTCTAGTCATATGGGAGATGCAATTGCTGACCTGTTTTAGGAGGTGGAAGCCCTGGGGCTGTTACTGATATGCAAAGACACCAAATAGTGCAAGAAAAATTAAGATGGCAGAATCCCCCCCGTGTTCCTGTAATGACCAGTTCATTTTAACTTAATTAAACCAAATGAATAGAATTTTAAAAGGATTGTCCACATCCAAATAATAGTTGCCTTAACTTCTGTACTTTACAGAGGACTCCCAAAGCAAACAATGTATAATTCAATCGGCTTCCAGATATTTTTTATTTATTTTTTCTAAATAATGTTGGTGTATAAATGCAGTACAAAAGAAATCTAAAAGAAAGGGCCACAAAAGAACATAGAGATTTCCTATTCATCGGGACTTGGATATGCATATGATAAGACAATTCCCTGACATTGTTATGTAATAGAAGTTATATTTACTGCAAATCATTAGTGTACTCCATGGATGTATTTTAGAGAGGAAGTACAGTCTTTTTGAGTGTATATACTGTAGAAGTAAAGAGATTAACATACTGTAAATAATGCTTTGGTAACAATGTTTTTAAAGTCCTCCGTATCTATGTATCATTTGTTCTATATGTTTACATTTTCTTATTCTTTTATATAGACTTACATAGTTGCATAGTTAGTCAGGTTGAAAAAAGACACAAGTCCACCCAGTTCAACCATAAAAAATAAATAAATAATATCATACAATCCCATATACCCAATTCTATACCCACAGTTGATCCAGACGAAGGGGAAAAAATTCCTTCCTGATCCCCCCCCGAGAGGCAATCGGATTTTCCCTGCATCAACTTTACCTATAAATAATAGTACTCAGTTATATTATGTACATTTAGGAAATAATCCAGGCCTTTCCTAAAGCAATCTACTGAGCTGACCAGAACCACCTCTGCAGGGAGTCTATTCCACATTTTCACAGCTCTTACTGTGAAGAAACCTTTCCGTATTTGGAGATGAAATCTTTTTTCCTCTAGACGTAAAGAGTGCCCCTTGTCCTCTGTGTTGACTGTAAAGTAAATAACTCAACACCAAGTTCACTATATGGACTCCTTATATATTTGTACATGTTGATCATATCCCCCCTTATTCTCCTCTTCTCAAGAGTGAATAAATTCAGTTCCTCTAATCTTTCCTCATAGCTGAGCTCCTCCATGCCTCTTATCAGTTTGGTTGCCCTTCTCTGCACTTTCTCCAGTTCCCCAATATTCTTTTTGAGAACTGGGGCCCAAAACTGAACTGTATATTGCAGATGAGGGTCTTACTAATGACTTCTGGTTGTGATTTGCTAATCTTGTCTAAAATCACATCTAGCAGACACAGGCTGCCTGGTAAAAACAATAGATTCTATGTGGTCTCTAATACTGGAAAGCCAGCCATAGATTTGAGCGATTTTTCTTCCTTGCAACCACAGGTTGCAGGAAAGAAATGCACTTGATCCCTCTATTAACACAGTTCATGTTGATGGAGGGAATCCCTCCCATAGAGCCATTGGGGGGAGGCATCTTGGCTGGGAGAACACACAGCTAGCCGCTATAGCTGCTGGCAATAGTCACATGAAAAATCCTACATGCTGGTTGTACCCAAGTTGATCGATCAACTTTGGTGCAATCAGCGTACCCATAGATGGCCAGCTTAAAGGAAAAGTACAGCCAAAGCTCGTTTTGGTGTGCTTCTCCTGTGGATCACAGCAGTGCAGTTCATTCTGCACTCCTGTGACCTGTTTTCAGCAGACAGCTGTCCAGGCTTGGAAAAGATCGTAACCATATGGTCGGGATCCACCCACATTCCTGGACCAGCACCTGGCTCAGCCTCTCAGTGAGCTGCTGAGAGCATGAGCCGGCCACTCCCACCCCCTCCAAAGCGCTTCAGTGAGCAGGTGTGGGGGGGGCAGAACAGAGAGCCGCTGACTCATAGTTACCAGCTCTCTGCTCACATAGCTCTGAGAACCGAGCAATCGATCACTTGGTTCTCAGTTTTAGAGCCGGTGGGGGACAGATGCAGCATCGGACCGATGCTGAATCCAGCTAGGTAAGTATGATATAAAAAAAAAAAAGCAAATCCCATACTTCTCTTTTTAAATCACCAACAATGCCAATGGTAGCCAGAGACAATATGATCTTTTGCCTGAGCCGGCCCTTAGATGGATCGAGTCCCAGACAGTTCAAATAGGGACCAGCTGAGATTTGATCCATCTATAAGCAGGCTGGTTGTATTGATGTCCATCCATTGATCGACTTCAGTACAACCAGCCTGTCAGCTTTTTTTCATGCGATCACTGACGGTGGCTTTAGCAGCCAGCAGTGATCATGTGTTCTGCCAACAGGGAAGGCTCCTTGCTGGCAGAACTCAATCGCACTGCGGAAGGGATGTCAGTGTTGATGGGGGAATCAAGCTATTTTCTTTGCTTGCACCCTTGGTAATAATAAAATACTACAGATATGTGCCCAGCTCAAATTTCATGAATCAGGTTTACATCCACTTTAAAGAGGACCTTGCACCAAAAATGTAAGTTCCACTGTTTTTTTGTTTTTTTTTACTAGTCTCGTCCATGCAACAAAAAACTGTACAAAACGTAAGCCCTGTACACAGGAGCAGGATGTCGGGAGACAAAAAAAAAATGGTCGACATTCTGCCCTTGTGTATGTTGGTCTGTCCGACAGAAGCCCGGCCGGCTTTTGTCAGACGTGCATGCTGAAAAACCAGCACCCGACCGACTCTCGATCAGTGCTCTCAGCCAATGGCAGGAGAGCACTGATCAGAGTGTTCTGGCGGGGGCCGTCCCCCTGTCAGAACACAACAGCTCAGTGGGGGAGATTGCCAAACTAACCTTGCATGGTTAGTACAGCGGCTCTGACCTGAGCCGACAGTTTTTTTTTTTTTTAGTTCAGCCCGCGGGGTTGAACAAAAAACGAATAGTGTGTACCTGGGGGCGGAGAGCTGAAGTTACTAACTCAGTGAGGAGAGCTCTGAGATCTGATTGGCGAGAAGGGACACATCCCCCTTCACATAGCACACAGGAACAGAGATGAGGCTGTCAATCTCCTGGAGCTCCCTCCCCTGTCTCCTTTTTTTTCTCTTGGTGTCAGGAAAACTTGTCACAAGTGATTCATGCTGATGGCAGAGGAACAAGGAGCAGATAGAAATGACACTTTGTGCTTTTAATTGAGACAGGTACACACTATAGAGGGATATGCTTTGTTCATATTTCATGCCTGAGGTTTACAGCCACCTTAAGGCGGCATAGTGACGATTTTCACTGTTTCCGGACCTTGCAGGGTCCCTTTCTCAAGGTGACTTAGTGACGAATGGTCACTATATATTTAATGGTGAGGTGTACCGTCTGGTCAGATATAGCCAACGTTTCAGGGTCTTGCGGGGTCTCTTCCTCAAGGCAACATAATGGCGAATTTCACTCTTTATTTACTGGTGACAGACCACACAGGTCAAATATAGCCCATATTTTGGGACTTTGCAGGGTCCCTTTCTCAAGGTGACATACTGTAGTGATGAATAGTCGCTATATATTTAATAGGTGTAGCGTTGTTTAGATATAGCCAACATTTCAGGTCCTTTCCTTGGTGCGACAGTCATGAATTTCACTGTGTATTTCTTAGTGATGTGTCACACAGGTTGGATATAGCCAACGTTGCGGGACCTCCCTTTCTGAAGGCGGCTTGGTGACGATTTGTCACTATATATTTATTGGTAAGATGCAGGGTCCCTTCCTCAAGTCCAGGGGTCTCCAAACTTTCTAAACAAAGGGCCGGTTTACTGTCCTTCAGACTTTAGGAGGGCTGAACTAGGGCCAGTGGGAGTAGAAAATGTCCTGATATCCAGTTGGAGTAAACAATGCCCTATATTTTGTGTCAGTGGAAGGACTAGTGCCCCATCGTTGGTGCCTATAAAAGGAATTGTGCCCCATCGTTGTCTGTGGGAGGAATTGTGCCCCATCGTTGGTATCAGTGGGAGGACTAGTGCCCCATTTTTGGTGTCCGTGGAAGGAATTGCTCCCCATCGTTGATGTCAGTCAGAGGAATTGTGCCCCATCGTTGGTGTCAGTGGGAGGACTAGTTCCCCATTGTTGGTGCCAATAAAAAGAATTGTGCCCATCATTGGTGTCTGTGGGAGGAATTGTGCCCTTTCATTTGTGTCAGTGGGAGGAATCGTGTCCTATTGTTGGTGTCAGTGGGAGGATATGAGCTCTTTCTTTGGTGTCAGTGGGAGGAATTATGTCCTATTGTTGCTGTCAGTGGATGGGATAGTGCCCCAAGGGCCGGATAAAGGCAAACAAAGGGCCACATCCAGCCCCAGGGCCGCAGTTTGGAGACCACTGCTCAAGTCAAATGTCACTATACCACCTTGAGGAAGGGACCCTTCGAAACATTGGCACTATCCACACCTCACCAAAAATTGTGTGGGCCTTTATTGAGGTGCTGGTGACTCTTTCTCCTACTTTTTAGAATCTGGTGGCTTTGGACAGGAAGATACTTCATAAAAGAAGCCCCGTGCTATTCTCATCTGGGTCTCCTCTTGGCTTCTGAAGTGTGGCATAACTTTTATTTTCTCTGAGTCTGCAGACAACTCTGCTAAAATCCTGGAAGCTTCATGAGAACATTTTTGGAATGTCTGTCTAACCAACATGACATGTTCATTTTTAGTTGTTTTTTCTGCTTTTTGTCATCCATTGAAATCCTAGCTTTAAAAAGTTACAATTCTTCGTTTGCATGGTATTTTTGTCTTTTTTTTTTTTTTATTTACACAAGGGATTGCCTAACAGATGAATCTGTTGGATATTTGAATATGTGAGGCTTAAGCCCCGTACACACGGTCGGACTTTTGCCCAACAAACGTCGTTTTAAGCAAGTTGGACCAACAATCCGACCGTGTGTACGCTCCATCGGACAAACTTTTTTCGTTTGGTTTTGGATTTCATCGGACAAAAGTTGGGTCTGCAAACGGACAAACTTTTGCCCAACAAAAGTCCGATGGAGCAAAGTCCGACCGTGTGTACGGATAACCATCGGACTTTAGTCCGATGGACAAAACAACTAATGTTAAAATCAACCAACAATAGCAGAAGTTGACCAAAGGGTGGCAGTAAAGATCAGAAAAGAGCAGAAAAAACAAGTGATGTTGTAAGAAGTTTTAAGAAAGTTTGCAGAAAAGTCAGAGCGTGTGTATGCTATGGGTGTTCCCAACCAACTCCGTTCGGACAAAAGAAACACAGAAAAGTCCGATGGAAGTCCGACCGTGTGTACGAGGCTTTACTTAGACTGGTTTATGAAGACTAGGGGACTCTAGTGTGGTTGCCTTTAGAAGCCATCAACTGTGTGTATGTCTTGACAGATTTTTACACGCATTCTGATTGGATACCATGAGCAGTGCCGCCTCTTTCTGCTTCACTGAGGCACATTTTAGTTGTTAAGTTTCAGTCAAGTAAATCCGTGGTGATTTTAGTTATTGGCTTCTAAAGCCATCATCAGAGTGATACATTAGTCCCTGCTTAACAAGTGATTGAAGCTGATCCTCTATGATATGGAAGCATATGTCAAGCAGTGATCACCTCAAGAGTCATCCAATGACCAATGTGTAAACGTCAAGGTTGTTTGGCCATTAACATCTAAAGCCACACATAATGAGCTTAGTTGGGGTCTTTCCAGATGAGCCAACTCAAGACTTTCAAGGTTGCTAAAAGTGCACTTTATTTATGGCAAGTCCCTGTAGAAGAGCTAATATACTCCCCTCTGTCAGCCCATATCTCCTACCATATCTCCATTTCATCTCTGCAGCTCTTCGAGATTCCACACTTTCAGTAGTGTGAAAAGTCTGTGCCCCACCATGAGCTGTGGTTCCTTCTTCCAACCCCTATGTCATGGCTAGGGCTGGGCGATTTCCCCCCCCCCCCCACAAAAAAATCAGCGTTTTTTTTTTTTTTTTTTTTTTTAATAAACTCGATTTACGATTCGATTTTTTTTAAAAAAAATTTATTATATTAATTGAAGTGCGTCAACAAACAAAATTGCTAAGGCAAACCCTTTCTGTAACTGCAAAGTCAGTGTGCAACAAAGATTGTTAAACATCCAAATTATTAATACTGTATTTGGATTTAGCTAATAAAACCTCAAAAAATCTTGAGGTTACTCTTGGTTGAATTGAACTGTGCCCGTGCCTCACTGTGCCCATGCTTCAATCACTGTGCCCGTACCTGATGCAGATTTTCATGGGATACGGATTTTACTGCTACACCGGTGGCCATTCGAGTATTCAAAAGCCGCACCTCCTCTTCGTCTGTGATAGGCGGAACACTCAATTTCCCAGCATTCAGTGTTCCGCCTATCATGGACATCCGCTCATCCTCATAACACAGACGAGGATGAGAGGATGTCCGTGATAGGCTGAACACTGCCTGCTGTGAAATTGAGTGTTCCGCCTATCACAGATGACGAGGACTCGGGAGGCGCGGCTTTTGAACACTGCAATAGCCGCCTTCTGTCTGCATGACACGCTGATCAGGTAGGCAGACGGCGGCTTGCGGTTAGTTATTGTTACATTTACATCTACTTGCGGCAGCTGCGGCGAGTAGATGTAATTGGGGTAACGCCGCCAAGTGCCATTCTGGATACGCCCCCTGCAGCCCTGCTACAGGAACTTTGAAGGAGAAAAAAAAAAAATCTAAAAAAATCGATTTTCTTTAAATCTAAATCGATTTGAACTCAAAACTCGATTCAAGATTAAAATCGATTTTTTTTCCCAGCCCTAGTCATGGCTGAGTCCAGTAGTGACTTGGGGGCAGTGGAAGGAACCTCTGCACACAGTGGGGGGCACAGGCTTTCAACACTGCTGAAAAGTCTTATGAACAGTTGAGGAAAATAGAAAGATATTGCTGGACCCAAAGGGTTATCTTACTGTTATTGTTCTCTTAAGACAGGGGTCTCCAAACTCTCCAAACAAAGGGCCAGTTTACTGTCCTTCAGACTTTATTGGGCCAGACTGTGCTCAGTGGGAATAACCAATGCCCCATCCTTGGTTAAAAAAAAAAAATTATAAACATGGCATGTAAACACAGCAAAACCACTTGCCAACCGCCCGCCGTCGTTATACGTCGGCTGTTTGAAGGGCAATACCGTTGTTATGGTAGCAGCTAGCTGCCATAACCCCCATATCCCCTTCATGAGCGGGCGGTCGGCTTTCAGATAAAAGTGGCCTTGGTGGCGGATTCACCGCAAGATTCCTTTTATTGGGGGGCGGGAGAGGGCAACCCACGCGCTTCGGTTGTCTCCGCTGCTTACCGGAGACGATTGGGTCCTCTTTCACAGGCTGGATGGCGAGTGAGTGAAAGATTAGCATTTTAGTGTAAATATGAGATCTGAGGCCTTTGAGCCCAGATCTCACACTTAAGAGATCCTGTCATGCTTTTTTTTCTATTACAAGGGATGTTTACATTCCTTGTAATAGTAATAAAAGTGACCCAAACATTTTATTACTATATTTTTATAAAGTGCAAAAAGTAAAATAAAAAAGAGAGGAATTTTATTTTATTTTTTTAAAAAGCCCCATCCCGCCAAACTCGCGCGCAAAAGCGAACGCATACGTAAGTTGCGCCCGCATATGAAAATGGTGTTCAAACCACACGTGAGGTATCGCCACAATCGTTGGAGCAATAGCAATAATTCTAGCCCTAGACCTCCTCTGTAAACTGGTAACCTGTAGAAATTTTTAAAACGTCGCCTATGAAGATTTTTAAGGGTCAAAGTTTGTCGCCATTCCATGAGCGGGCTCAATTTTGAAGCGTGACATGTTGGGTATCAATTTACTCTGCATAACATTGGGCTAACTTTACTGTTGTCTTATTTTTTAGTTCAAAAATGTGTATTTTTTTCCCCAAAAAGTTTCGTTTGTGAGACCGCTGTGCAAATACAGTGTGACAAAGTATTGCAATGACCGCCATTTTATTCTCTAGGGTGTCTGGGGAAAAAAAAAATGTTTTGTGGTTTCTAAGTAATTTTCTTGCAAAAAATTTTCTTCAACTTGTAAACAACAAATCTCAAAGCGAGGCTCGGTCCTTTTTTAAAGGTGTTGTAAACCCTCGTGTTTTTTTCACCTTTAATGCATCCTATGCATTAAGGTGAAAAAATTTCTGACAGTGACCAGTCCCCCAGCCCCCGTTTTTACTCACCTGACCCCCTTTGATCCCTCGGCGAAGACGCGCTACCTCTCTGCCCGGGGTTCTCGGCTCTTAATTGGATAGATTGATAGCAGTGCAGCCATTGGCTCCCGCTGCTGTCAATCAAATCCAATGGTGGGGCCGAGTCCTACATTCAGCATCTATGGACGCCGAATGCTGAACTCGGGAGCGCACCCGCAAAGTAACCCCCAGGAGAGCGCTTCTCCTAGTGGGTTATATGATGCGGGGAGGAGCTGATAGAGCCGCCGAGGGACCCCAGAATCAATCACTTTAAGTGGTTAAACTTCGGCTACTATCTGGTTAAATTGTTCAGGAGAGGTTTCAAAACGTCCCGTGTACATTAAGACCCCTTTCACACTGAGCCGTTTTTCTGACGCTTTTGGGCTAAAAATAGCGCCTGAAAAACACCTCCCCTGCAGTCCCAGTGTGAAAGCCCGAGTGCTTTCACACTGGGGCGCTGCGTTGGCAGCACGTAAAAAAAGAAAAAAAAAAAGTCCTGCGAGCAGCATCTTTGGGGCATTGAAGGAGGGTATATACACCACTCCTGTCCATTCAAATGAATGGGCACCGCTGCCGCAGTGCGCTACACTGTCGCATTTAACCCTTTATTCGAATAGCGCCGCTAAAACGACTTGCTCAATCTGCGTACTTGTTGAGTCTGGGACTTTCATCAATGAAGCCAGCACCAACGTGGAGTCATGGTCAGCAGGACAGCCAGTCGATTAGCATTTTTAACAATGAGGTCAGCGATGGCCGCTCCCTTAGCACTCTAATGACATGTTTCCTTTTAATTTGTCCATATGTTGCCCTAATTGCCCGTTTGAGTGGTTTGACGAGCTTTTGTTTTGTATACGCTAATTAATTTACACCTGCTCGGTAAATAAGTGTCAGTTGAGCTGTATGTGATGAAAATGAAGAGGGCCCTGGTTGGTAAACATGGGAATTTGATGGAGTCGCAGCATACATACATGGAGTGTTTTCTCTTCTGGGCCGCTGTCATAGAATCCTCATGAGCTCTGGGGCTGCATTTTTTTTTTTGCTGCTGATACAATGGGACTCTTGAATGCACAAACAAGCTCGGCCTGTGTGTGTTTGTTGCCATATTGGGAAAACGCTGACTCAGGGACATTTTCTGCTTAAACAGTAACAAGTAAATGTGAGGCCGGTGAGCGTTTACTGTAACCAATCTGCCAAATAGCTTACTTTAACCCGTGAACTGCCAGATGTCAGCATTTAAAGGAAAGCTCCATCTAGGCTAATCATTTACCTCTGTGTAGAGGGTGGTTAAGCAGTGTTGTATGTAAACGGATTCTTGTCTCAGAAATTTTGCGGTGTTGAAATGAATCCCTTTTTGTATTCTCCAGTGTCGGACTGTGCGGGGTCACTGAGACGTGTATTTTGCATTCAGGGTTAGTAAATCACCCTTAGAGCTTGTTTACACTAGCGTCGCTCTCTGAAGAGCAATCTGCGATTAAATGGTTTTCAGGGGGTGTTTGGCAGGCGGCGTTTAACCCCAAATGCCTGCACCCCCACACATGTGCGTTGCACTTGGTTTTGGTGTGGCCCCATTCACTGGATCGCGTTCGTTGGTTGTTACTGCAAAGCATTGTGACCACACCATGTGTACACCCTCTACTATTGCATCTTAAGGGGGAGTGGTTTAAGGGGGGCATAAAAACACAGCAAAACCGCGTGTTTGTACCGCCCAACCGCAAGCGTAAACAATCCCTTAAGCTGACTATACATGCTTTGAATTTTGTCAGATCCTGCTGAAGCGGCCAAAATTAGAGCTGTGGGTGGCCCTGGCGGTAACCAACTTTAACAAAAGTCCAATATAAAGTGATTGTAAAGGTTTTGTTATTTTACAAAAAAAATAAACATGTTATACTTACCTGCTCTGTACAAGGGTGTTGCACAGAGTGGCCTCGATCCTCCTTTTCTGGGGTGCCCCGGTGGCACTCCTGGCTCCTCTTCATCGGGTGCCTCTTGCAGAGAGACTCATTCCATGGGGGCACCCGTGAAGGCAAACTCCCGAGTCCTGCTGCTGCGTCTATTGACACAGACAGCAGGACTCGGCCTCGCGCCCCAGCTCCCGTGTCACTGGATTTGATTGACAGTAGCAGGAGCCACTGGCTCCCGTTGCAATCAGTCTATCCATTGAGGACCCGAGACAGCGGCTGGAGCTGTTGGGCTTGTGCTCATCGCTGGAACGATCGGGTTCAGGTAAGAAATAGGGGGGCTCTGGTGGGCAGTGCAGAAGGTTTTTCACCTTAATGCATAGAATGCATTAAGGTGAAAAACCTTGAGGGTTTACAACTCCTTTTTTTAAGTTTCGACTGAGCTAATGAGCGACTGAATCCTATCAGATGCAGTCACTGTTCCAAGTATTTGGAAAGCCATGGGTGCCCCAGGTTCTGAAAACTATAGCTGACAGGGGGATTCTTCCATCCTTGCTGTTTAGCATGAATAGGCAAAATACCGGTAATTAATTTTCCCCTCTTTCAGCCATGTAAAGCTATCCTTAAAGTGCATGTAAAGGCTAAGATGTATTTTTTTTATTGTAGGGTGTACAGTAGGGAAGGGTTCGGTCCTCTTTCAGGTTTTTATTGCAGTGTCCCCACTGGGGAAATTTGCTCTGTTTGTCCTGGGGAGTAATGTCACCAACACAGAAGGCAAGTGAAAATCCAAAATTTGAGGACGATTTCACATGTAAAGCTGAATATGGGGGAAATATAAAAAAGCTACCCTAGTTGGACTTTCTTGTACTGCAAGAGTTCAGTGTTTGTTAGAAAGCAGTTTTACTTGCGTTACACTGTGCGCCCAGTTCCCCGAAGCCTCTCCTCTATGGTGCTCATCTTGGCAGTTGCACTTTGATTTCACCATGTATAATGCAGTAGCAGCAATCCTGCACTGTAAGGCCCCATTCACACCTCAGCGTAGCGTTTTTAGGCAGAAAGTCGCGTGATTTTGCCGCAATTTTGTACAGGTCAAAAGGTCAACAATGTAAAAAGCAGAAAAACGCCTGTAATCTGCCTAAAAAAAAAAAGTTCCAGAACTTGTTTGAGCTTCAGGTGTTTTGGAGCTTCTGGCTTCAGGTGTTTTGGAGTGGAGATGTGAACCATCTCCATAGACAATCCATTGATTTTTTTATTTTTTTTTTCCCTTAAGGCCTCAAGCTACAAAACGCTCAGGTGTGAATGGGGCCTAAGTGAGGTTGCAGAGGGCCTGTTCACAACCTGGAGGGTCAGAAGGGAGAGGAAAGGGCCAGGAGAGCAGGAGGTGAGGTAAGTAAAATTTCTCTTTAATGGCACCCTAGGCAAAAATTAAGGCTGGGTTCACACTATTCCCCCACATCCAATTTCGCATAGCAGAAGATTTTCAACGGCGCTCTATAGAGCCGGTTCACATATCTCCCCATGGGCGTCTTTTGGTCCGTTTTCAGGTCCAAATATAGCCACAAATTTGGGCTGAAATCGGACCTAAAACGGTGAACTGGGACGCATTGGACCCATGCTGGGAGCCACATGCGAAGATAGTGTGAACCCAGCCTTAAAATAAGTGCACTTTCGTAACATGTTACACCCTCACTTTGGGTGTAATGTAACATGTTACGAACGGACAGCTAGTGGGGTTCTTCTCCCTCCCCGCTAGCTATTACAATTTTTTTTAAACGTGGCGGTGTGGGGCTCCAGCTGTGTCACTGATTGACATCGCTCTGTCCATGGAAAACTACAAGGTCCAGCAGTCTTTGTGGCTGTCGGCTTGTAGTTTTTTCAATGAACTACCATAGGGCTGTGGTGGATTGTATCTGCTTCCCCGTACGGGATGTACTGGCAAGCAGAAACACTGGCAGATCTACAGGCTACCTGCATGACACCGGTGATCTGCTACCTGCAAAAAAAATGTGCATTTTTATTTTTTCCCAAAAAGTCAACGTCTCCTTTTAAACCCTTGTAGTGCAGAGCTAGCCCCAATGCAACAGTAGATTTTAATTTCCCCCTAGTTCAGCTTGAAGCACGTTGTGGTGCATTAATGCACTTAAAGCAGGCACATTGCTTTGCATAACACGCATGCATTTTAGCGTGCCTTGCTACACACGTGTGAATGAGCACCTAGAGCTGTCTCCAGATCAAGTGCAGGCATACCATTCAAAGAGGACAAATGTTATGGTGACAACTAAGATGAGAATTCCCCTCACTGCGATTTCTCATTTCATTTCAAAGATAGGAAATTGGGTCTGATTCACACTGGATGTGATGGGATTGCATTGGGAGGCTAATAAAGCGCAGTCTTGCCACATGGACAAGGAAAAACACCTTGTCTTCTATGTGTGCTGCGATGGTGTGTGGGGGCGTGCGCTGACAAAAAGTACTGCATGCAGCGCAGTGCGACGCCTACCACTGCAATGCACCGTACAGACAGCAATTGAATATTGGGATGCCTGTGTGACATCTCAATAAAGTTTGCATAAAAAAAATAAAAGTGCGATTTGCTGGGCTCAACACATCATCATGGCTCTGATCTCGACCACACACCAGCTGCTGAGTTGCAATGTCACGGCTGGAGTAAACCAGTCCTTAAGGGAGATTCCCCCCCAGCGGAACACAGACGGCTAGAAATAACCAGATATGGACATTGACACTTTCTACTCTATCCAAAACAAAACGCAGGCAAAAAAAAAAATGGCCGTGCACACGCTTTAAAGAAAATTTCCCACTTTGCCCCTAATGCCCCCAAAGTTGGCCTCGAACTACCCACCCTAATGGGCTCAGCAACTAAATAATGTGCTCCATTAAAAATATTCTACACCCTCCCTTTCTTTTTAGCTTGCTCTATAAGGAAATATGTCATTGTTACCCAGAATCCTCTGCTCCTTGTAGTATTACATGTTTGTGTCTGTTTTACAGTACTAGGTGATCTTGGATTTTGCTCGCAGATGTGTTCTATCGCTGCTGTAACGTGATGGCGGTATTTCTATTTTTTTGCAGAGGACAGGAGGATGAATGTTATGCTTAATGGGAAATTGCGAGCATGAACTGCATTGCTAGGAATCCTTTCTTTTTCTGGAACATAACAAAACTACAGTTTAATTTTTGGGTATGAATCAAACCGCTGGATTTCTGTAATGGTGAAGGAAGCCAGGCCTGTCCGGGGTACAGTAAGCATTCGCAGATACACTGGAGAACGTGTATTGCAGTACATTTCCTGGAAGGCGGGCTTTAAAAGTGAAATTGCCTTGTGTGCAGTGTTCCATGAATGGGAAAGCTACATATATGCTGTGTACATTTATGTTAAGCCCCATAATGAAGCAAACGGGTGAATATTGAGTAAAAAGAATAAAAACTGCGCTATTTAAAACAATTACCAGTCATCAAAGTGCCAACTCTGCAGTGAGATACAAGAACAGTCCCAAGCGTAATAGACACATAGTTGCACTGTTTAAGTGATTACCGTATATACTCGAGTATAAGCCAAGTTTTTCAGCACATTTTTTTTTTGTGCTGAAAATGCCCCCCTCGGCTTATACTCGAGTCTGTGTCAATCTTCACATTTGTGTGCCTTATCATGACCAGCCGTAGGTTCCCTGGACCCCAATCTTGGCACACATGTAGCCCCCTTCTTGCTTTATAAGTGTGCAAAGTTTGTTGTCTAGGGGACCTATGGCCGGGGAGCACCGATTTTTCAAAGCCGGGCACCCCTTCCGTAGACTCCAATGTTAAACAGTAATTTCTCCTGTGATTTTGTGGACCCGGTACCGGCCGGCCCTAGGTCCCCTGGACCCCAAACTTGGAGCACATGTAGCTCCCCTCTTCCGGGCACCCCTTCCATAGACTCTCATGTTAAACCTCAGTCTAGTCACACAGCGCCGGAGATCAGGTAGTGGGGCATGCACATGGACACGGTGGGGCATGCACATGGACACGGTGGGGCATGCACATGGACACGGTGGGGCATGCACATATGGACACCCTAGGCTTATACTCAAGTCCAGGTCCGTTTAAAGGAATTTGGGGGCCCCAGGCAGAATTTTTAAACAAGTTGAGAATTTTTTTTTTTCCTGTCAGGAAAGTTGTTGAGTTGGGGGGGGGGGGGGGGGTGGGTTCTATTGAATTTACTTATTTAATTTTTTTTTACCTGTCAGGAAAAAGTTGTTGGGGGGGGGGGAGCTGCTACTGAATCTTTTATCTTTTTCACCTGTTGTTCTTGGGGGGGCCGATCGCGCGAGGGGGGGTTTGTCTTACCTTCTCCTCCCGTGCTGCCTCCTCTTGCTCCTCTTCCTGCTGTGCGGGAAAACTCACACTATAGCTGGACTGCTGGGGCCCCAGGCAGTTGCTTGGTTTGCCTGTCCTGTTCCGACGGCCCTGCTCGAGTCTAAGTTTTTTCCCTTTTTTTTTTTGTGGTAAAATTTGGTTCCTCGGCTTATATTCGGGTCGGCTTATACTCGAGTATATACGGTATACCATCAGTAAGGCCGCTTTAAAACTGGAGCCGCGTTTTGCGGTAAAGCGCCGCTCGTTTGAGAGAGAGCACAGCGCTGGTCAGTAACCTGACTTTTCTGTCCTGCAGTTAAGCAATACAACCTGGTCACCTCTCTGCCTTCAGCATTTGATTGGACAGGGAAGAACTACTAGCGGACAAATTATTCCTCACTCTGCTCCCTGCTTCTGACAGCATGTGTCCTATCAGCAGATCATCAAGCAGCAAAGCCTGATTAGCTCAGAATACTGCCCCCCCCCCCCCCCAGCCAGTCTCGTGTTTGAACCTTTTGACCGAGCTGATTGCTCACTGTGTCATTACCTGTCCCAATGACACGAAGTGATAGGAAATCACAGAGAGGGCAAGGGTTGGAACCTCTCTCAGGTTTTTAATTGCTCTGTGTCTTCCTATCCAAGGGGACCCTCATCCTTTCTCCTCTTAATGTCACAATTTAGTTACTGTTTCATTGATTCTTAGACCAAAATAAAAACCGAAGTCGCTGGTGGCAGCTCCCATATTTCTCTTCTTACATTTTGCAGCAGCTATCTCCCTGTAAAGACCTTTCTTTGTAGTATGTAGCAAGAGAGACACTGGACACGTATCCTTTGTCAGGGAGAAACATATCTTTAAAACGGAACAGAGCACCTCCTGCGCATGAGAGATCCCCCCTCGAACCAGCTTGCGCATTTCCAGGATGGTCCTGAAGAAGAGGGTACCACCCTCCAAAACTCGCTAGCCAGTTGGATCCAGGTGTTGTCCTCCTAAGCCTAGGAGCACGTGGAGTAGGTAGAACTCTTGTGTTTGAGCTTTGCTCGTCCAATCATTTGTAAATGGATCTGTTTTCATTTTTACAATAAATGATTACTAGGATAATATGCTAGACGGGTGCGCTCTTTCTTGCGTTCTTCTAGAAGCCTGTCTTTAATTGAACCAAATGGCTTTGGTTGAGCAGCTATCCACAAAATGAAGGGACCCCCTGAAAGGGACCACCCAATCTGACATTTTAGTTGTACTAAAAACCAAACTGCTATCTTGCGGGTCTCAAACATGTTAGGTCCACAGATAGTAAGGAAAACCAATGCATTTTGGGGGGCCAGGGAACCCCTCATTTATCAATCAGGTTTAGGCTATGCTGGTGGTGTATATTTCCCAATACCAGACATCCAAGATGACTGCCTATGCCTACTGCTGGTAGATTTGCACATGACGTTTTTCACCTCACTTACATCATTTTAATATTTTTCATAGGGATGGGGATTATGACTTGAGGTAAATGACTTTAGTCTAGGTCGGTTAGGCTGTGTTTTTTTTTTTTTTGTTGGCATCCCATAAAATAAGTAAATCAGACTGGTAACCAAAGCTTCTAATGGTATGCAAAAATGTCTTCCTCGGCTGAACCCACAATAAAGTGGGCTATTGTCTGACAACCGCTTGCAGGTTCACTTCTAGAGATGCTGTTTGAAAAATAACCTTTCCTGTGTACCAGAGGCGGCGTCCACTGCAGGTACATGATGGGAACACAACTTTTACAGTGAGTTCCGTATTTAACCACTTCATTACTGGGCACTTTCACCTCCCCCTGCCCAGACCAATTTTCAGCTTCATTTGCACAACAAGTCGCAGCCCATTCTTTTCAATGGCACCCTGTTCAAGTCGGTGCGACTTTAAAAAGTTGCCTGCACTACTTTCATGCAACTTTTTTTCTTTTAATACTTTTTATTGGTTTTCTGAAAAAGTTTGATGCGACTTTGATCCAACTTTACACACACTGGATCAAAGTTGCACTGGAACTCGTGCGACGTTGGAGTCACGCTAGTGTGAATGGAGCCTAGAAAAAAAAAGTCACACTTTTATGACAATTGCGCGGTCATGCAACACTGTACTCATAAGACATTTTTTGATATTTTCAGACAGAGCTTTCTTTTGGTGGTATTTAATCACCACCGTGTTTTTTTTTTTTTATTCCTTAATACACAAACAAAAAAAAAGGCCAACAATTTGAAAAAATGTTTTTTTTTTTTTAGTTTCTGTTATAAAATTTTGCAAATAAGTAATTTTTCTCCTTCACTGGGCGCTGTTGAGGCTGCGCAAATAAGGCTGCGCTGATGGGGCAGCATTGCTAATCAGGACACATATAAACAGTACCCTGATTATCAGTGTAAATGTCCCCTGTCACACTTGCCAGTTACCGACTCTCCTCATGCTGTGACGTGTGAGGAAAGGAATGCCAATAATCTGCAAGTTTGTGATCAGCTCTGAATGGACACCGCTGATCACATCGTAAAGGGTGGCTGTGATTGTCCCTTTATCCAGATCTGTAAACCGATGTGTCCGGAGGATGTGTGCTACATCCAGACTTTCCCAGGTTTATTAAAAATGTTTGTTAGTGCTTATGAAATCCACAAGTGTGTATATGTGTGTGTAAAAAAAAAAAAATAATAAAATATATATATATATATATATATATATATATATATATATATATATATATATATATATATATATATATATATTATATACTTTTTTTATTTTTATTTTTTTTTACCGTCCCAGGGATCAAATTAACAATTAGAAATATTTTCAATCCTTCGCTTTTGATTTTTGTCATATATGACCAGCTTTAGTTTCTTAAAGGATCCGTCACAGTGCCGCCATCTTGGTAACTTGAAGGGTCAGTCCACCAGAGTGTAATATTTCACTATTAGGTGGAGCCAGTTGGATTAAGTCAGCCTCTGGCTTCCTACATATCCTGGCTACACCAACAGTGAGATCTCCTCCTTTTTTTTCTTTTTTCTAGGCTCCATTCACACTAGCGTGACTCCAACGTCGCACGATTTCCAGTGCAACTTTGATCCAGTGTGTGTAAAGTTGGATCAAAGTCGCATCAAACTTTTTCAGAAAACCAATAAAAAGTATTAAAAGAAAAAAAGTTGCATGAAAGTAGTGCAGGCAACTTTTCAAAGTCGCACCGACTTGAATAGGGTGCCATTGAAAAGAATGGGCTGCGACTTGTCGTGCAAATTTGATGCCCGCAGTCGCAAGACAAGTCGCACAAGTGTCAATAGAGAGTAATTCCTAACTTCATCCGGTGCCCCTGGAAGCATTTGGTGTTACAGCCTACTTTGTCGGATTCTAGCCCCTCCTATTATTTTCTCCATAATATAAATGGATACAATAACAAGGAAGAGTCCGCAGCAGATCTGCAGAGCCAGGAACTCGGCCCAGGGAACTTGCCAATAATCCCTGAACGATATAAGGGAAGGGGTAAGGGCCCATTTACACCACTTTAGGTTTATGTGTAAAACACAGTGCCCTTTATTATGAATGGCAGACGGCTTACCTAGGTTGTGCAGAACAATGCGCTTGTGTTTTAGAGCGCTGCGACGCACAGCTGTGAACCACCCGTGCATTGTGTTATGAAAAAAAAGCTGAATGCATTGCAATTAAACCTAATGCATGCAAATGCACTGGCTAGCATCTAGCAAGCTCTATAACATCAGATTTGGGTGGGCTTTGCTTTAGTGCCGGTTCACACTTGTGCGAGTTGATACCGAATACGATGCGTTAAACACAAACTAGATTCGCATGTCATCTAAAAAGTAATTGTTTTCAATGATGGTGGTTCACATCTATGCATTGCGATTCCTCCCGAATGCGATGCAATGAAAAAAAGAGTCTTGTGCGAGTTTAGAGCGTTGCGAATTTAGTCTCCATAGACATCAATGTAAATCGTTCTGGAATCGCATTTGATGGTTCACATATGTGAGAATTCCACCACACTATTCTCCACAAAAACCAGGAAGTACACACCTTTTTTTTTTTTTTTACATTATGATTCTATTGGCTAGAACATTAATCGCAGCTATGTCCCACTCCTGAAATTTGCATTCAAATTGCGGTAAATTCGCACCTCAGAATGGACTGAAAAAACGGAACAAATTCACAGCGCAGCAGTGTGAACCGGCACTAAAACACGCACTTTTAGCCATTGAAATGTATGTTTTATATGATGTGAATGGACAGCGATACTGATTCTGTGTAATTGGGAACACTCAGGGACATCCAGCTGGACTGAGAGACAATCTGGGGCCCAGAGACCCTCAAGAAACGAATTAGAAGGACAGGAAAGGAAAGTCACACTGAAGGAAGGGGAGTTAGTTCCTGGCCTTTTTATTGTAGGTTTTATGGGCTGGAGCTGGTGACACCACTTCTATTTATTACCCTTTCTTTCTTTTTACTGGGGTGATTTGTGGCATGTAGAGGCAATGACTAGATATGCTTGTTAAAATGCAAATCTGACTGTAGGTCTTATTATATGTGCAAAGTGGAGCAAATAAAACTAAATGTCAGCGCCGCTGTCTGTGGCAACCAATCAAGTTCCTTGTTTTATTTTTACCATTGTGGGATTGGAAGAAAAAGAAAACCTGATTGTTTGTATGGGCAGCAACTCCACCTTGGTTTCAGCATTCAGTAAAGCCTAACCCCAGGCAAACATACAGATACAAAGATGAAGTACATATATGGAGCTGCTTTACTAGCAAAAGGGTTTGCATTTCTGTCCTGCCAGTACTGAGATTTACACAGCTCTGCTATACATCATAGCACTGCATGGCCTGACTTTTCTTTGCTGCAGTTAGGTAACGCTCGTGGATTTTGTTCCTCTCTCAGCCTGTGATTGGACAGTGCAAGGAGAAGCAGCAGACTGAGCTCACCTTTGTCGCTGTGCTCTCTCCTCCTATCAGCATGCTTCTTGTTGGCACATGAGCACTGTAACATCCCTTACTGACTGCTTCTCGCTCCTCTCTGCTGTACACTGCAAGAGGCTGATACAAGGTCAAATTAACCTGAGTTAATATATTGCAATTATTATATTACATGTACAGTATAGTAATATACTTTTAACTTTAGTGGCTATTTTACTACAACTGTTTATCCTTCCTGATTGATGGATAAGTGACAATGTTCTAGTGTACATTTTCCATCAGACAGGCTTGACTGGTAGATTTTCACTAGGAGGGTCAGCAAGGCACACCAGTTATGCGGCATTACTGAGCAGGAAGCGTAGCCTGCATATAATGGCAAATATGGCTTCCTTCATGTAGATTTTTTTTTTTTTTTTTCATTCAACTAGTGGGTTGAATAAGAAAAGCTAACCCTATTTCCCCATCTACACATTTCGATGTGGATGGGGGATCCTCCTCGCTGTTGTTGTATTCTGACTGCGGGGGGGGGGGGGGGGGACGACTCCTCCACTGTCTTTTTTTAAAAATTAATTTTACTTTAAGAAAATAAATAACATTACAAAACATAACATAACATCCACATATAAATATGATCACATATAAAAATGACTGACATACTACAAAAACAATTAAAACCTCCTTCAATATCAATTATTTCTAAAGTCCTCTCAATCCATTAATAAAAAAAAAAGTGAGGGGGAGGGAGGAAAAAAAAAAAAAAAAAAGGTGAAAAAGTGGAGGGAAGGGAAAGAGAAAAATACGATGGTATTACCAGTATAAAGAAAAAAAAGAGGGAGAACCAATAAGACATCTCTCCGGTTCCACCTATCAAAAATACCCACGTAAAACTACAAGATTGCCTCCCTCTGTTTACAACCAATAGGCTCACTACGAGCCAAACCACGGCCCTTTTTTTTATTTAGCCTTGAAAAAAAATACATAATCAACAATTAACAAATATTGATCTCACGTTTTTTAAGGGTGAATACTGAGACCGCTACACATGGCCATCACCCCGATTCACCTGAATACTGTGTCCCCTTACAAAATTGTTTACCCCAATTACACTTCTTTATCCTAGTGAGGAAAAAAAATAAGGGTGACAATATTATTGACCCGTGTAAGAAGAGCCAGGGGGCCCTAAAATTCGACTTCTCCCTGGTTCTACCCATCAAAAAAAATAAAAATAAACACACATACTCCCCAGGATCTAAAAACCAGAAGGGGGAAAAAAAATAAAAGATTCACTACAAACAAAAAAGCACATGCCTATTATTGAGAAGGGGAGAGAAAGGAAAGAGAAAAGAGGGGGGGGAAATACACAGATCAACTCTGCAGTCTATTGACTGCAGCACTGATCAAGGGAAGAAATACTGACGGGGTGGTTGAGCAGAAGTCAATAAGTAGATCGACTTCTGTTCAACCACAGTGGCCACACATGGATCAAAATTTGGCTGGTCTCTGCTGAGCAGGTCGAATTACAATCGATGTATGACCAGCTTAAAGTAATTGTAAACCTCAGACATGAAATATGAACAAAGCATATACCTCCTATAGTGTGTACTTGTCTCAATTCAGAGCACTGAGGCTCCCCGCTCACCTAGGTGATTTAAATCGCCGCGATTCCAAAACACTGGATGAGTTCGCAATGCCATTACTTCTTAATGGCATCCAAATTGCAGTGCAATTATTATAATTTTTTTTATTATTATTTATTTATTTTTTGCCGCAATTTATCGCGGCAAAATGGTACCGCGATTAGGGTGCCATTAAGAAGTAATGGCATTGCAAATGCATCCCGCGTTTTGCCGCAATTGAAATTGCTTAGGTGTGAATGGAGCCCAAGTGCCATTTTGGTCTGCTGCTTCGTTCGTCTGCTATTAGCATGAATAACTTCTGACAATGTTTCCTGACACCAAGAGAAAAATGGTGACGGGGTGGACCTCCAGCCGGTTGACAGCCACAGCTCTGCTCCTGTGTGGAGGGAGGGGGGGGGGTGTCTCTTCCCTCAAAACAACTCTCTGAGTTCTCCTCACTGCCCCCCCCCTTTTTTAGGTCTTAGACAAGCTTTGTTAATTCTGCACTTTGAACGGATTTAGAGAAGAAAGAGCTGCAGATAGACAGGTACAACTTATGTAGGAGGATTTGTTTCATCTCTGTGTATCTACTGAGGATAGACCTTTTACTGGGTGCATGTAAGGGTTTACAACCACTTTAAGTTCCAAGTTGGCCTGCTGTGACCTTGCACTGGGCTGAGGACACTCCATTATTTACTACATGACAAATCTCAAAACTGGGGATTGGCAGCTTGGACGCCCAGCACTGCGTCATGGGAGGAAGAGAGTCACATTCTCCCAAATACTGGGGATTTCACTTGGTACCAGTGGGTGAATGGGCTGAAGGGACAGATGCCCGGATTTGGTCCAAAGCATTATGAGGTGGCCTATAGCTGTGAGATGTTTCCCAGATTCCTCCAATCAGGAGATAACCACTATAGTCTTGCACCATAAAATTGTGTAGCGTGTTGGCGTAGTGCTGGTGCCATCCTTGTTTTGGGGGACCAATCGTTTTTGACTGGGAATATGTTTTTTTTTTTCCAGCTGGTTCTTCTTCTATGATTGGTTGGACAGGCGTGTCTGTAGGAGTTGCAAAGTCCCCATGGATAAGGGCTATTGACCTGATCCAGGCAATCCTCTCAAGTCTGAGGGTACATATGATGTACCTTCAGCTGTGGAGAAGATCCGGAACATAGTAAAGCATGGCACTACTGCAGCTCCCAATCAGGGAGAACCCGCTGGCATGATATACATCCACTAGTGATTTGTAGCCTGTCTGATGTTCTCCTTTTTGTTGCTGAAATCTGCTTAAATACAGTCTGGTGGTGCTTTATGGGGTAGTTCCTTTTTTCTCCCACAGCTAAGGTAATTCTCGGTCAGTTCTGAGGAATCTTTACAACTTGAAAACTTCAGTGACAAGACCACAGCATCTCAGGAAAATACTCATCTGTTGTTTCCATTACTGCAACATCTTGAAAATCACTAGTAAAAGCTTAATTTTCCCATGCTGCTGATGAGACCAACAAACAAAGACGTTTTCAATAAAATCACAGATCAGAAACAGAGGCATGAGGAAAAACTTACGAAGTTTTGATTTAAAAAGGTAAAAGTGAGAGACGAAAGTCATCTGATCTGGCCACTTTCCTTCAGGTTGGGTGACTTTCTCATGTTCGTGGAAGGCTCCAACCCTGCCTGCTTTTAAAGTGGTTGTAAACCTCACACATGAAATACGAACAAAGCATATCCCTCTATAGTGTGTACTTTTCTCAATCAAGGACACTACATGCCGACGGACTGATGTTAGCCCCTTCTCATCTGGATTCAGCAGTGGTATCGTTGTACACATTTTTATACCAGTATCATACTTAGCTACATGTTTTTATGACTGCTTTTGCTACCGTTTGGTATTACTCGCACCATTTTTACAGTTTATGTAGCTACATCGATTTTATCTCCAGTGCAATATTTATTTTGTTACCTACTTAAAGACTATAAAAGTTTTAATGCTATTCCCATCTAGCGCTGCCTTTTGTGTGTTTTTTGTATCCTGCTAGCCATTTTTCCAGTGGTTGGTAGCTGCACTGGGAATCAGCCTGGAAGAAGATCAGCTAAAAGTAGTTGGATCTGTATGTGCGTTATAATTAATTAATAGATGAGAGAGAGAGAGAGAGAGAGCCTATAACAACCTCAAAGTATAAAAGTAGGGGAGGACATACTCAGTAGATGGCACGGATGGGGATTTCGGCATTAGATGTTGGAGTTGCCCTTTTGGTGTCCTACCCTAGAGGATTCTCTAATAATACCCCTGGGAAGTACTTGGAGAACGCTATCAGAAATAGCCCGGACATGACTGGGCCATAGACCCTCCTTTGGGGAAACTGGTATGGACTAAGTGTAAAAAGGTTGCAATGAGGATTTCTTCCATCTCTGTGTATCGCCTGAGGCCAGTGACTTCACTGGATATATGTAAGGCCCCTTTTTACACGAGAGGTCTGATCCCTCCTCTATGGGCAATCAGATGTAAACGGACAGGTCCAACCCAGCAAGAAAAAAAAAATGGAAGGGGATCCGTTCCCCCTTTGTCTGGCCAGATAGAAGGGCAGTCTGGTGTAAACGGACAGGCAGACCATTTACTACCGACTGCCCATAGAGCAGAACAGGATGCCTCTGTGTCTGCTCTGCATAAGCAGAGCAGACAAAGACCTGTCATCCATCCGCTGTCACCAGATCCCCTGGTGAGCAAAATCGTATCTGGCCAGTGTGAATGGGGCCTAAGGGTTTACAGCCACTTTCACTGTGAATTTGTTAGGGAGGTGCCTCCATTTGGAGGGAGTTGGCCACAATCACTGTTATTACCCACCTGTGGTGAATAGAGCCAGCAGTACAAATATCAGTACCACCCATATCCTTCCCCTGCTGCCACCACAGCTTGTTTGTGGGAAACACTGATGAAGTCCATGGAAGGAGGGGAAGTAAATGCGATATGCGTACAAGGTGGCGCCAACTTCAGCAATGGTGGGGTAGGGCAGCCTACAACCGCTATGTTGGGACACAAATACATGTCCAAATATTTGCTGAACTGTGGAAATGAGGTTCTGAGGTTTTTATGGCGGTGGACGGCAGGGGTTTTCTTCCACTTTAAGCTGGCATGTGACCAAGTCTTGGAGAATCGTCTCTACATTGGAAGCAATGAGCAGGACACATACAGAGCAAGGCTTCTCTCTGGATGCAGAGCTATTGAAATGAGTTGTGCGCTTCGTACTGTGCGTTCATGGGATTTTTTGTTTCTTCACAATGTATGGACTTATTTCCTGTCTTGTAAGATCCTCCGTCCATGCCTATAATCTGGACCATCTGGCACTTTGCTGCTTGCGTGTCCTTGGAAACCCCAATTTCTCCCTATGGAAATCCACGCTGGAACAGCAAGCAATACCATATTAGGCTTTATGGTGTTTCTGCGCTTAACGTGTTTTCCATGTCCCTGAGCAAGCTGCATTGTGGGTGATTTTGCCGTCTGTTAGACTTGAGGTCGGTCTGTAGAATTTTGCAGTTTTGGAATGCTGACACCTAGGTCTGTTTTGGGGTTATACACCTGGGGACAAGAACAAGGATTCATCTCAAGATGTCGTGTGACATATTTGCTCTGATCATCTACCGTATATCAAAATTCTGATATTTAATATGCCCTTTGCAGATGTAAATGAGAAAATATTGTACATTTTCCCTTATGTTTATATTAATGTAGAACTATAGGCAAACATTATTATTATTATTATTATTATTATTATATATATATCTATATAGATATAGATATATATATATATACATTTTTTTTTTTTACTATGGATAGAGTAAGTAATGCCGCGTACACACGACCGTTTTTCATGACGAGAAAAATGCCATTTTTAAAAATGGTCGTGAAAAACGGTCATGTGTATGCTCCAGAGCATGTTTCTCAACGAGAAAAATGCCCGAAAAAAAAATTAGAACCTGCTCCTATTTTTTTTCAACGTTTTTCACGTCGTTCTTTTTAACGTCGTGAAAAATGGTCGTGTGTATGCTTTACAAGGGGGGAAAAAAACATGCATGCTCAGAATAAAGTATGAGACAGGAGCGCTCATTCTTGTAAAACTTGCGTTTGTAATGGAGATAGCACATTCGTCGCGCTGTAATGGACTGAAAAGCACGAAGACTGAAAAGCGCGAATCGTCTCTCACCAAACTTTATTAACACAAGCATCAGCAAAAGCGCCCCAAAGGGTGGCGCCATTCGAATGGAACTTCCCTTTTATAGTGCCGTCGTACTTGTACGTCACCGCGCTTTGCTCAAGCGTTTTTCATGAACGTGTGTATGCAAGGCAGGCTTGAGAGGAAACACGAAAAATCACGTAGAGAAAAACTTCGTTTTTTTCCATGACATGAATAACGATCGTGTGTACGCGGCAAAAGAGTTGTATCTCCTGTCAGAATTTTTTTTCATGATCTGTGTCCCATTTCAGAGATTTCCCTTCACTTCCTGTTCCATAGCCAAACGGGAAGTGAGAGAAAATTGCTGAAAATTAGGGGAATTCCTTGGGGACCCCCCCAGGCCACCGGAACTAGTGTCCCCATTGGAAGATTTCCCCTCTATTGCTTTTCTGGGGACAACCCAAAATTTAGAATTTTCTTTTACTTCTACTCTCAGCGATAATGGTAAACAGGACAAGTAGAGGGGGTGAATCTCCCAAATGGGGACACAGACAGCAATAAAACTGACAGGTGTTCTAATCCCTCTCCACTCTATCCAAAATGAAACAACATTTTTGCCTTTAGTTATACTTTGGGTCCCTTTCACACGGGGTGTTCCCGTCTGAGCAGAATCCACCTGCTCCGGGGGGATCTCTCCGCTGATCCCCACTGAGCAGGCGGGTGACAGGTTTGTGCCCACTCCACTATGCAGAGCGGACAAGGATAGAGCCGGCTCTCCTCTATGGGGCAGTTGGATGGAACAAACTGCATGTCTGTTTCCATCCGATTATCATTCCGATCCAACCTGCTGGACAGACGGCGACGTATCGCCATACATCTGTTTTTTCACCGGATCTTGTGGGATCTGATGGCCGGCGGGTGTGAGCGGACATATGCCCGCTGACATCTGCCACCCCATAGAGGAGAATGGGTGGCCTGATCGGGTACGCCTGGAAAAATGGACAGGTGGACCCAATTGGTCCGCTGGTGTAAAAGGGGCCCAAAAGTCAAACAACTACATGCTTGCAGTAGTTGTAATTATCTCCCAATTGTTCAGAAAGTGCAGTCAGCCTCTCTGCTGAACATCTGCTGTGAGAGAGGCAAATCTAAACCAAGCAGCTTAAATAGGAGGTCCAGCCCCCCCATGAAAAATACTGTAGCTGCTGGCTTTTAATATATGGACACTTGCCTGTCCAGGGAGCCCACAATGTCGGCACCGCCACCATTCCTGGTAAGGGAACCCGGCCTTTAGGCTTCACAGCCGGTTCCCTACTGCGCATGCGCAAAGTGCGCTGCACTTTTCGAATTGGTTCGGCGGAGGAAGAAAGAGGGTGCTGAACTTCCGGGAGACGTGGCCCATCTCCCGTCTCTCGTAAGTGGGGAACGGTACCTGTCAAAAACAGGTACCTGTTCCCCATCCCCCCTGAAAAGTTCCAGATGTGGCACCAGAAGGAGGGGGGGGATAAGCGGAAGTTCGACTTTTTTTAAGAAGCATATTTGTTTTCAGTGACTGGGCTGAATAGACTGAAGCAATGCGTAAACTGTTGGCACTATATAAATCCTGTAGTATAATACTCGAGTATAAGCCGAGGACCTAATTTTCCCACAAAAAAATGGGAAAACATATTGACTCGAGTATAAGCCGAGGGTGAGAATGCAGCAGCTACTGTAAGCGGAAAAGAGGGTGAACAATGCCCATTTGCATGTCTCACTGTGCCCATTGCAACCTCACTGTGCCATACCTCACTGTGCCCATTGCAGTCTCACTGTGCCCGAGTACCTGAACTCTTGACAGGCGTCCATTTTTTAAAAGTAGCGGCTTCCTCCTGATGTTCTGTTCCGTGATAGGCATTTGACACTTCCGCCTATCACGGAGGTCCTCTCATCCTCGGACTCAGTTTCCCAGCAGACACTGTGTTCAGTGTTCCGCCAATCACGGACGTTCTTTCATCCTCGGACAAGAGGACGTCTGATTGGCGGAACACTGAACACAGTGTCTGCTGGGAAATGGTCTGAGGATGAGAGGACCTCCGTGATAGGCGGAACACAGTGTCAAATGCCTATCCTGGAACGGAATGTCAGGAGGAAGCCGTGACTTTTTTTTAAAAAATGGACGCCTGTCAAGAATTCAGGTACACCGACTCGAGTATAAGCCGAGGGGGGTATTTTCAGCCCTAAAAAAAGGGCTGAAAAACTCGGCTTATACTCGAGTATATACGGTAGATTGTTTATTGGCAACACTCTGTAGACTTATAACTAACCTCCAGCCTTACCTTTTTAGTCTTGCACAGTTGTACAGGCTCCCCTCCTGTGCTGTAATCGGTTACTCTGCTTTCACTGCACACTGTGAACTTCTCACAGTGTACTTTTTAGAAGCTGCGGCAAATTAGACGGTCTGCCTCATTTCCTGACTGGAGGATGCCCAACATCATCTAGCGCTTTCCTCCTCAGCCTGCCCCAATTATTCATTCAACTTCAGTTCTTTTAATCACCGAGGCTCAGCATGGTATGTGGGGGTTATCTAGGGTGGTCTACTGCATACTAACGAGTGGAGTGCCTTATCAACTCTTCTTAGGCTAGGTTCACATCTGTGCAGGTGGGGAACATGCACAAAATCTTGCCCGTTCCCGACCCGCAGAGAAACATGCTGCACTTTAGCAGACGCATGGGGGAGTGATATTGATTCTTAATGAACCCCCCCCCCCCCCCAATGCATCTGCAACTGTGGCGCAATTTCACACGTGCCAAATGGCATGGTTTCGCTTAATTTTTTACATCAGAGGTCCCCAATTCACATTATAGTGCCCCCCGTTGCATCGGTGGCCCCCCCATCACAGATTCAGGGTCCTCCTTATATGTGAGAGCCCTAATCACATCAACATCCCCCCCCCCCCCCAAATCATATTAGAGCCTTCCATCACCACAGAGTCCACCCATCTCTAATCTGGGGCAAACTGGACCTTGTTTGTAGCACCCAGTCACCCTGTCCTGCTGGTGTGTAAAGCCTTGTACACACGACCGAGAATCTCGTCGTAAAAAAACCTGTAGTTTTTCTCGACGGGATTCTTGTCAAGCTTTCCTTGCATACACACTGTCAATTCCGAATCTCGTTGTTGTAAAGCGCGGTCACGTACAGCACTTACGACGGCAGTATAAAGGGGAAGTTTGATTCCGATGGCGCCACCCCTTGGGCTGCTTTTGCTGATCTTGTGTTACCGCGTGTTAGTAAAAGTTTGGTGAGAGATGATTTGCGCTTTTCAGTCTTCATGCTTTCAGTTTGTTACAGCGTGATGAATGTGCTATCTCCATTACGAACGCTAGTTTTACCAGGAGGAGCGCTCCCGTCTCATCACTTGCTTCTGAGCATGCGTGATTTTCTAAGACTCGGAAAAGCGTACACACGACCGGTTTTCTCGTCGGGAAACAGCAGTTTTCTCAACAAGAAACCATACACACGAACGGTTTTCACGGCAAGAAAGCTCTCCCAGCAGTTTTCTTGTCGTTTCTTGCCGAGAAAACCGGTCGTGTGTACGAGGCTTGAATCTCAGGAGTCAGGACTGGAGGGACCGAAATGCAAATCCTTTGGCAGGTAAAACATTTCCCATGCATCTCTCATATTTGTGTTCATAGCTGTTTTCCCAGGGTTTAGCTTAAAAAGGTAGGTACATGGTAGCTTGTGGGGCCCTAGACTGACTCTCAGAACAATGGAGAGCGGTCAGATTTTAAGTAAATTAGTGGGGTTTAAAGAGATTCTGTCATGTTACCTTGAATGGGAAAAATTACGGGGTCTCTTTAATCTAACTTGCACATGTGCATATATTGGTCTTTACTGGGGACATCCAACTGCATCTAAGCCTGGGTTCACAGAGAGGTCACTGCTACTTTTACAAGGTAATATCTGGGCTTGCAAAGGCATTTGGTACACACAAAGTAGATTTTATATCCTAAAATTTTCCTAAATTTAACGTTTTCAGTTTCTAAAAATGGAAGGAAACATATTTTGTTTGCTAAAGGCAATAGCATTTCCTTTGGGCTCCTGTTCCCAGCTATCAGCCTGGCAGGAAGTCTGGAGTGTAACGGTTAAATCCTTCCCCATGCCTTTTCTAATTTTCTTATAACGGGTTATGCCAGTTTCTGGTTTATAGCTCTTTATTGAAGATTTGGGCCTGGTTGATTTATTTTGTGAATACATTTTAAATGCTGGATCTATGAAGACGCAGTGCCATTTAGTTCCTGTATGAATTATTAATCAGCAATATATCCATTATCCACAGATAACAAAATCCATGCTGTAATTGCTCCCTACGAATACGGGTTGTAACCTCCTTCTGACCGAGGAGCGTCTGAGAAGCTTTTCTATTTATCTGCTTTTGACTAGTTTGTGTTTTTGCAGTGTGAGCAGTAATATCCTGCTTCCCTTTTCAATAATTCCTTCTGTCTAAATCAGGAAACGGCTGCCGTCGATAAGTGCGCTGACAAGACTTTAAGAAGCCCGGCCACTGAAGTGTAAACGAGGGCCAATGTTGGACATCCTGCTCGCTTGCTGCATGTTGGAATAGGCCAATATAGCTTTACTTAAAGAGGACCCCTCCCAGTAAACCGCCTACGCTAAGTGTATTTAGGGAAACCAATAAACTCGCCAATAACACGCTTCTTTATTTGCTTGAACCTTTTCCCCCATTCCTTTCCTTTCTTCCTGGGCTTCGCTTCCTGCGTTACCTTTTTTGTAAAGCAATCTAATTAGTGGCCAACGTCTACTACATTGTTCTGTACTGGCCCACTGACGGGGTCGGGCCATATCTGGCGCTGCACCACACGAGATCAGCGTTGGCTTGGTATTGAACAATGGCACATGTGTTGGATCAGACGGGATTACCCAGAAAGGCACTGGTGACGTAACATTCCCGGAGTGCACCCGGGAGGCTGGGGCTTCATCACCTTCATCGCCTACTGAAAACCAGGAAGTGCCAGGGGAAAAAAACATTTAAAAAAAACAATTTAAAGCGGAATGAAAGGTGTTCACAACCGCCTTCAACGGTCTCTCACTGGCGGCGGCATCTTTTTGCTGTGTGCCGATTTTCGGCTGTCTTCATTGGCCAATGTGGGATGATGTCACTCCTGCACGTGCATAGATGCCACTCATTCCAGCACACAGGAAAAGGTCTTCGACTGTTTTCATTGTCCAACGTGGTATGACAATGTCTCTCCTGCATAGGAGCCACTCATTCCAGCACACAGGGATCGGCCTTCGGCTGCTTTCATTGGCCATCGTGGGTTGATGTCACTACTGCACGTGCATAGGAGCCACTCATTCCAGCACACAGGGATCAGTCTTCGACTGTCTTCATTGGCCAATATGGGATGATGTCACTCCTGCATGTGCATAGGAGCCACTCATTTCAAGCACAAAGGGATTGGCCTTCGGCTGCCTTCATTGGCCATCGTGGGATGATGTCACTCCTGCACGGGCATAGGAGTCACTCATTCCAGCACACAGGGATCGGCCTAGTGCTGTGCAAACAATATTTACTAAACTTTTATTTGGAAATATCTGTGTTCTATACAGGCAAGCATATTCAAAGATCTTAGAACAATTTTTTTTACTGGCCACATGGGATTACATGTGCCTGGAAATGCACAGCAATTAATTATAACAACTAACCAGATTAAAATAATATCACAAGGCATTTAAAGCAGGACTAAAGTCAAGAATACTTCCCTCTGTTCCAACGGTCTGACATCGGCTAGATCCCTCGTCAGCATTATTTTCCCCAGCTTCTTCCGGGTGGTGGTCTTTGGCCATCTGAATTGTTGACTGGGGATGACGTCATTCATGTGCAGGAGCCACTTATTCCGGCACACCAGGATCGGCCTGGTGCTGTAAGCTGAGCTACGCATGCACAGCTTAGTTTACAGCACCAGAGAAGACACCAAGCCGGCAGATGGGAGCATTTTATTGCAGAAGAGACATTGCATGCCTGCCTGCTTGCTGTTTGTTATAGTGGAACTTCTTTTTTGCTTTAAAGTGGTTTGTAAACCCTAGACATGAAATATGAACAAAGCATATCTTTCTACAGTGTGTACTTGTCTCAATCCAGAGCACTGTGTAATATATCTCTGCTATCTGCATGAGTCCCTTATAACAAGTTTTCCTGACACCGAGAAAAATGGTGACAGGGGAGGGACCACCAGCATATTGACAGCCTCAGCTCTGTTCCTGTGTGCTGTATGAAGGGGGGTGTGTCCCTTCCCTCCAATCGGCTCTCAGAGCTCTCCTCACTGATGTAGCTTCAGCTCTCCGCCCCCCTGCTTTTCAGAGCTGACAGATCCTGTGTAAATTCTGCACTTTGAATGGATGTAGGGGAAAGATTGTTGTAGATAAACAGGTACAACTTTCATAGGAGGAGTTGTATCATCCAAGGCCAGTCATTTCACTGGGTGTATGTAAGGGTTTACAACCATTTTAATTAAAAACAACTGACTTGACGACGTTTATGCATGTGCATACAGAAAGATGCTGTGCGAAAATGCAACATGTCTGTGTTGTGTTTTTTCTTTTTTAAAGGGGTAAACCAATGCAGGACCATGTTGGACAATGCTACTGAAATGAATGAGCCCTAAAGTATAACTAGAGACATGGAGAAGAGCAGGAAAAAAAATGATTTTTGTAGGTGCAAGAATGAAATATATCAAGTAAATTTATAATAAAATTATTTTTATTTTGAACAACAAAATAAAAATAAGAGACAATAAAAAATATAAATGGAGAGTGGTAGTACAGACAATACAATTTACAAGGACCGTCTGATGGAATATGTTCCCGACATGTTTCGTCCTTGATTCGGGCTTCTTCAAAGGGAAACTGTCCAATATGGTGGTACAAGCCTTCTCTCCCCACTCTAGCCAGTCCAAGCAGTCACATCCACACACCCACAGTATCAGGCCCAAGCCATAATGGCACACCCAATGGTCACAGGGGGAAATAGATGGTCAGTACTTGACAATGTATGGGCTAGAGTGTTAGTAGCTTGAATCCTGGGACTAAGCTCTTCAAAAGTTCAGAAAGGGAGTAATAACTCCAGCCAAACTTAAAGAACGTCACAATGTGTGTAGTCCCAGGGGCTCAGCAGATGTTCTTTAAGTTTGGCTGGAGTTATTACTCCCTTTCTGAACTTTTGAAGAGCTTAGTCCCAGGATTCAAGCTACTAACACTCTAGTCCATACATTGTCAAGTACTGACCATCTATTTCCCCCTGTGACCATTGGGTGTGCCATTATGGCTTGGGCCTGATACTGTCAGTGTGTGAATGTGACTGCTTGGACTGGCTAGAGTGGGGAGAGAAGGCTTGTACCACCATATTGGACAGTTTCCCATTGAAGAAGCCCGAATCAAGGGCGAAACATGTCGGGAACATATTCCATCAGACTGTCCTTGTAAATTATATTGTCTGTACTACCACTCTCCATTTATATTTTTTATTGTCTCTTATTTTTATTTTGTTGTTCAAAATAAAAATATTTTATTAGAATTTACTTGATATATTTCATTCTTGCGCCTCCAAAAATCCAATTTTTTTCCAGCTCTTGTCCATTTACCTTTGGGGATTTGGTGCTATTTACACTAGTTGGTTATCCGCAACCACAAAAAACGAACCTATAACTAGAGACAATTTAAAAAAGAAAAAAAGTTTTGGATAGAGTGGAGAGGGATTAGAACACCTGTCAGTTTGTATTTCTGTCTGAACCCTGAGATTCAAACTCGATTTGTCCTCTTTACTGATCTCATCGAAAATTTTAATAAATGATATCAGGTGGCATGGGAGAAAGATCTGGATATAAGCCCAGAGGCAATGGACTGGCGCAAATGGAGCACAAAAATCCACAAGGGTATCCTCAGTGTTGCCCTGATTGAGGCAGGATACAAAGTATATGCCAGGTGGTACTTGGTACCAGAGCGCCTCTCCAAAATGTATCCAGGAACCTCGGCCTCCTGCTTCAGGGGTTGTGGACACCTGGGTTCACCACTGCATGTATGGTGGACATGCCCTAAGCTTCGTTGCTTCTGGATCAGGATTCACTCATTCATATTCTCGATCACAATGGTCAATCTTTAAAGACACTAGTGACGCCCTACTGAATAAACCAGTGGAAAACATCCCTAGACATACTCGGACGTTAATATTCTTTAAATTCCTGGTGGCCAAAATTACCATTGCGTCAGCTTGGAAAAAGCCCTATTTATAGACATGGCATTGATAAAACGCAAACTAACGTGGATCATGCTGAACGAAAACAATAGTGAGCGTTCTGCGTGACAAGTGACCTATTTTCGAGAAAATATGGTCCCCCTGGTTTGCAATCCTACTGGTCCCTGCTATGTAAAGTTGTTCACTTGGATGGCCGACTGCGGATTCCCGGATGGATTCACCCTTCTCTCGTTCCTTCTTTTCTTTACTTCATGCCTACCTATGGTATCGTGTTTCTATGTTCTTCTCGATTTCTCCTCTCTCTGGTTAACTCAGACACTCCTGGGTATATTTTTGGGAATAGAGTCCCCTGTAGGGGACAGTAATAATAAATGATTGCTGAAAGAATCTGGCTTATTACACAAATATGCCACCTGGACTAATTTTACTGAGGTTCTACTTTAGCAATGTTGTGTATCGGTGACCACGTTGTCCTGCATACACACAAAGCACTAGGTGGCTAGTAGGACGATTGCATCTAAAGGCCCATACACACGATCGGATTTTCTGACGGGAATTGTGTGATGACAGGCTGTTGTCGGAAAATCCGACCGTCTATATGCTCCATCGGACAATTGTTGTCGGATTTTCCACCAACAAACGTTGGATAGCAGGCTTTAAAATTTTCCGACAACAAATGTGTGGTGTCGGACTATCCGATCTTGTGTACAGAAGTCCATCGGACAAAACTCCAAAGTACAAACACGCATGCTCAGAAGCAATGCTAACCATAACACAACATTAGCAGAAGTTGCCCAAAGGGTGGCGCTAAAGAGCTGAAAAAACACGTAGTTTTGTGTTTGTTGGCTGACAATTCTTTGCCGTTTTTGTATGCAATACAAGTTCACAGTCAACGCCCTTTGGACAAAAGTCCTACACTTTGTCCGAATGAAAATCCGATCGTGTGTACCAGGCTTTAGAGTACATGTAGTTCAAAACTTTCTACCAGTATTTCAGTACTAGTTATTGTCCTGCCTTATATTCTAGTTTAAAATGTGTTGGGGGGACCACATAGCAGGCCTAACCTGCGTGTTGGGTCTTCAGTAATCTTTATTAAGCCCCACATTTGTTTATTTTCTATGTTGCACACTTGGAGCAAGCGAGGATTGTTCGCTGCTCTGCCAACTGATCTTTTTACACACGGGTGCGGGGGGCGGGGCCGAAGTCCCGCTGCCTGTGTCAATGAATTCAGCAGCAGGACTCGGGAGCGCGCCTGCACAGATGCCCACGTGAAAAGCGGCTTACCGTGGGGGCACTGATAAGGGAGAGGAGCCATGAGCGCTGGCGGGGAACCCCCAGAAGAGGAGGATCGGGGCTGCTCTGTGCAAAACTCTTGCACAAAGCAGTTAAGTATAAGGTGTTTGTTATTTTTGTTAAAAAAAAAAAAAAAAGCGAACCTTTGCAATCACTTTCAGTAAAAAGTTTTGCCTTTTTTAGTTCTACTTTTAAAGTGATACTAAAGCTTCAAATTTTTTTTTTTTAAAAAAAACAAACATGTCATACTTCCCTCCACTGTGCAGTTTGTTTTGCACAGTGGCCCCGATCCTCCTCTTCTGGGGTCCCACGGCAGCTCTTGCGGCTCCTCACGGCATAAGATAACCCCCTCCTAGGAAGCTCTCTCCCGAGAGGGTTACTTTGCAGGTGCGCTCCTGTGTCATACACTCGGCGTCCATAGACGCCGAGTGTATGACTCGGCCCCGCCCGCCGGCGGCCGCATCATTGGATTTGATTGACAGCAGCGGGAGCCAATGGCTGCGCTGCTATCAATCTATCCAATGAAGAGCCAAGAAGCTGTGGAGAGAGCGACGCGGGAAAATTCGGGGCTCAGGTAAGTAAAATGGGGGGCCGGACAGTGCAAGGTGTTTTTTCACCTTAATGCATAGGACTTTTTTTTTTTTTTGCAACCCTTTTAAGAACATTATCAGAAAATGGCTGTAGCATTGTGTCTGTAAAAAGTGAACGAGATTCTGCTGCTGCTACGATGTACTCGTCACTCGTGTGTTTTCGTTGTTTTGGACGTAGCGGGTTCCAAAAAAATGTCACAGTGAGGAAAGAGAACTTTTCAAATGCATTGTAATTTGCCTGAGCACTGCCCAACCTTTCTGTTCTACATCCTCTCTGCATGCCAAATTTCCAGTGTTAGAGCAGAGTAGTCACATCGTTATGGAGTCTTTCAGACCAATACGACATTCATTTCCTGGAATCCTGAGAATTTCTTGCTCTGACTCCTCCTCTCCCCTCCCCTCCCTCATTGTAAGCTCTGTTAACCTAAAATGTCTTTCCTTATTTAAAGCAGTAGTAAACCGCACTTTTTTTTTTTTTATTATTCTTTAAACCCTGCAAGACAATTGCATAATGTGCTAGTATGTATCACATACTAGCACATTATGAAATACTTACCTGATAATGAAGCCCTCCAGCGCCACGCTGTCACCGCTGACAGGGCTTCCATCTTCACCCGGTCTTCCATTCGGGGTTCGCATCCTCTGACCATCTGATTGGCCGCGCTGTGATGGCCTCACAGACCGCGGCACAGAGCTCTGAAAGGACGGCATACCCGAACGCATGCTCCAGTGACATCCCCGGCTGCATACAGTATGAATATCTCCTAAATCATGAAGGTTTAGGAGATATTCGCTGTACCTACAGGTAAACCTTATTATAGGCTTACCTGTAGGTACAAGTAAAACTTCCACTGTAAGACTTGTTAGTAACAATAGTTAGTCATATTTCTATAGCTTCATTTTGACATGGCTGTTCAGATCTATTAATATAACTAAGGACTGTTTGTATCTATAATTGCCGCATGTCATACCTAAGTTATCTTACATAAACTGCATTCTTGTCTATGAGACTGAATTCTGGCTTTCTGCTGCCTCCAAATGTTTTCTATCTTAAAATTGTTGTAAAGGCAGAAGTTTTTTTTTTTTTTTTTTCCTTCATGCATTCTCTGCATTAAGGAAAAAAACTTTGTGTGCAGCCCCCCCGTAAGACTTGTTTTGATCCAGCGATGTGCACCAGAGCAGCTGCTCTCTCCCTCCTCATTAGCTCAGAGTCAGCAGTGGGCAGTGGGAGCCATTGACTTCTGCTGCTGTCAATCACAGCCACTGAAAAAGGGGGTGGGTGGCCGGGCCAAGCCCCCGCTCTGTGTGTCAATGGAGTGGGGCTCAGGAATGAGTGGGCCCATAGCAAGCGGCTTGCTGTGGGGGGAGGAGCCAGGAGTGCCAGCGCGGGGACCTGAGAAGAGGAGGATCCAGGCTATTCTGTGCAAAACCATTACACAGAGCAGATAAGTATGACGTGTGTCTTATTTTTATTTTTATTTATTTTTTTGTTAGGTTTGATTTTAGGTTTAAAAAAAAAAAAAAAAAAAAAGATAAGATTTAAAAAAATCATCAATGCTAAACCGTGCAGATAGAGGAATCTCCCACTGCTGACTATTGTATTCTGATAGCCGGCACCCGCAGGACCTTCAGTAAAGTTTATTTGTTGTCGTCGTTTGTGTCCCCATTGGGGGATATTCACTCAGAAGGTGAGAAATATCCTACTGCACTTTACAGTTGTTTCCAAAAAAAGTAGGGGCATATTCCAGGGGGTCACCTGCCTCAGAGACAACTGTCTTGAAGGAAAATCCCCTCCCTTTGGGAGATTTCCTTTCTAGGCCTGGTTCACACCTATGCATTTTTTAGCGCGTTTTCAGTTTTGCAGAAACACACTACAGTCCATTGAACATGGTTTTTCCTAAGGATGTAGCTCACATCTGTGCATTTTATGGAAAGGGCCAAGGACTTGTTTTTGGTTCCATAGACTTCAATGGATGAAAAGCGTGTATTGAAAAATGCAAAATGCACCTGCATAAGTGTGAATCGGGCCTTAAAGTGTTACTAAACCCAGGAGCCTGCATTCACTATATCTGGTATCCCACAGTACACACAACATGGAAATGCAAGTGTTTTAGTAAATATAAACTGCTAAATACCTTTTCTCATCAGCAGTATATAGTAGTTTTGTGACCTTCTATGTGCAAACTGAGTACTGGTTAAAACTTGTAGAAGTTTTTTCATTCACCTTAGACTGTCCTATGAGGCTGCAGGACCCCTGAACCTCTGTCTGGACAGTGCTGATTGGCCCTGGTCTGATCACATGCACCCTCCCAAGAAAAATAAAAACTCTAGCAAAACACCGCAAACTGAGCATGTGCAGAGTGCCCCCATGGCTCTGTTCTATCAGCAGATGGATTGGTGACTGAAAGAAGGGGAGGCTCAGATTTTTTTGATTTTACAGTTGTGGGTTTAGTAACACTTTAACTTCGTGTTGCAGCTATGAGACAGGAAATGAAGGGGAATTTCTCCAGTGGTAAACAGACAGCAAAATATAATATGGCAGAGGCTTTAACTTTTCCTTACTCCAAAAAAGGTATTGGCTATATAAAAACTTTAATTAACCCAAGGACTGATTTGAATGTAAAGTGTGTGTGTGTGTGTGTGTGTGTGTGTGTGTGTGTATGTGTATATATAATATGTGTGTATGTACGCACCCCAAGTTTAGGAGGGAATTTTAAGGGAGGGAAGTGTAAGGAAAAAAACTTACATTTAAATGGCCATCAATGCAGCCTTCTCAGTGTCCATCTGCAGCCTTGTGCATCATTATAGCCTTGCCCAGTGTCCATCTGCAGCCTTGCCCAGTGTCCATTTGCAGCCTTGCCCTGGCCTGATTTAAATTTTGGCGTCGATTTTCTGCCTACTGTGAGCGGAGCCGAGATACAGAAAGCCGAGTGTGCTTCGGCTAGACTCGGCTCTGCTCACAGTCAGGGGCGGAACTGCGAGAGGAGCCGAGACTAGCCGAAGTACACTCGGCTTTCTGTATGTCAGCGGCGCTCGCAATCAGTGGAGGTGGGCGTGACTGCGAGGAGCCGACTAAAGCCGAGTGTACTTCGGCTTTGTGTATCTCGGCTCCGCTCGCTCGCAATCAGCGGGGGATCGGCGTATAACACGCACCCACGATTTTCCCCTGATTTTAAGGGGGAAAAAGTGCGTGTTATACGCCAATAAATACTAATATATCTCTCTCTATCTATCTTATCTAATATATATCTATATATATAGATATATATATATATATCTATATATATATCTCTCTGTACATTGGCAGCGCTATGTAAGTACCTGTAATAAATATTCTAGTTTTCTCTGCTTTAATGTGCGTTGCGACCTGGGAACTTAAGTAAAGAGGCTTCACCTCTGGAGTACCAAAGGAGAGCCTAGAAAATTGTGGAATGGATATTCTCTCTCCATTGTCTTCCCAAAGGCTGAGCTATACATTTTTATTTTTTAATTATTTTTTTTTGTGCAATGACCCTTTAAATAGCCAACATACTGGCTTCACTTGCCATTGTAAACTTTACAAGTTGCGAGGAAGGTTTGCAATTTTGTGCCACTTTATAAACAGCTTTGCTGCTGACAATGCCAAACCAACTCCTTTTGTACATAGAAACAAGCTTTTGCTGTAGCTCAGTGCAAACACTGCAGGAATGAATTGCTTGTCGTGCCTCGGCCTCTATGTAGCCCTGTAGTTTATTCTGGAGTGAAATGGTTTTCTTTCCTAATATAGTATAATATCAGTGACTTTGAGACCCTTTTCTTTTTTTTCCCCTTCTATTTGTCACATTCAGTTTTTATTTTTTGCTACTGACAACTTTTTTTTTTTTTTCTTTCTTTTTTTTTTCTTTTTTTATATAATCTTTATTTAAACCGAGACAAGGTGACCATAGACAATTACCAATTTGTGTCCTAGCACAGAAAACAGCTTAAACAAGCAGTCTCGTATCACCAAATACAAAATGCAGAAAGAAAATTTAAAAAATCCCCCCCCCCCCCCCCCCCAAAAAAAAACAGGCAAAAACTAGTACATATGCGGACTAGGGATTCGAAGTGTTGTGGGCAAAATTGGAAGGTATTATCAAGCCTAACGGTGTAAAAAAAAAAAAAAGCCATATTGGTCAGGAGGGTAACAGGCCTCCTATGGGTCAGCTGACAACTTTTTTTTTTTTGTTGTTGATGCTGCTACTGTTCAATTTTAGCAGCTAAATGCAAATGTATGCACCTACCTAAGCTACAAACAGAACGCTAAAAAAATTAATAAATTGCAGAACTGCCACGCAGCCAAGAATCAAGAATTGCTCCTCAACACGGCTTAATTTAGTGCAAATATGTTCTGTTTTTTGTATACAGGCAGTCCCCCGAGTTACGAATGACTCCTACTTACAAAGGGCCTCAAATGCCGGCCACTTGTGCTCCACGCTGGTCCTTGATACCTCCCGAGCACCTCCGAAAACATCCCACACTGCAGTACTACATGGCCTACATGGCCAGAAGAGCCCCAGATAACATAACAAGCACCCGGAACATCCCACATCCCTGCACAGGCGAAAGTTACACTTACAAATGCAGTTTTGCGACTTACAAACAACTTCGACTTACGAACAAACCTACAGTCCTTATTGTGTTTGTAACTCGGGGACTGCCTGTATGTTATCAGCACCTTTTATGCTGCGGTTCTCCCTGGTCACCTTTCCCACCCATGATTTTACTGCTCTCCCGGCCATTGCGCCCTCCCCCCACACCCAGGTGGAATGTTCCTCTCCTAAACGTGTCCACCATGGTCAGAATGTTCCGGCCTTGACAGGACAAGAGAAGAACACTCCTCTCTTAGAAAGCTTCTCTCCTGGCCGTGTCCACCTCAGTCAGGAGTTTCCTGGACATGTCCCCTGTTGTCAGAGTTCAGAAGCTATAATTAAGACCGTTCTTTAGGGGGGAAACATGTTGGTGGACGCAGGTTTTTAACTGTAGGACTTTGTGTGGATTAATAAAATTTTTTGATATCTTGGACTGTGTGCCAGATGATCCATATACTCTTCAGCTTGGGTCACGGAAATGTTTCTCAGCACCAGTGCTCTCCCCCAGACCAGAGAACAACTGAGGAGGAGCAGGTATACTTTTTTGTATATCCATATATAAAAACGGCCAATGCATTTTGGGGGCCCAAAATGCTCCCCCTTTATCAGAGCTCAACACAGCTTGAATGGACTCCTAGGAAACGGCAACCACACAGAAAATGATTGGTTGCCCAACTATTATATTGTCATAAGGTACATTGTAAGTCCTTCTCTTCATATTTGGGTCTTTGGATATTGATGTAGGAGGATCAGTTTTATAGCCAGAAAGCTTGTCAAGGGTGATGGTGCATATACATGAGTGGAATTTCACAAAGATCGATTTTCTAAGGGTTAGTGGAGTCAACTCGGCATTTGTTTTTTGACCAAAATCGTGAGAAAATTGGAAGGAGCAGAATGGGAAAATTTTTCTTACACACAATGTTAACTGTGATTTCCGATCAGGGAAAATCATACATGTTGTAATGAAGCTTGTTTAATACGTCTAGGATTACTGTCAAATAGCAGGTCTGAAATTTTAAGGGCTTTCAAGCAAAATTTGTTGACTCGATGACAAGAAAAAATGCTCTGATAAACCGTTTTTGTAAGCATTATTATAGGAAATTCTGCTAGATTCCTCAATCCACACAAATGAAATGGATGGTGGAATCTGACCCACTGCTGTCAGAATACACTGCCGTAGTTGTTGATCGATAGATGCTCTCCCTAATAGAATGCTGTAGACCCTGATCGACAGATGTTTCCCAGAATACAATGCTTTAGCTGCTAATCAACAGATATTTTCCAGCATGCCCCTTCAACAGAAACAATCTACTGTCGACCAGGAACAGTCACGCACTGATCTAAACTTCGCCGGTTTCTGCTGAATCAGCCAAATTTTGATCAGTGTACAGCCAGCTTAAAGTGGAGTTCCACCCAAAAAAACAACTACATCCTGGCACAAGCAGAACACTATCACCAAGTTAAATAGCCACATCAAAAAAAAAATTATAGCGTAAATACCGTAGATTTTCGTTTTTAGCTGCCACTTCCGGGCTTTCCCTCCCGCGGGAGTAGGCGTTCCTACTTCTTTCCCTGGCGCCGCAATGTCAGCTGGGAGCTTGCCGCAATGCCTCCTGGGAGCAGTGTCATGTTTCCCAAGAGACAATGCGGAACGCTGTTGTTCTATCGAGCTGGTTCCGCTGTTCTATCAAGCTGGTTCTGCTATCGGATAGGTTCCGGGATGGTCTGTGCAGGCGCAGTTGAATCCAACGGAAATCCCAGAGTCTGAACAGTTCGTCAGCTGGAAATGCCGCTCATTGGTTATACACGCCGCTCGCTTGTTCTATACAGCCGGTGCTTTTCTCATAGAGGCGGTGTTCTATCGATATGGTTCCATGATGGACAGTGCTTTATGATGGGCGGATGGGGCGAATGCTTTTCTCATAGGGGCGGTGTTCTATCGATACGGCTACTCACCGTAAACACTGCACAGGCGCGAGATACATCGGTGAATGCTGGGAGATGAGCATTCAACGCTTCCAGGAAATGATTGCTTGTGGGCTTCACAATGCCCACAAGCAAAATGGAAACTGTCAGGAACCGATTTTAAAAGTTCTTATTTGCCATGAAAACTGCCAGGGGATATTTGAAGACCCCAAACAAGTGAGTTTACCTTTTTGTATTGTGAAACCACATTGAATGCACCAAAAAAAAAAAAAAACGAATCGTCGTAGAACCTCCGCTTTAAGTATTTACAGCTAAGGGGAGGGGAATAAAGGAACCCGTTCCTTTTGCCCTGCACAGGTGCACTTTAAACTTGCCCTCCAGGAGGCTTTACACCCTTCATGACCAGGCTATTTTTTTGATATTCAGCATTGCACTACTTTAAAGAGGAACTCTGGCCAACCTCCCCATTTTGTTTTTTGTTTAGCCCTGCTTACCCGATGGTTGTATCTGCACATTTCAGATACTCGCCCATCCAGTGCGCTAAAATCCTCTCATGTTCGGCCACAGCTGTCTCATGCCGCCATGTTCTCTGATGTCATTGGTAGGCCCGTCCCCTCCTTCTGTTCTTAAATGAAAGGCTATGCCTCCTGGGATATGTGACGTACATATCCCGGGAATCATTTGCCTAAGAGGAGTGACGTGCATGGGGAGGCGGGGGGTGGGCGTGATTGTAAAGCCACTATGTTATGTTTATACCATACCTTCTATTCATTAACAACATGTGCCCCTCCCTCCCTGCCTGTCAGCTCGTACTGGTGCCGCGCTGTTCCCCGCTCCTTCCCTTCCTGCTGCTATAAAACAATGTTATTTAATATTATACAGGTTTTATATAGCGCCAACAGTTTGCGCAGCGCTTAACAAAAATAAATGTTATGTTCATACCATTCCTTCTGTTTAATAACATGTGCCCGACTGTATATGCATTATAAAAAAAAATGCCGATTTGTGCCTTATTTCAGAGCGTCTCCTGGCGCTCACGTGACTGCTCGCCTCTCTCCTCTCCCAGTCTGACAGCTACAATGGGAGGGGCCGAGAAATCCCGCTGACGTCAGCCGGGTGTAGAGGAGGAGAGAGGCGAGCATCAACGTGAGTGCCGGGAGGCGCTTAGAAATAAGGTACAAATCGGCATATTTTTTATAAAGCATATACAGTGGGGCACATGTTATTAAATGGAAGGAATGGTATGAACATAACCTAGTTTTATAGCAGCAGGAAGGGAAGGAGCGAGGAGCAGCGCGGCCACTGGTACAAGGAAGGGAGGAGGGGGGGGGGTGAAGAGACGGGATTGCCCTCAGTAGTGTGCTTCAATTCACAATCATAAAACACTGTACCTAAATGAAATTCATATCATTTTTTTTCAAACAAATAGAACTTTCTTTTTGATGGCATTTGATCACCACTGGGGTTATATATATATATATATATATATATATATATATATATATATATATATATATATATATATATATATATATATATACGCAAAAAGATCAGAATTTTTTATTTATTTTTTTATACTGGTAATGGAGGTGATTAGCGACTTAGGGCACTTTCACACTGCCAGCGACCGGGCGTCGGCTGAAAAGCGCCGCAAAAATGTTGGTAAAGCGCTGCTAAAAATAGCGGAGCGCTTTTAACCCCCGCTAGTGGCCGAAAAAGGGTTAAAAGCATCTCTGCAGTTCGGCGGTGCTGCCCATTGATTTCAATGGGCAGGGGTGCTTTAAAGAAGCTGCTTGCAGGACTTTTTTTTTTTTTGGACGTCCTGCCAGCGCAGCGCCCCAGTGTGAGAGCACTCAGGCTTTCACACTGGGATTGTAGCGGAGGCTTTTTTCAGGTGCAATTTTTTGCCACTAAAGCGCCTGAAAAATGGCTCCAGTGTGAAAGGGGACTTATAGTGGGACTGTGATAGTGTGGCAATCTGACACTAGCTAACGCTGGCTGGGGGGGGTACACTACCTGACATTTATTAGTGACAATAATACAGTGATCAGTACTAATACTATACACTGTACTAATGATCGGGTTTGGCGTGAAGAAATGATGGCAACCCTAACACTTTAGCAGCCTGGGACACCTTTGAGTGCCCCAAGGAGAGTAGTAAGGCAGTGCACATAGCGTGCCGCAGCAAAATATGGATGTGGCCAAATTGCTCTTGCTGACTTCATCACCCTGCCCCACAGTGATGCAGAACCTGCCCCCAGACACCCACCCGCAGCTCCCGGTCGGCTACAGATTTGTGTGTGACTATCTTGGTTACTTGGGGAGCCACAGCCTGGTCTGAATAATGTGTCCGGGTTTCAGTCTGCCTGAAACCCAGACACATGATTCAAAAACCAGACTGTCCGGGTGAATCCTGGACAGGTGGCAACCCTAACTAATGACACTGGCTAGAAAGGGGTTTACTGTGTGTGTGTCTAACGATGTGTAATATGTGCTGCTTTTACTAAGCAATCTTGTTTTGTTTTGTTTTTTCCCTTTGCAGGGAATAAAAAATAACAGATTGCTTGTCAGGGTTTGAAGCTCTGTGTTGTTTACAAGACAGAGCTCTCTTCTGTGAATGAAGGAGCTGATCAGCGAGTCCCTGCGATCAATTATTGGCCGGGACCAGCTGATCGGCATGTGCTGTAACAAGCTGGAAGCGCTGATCACGTACCAGATACTTGTTCAGCGCACATCGGCTGTCCTGCCGCAGTAGACGTACGTGGGGCGGTCCACAAGTGGTTAATGAGGATGCCACAGTGAAGAACATGCACTTGGAGAGTAGGGATTTGGTTGGTATGGATAGGAAGGAAGCATATCTCGGTCTCCCTGGTGACTGTGTTGACTAGTTACCATCTCTCCCTTACTCTGCGACCTGGAAGGAATGACTGGCTGTGTTTGGGTTGCCACCTTTCTTGGAACGGTCTGCTGAAGCTTTTCCTTTCTTCCTGCCATGTGTGTACTATTGACGGAGTAGGCCGTGAACTGTACACCACTAGTACACAGCCCCTGAATGACGAGTCAGCTGGTTGGCCTGGGTAAAAAGTACAGGCTATATTTAGCCAGTCCCTGCAGAATGGCTGTATTAAAGGTGGCTGGAAGCCCTGAATCACAGTTCATTACGTAGACTGGGCCCGGGTGTGCCTCCTAACACCGTCTCCAAAAACAAAAACATTACAGCTACTTGTAATTCCTTTTTTAACCACTCCTAGCTGGGAATGTCCTAACTTCTGAACAAGCCGACCTATTTTATCCCATGACATGGTTCTAGCGTGCTTGTCTTTCCCTTTTGTTGTTCCTATGGAATCACCATTGTGGTGTATTTTAGTTGGGGGCAGTGCTTATGCTTGCATAACTGTCATTGACCTATCAGCAAGTATACAGCCATATGCAAAAAGTTGAAACACCTGGTTCCTATAACAAGGCTTACCTGTAGGTACCTTGAATATCTCCTAAACTTTCACAGTTTAGGAGATTTTTAGTATATGCGCCGCTGCCTACGTCATTGGCGCATGCACACTGCAAAAACGGGCCGCTCTCGCCGTTTCTTCAGGAGTCGTGCCGTGAGCGGCGGCTCCCGCGCGCATGCGCCAGAGTGACGTCATCGCGGCTCCGGCCAATCAAGATGCCAGAGCTGCAAACACAGAAGTAACTCCGGTGAAAGATGTCTGCACTGTACTCGGAACGCCGATCCAGGGCATCGTTCTAAGGTAAGTTTTTCATAATGATCTAGTATACGATGCATACTAGCTCATTATGCCTTTTGTCTTGCAGGTTTGTTTTTGTTTTTTACAACCTCTTTTAAAGTGAAAGTAAACCTTCCTATCGTTCTCAGCCAAGGAAACTGCCCTCTTGGCTTCTGTTTAATCTTCAACTGCCATGATGCTGCACATGTGATCAGTTATGACCCCAGCCATTGCATGGTTGGACAGTTTGGCTGAGAGCACAACCAATGTGACAGGTTACATTCCTGGCACATGCCAGGAATGTGGCACATGCCAGGATTGTAACTGTTTTTTGAAACCATTAAATCAATGGGTTTACTTGTGCTTTAAGTAAACCTTTACAAAGTTTACCCTTTCTAAATATAAAAAGGTAGAAACTGGGACACCTAGAAGCTGGGCTGGATCTAGGGGATGCTGGGATGGGCTGTGACCACTCACATTTCGGTCTTGCGCCCCCCCAGAACCAGTGCTATCAGTAGGGCGGACCCTATTATGAGGCACTGAAGTCCAGTCCAACCATTGCAGTGCACAGAGACACAAGGATAAAATAAAAGTCAGTTGGTACTTTGGACCCCCAGATCAGACAAGCTAGGTCTGGCCCTGCCTAGAAGTACCTGCAAGTACTTGGAGTTGGCATTAAAGAAGGTCCATGGAGCTGTGACGCTTGGTGTACTCTTCAACGTGCAACTTCAGCTTTGAGGTTGAAACTCTGGAAAGGCCACTTTTCTTTTCTTTTGGTTTTATTTTCTTTCTCGTACATCACGGGACACAGAGCGGCATAGTCATTACTATGTGGGTTATATAGTTTACCTTCAGGTGCTGGCACTGGCATCTTCCAAACCGGAAGTACCCTCCCCTATATAAGCCCCTCCCATCCGGGAGCACCTCAGTTTTTTGCCAGTGTCTAAGGTGTTGGCCAAGAAGTAACGTGTTTTTCACTGAGCTTGCGTACAGGTTCTTTTGGGCCTCAGTAAGCTATTCCGGATCCGACCATAAAAGCTTCATAGCTAAGCGGTCGGTACCCGGGCCTTGCAGAGAAGAGCAAGGTTTTGCCTGTAATGCTTCTCTTAGGAGGGCTGGACCCTGGGATCCAGAGCTCTGGTCATACCCACGACCAAGATGTTTTCTGTGCAGGGTGCTATACAGGTCCAGGGGAGTGGAATCCTTGGGAACTCGGTCCCTGAAGGTTTAATTACAATGCCTGCCGTGAGAGGTGAAGTTTGGACTTCTGTGGACCAAACAGAGTCCTGCGGCGGGGAAAAGGTAAGTGGGGGCCCCCTCAGGAACTTGGTTCTATTGGGGGACCCCCAAGCCTAATATGTCTTTCTGCCTGTTACCTAACGGTATTCCCGCTAAATATCTGTGCATGCCTGTAACTACTAAAAAATGTAATAATTTTAAGAGTGGTCAAGAAAAAAAAAAAAATGGTTAAACCGCGGTACCTGTGTTAAACCACTAGAGGCCGCTGTGGAACGTTGTTTTCTTGTCATGTGGATTTTTTCTTTCCAAGTCAACATCCAGGCAGATGGTGAGTTCTCTGAATGGGAAACTGTTTCCTCTGCCATGTTGCAATGCTCGTCCATCCCCCAGCCCTGTGGCAAACAGGGCCCTGGCTTCTGTCCCTAGTTCCTTTTCAAAAAGAGCGCCGAAGGCGCACGTGCCCGCGTGCGTGTGCGTGCACGCGCCTCTATTTATAGAGGTGAGCTGGAAAAAGGGGCGGAGCTTGGTGGATGACGCTCTGTGCGCGCCGCAGCGCTTCTGCGCATGTGCGGGCGTCCCAGCATGTTAAAAAGCACAATTAGGTGTTGTCAGCTGGTTATGGAAGGCAGAAACAGAGCTGGCAACATTTAGAAAGGCATACAGCAGGCGGTTGATGCAGGCATCCCCATAGAAAGGCACATTAGTAGACACCAACTGTTTATATAGCAGCAATTGTGCTAGACTATTGTCAGTAAGTGGTGTATTTCGGCTGGAATACCTCAGCTTTGGGCTTAGGAATATGCCGTCTAAAGTCTCCGGGACTAAGAATCCCAGGAAGCAAAGGGGGTCTCCATCGGGCTCTGAGGATCTTGGGCATGCTTTGACTGCACCAATCTCCCCTGAAAAATCAGAGGTTAGTGACCGTAGAGCACCCTCAGGAGTACCTGGTACTGTGGCTGTCCTCAGTTCACCTGCTCCTGTGTATATAACAGAGGAGGTTTTTTCCTCAGCTCTGGGAGGACTGGAAGAGAGATTGACAACATTGATCGCTGCTTCCCTATCAGAGGGAAAGCGCGCCCGATCTCCGTCTCCTCCCTCAGAATACCTGTTAGCAGAGCAACAGTCCCATACAGGGATCGACCTACCTGAAGGGGATCAGGATGAGGTTGATTCTGTTGTAGAGGAATCAACAGTGGAAGAGCCATTCTCAGCATCACATGCTGAAAGATTATGGGTTCAGTCCCTGACTAACATGGTCCGATCACCATTTCAAATGCCCCTTGCGGAGCCATCATCCACTTCTGTCTCCTCGTTGGGGTCGCTAAAAGCTCCCCAGACTGTTTGTTCCTTTCCAATCCATCCTTTACTGGAAGGGCTCATTTACCAGGATTGGGAACATCCTGATAAAATATTTACTCCTCCCAAGAGATTTCCGGTGGTCTATCCCATGGAGGATAAGTTCATCAAAAAATGGAGGGTCCCTACAGTGGACGCAGCCATCTCTTGTGTGAATAAATCACGGACATGTCCAGTAGATAATGTCCAAATGTTCAAGGACCCAATAGATAAAAAATTGGAGTCCTTATTAAAATCTGCTTTCTCTACAGCAGGCTTGGTGACACAACCAGCAGTGGCAGCTATTGGGGTCTGCCAAGCAGTGAAGGATCAGTTGAAACAGGTCTTAAGGGACCTGCCAGATCAGCAGGCCCTTGCCTTAGCTGATCTACCTAGAGCCTTATGCTTTGCGGTTGACGCCATAGAGGATTCAATCCATCAGGCCTCCCGCCTTACGCTGTCTGTAGTACATATGCGCAGGCTTCTATGGCTCAAAAACTGGTCTGCTGAAGCTCCCTGTAAAAAATTGCTGGTTAGCTTCCCATTTCATGGTGAACGCTTATTCGGGGAAGACCTGGACAAATATATCCAGAAAATTTCCAGCGGTAAAAGTACACTCTTGCCGGTTAAAAATAGAGTTAGAGGTCCCTCTTTTAAGAGGCCTGCTTCTCCAGTCCCTGGGACATCGGCTGTGAAACAGTTCCGACGGCCTCCTCGGTCAAATCCCGGGGGTAAAAATCAGGGACAATCGCAGGGTAACAAGAAACCCTGGGTCAGGAGAGGTACAAAACCTCCCCCAAAATCAAATGCATGAAGGGTTGCCCCCACTCAATCGGGTGGGGGGAAGACTTCAGTTGTTCACAGAGACCTGGCGGGACACGATCAGAGACAGATGGGTGCTCTCCGCAGTAAGTCTGGGATACAAATTGGAGTTAAGACTCCCCTCCTTCCCATTTTATAAGGTCGAACGTGCCAAGGGATCCCCGGAAGAGAGGATCCCTCCTGTTGGCACTAGAACAACTATTGCTCCAAGGAGTAATTATGGAGGTTCCCCTGGAAGAATGCGGGTTCGGGTTTTACTCAAACCTCTTTACAGTCCCGAAACCAAACGGGGATGTGAGGCCCATATTAAATCTAAAAGGGCTAAACAAATTCCTACATATCAGAACTTTCAGGATGGAGTCAATCCGATCGGTGACCACTGCCCTACAAGGGGAGGAATGGCTAGCCTCGATCGACATCAAAGATGCTTATTTGCACATTCCCATCTTTCCAGTTCACCAAAAATTTCTACGCTTTGCAGTAGAAGGGCGCCAGTTTCAGTTCAGAGCCTTACCCTTCGGTCTGGCCACAGCACCACGAGTGTTCACAAAAATTCTGGCCCCATTATTGGCCAATCTAAGAACACAAGGTGTAACGATAATGGCATATCTAGACGACTTGTTGCTGATAGACCACTCAGTGGAAAAAACTAGAAGTGGTTGTTCACGAGACAATCAAGTATCTGGAATCTCACGGTTGGATTATCAACCGAGACAAGTCAGCCCTAAAACCAGTCAAAAGTCTGGAATACTTGGGGCTAAGGCTGGATTCAGACCAGAGAAAAATTTTCTTGCCTCAAGAAAAGGTGTCGTCTTTGAGAGATTTGATCCACCTAGTGGGTACAAAAAGACAGCCGTCCATACGCCTGTGCATGAGGCTGCTGGGAAAAATGGTGGCATCATTCGAAGCAGTACCCTACGGTCAATTCCATTCAAGGAATTTGCAAAGGGCCATACTGTCAGCCTGGAACAAAAAAGTTCAGGCCCTAGACTTACCAATGTCCTTGTCCCCTTCCGTTCGCAAGAGCCTCCGTTGGTGGTTGGTTCCCCAGAATCTGGAAAAAGGGAAATCCTTCATTCCGATTTCTTGGAAGGTGGTCACTACAGATGCCAGCCTTATAGGCTGGGGAGTAGTACTGGAGCAATGGTCTCTCCAGGGCAGATGGTCGGATGCAGAAAAGGCCCTGCCCATCAATCTCTTAGAGATACGAGCAGCCCGGTATGCCCTAGTAGCATGGACATCCAAACTCCAAGGGTCCCCTGTCAGAATTCAATCAGACAATGCCACGGCAGTGGCATATATCAATCATCAGGGTGGCACCAGGAGTCGTGCAGCCCAGAGGGAAGTAAATTGCTTCCTGAAATGGGCAGAAAGATATGTCCCAGCCATATCCGCGGTATTCATTCCAGGAGTGGAGAATTGGAAGGCGGACTTTCTAAGTCGCCAACAGTTATGCCCAGGGGAATGGTCCCTTCACCCCGAGGTTTTCCGGACAATATGTCAGCGGTGGGGAACACCGGATGTAGATCTGCTAGCATCCAGATTCAACGCAAAGGTGGACAGATTTGTCTCTCGGACAAGGGATCCCCTAGCTTGCGGCTCGGATGCCCTAGTGTTCCCTTGGGATCAGTTCAAGCTGATATATGCATTCCCACCGCCACAATTGTTACCTCGATTACTCCGCAGAATCAGGGTAGAAAAGAAACCAGTGATTCTGGTGGCTCCAGCGTGGCCCCGAAGAGCATGGTACGCGGAGATTGTAAAAATGTCTGTGGGGAGTCCTTGGACCCTCCCACATCGTCCGGACCTGCTTTCACAAGGACCGATATACCACCCTTCCTTACCAGCCCTAGGTTTGACGGCCTGGCTATTGAAGCCCACATTCTAAAAAAGAGAGGTCTCTCTAATCCTGTGGTATCTACCATGATCAATGCCAGGAAGCCGGTATCCAGGCAGATCTACTATAGAATCTGGAAGGCGTACATCGCTTGGTGTGAGGCCAAGAAATGGCATCCACGTAAGTACGTAATAGGTAGGATTCTGGACTTCCTACAGTGGGCTGTAGATAGGAAGCTTGCCTTGAGTACTATCAAGGGTCAGATTTCGGCCTTGTCAATATTTTTTCAAAGGCCCTTGGCTTCGCATTCACTAGTCAAAGCCTTTATACAAGGAGTGATGCGTATTAGCCCTCCGGTTAATATTCCCATATGTCCATGGGATCTAAACTTGGTTCTGTCGGTTTTACAGAAACAACCATTTGAACCATTACAGCACATTTCCTTGGTTCTTCTCACCAGGAAATAGATTTTTCTAGTAGCCATTTGTTCGGCTAAAAGAGTGTCGGAATTGGCCGCTATGTCCTGTAAAGAGCCATATCTGGTTATCCATAAGGACAGAGTAGTGTTACGTCCTCATCCAGCCTTTCTTCCTAAGGTGGTATTGAGGTTTCATTTGAACCAAGATGTGGTTCTTCCTTCCTTTTTCCCCAAACCTAGTTCGGTACAGGAAAAGTTATTACATTCTTTGGATGTAGTAAGAGCAGTTAAAGCTTATCTAAAAGCCACTGCTCAGATTCGCAGAATGGATACTTTGTTTATTCTGCCGGAAGGCCCCAGAAAGGGTCAGGCAGCGTCAAAATCTACTTTAGCCAAGTGGATTCGACAGGTCATAATGCAAGCCTATGGCTTGAGAAGGAGACCGCCTCCGTTCAAAGTTAGGGCGCACTCCACGAGAGCAGTTGGAACTTCATGGGCAGTGCATCACCAGGCCTCCCTGGCTCAAATCTGTAAGGCCGCAACATGGTCTTCTGTACAAACGTTTACTAGGTTCTACCAGGTGGACGTTAGAAGTCAGGAGGATGTCGCCTTTGGGCGCAGTGTGTTGCAGGCCGCAAAAGATCCTCATGTCTAAGATAGCGCCCAGCTTATGTATGGTGTATCCCCCCCCTCATTGGGCATTGCTTTGGGACGTCCCACATAGTAATGACTATGCCGCTCTGTGTCCCGTGATGTACGAGAAAGAAAATAGGATTTTTATAACAGCTTACCTGTAAAATCCTTTTCTTGGAGTACATCACGGGACACAGAGCTCCCACCCCTCTTTTGGGGACACTTATTGCTTTGCTACAAAACTGAGGTGCTCCCGGATGGGAGGGGCTTATATAGGGGAGGGTACTTCCGGTTTGGAAGTTGCCAGTGCCAGCACCTGAAGGTAAACTATATAACCCACATAGTAATGACTATGCCGCTCTGTGTCCCGTGATGTACTCCAAGAAAAGGATTTTACAGGTAAGCTGTTATAAAAATCCTATTTTTATCCACCCTGTTACATCTAGAAAACAAGTACCGTATATACTCGAGTATAAGCCGAGGCACCTAATTCTACCACAAAAAAAATGGGAAAACGTATTGACTCAAGTATAAGCCTAGGGTGTCCATGTGGATGCCTCACTGTGCCCCATGCCTCACGGTGTCCATGACTAGACTGAGGAGAAATGGGGCTACATGTGTGTCAAGTTTCGGGTCCAGGGGACCTAAGACCGGCCGGTACCGGGTCACCAGGGAAATGACCGTTTAACATGTCTATGGAAGGGGTGCCCGGCTTTGAAAAATCGGTGCTCCCCGGCTTTGCACACTTGTAGAGTAAGAGTGGGGCTACAGGAGTGCAAAGTTTGGGGTCCAGGCCCCAGGGAACCTACGGCCAGCCGGTACAGGGTCCCCAACATCCGGGAGATCAGGCTCAAAAAAGTGACTCGAGTATAAGCCGAGGGGGGGCATTTTCAGCACAAAAAAAGTGCTGAAAAACTTGGCTTATACTCGAGTATATACGGTAGTAATTGTACAATTGTCAGAACTACGTCACCGTCCCTCCCAGCTGGGGTGGTGGTATTCTTTTCGCATTGAAAATCCAACAAAACCTAATTTGTCCGGACGTGTGCTTAGGCCTGTAGTTGGCCTTCTAAAATCTTTACCTTGGTTTTCTAAGGTTTAATGATGTGAGTTTGTCTTTTGTGTTAGAATTTGATCTCTCTTAGTAACAGATTTGCTGTGTTAAAAATGCTGCAGAATTTCGGTTCTTTTGGTTTTTCTTGCTTGGCCAAAAAAAAAAAATCATCTTTAAGAAATTAATTGTAGTAAAAAAAAAAGTGTTGTGTTTCACATCCTTAAAACAATTCAGTAGTCTTGCATGACGGTAAAATCAGTTTCGTACAGGAAATTCCTAAATAGCAACAAATGAGGTTTAACCAGGCTGCAGAGTTACCAGCTGTTTGCAGTATACGTTTATGCCAGTGCGGTTACGCTGCAACTGCATTGTGATGTTCTATGTTACTCTTAAGGGCATTGTATATTTTTCATTTGAACAGTTGGGCCCCATCAGTCTGCTATTGACCCGTGATTATACAGATCGGAAATGGACTTCAATGTACCCATGTAAGCCAATGTGCGTCTATTTACATCCAGGTCTATTTAGGTTCGCTGTACTGAACGCATTGAGCTTGAAACAGTCCATTTACCCAGCCTAACCTCCTAACCTCGAGATCTCCAATCGCGTCCCTTCCGGTTACTGTAAAGCATCAGTAATTGCAGATTTAGACTAGTTTCTGTTTTGACACAACACCAGCAGGCGTATACACTCCGGTACACGATATTATGAGCGGACATTGTTGGTCTGCCCGATACCAACCACCAACATGGCCGCCTCCAAAGCAGCGACATCTTTACCCTCCTTAGCCACTGTTCTATCAAAACCGCAAACTCTTTGTGTACCGGAGTCTTGCCGGTGTTGTGTCAAAACAACAACTCATCTAAATCTGCTATTACTGATGCTTTACAGTAACTGGAAGGGACGTGATTGGAGATCTCGAACTGGCTATTTTGACAGAACACTGGCTCCAGGGAGAGAATTGACAGTTCGGGTGAGCACATCGCTGGATCCTGGGACAGGTGAGTGTGTGTGTATATTAAAAGTCAGCAGCTACACTTTTTGTAGCTGCTGACTTTTAACCACTTGCTTACTGGGCACATAAACCCCCTTCCTGCCCAGGCGAAATTTCAGCTTTCGGCACTGCGTGGCTTTAACTGACAATTGCGCGGTCGTGCGACGTGGCTCCCAAACAAAATTGACGTCCTTTTTTTCCCACAAATAGAGCTTTCTTTTGGTGGTATTTGATCACCTCTGCGGTTTTTATTTTTTGCGCTATAAACAAAAAAAGAGCGACAATTTTGAAAAAACACAATATTTTTAACTTTTTGCTATAATAAATATCCCAATTTAAAAAAAAAAAATACATTTTTTTCTCAGTTTAGTGCCGATACGTATTTTTCTACATATTTTTGGTAAAAAAAATCGCAATAAGCGTATAGTGATTGGTTTGCGCAAAAGTTATAGCGCCTACAAAATAGGGGATAGAATTATGACATTTTTTTATTTTTTATTATTATTTTCATTTTACTAGTAATGGTGGCGATCTGCGATTTTTATAGGGACTGCGACATTATGGCGGACACATCGGACACTTTTGACACATTTTTGGGACCGTTCACGTTTATACAGCGATTAGTGCTATAAATATGCACTGATTACTGTATAAATGTGACTGGCAGGGAAGGGGTTAAGTGTGTTCCCTAGGAGTGATTGTTACTGTGGGGGGAGGGGACTGGCTGGAGGAGGTGACCAATCTGTGTCCCTATGTACAAAGGGACACAGCATCGGTCTCCTCTCCCTGACAGGACGTGGATCTCTGTGTTTACACACAGAGATCCACGTCATTGTCTGTGTACCAGCTGATCGCGGGTACCTGGTGGACATTGCGGCCGCCAGGCACGCGCATCGGCATCTCAGTGATGCGCCGGGAACGCGCACGCCGCCGGTGGTGCTCGTGCGCCCCCCAGTGGCCGGAGGAGCCGAGGCCGTCTATTGACGGCCTCCCGGATTTCTAGAGCCACCTTGTGGCTGTCATTTGTACATGGCCCAGGCTCCAAGAAGTTAATAAACAGAAAAAACTCTTTGGGTACTCAGACAGCTGCAGCGATCTTAAACAGTGATAAGGATCTGATAGAATACAGTCACTATTTGGCTGGTAATCTTCTACCTAGCTCAGTAAAAAAATTATAAATTTTTGTCAAGCTGGGTGGTGCTTCCCCTGGCTCTCATTTCGCCCAATTCAGCAGGAAATGTCTAAAATTCAAGCCATTGCTGGGAAGCGTTTGCCCTCCTTGCCCCCCCCCCCCCCCCGCAGTGCTCACTGGTTCCTGTAACCAACCCCCTACATCACTATTATGGCCTGTAGGTTTCTACGCTCTAGACAGATTTGAACGTAATCTTTTAGAAATCTGAAGAATTCAAACTGCAGATATCAAAAAAATGCGCAAAAGAAACATTCAGTGAAAATACACGGCAGGTATAGACGTTTGAAGATGCACTATATTACCAAAAGTATTGTGACACCTGCCTTTACACACATGATATTTTATGGCGTCTTAGTCTGTAGGGTTCAATATTGAGTTGGTCCACCCTTTGCAGCTATAACAGCTTAAAGTGACACTATAGGTTTGATTTTTTTTTTTTTTTTATAAAACATGTCATACCGCCAGTATGCAGCTTGTTTTGCATAGAGTGGCGCCGAACGCCGTTTTCTGGGGTCCCTCGGCAGCTCTCTCGACTCCTCCCCGCATCAGACAACCCCCTCTGGGAAGCGCTCTCCCAAGGGGGGTTACCTTGCGGGCGCGCCTCCGAGTCCAGCATTCGGTGTCTATAGCCGCCGAATGCAGAACTCTGCCCGCCCCCGGTGCCCGCATCATGGATTTGACAGCAGCGGGAGACAGTGGCTGCGCTTCTATCAATCTATCCAATCAAGAGCCGAGAACCCCGGGCAAAGATGCAGCGCGTCCTCGTCGTGGGACATTCCATGGCTCAAGTAAGTAAAACGGGGGGGGGGGGGGCTGGGGGTAATTGTCAGATGTTTTTTCACCTTAATGCATAGGGTGCATTAAAGTAGAAGTAAACCCTCTTCTTTTTTTTTTTTTCCTGGAAAAAAAAAAAACCTGCAAGAGAAAGGCATAATGAGCTAGTATGCATAGCATACTAGCTCATTATAAATGACTTGCCTGAGATCGAAGCCCCCGAAGTGCTTCTCGTTACCCTCCTCCGCTATATCCCCCCCCGAGCGCCTTCCGGGTATTGCCGCTCCAGCGCTGTGACTGGCCGGAGCGGCAATGACGTCACTAGCGTGCATGCGCGTGGAACGGCACCGGCATGATCCCATTCATAAAACCGGGACGCTCAGTGCGCATGCGCCGTAGACATTGGTGCAGTGTTTTCTGCAAATATCTCCTTAACCATGTAGGTTAAGGAGATATTTCTTGCACCTACAGGTAAGCCTTAATCTAGGCTTACCTGTAGGTGCAAGTTGTCAGAGTGGGTTTACAACCACTTTAAGTTGAAAAAACAGGAGAGTTTACAAACCCTTTAAACTCTTCTGGGAAGGCTGTCCACAAGGTTTAGGAGTGTGTGTGTGTGTGTGTGTGTGTATGGGAATTCTTCAAGAGGCGCATTTGTGAGGTCAGGCACTGATGTGGACGAGAAGGCCTGGCTTGTCGTCTCCACTCTAATTTATCCCAAAGGTGTTCTATCGGGTTGAGGTCAGGACTCTGTGCAGGCCAGTCAAGTTCCTCCACCCCAAACTCGCTCGTCAATGTTATTATGGACCTTGCTTTGTTCACTGGTGCGAAGTCTGAACAGGAAGGGGCCATCCCTAAACTGTTCCCACAAAGTTGGGAGCATGAAATTGTCCACAATGTCTTGGTATGCTGATGCCTTAAGAGTTTCCGTCACTGGAACTAAGGGGCCAAGCCCAACCCTTGAAAAACAACCCCCCCCACCATAATCTCCCCTCCGCCAAATGATTTGGATCAGTGCACAAAGCAAGGTCCATAAAGACATGGATGAGTGAGTTTGGGGTGGAGGAACTTGACTGGCCTGCACAGAGCCCTGACCTCAACCCGATAGAACACCTTTGGGATGAATTAGAGCGGAGACTGCAAGCCAGGCCTTCTCATCCAACATCAGTGCCTGACCGCACAAATGCACTTCTGGAAGAATGGCCAAACATTCCCATAGACACACTCCTAAACCTTGTGGACAGCCTTCCCAGAAGAGTTAAAGCTGTTATAGCTGCAAAGGGCGGGGCAACTCAATATTGAAGCCTACGGACTAAGACTGGGATGCCATTAAATCTCCTGTGCGTGTAAAGGCAGGCGTCCCAATACTTTTGAAAATATACTCATGGCTTGATTTCCGCCTTCCCCCTGCTGCTCAATCTTGTAGCTTTTTGTTTTCCTCCTGAAAAACTGCATAGACTTTTGTGCCACTCCATTTTTTTTTTTTTTTTAATGGCACGGTGAACTAGACTCGTCCTTGTGCTGTCAGTCTGACTTTTATCAGATTTTCCCAGCACAGGGACTGGTAAGTCATCTCACAGCTACCACATGTCTAATCAGTGAATGGTTCCTGTGTGCTATGACACTTTTATTATTGTATACAGTCAGGGAAATGACTGGTAGTAGGTGTGACCGCAAGCTGATCACCATGCAATATAAGTATGGGGGAGGTGCTGGGAGACCTGGAGCAGGACTGAAGAATGTTGACATACCATAATATAAAAACCTTTGGCCTATGACCCTGGGGTGGATGTTACACCGCTCTGCATCGAAACGCTTTGTCTGCACACAATGGTGGAAGATTGGATATCTTCTGCTGGCTTTTTGATGCAGTGGCTGGCAGGTGTGTCCTGGATCTCTTCTTACATGTTAAAGCAGAACTCTGGGCAAATTGGGGTGGGTGGTGGCGGCTCCTACCTTCTGGCAGGCAAGGCAGTATTTGCGTATACAGCTCTTGGGGTTCGGTTATATTTGAGTTGTGCACACCATGGCTAGCGATCTGGAGAAGCTGGGATGGAAATATAAATATACAGAATTGTATCAGAGATGCAACACAATGATTACATGTGCAACATAATCAACAATTTTACTTTCAACAGGGGCGACGTGCGATTTTGTCGTGTTTATGAATTGAAATTTGGACAAAATTTTTGTGATTCAGAGTTTCGGATGTATTCGAATCTCCCAATCACAATAGTAACAAGTTTCAACTGATCGAAAATAACACATTAACCTGTATTCATTTTGCTTCATATGGATGACATGATGCGATCGTTTGAACCTTTTGTAAGGCTCGGTTTCCACTAGTGTGACTTGGGACTGCAAAGTCACATGGCAAGTCGTACCCCACGATTTCCAATGAGTACCGTTCATATCTGTGCGACTTCAAAGTAGTCCCTGCACCACGTTGGTCCCACTTTGATGTGACTTGAGGTCCATAGACCTCAAGAATAAGCAGGCGTTGTTTCAAGTTGCATCTAAATTGCGGCAAAATCGCGTGGCTTGAGGTCCATAGACCTCAAGAATAAGCAGGCATTCATTGTTTCAAGTTGCATCTAAATTGCGGCAAAATCGCGTGGCTTTCAGGTCGCAATAGTGGAAACCTAGCCTTAAAGTGACTGTAAAGTCTTGTTTTTTTTTATTTTTATATAAAAATAACAAACCTGTTATGCTTACCTGCTCAGTGGATTTGCCTCCTCTTCTCGGGTCCCTCGCCGGCACTCTTGGCCCCTCCCTCCCTCCTGTTGAGTGCCCCCCCCAGCAAGCAGCTTGCTATAGGGGCACCCGAGCCGCAGCTCTGTGTATCCATTCAGACACAGAGCCGTGGTTCGGCCCTGCCCCTCTCTCACCTCATTGGCTAACTAACTGACTGATTGACAGCAGCGGGAGCCAATGGCGCCAATCAAGAAGGAGAGTCCCGGACGGCCAAGGCACTTGTGCACATCGCTGGATAGAGAGGGGGCTCGGGTAAGTATGATAAGATTCCTCCTTTTTTTTTTTTTTTTTTTTGGGTTTGAAATTGACGCAGCTCATTACATTTCTCTTTGTGGGTTGGACTAGCCGAGATATAGCCAAATATTCCGAAATATGAAAAGACTAACGGAACTGAAAATACGAATTGATTCAAAACAAAGAATATACGAAATATCAAATCGTTACGAAATCTAATGATTCTAAAATAGCGATTATGACAAAATTAAATAAACGAATGAGAACTAACCATCATTTAAAAAAAAAAAACATTAAGGCTGGGTTCACACTTCTGTGAATTGGATGCGGGGTTTCTCCCTGCATCCACTTGGCATGACAGGAGATTGTGACTGGCTCTCAGTGAGCCGGTTCACACATCTCTGGGATGGCCACAGAGTGCATTGCACAAGGGTCCTGTGCGTCTTTGGCTCCATTTCAGGTCCGAATTCAGGCAAAAATTTGGGCCTGATTTTTTCCTAAGAATGGAGAACAGGGACGCACTGGACCCCTGCTGGGAACCGCATCTGTATTAGGCCTTACACTGTGTAGTATACCTTGGTATAAGAGAAGAGCTGACAGTAATCCTTACTCTGACTTTACTACCAGCTGCTAATAGCAGTGGGAGGGGAGGGGTGGGAAGGAGATCGTTCACACAGGAGCTGAGAGGCAAGGCGGGATGGCTGAGGCACATAAACTGACACTGGTATCATGGATCAGCAGCCATGACTAATGTGGTCAGTTTATATAGGGGGACACAGGAACTGGCAGGATCAATCAGGTTTTTTACAGCATAGAAAGGGACAGATTGCACAGCACAAGCACTATGCTGCTTAACCTGCTTTAAAGAGACAGGATTTTTTTTTTTTTTTTTTTTAGGGTTACAACCTCTTTAGCTACTTGCTGTCTGCGCTATAGCTGAAAGACGGCTGCAGCGCAGGCCTTCATTGCTGTGAGTGCATCCATGGACGTCCGCCAGTGCATGAGCTGCCTGCGGGTCGCGCACGGCGCTCTCTGTGATAACCGAGTCGGAGACTTGGCTGATCACAGATCGGAGTAAGGTGCTGATCCCGACTCCTTACCACATGATCAGCTGTCAGCAAATGACAGCTGATCACGTGATGTATACAGAAGATCGGTAACCGATCACCGGCTTCTGTCAGTGATGTCGGTCCCTCGCAGAGAGAGCCACGGCTGCTCCACCAGTGCCACCTACCAGTGCCCACAGTACCACCCATCAGTGCCCTTCAGTGCTGCCCATCAGTGTCACCTCTCAGTGCCTTTACCCACCATTGCCACCAATCAATGCCCATCCATGTCACCTATCAGTGCCCTTCAGTGCTGCCCATCAGTGTCGCCCATTAGTGCCACCTTATCAGTGCCGTCTATCAGTGCAGCCTCATCGGCGCACATGAATGAAGGAGAAAAATTACCTGTCTTCAAAACCTTATAACAAACTATGAAACATTTTTATTTTTGTTTATTTTTTCCGTCATTTTCGTTTTATTTTGGCCAAAAATTTTAAACCCAGCAGTGATTAAATACCACCAAAAGAAAGCTCTATTTGTGTGACAAAAATTATAAAAATGTCATTTGGGTACAGTGTTGCATGGCCGGGCAATTGTCATTCAAAGTGTGACAGAGCTGAAAGCTGAAAATTGGCCTGGGCAGAAAGGGGGTAAAAGTGTCCAGTAAACAAGTGGTTAAAAAAACGACTTGGACTGTAAATCGTCGGGCTTTATTTGTTTACCAAGAATCAGTTGGTTATTTAAAATGCTGACTGGTAATAAATTCAGTAAAACAAATCTTTGGGAAACACAGCAGGATTCCCGTTATGTCCTGGAAAATATTAGTGGAGGATCTATATTAAGTTCATGTTTATTGGAGACCGTTGCCATGGAGACCAACTTGAGTTGTGGCCTAGTGCAGTTTATGAAGCATGCCTGTATTTCTCCACCCTGTATGTCAACACATGGCTTGGAACGAATGAAACTCGGTCTACGTGACATGACCGTGACTCAGGGTGTGACGGGCAGGGCTGTAGAGCCCATCGCAGAATTTTACGCTTTCACTTCTGGGCTTTAGTTGTTAAAGTGAAGCCTTCAGGCACATCTTTTTTCTAAGAAAAGCCTTATTGTTAGGTGTCAGCAATGCATTGTATACTGTATAGTCCATTACACACACTACATAGAAAGCAGCTTTAAAATGGAGAAACTAGGCTTCCCTTTTTATGTTTTATAGCCAAACTCCAGGCAGATATAAGCTGAAAATTCATGCAGTTCTGTAATCAATACTACCTCATTACATTATTATCCATCTATCCTTAGGTGGCCATCATATGACGTCCTGGACTTTAAGTGGTGTTATCTGAATGAAGCCTGGCATCATCCAGATGTGTGTGTTTGTTTTTTTTCAGCTGGCGATTCCTTGCAATGTAAAGGCAATCATAGCAGCTGTTTAGCTGCTTGATTGCTTCTGCTGCGAGAGCCATAATTGGCCAAAGACCAAAAGCATTTTATTAACCGCTTGCCGACCAGCGCACACAGATGTACATCGGTAGAAAGGCTGGTACAGGCAAATGGGCGTACCTGTATGTCCCTTTGAATTTGCCACTGTGCGGGCGCGCCGCCGACGGTGTACCCACCGACCACGCGTGCGCCCCGCCGAATACTCTGTGATCGTGCCCACGGACTCTGTCCGCCGGTGTCCCACGATCGTGGCACGGAGAGGCAGAACTCCCTCTGATCGGGAGCAGTGATCGCTGTCATGTCAGTGGTAACCCAACCCCCCCCCCACAGTTAGAATCACTACCTAGGACACACTTAACCCCTTGATCACCCCCTAGTGTTTAACCCCTTCCCTGCCAGTGTCATTTACACAGTAATCGGTGCATTTTTATAGCACTGATCGCTGTATAAATGATAATGGTCCCAAAATAGTGTCCAATGTGTCTGCCATAATGTCGCAGTCCCGATAAAAATCGCAGATCGCCGCTATTACTAGTAAAAAAATATATTAAAAAATGCCATAAAACTACCCCCTATTTTGTAGACGCTACAACTTTTGCGCAAACCAATCTATATACGCTTATTGCGATTATTTTTTGGTTTTTTTACCATAAATATGTAGAAGAATACATATTATCCTAAACTGAGGAAAAAATGATTTTTATATATTTTTTTGGGGCATATTTATTATGGTAAAAAATATAGCTTTTTTTTTTTTTTTTCAAGATTGTCGCTTTTTTTTGTTCATAGCGCAAAAAATAAAAACCGCAGAGGTGATCACATACCACCAAAAGAAAGCTCCATTTGTGGGGAAAGAAGAACGTAAATTTTGTTTGAGTACAATGTCGCAGAACCATGCAATTGTCAGCTAAATCGACGCAGTGCCCAATCGCAAAAAAATGCTCTGGTCAGGAAGGGGGTAAATTCTTCCGGGGCTGAAGTGGTTAAAATAAATTTGATAACAGTCAAAAAAAATTTTGATACAAGTCTAGAATTTAATTGGGCTGGATTTTAGTTTGCTGTCTTGGAACTACAGGAACCAGTGTGTTTGGGTAGCAGATTGGAATGGAATGTATAGAGTTCTGGATATCACTTTTAATAATCCCTGTGTTGGCTTCTTAATTATCTGCTTCACATCACATCACCTGGTAGCAAATGTCCTCTCTATATATTATGGGCAGAGCAGAGTTGCTCTCTGTGTGGCTCAGTGCCAGCCTCTTAGTCATGGCCAGGTGCTGCCCTCTCATTCCTAAGCACTGACATCACAGCTCATGAAGTGGCCATGATGTCATTTCAGGGCACACCAAGGTTAACAATGACCACTCCTGCCTGATGCGGAATCCTTAATTAGATGAAGACCCAATCCCTAAAACCTCCCGTGAGCTTTAACATCATTTCAGAAATTGTTTTTAATAATTGTAAATCTATAGCTTTTTTATTAATAAGATACTAAAGGTATACTTTATTTAAAAAGAAAAAAAAAAAAAAACATGTTACAGTATCTCACAAAAGTACACCCCTTAGAGCCGGTTCACACTGGGGCAGCACGACTTTGGGGGCGACTCGGCAAGGCGATCTCAAGATGACTTGAGAGGTGACTTGCAAAATGTCTTCTGTATTGAAGTCAATGCAAGTCGCCCCCAAAGTCGTACAAGAACCTTTTTCTAAGGCTGGGTTCACACTGATACGACACGACATTCATCCGAATTTCATCCTACTTTGCTCTGCGACATCAGTCCTACATTGATCCTACATTGATCCTACATTGGTCCGACATCCATCCGACATTCATGAACAGGATACTACTTTGATCCGACATTGTGCTAGTCTGACTTGTCCTTTGACCAATCAAAACAATCCCAGGGTGAGATAAATTCCTTTTACTGCTGCTGTAATCACATGTCGGATGTCAAATGTCGGATGGTTAGGACAAGTATCCTACTTTGATCCGACTTCAATGATATTCAATGGGCTGAAGTCGGACCAAAGTAGTACAGGGAGCATTTTCAAAGTCGGACCGACTTGTGTCGGACCAGTTAAGACGGCTCTCATAGGGAAACATTGATTTTCACACGTCATGCGACATGAGCTCCCAATGTCGGAGCGTTTGTCGGACCAGTGTGAACCCAGCCTCAGTCGGAGCGACTTGCGTCGCTCCTATAAGAACGGTTCCATTGAACAGAGCGGGACGCGACTTGTCAGGCGGCTGAGTCTCCTGACGAGTCGCCCCTGTGTGAACCGGCTCTTACATTTTTGTTGCTATTTAATTATATCTTTTCATGTGACAACACTGAAGAAATTACACTTTGCTACAATGTATAGTAGTGAGTGTACAGCTTGTATAACAGTGTAAATTTGCTGTCCCCTCAAAATAACTCAACACACAGCCATTAATGTCTAAACCGCTGGCAATAAAAGTGAGTACACCCTTAAGTGAAAATGTCCAAATTGGGCCTAAAGTGTCGATATTTCGTGTGGACACCATTATTTTCCAGCACTGCCTTAACCCTGTTGGGCATGAAGTTCACCAGAGCTTCACAGGGTGCCACTGGAATCCTCTTCCACTCCTCTATGACGACATCACAGAGCTGGTGGATGTTAGAGACCTTGCGCTCCTCCACCTTCCGTTTGAGAATGCCCCACAGATGCTCAATAGGGGTTAGGTCTGGAGACATGCTTGGCCAGTCCATCACCTTTACCCTCAGCTTCTTTAGCAAGGCAGTGGTTGTCTTGGAAGTGTGTTTGGGGTCGTTATGTTGGAATACTGCCCTGCAGCCCAGTCTCCGAAGGTATAGGATCATGCTCTGCTTCAGTATGTCACAGTACATGTTGGCATTCATGGTTCCCTCAATGAACTGTAGCTCCCCAGTTCCGGCAACACTCATGCAGCCCCAGACCATGGCACTCCCACCACCATGCTTGAATGTAGGCAAGACACACTTGTCTTTGTACTCCTCACCTGGTTGCCGCGACACACGCTTGACACCATCTGAACTAGTGGTGCAACAGATCGTCATTGATCCATGATCCGAACAGGTCACCATGTTTGAATCGGCACACCACGTGATCCACGGATTGAGCTCCGCTGCCTCGGCCATAGGAAAGGTCGCGGCTTCGGCCTAGTTCCGGAGCGGCGGCCATCTTGGTACACCCTGCGGTGGCCTAGGTGAGCTCCACATCTCCCCACTGTAATATCCACATCTCGAGATGTGGACATTGCAGTGGGGGGGAGATGTGGACATTGCAGTGGGGGGGAGATGTGGACATTGCAGTGGGGGGGAGATGTGGACATTGCAGTGGGGGGGGAGATGTGGACATTGCAGTGGGGGGGGAGATGTGGACATTGCAGTGGGGGGGGGGGTGTGGACATTGCAGTGGGGGGGTGTGGATATTGCAGTGGGGGGGGAGATGTGGATATTGCAGTGGGGGGGGGAAGATGTGGATATTGCAGTGGGGGGGGGAGATGTGGATATTGCAGTTGGGGGGAGATGTGGATATTGCAGTGGGGGGGGAGATGTGGATATTGCAGTTGGGGGGAGATGTGGATATTGCAGTAGGGGGGGGGGAGATGTGGATATTACAGTGGGGACTTTGTCTTGTCTTTTTTTTTTTTCTGATCCGAAAAATGATCCGATCCGAGGAATGATCCGAACAGTGAGGTTTTTGATCCGTTGCACCCCTAATCTGAACCAAATACATTTATCTTGGTCTCATCAGAACACAGGACATGGTTCCAGTAATCCATGACCTTAGTCTGCTTGTCTTCAGCAAACTGTTTGCTGGGCTTTCTTGTGCATCATCTTTAGAAGAGGCTTCCTTCTGGGACAACAGCCATGCAGACCAATTTGATGCAGTGTGCGGTGTATGGTCTGAGCACTGACAGGCTGACCCCCCCCCCCCCCTTCAACCTCTGCAGCAATGCTGGCAGCACTCATACGTCTATTTCCCAAAGACAACTTCTGGATATGACGCTGAGCACGTGCACTCAACTTCTTTGGTTGACCATGGTGAGGCCTGTTCTGAGTGGAACCTGTCCTGTTAAACCGCTGTATGGTCTTGGCCACCGTGCTGCAGCTCAGTTTCAGGGTCTTGGCAATCTTCTTATAGCCTACACCAGCTTTATGTATAGCAACAATTCTTTATTTTTTTTTTATTTTTTTCAGATCCTCAGAGAGTTCTTTGCCATGTTGAACTTCCAGTGACCAGTATTAGACAGTGAGAGCGATAATACCAAATTTAACACGCCTGCTCCCCATTCACACCTGAGACCTTGTAACACTAATGAGTCACATGAAACCAAGGAGGGAAAATGGCTAATTGGGACCAATTTGGAAATTTTAACTTAGGTGTGTACTCATTTTGTTGCCAACGGTTTAGACATTAATGGCTGTGTGCTGAGTTATTTTGAGGTGACAGCAAATTTACACTGTTATACAAGCTGTACACTCACTACTTTACATTTTAGGAAAGTGAGATACTGTATACTTGCCTGCTCTGTGTAATGGTTTTGCACAGAGCAGCCCCAATACTCCTCTTCTGGGGTCCCCCATCGGCACTCTGGGCTCCATCCCTGCCCAAGCTGCTTGCTATGGTCCTAGGTTGCTAGTTTCCATTGATATACAGAATGGGTCTCGGCCCGCCCCTGCTCCCTTCTCAGCCAATGACTCCTGCTACTGCGTCAGAGCCTATGAGGAGGGAGAGTGGTGGGAGAGCAGCTAGTCTCGTGCACATCATTGGATCAAGATCAGGCTCAGGTAAGTATTAGGGGAGCTGAGGGGGGAGCTGCACACAGTTTTTTTTTTTTTTTTACCTTCATACATAGAAGGCGTGAAGGTAAAAACCTTCAGTCTTTAGAACCTCTTTAAAAGAGAATAACTGATGATCGTGATATGAAGGTTGTTTTTTCAGGCGCTGCTAACTTCTTTCCATGGTTCCAGGACAGGTAGTGAAAGGAAACTTGCCTATGGGGCACAGACAGCAAAATCAACACCCCTTATTGTGGCCTCCTGTGTCTTCAGGATGGTGTAATGACACCACAGCCGCAAGGTCCCCTTCCTCTTCACCTCTTCTCCAGGCAAGGCAATCCTTACTGAGTGGTGATGACATTAGAGCCATGACATGTCTTTGGCAGTGGTCTCCAAACTGCTTGCTTTTATCAGGTCCTTGGGGCATTATTCCCCCTACTTTTCAGCAACAGTGGGCGCATATTTACTGATAATTGGGCACTAGTTCTCAAACCGACACCAACTAAAGCACACTATTCCTCCCATCTGATACCAATGATGGGGCACTATTTATACCATTGATACCAACAATGGGGCACTATTCCTCCAAATGACACCAACGATGGGGCACTGAGAGAAAGTGTACCGCTCCAGGGTTCCAGATTCCTCTGATTGCTCCAGCCCTGCTTCACTCACAGGTGCTGGCTCTGCTCTGTTCCATGGAGAAAGAAAAATTTCCTGGACTGCCGCACTCTGTTTAAACGTTTATTTTCCCCCAAATTTTTTTACAAAATTCTTCAAAAGCAATCAAACATAAAGGAGTGGACATGCAGGGAACAAGGTTAACGCGTTTCACATCAAGGCATGATGCTTACTCATAGCTGGAGTGTGAATGCTATGGGGCACTATTCCTCCTTTTTGGCCCCCTGGTCTAAGGGATAGCGGGTTGGGAGTACATGATATCCAAACAGCAGTAAAATATCCCTTTGCTCAATAGATTCTTGTAGTGTCTATGGCCTCTGCCATAGGCTAGTGTAGATTAGGTAGGCCAGACAGTCAGATACTTTCAGATACTTTCTGGTTCTAAAGTCAAAAGGTTTTTTACCTTGAATCTGCTAGTCTAATACTCCCAATATAAAACCAATAGCGCAGCGCTAAATAATGAATGAAAATGAATATTAAGTCCAATAAAGTCCACATAGACATAATTCCATATAGGCACTTCAGAGCACTCAAGATGAAGAATCCCACATGCCGTGAAAGTGGTGAAAAAATAGCAGGGGTGTCACCAGCCAGTGATTTCACACGCACTTACCGTGAATTGTGTGACCCCCCCCCCCCCCTAATAAGAGCGGTCAAATGCACTTTCTTTACAATACACAAAGCCAAAGATCCCGATCACTGGAACGGCCTCCCTTGTATTCATGGTAAGTATAGCATCAAGGAAATGTATGAATGGAAGCAGACCTCCTTATGTAACTATAGCACTGGGATGGATTCAGATCACCAGGCATGAAAGTAAAAAAGTGGCCAACATAGAATTATACCGTTTGGGCTGATTTATTAAAACAGGAGAAGTAAACACTTGCATGAAAGCTTTAAAAACCAAGCGTGTAGGTACAGCCGCTAGATACACAATTCTGCTGTTCAATAGTGTCTCCATTGCTTCTCCAAAAGAGTGGAGCCACTCTTAAGCCTCGTACACGTAAGATTGTTGGAAGGGGATTGATTGCCTGTTGACAGACTGTTGTCTTAAATTCTTGCCGTTAGTACGCTCCTTTTAGACAATTGTTTTTCAATTTTCGGCCAACAAATGTTGGGTGACAGGCTAGTAAATTTTCGGCGGACAACGGCTTCACGTCCGATGGTCAGTACACAAATCCGTCCCACAAAGTCGAAAGTACAAACACGCATGCTCGGAATCAATGCTCACCAAACACGAAATTGGCAGAAGGGACCAAAAGGGTGGCGCTCAAGAGCTAAAATTCCTCGTAGTGCGTCACTACATTCGTGTTGTCGAATGACAATTTGCGTACCGTTGGTATACAAGATCCTGGCACTGACAAAAATCAGACGCTCGGTTGGCCAACAATCGTACCGTGTTTACGAGGCTTAAGGCCAGTCATTCACAGTTCGATTCTAACGTTAATGGGCAGGCTGATTGTGCCAAGTTGATCGATCTGGGAACAACCAGCCTGTCGGATTCTCTTAAAGGAACACTACAGGTTCCCGTTTTTTTTTTTTTTAAATAACAAACATGTTATACTTACCTCCACTGTGCAGCTCGTTTTGCACACAGTGGCCCCGATCCTCCGCTTCTGGGGTCCCTCTCGGCGGCTGTCTCGGCTCCTCCCCGCAAGGACTCCACACCATAATGCGAGCGAGCTCGCATGGTGTGGAGTTACTGCGGGCGCGCTCCCGTGATACAGCGGCGGCCATAGCCGCCGACTGTATCACTCGGCCCCGCCCCCCGACGTGCCGCGTCATTGGATGTGATTGACAGCAGCGCCAGCCAATGGCTGCGCTGCTTTCAATCCATCCACAGTAGCCAATCAACGGGCAGGCACAGGAACTCGGAGGATGACGGGAGCGAGCGCGTGACTTTCGAGGGGCCAGGTAAGTAAAACAGGGGGCTCGGGGGGGCCGGTATTGTCAAATGTTTTTTCACCTTAATGCATAGGATGCATTAAGGTGAAAAAACATGTACCTTTACTACTCCTTTAAGATTATCGCTAGTGGTTACTATAGTTGCTCGGAAGGAGGGGTTCCCCTGTCAGCACGGTCTGTTGATGGGAGGGGAATCATGCAAGACATTTGCACCATGTAGGGAAGGGGTGCCCAACCTTTTGAAGAGCGAGGGCCACGAGGACTTGGTAACCAGTCGGGGGCCACAATGAGCGGAGCGGGTGGATGGCAGTCCACTCTACTATATAGAGCCCACTCTACTCCTTTTTTTTTATTTTTTTTAACCGGATCAGATTGCTATAGGCGTTTGTAAACGGACAAAAGTCCATTTACATCTGCCACTCCTTAGAGGTGAATGGAGGGTCCGATTGGGTCGGACTGACTGTGTGAAAGGGGCCTAAGGTTGCTTTCACACTGCTGCACTGTTGTTTACCCGCACCACGAGTGCAGCACAGTTTACCTGTGGCTTTCCTGCAGTTTGCCAAAGACTTCTATTATATCCTGTAGGTGTGGTGCCCTTTCAGAAAGCTCACCAAACTCACAGGTAATAGAAGTCTATGGCTCAGTGCAGGTAATCAGTTTAAAAGCAGCCCAGTAACCACTGCAGAACAGATATGCCTATATATATACACTGTGATTTTAGTAATAAACTGACCTTTAATAACAGTATTCTATTGTATACGGTACTGCCAAACTGTGAGTTTGGCAGTACCGTATGTACTAGAGTATAAGCCGAGTTTTTCAGCACATTTTTTTTGTGCTGAAAATGCCCCCCTCGGCTTATACTCGCGTCACCTTTTTGTGCCTGATCTCCCGGACTTTGGGGACCCGGTACCGGCCGGCCATAGGTCCCCTGGACCCCAAACTTGGCACATGTATAGCCCCACTATTCCTCTACAAGTGTAAAAAAAATTTTGGCCGGGGAGCACCAATTTTTCAAACCCGGGCACCCCTTCTATAGACTCCAATGTTAAACGGTCATTTCTCCGGTGATTTTGGGGACCCGGTAGTGGCAAGGCGCAAGTCTCCTGGACCCGGAACTTGGCACACATGTAGCCCCATTTCTCCTCTATAAGTGTGCAAAGTTTGTTGTCTGGGGACCTACGGCCGGGGAGCACTGATTTTCAAAGCCAGGCAACCCTTCCTTAGACTCCTATGTTAAACGTCAGTCGAGGCATGGGCACAATGAGGCATGGGCATGGGCACAGTGAGACATGCACATGGACACAGTGAATCATGCAGATGGATTTCCTAGGCTTATACTCGAGTCGATAAGTTTTCCCATTTTTTTTTTTGTGGTAAAATTAGGTGCCTCGGTTTATATTCGGGTCGGCTTATACTCGAGTATATACAGTATTACATTTTTGATGTTGGGTCAAGATATTGCTGGCCTGGAGTTCAGTTTAAAGTATCATCTAGCACAATCTGCTTCTGTAACTCTGCCTTTTATTATCAAAGGCTACAGAGTTGAGTTACTTAGAACATTTGATGTTATTGTTTTTCTATTTTCCCCTGAAGTGCTTTGTTGCTCTGATGCTATTTAAATATTCATATTCTTATTGAAATGATTGTGCAAATGAGTGCTGGGGAATGTGAGCGGTAAGGCCGGTTAGAGACGGGCCAATTGGCGGTGACCCTGGAAACCTTCACACAGCCTAAAAATAAACTTTCTGCCATCATTTATTCAGCCTTGCGGCCTCTTGGGATATATTAGAGATTCATTGTACACACTCAAGTGATCTGAATTTACGCTCCAACAACGACGGTCTCCTAGGGTGGGCAGCCCCAGCAAGGGGTTTTGTGCAGATGTTTAGAGATTTCACATGTATATCTATAAACCTGGAAAAGGTCTTTGGATTCCCACCATGCAATCTACAAGCATTATGGAAGATTACAAATACTACCTGCAATCCAGTGTGCTAGCTTTCTGTTCCGCCTAAAGCCCAACACTGGGCTATTTATTTATTTTCTTAAAGATCACCAAGACCGTGTTTTCTTCTTCTTTTTTTTTTTTTTTTTTTTGTGTTTTTTTTTATATTTACGGTTTTTATTTTTGTTTAGCAAAAAGAAAAAAAAAATCCAGTGGCAGGGTGGATAAAAAGCAATGATTAAAAAAATGAATAAAAGAAAAATCAAAAACAAATCAGAATTTTTTGATTTAAAGCGGAGGTCCACCCTAAAAAAAAAAAAAAGACTAAAAGGCTAAAAAAAATGTGAAAAAAAAGACTTTTTTTTTTTTTTTTATACTTGCCAGAAATGGCTGTTGCTAGGCAGATAGTCCTAATCTGCCACTTCCTATTCCGCGGTAGTCTTCAGTCTTCTCCTTCCTCACGTTGTCTTCTGGGACATTTGGGCGCGCTGTCTTCTGGGACCTGTGTGTGTCCCAGAAGACAGCCGACCAGTCGCAAAGCGCCGCACGACTCACGCATGGGCAGTGAAGCCGCAAAGGCTCCACTGCCTGTTTCCCTTACTTCGAATGGCAGCGCCAGGACCTGATCCGATGGACGGCCTACATCGTGGGCACCCTGGACAGGGTAGGTGTGCTTATTAAAAGTCACAAATAAACAGCTGAAACTCCTGCTTTAAATCGCTTTTTATTTTTTTTATCAAATTTATTTTTATAAAATGTAGGGCTGTTACTGATTAAAATTTTCATGTTCGATTAATCGATTATTTTTTTTATCGATTAATCGACTAATTTTGATTAATTATAACGCATCATGCAAGCAGAAAAACAGTCGGTTAGCACGGACCAAAGACTTCCTTCACGTCTCCTCATTACTCAGCAAGGGCACCAGATCATAGGTATAAAGAAAAGATCTAAGTGCTCACTGTATAACATTAAAAATGTATTAACTCACATAAAAACGATATGATACATGCTGTATTCTATGTCCGTATCTCTTCCAAGGACCGCAGCGGGTAACGTCATACGCAGCTCCTCCCCCGTACGCGTTACGTTCCTTTAGAACTTAGCGGGGTGGAGCTACGGTGTCACCCGACAGACTACTTATAGAGAACCGTCGCCATAGATATGGCTGAAGCCCGACACAGCGAGGCACTCCTGAGACGTCACACGTCAACCTACTGTAGCGCGCCGCTGTCATAGCAACAGCAGACGCCACGCCGGACGGCACAAATCCACATCTTATCAGCCAATAGGACAAAATATACACTGTCCAGGCTGTCCGGTGACGTCACGGACATAGACATCGCCGGACTCCTCCCCCTTCCCTTCGTTAGCAGATGGAGGCACTTGGGGAAGGGGGGAGGATTCCGGTGACGTCGATGTCCGTGACGTCACCGGATCTTTTAGAGTAAAAATCTATCTAACGATAGTATTCTATTTAGGATACATTCATAATTTAGTTTATTCAGCATGAAATTGAGCTTAGTTATGTAGCATGAGGCTGTATATTCTGCAAAATTTACAATTTTGGTAAACTCATTCAATGAATCCAAGCTCTGCAAGCTGAGATAACATGCACTGCATTGATGCATTCACACAATTTCACAGTAACCAGGAGATTAACCAAAGTTCAGGAATATTCCTTTATCCCATTGTTTTGCAAATCTATGTACACTACAAACTGTATGATTGAATCGGTTCTGATATCGCTGTTTTACTAGCCTGACGGCTTATTATTCTAAATGGGAAACCTTCATTTTGTTGGCAAATATTTAAAGATTCTACCAGCAAGAATGAGTCCTTACATTTAAAGAGCACCTGTCATTTCAGATCCATCATGGCAGCGCCCGTTAGTGGGCATCCACTCACCTGCTGCCGCCACTTCCCTCACCTTGTTGTGTCACTGCCACATCACCAGCCACCCCATTAAAGTGAATGGGACTGTCGGTGAGTCAACAGCGGGTCAGAGGAGGATCCGCTGCGGGACAGAGATGACAGTTGCTCTTTAAAAATGATGATTTAAATCAAGTCTTTTTTACTAGTGATTTAAATCAAATCCACCCTGCCCAGTGGTAATTAAATACCACCAAAATAAAGCTGTATTTGTCTCAAACTATAAAAATGTCATATCAGTTACATCTTCGCTTGAGATGCACTCTGTAAGCTCTTATTTCAAAATGTAATAAATACTATTGAAATAAAAAAATGTCATATGGGTACAGTGTTGCATGACAGAGTAATTGTCATTCAAATTGTGACAGCAAAAATTGGCCTTGGCAGGATAGGGGGGTGATTGTGTCCGGTAATGTAGTTAGAAATACCTTTCTCAAGATGTTTTTATTACCTACATAACTGTATTATTTGGTTGTTTTATGTTTTCCTAAATCGAAGCCTAATTCCATAGTGAGCTTGGGCCAAGCTGGCTCAACTGATCTATTGCCTTTACTAGAAGATGCCGCCGCTGTATAAATTGTATGTAGTATTGGCTACATAGAGTACACAGTGCTGCGCTCCAGCAGGGGGTTGGGGATGTCGGTCTTATAATGCAGAGATGCAGAGGGGTTCATGTGGAACGGGGCAATGTATACTGTTCAGGTCAAGGTAGAAAAAATAAATAAAAGTAGTAAATGTGGTACATAGGAAAAGTCGACATTTAAAGTCCATTTAGCCTGGAAATACTCTTTTCTGTTTCTATATCCTTAAGGCCCCTTTCACACTGGGGCGGTTTGCAGGCGCTATTTAGCTAAAAATAGCGCCTGCAAACCGAGCCTAAACAGCGGCTCCTTTCTCTCCAATGTGAAAGCCCTGAGGGCTTTCACACTGGAGCGGTGCGCTAGCAGGACGGTAAAAAAAGTCCTGCTAGCCGCATCTTTGGAGCGGTGAGAGGAGCGGTGTGTTTACCGCTCCTCCACCGCTCCTTCCCATTGAAATGCATGGGATACCGCGGTAATACCGCCCACAAACCGCGGCTGTAGCCGCGGTTTGCGGATGGTATTAACCCTTCATTGGCCGCTAGCGGGGGTTAAAACCGCACCGCTAGCGGCCGAATAGCTCAACAATCCCGACATTATAGCGGCGCTAAAAATAGCGGCGCTATACCGCCACCGCCCCCACCGCCCCAGTGTGAAACCAGCCTGAGAGGGCCTCATGAATATTAATTGCCTACAACACAAACTCCTAAAAGCTTTTTCCTACATAATTCCATTTCACTCTTCTGATTTCATTCCCATTACCACTTCAGCTGTTTTAATTTCCTTATGAATTTTCATATTCCTGCATCTCTTTCTGCAATTACTGGCCAAATTCAGAGTAATTAAGCGTTTCAAGGTCAGACGGGGCTTTTGCAGCCTGTTTTTTTATTATTTTTTTTTTCAAATGGTTCATTGAACAGTTAAAATTTTGTAAGTCAATTAGAAGATCATTTAATAGAACTTCAAGTGCATTGTAGAAACCAAGCCGTATATCAAGAGCCAGCTTGTACCTGTTTTTAAGAGAGCTGGCTATATATGTAAAAGGGCCTCACATACAATGGTCAAAATGAGCCTTGCTTCCACCTGTTCTTTTCCGTACCCTAAAGTAGGGCTGGGAAAAAAATCCCGGGAAAGGGCCACGAGGACGGCCGTCGCGGACTAGGCCGAAGCTGCGGCCTCGCCTAAAAAATCCTGCCCGCAGCTCCTCAGGACCGGCTCTAGAGTCCTCCTGCTACCAGGTGCGGACCCTCACAACTGACCCTCCTGTGTCCCTCCTATCTTGGTGGCCTCTCCGGGGTTTTACAGGGGAGAAGTCAATCCGCCACGATCCTGGGAAAAGGCCGCAAGGCCGGCCGTTGCGGACTAGGCCGAAGCCGCGGCCTCGCCTCAAAAATCCTGCCCGCAGCTCCTCAGGACCGGCGCTAGAGTCCTCCTGCTACCAGGTGCGGACCCTCACAACTGACCCTCCTGTGTCCCTCCTGCCTTGGTGGCCTCCCTGGGGTGTGCAGGGGAGAAGTCAATCCGCTGCGATCCTGGGAAAAGGCCGCGAGGCCGGACGCCACGGACTAGGCTGTGGCCTCACCTAAAAACTCCTGCCCGCAGCTCCTCAGGACCGGCACGGTGTCCATCAAAAAAAAAAAAATCAATTCGGATCGTAAATCGAGTTTTTTATAAAAAAAATCGCCCAGCTCTACCCTAATGCCTCGTACACACTACTAGTGTTTTATTTTTTTTGTTCAACCCAGCTGGTTGAACGTAAAAAAAAAAAAATTGACAGCTCAGGTCGGAGCCAATGTACTAACAATCTGATGTTAGTGCAGCGAACTTCCATGCTGTTTTATTGTATTCTGACAGGGGGACAGACCCTCACCAGAACACTCCAGTCAACACTCTCAGCCATTGGCTGAGGGCGCTGATCGAGACCTTTTTCGGTCATGACCCTTCGACAGAAGCTGGCCCGGCTGCCGTACACACGGGCCAAATGTTGGCCGGTTTCTATTGAACCGGCCGATGCCGCCCAACATTCAGGCCGTATGTACTAGGCTTAACTCTTTATAACAAAAGTTTTGGTATATACGGGGGTTGGAAAGAATATTGGAAACCAGTATGGTAAAAGAACGATATTGTTACCAAATATGGTGTATTCCACCTTTTGGCATCCAAGATGGCCTAAATTCTTGTGCAAAAAAACGGGTCACAGTCCTGTGCAATGTCCTTTTTTGTCTCTTTCGGTCACCCCATTTTTTTTTTTTTATTATTCCAAATGTCCTTTTAGTTTCCCTTAGTCCACATGTGTTAAACACAAGGCCCACGGGCCAAATCCGGCCCACCAGGCCATTTCATGTGGCCCTTGCATTCAGGGCTTTTTATCAGCCAGAACGTGGCAGAACTCTGTTCCGCCACCTCCAGCTCCCGTGCTCCACTCCCCACACACACAACTGCCACTTATGAACACAAAAGGCTTCTGCGTTTACAAGGAGAGCTTTCCTCTCGCCGGCTCTCTTAGATCCCTGCCTGCCCTGCATTTACAGCAGGGACAAGGTAGGTGCAGTGAGGGATGGGGCGTCACGTGGTAAGCTTCACCCCCATGAACTCTATGTATGTAGATCACCCCTGAACTCTGCACTATGTACATAGCGCACCACTGAACTGTGCTCTATGTACGTAGCGCACCGCTGAACACACATAATGCACTCCTGGTATTCATTGCTCCTTTAAGATTCTCTCACTGTTAATGCAATCTGACCACACCCACCATTCGATGCGCTTTGGCTGGGTGGGTGTGGTTGGGTTCCTACACCTATTTTTTGAGAAAAGTGCCCTGGATAAATGTATGTAGTCTTACAGATACAACTGCTCATTTGAGGACAACCACAATGCTGATGCGGTCCGTGTCACTTAGGGTTTGTTCACGTCAGCCCCATTGGGCAGCATTGCCCAATGCAGGCCCAGAGCACAAACAAGGCAATTTGCCTTCTGTCCTATTTTTTCAATTGGGACAGATTGCATTTTTACACAGTGCATCAAGACGCACTGAAACCCATTGGTGCATAGAGTTGAACAAATTATTTTGTTACATTTCAATAATAAAAAAAAGGTCTAACAGCATGATGTGTTGTATTAATGCATCTGACCGCCCCTAAGCAGTGCACTCCGCTGGTGTGAATGGGTGCTATGTCTAGATGAGTCACTTTCTGTTCTTCAGTTATCTACAAATGGGTGTTCTGCGTACTTTATAAACCATGCGTCCACACTTCCTCCTCCGAGCATTGGAGTACTTATCTCTGTAACTGGCTACACACTATTTAGAGTTTCCATAAGCGGGCCACTCGCATTACAATCTGTTTGTAGAATTTTTATGTAGATTTTTTTTTTTATTTATTATAGGTATTTATATAGTGCCATTAATTTACGCATTTTTTACACATACATTCGCATCAGTCCCTGATCTCAAGGAGCTTAGAATCGAAGGTCCCTAACGCTCATACATACACATACTAGGACCAATTTTAGACAGGATCCAATTAACCTACCAGCATGTATTTGGAAAGTGGGAGGAAACCGGAGTACCCGGGGGAAACCCACGCAGGCACAGGGAGAACATTCAAACTCCAGGCAGGTAGTGTTGTGGTTGGGATTTTAACCAACAACCCTAGTGCTGCTAGGCAGAGGTGCTAATGACTTAGCCACTGTGCTGCCCCAGTATTCTCTGTATTATTTAGGGCAGGGGTCTTCAAACTTTTTAAACAAAGGGACAGTTTGCTGTCATTCAGACTTTAGAGGGGCCGGACTGTGGTTAATGGGAGTAAAAAAAAAAATTACATGGTGCCTGTGGTCAGTTGGAGGAGGAATTGTACCCCATCATTGGTGTCAGTTGGAGGAATAGTGCCCCATTGTTTGTGTCAGTGGGAGGAATAGAACCCATCGTTGGTGTCCGTGATAGGAATAGTGCCCCATCGTTGGTGTCAGTGGGAGGAATAGTGCCCATTATTGGTGTCAGTGGAAATAATAGTGCCCCATGGTTGGTGTCGGTGGGAGGAATAGTGCCCTTATGGTTGGTGTCGGTGGGAGGAATAGTGCCCTTATGGTTGGTGTCGGTGGGAGGAATAGTGCCCCATGGTTGGTGTCAGTGGAAATAATAGTGCCCCATGGTTGGTGTCGGTGGGAGGAATAGTGCCCTTATGGTTGGTGTCGGTGGGAGGAATAGTGCCCTTATGGTTGGTGTCGGTGGGAGGAATAGTGCCCTTATGGTTGGTGTCGGTGGGAGGAATAGTGCCCTTATGGTTGGTGTCGGTGGGAGGAATAGTGCCCTTATGGTTGGTGTCGGTGGGAGGAATCGTGCCCCATGGTTAGTGTCAGCGGGAGGAATGGTGCCCCATGGTTGGTCTCAGCGGGAGGAATGGTGCCCAATCATTGTCGGTGAAAAAAAATGTTTCAACATTTTATATCGGTGGGAGGAATAGCGCTTTATACCTGTGGGAGAAGTCCCCAAGGGCCGCAGTTTGGAGACCACTAGTTTAGGTGATAGTTTAAGGTGAACCTGTCAACCGCTTTTAACCTGAAGAAAATGTAGAGTTCTCCTGGGAGGCGACCTATCAAATGCCGTTATTACTTCTTTATTTTTTACTTCGAGCCTGCAGTGCCGTACGCAAAGAATAAACACCAAAGTGAATAATAAAAAGTGCATGTGAACACAAATAATGTGCTATAGGGTGTGTCTTGAAGAAGGACCTTCCCTGACCCCCTGGGGCACAAGACTTTGGAATGATGCAAGGCTTTCTGGCCCACCTAATGGTAAGGCCCCAGCTCTGTCTGGTTTTTATCTCCTGTAGCCTTTTAGGAGATTTTTCCCTTTTTACTTTCTGTGAGGTCATCAAAAAATTGGCAAAATCTCTCCAGCAAGGTCATAGGTGGTGGAAATGGAAAAAACCGATCTCCTTGGTGGGAGAACACTTCCTTTATGGTCCCCAGCCCTGGAAAGTAAGATGAAAGCTCCTTTTTCTGAGACAGAGACGTCAATAAAAGCCTGAAAGGGGTTCTTATGCTTTTTTTTTTTTTTTTTTCTTTTTTTGGAGTTGGGCTTTAGAAAGCATACCGTTCCCATTTTTCGCTCGTCCTTCCAAGTATAGACTTTTCTCAGGATGGCTGAATGCTTTCCTAATTAAACAGGAAGCAGAAATAAAAACATTATGACTGTGCGGCTATTTTGGTTCTTTCGGTGGAGGGAGAAGCACCTGGAATTCGCTTGAATTTCAGGTCTTCATCTTTCCTCATTCTTAATGTTTGTTTCAGATTTTGTTTGTCTTGTGACTCTTTTGACCTCGGCTGTCCTGGCTGATCTAGCGGTTTGTAAAGTTGGAATGAAGAGCCTGGCAAAACTCGTCTTCCCATCTTCTAGCGCTTCCCAGCTGCCTCCTTTGCTCAGGAAGTGACCGGGGTCATGGCCAAGAGTTTGTGTCTATTTCCTATTTATAGTGACGGGGCTATGTTCAGTTTGTCTACAGAGGTTTGGGTGTCCGTTGGGGCGTCACAACTGGCAGCAAGTAAAAATGAGTTAGTGCCTAGGCCATCCTGGAAATTGTCGGTAAAGTCCACTTGACTTACCTTTTTGACCCGTTCATTGTTCTCTTTTTTTAAAGCAGAGTTCCACCTAAAAATGGAACTTCCACTTTATAGGAAGGTGACCCCCTGACATGCCACATTTGGGGGGGGGGAGCGGAAACCCTCCCACAGCTAACACTTCCTCCCGGGGCGCCCGAAGGAAGTTCACCCCCCCCCCTCTCGGCAATCATGTGGGACACGTCGCAGGTCCCAGATGATTGCCAGACGCAGTGCGCAGCGCGTGCCCGGCCGTGAAGCCACAGCTGGGCGCTCACGGTGACAATGCCGGTGTCCTGTCGAGAAAAATGCCCCCCATCGAAAAATGCCCAGCCAGAACTGCGCATGCGCAGAACGGAGCCTCAGAACAGTTGAGTTTACGATCAGCTGTTGCCGAAGCACGGTCATGTAGAAACGCTGTTCTGCGGCTCCATGCGGCGCATGCGCAGTTCTATCCGGGCAGTATTCGATAGCCGGCACTTCTCGACAGAGAGGAGGGGGAAGACGAGCAGGGCTTCGCTCCCCCGCATTGCTGGGACCTGGGACAGGTAAGTATCTGATTCTTAAAAGTCAGCAGCTGCAATATTTGTAGCTGCTGACTTTTTATATTTATTTTTTTTTTTAGTCGGAACTCCGCTTTAAGCCAAAAAATAAAGGAAGAAAACCTAAAAAAAAGACCACTAATAGAGCCACCACATCTAAGGACTCGTAAGTTGTGATCACTTATAAAAAAGGGAAAAGAGGTATTTTCTAGCAAGGTCTAGCAAGGTCCATAAAGACATGGATGAGAGTTTGGGGTGGAGGAACTTGATTGGCCTGCACAGATTCCTGACCTCAACCCAATAGAACACCTTTGGGATGAATTAGAGCGGAGACTGTGAGCCAGGCCTTCTCATCCAACATCAGTGCCTGACCTCAAATGCGCTTCTGGAAAAATGGTCAAACATTCCCAGACACACTCCTAAACCTTGTGGACAGCCTTCTCAGAAGAGTTGAAGCTGTTATAGCTGCAAAGAGTGGGCCAACTCAGTATTGAACCCTACGGACTAAGACTGGGATGCCATTAAAGTTCATGTGAGTGTAAAGGCAGGTGTCCCAATACTTTTGACAGTATAGTGTATTTTTAAGACCGCTGTCATTTGCAATCTCAAGCAATTGATCCATTTGGCCGGCTTCTGTCAGATGAGCATGCTGAAAAACCAGTGGCCAGCTTACTTCCCGATCAGCGTTCTCAGCCAATGGCTGAGAGGTCTGAACGGAGTGTTCTGGTGGGGGGGCCGTCCCCCTGTCGGAACACAACAGCTCAGCGGGGGAGATCGATGTACTAACATCGGATCATTAGTACAGCGGTTCCGACCAAAGCTGACGTGTTTTTTGTTTTTTTTCGTTTAACCTGCTTGGTGTGTACCAGGCTTAGCTCCTATTCATACATACACTAGGGCCAATTTAGACAGGAGCCAATTAACCTTAGCGATCTTGCCTCTGACGATTTTGACAGATTATCAGTGGAAAGATTTCTGGCAGCAGAGTCGCCCGTGTGTCATCAGCCTTCATGAAAAAAATAGGTCTATGGCCAGCGTTACATTTCTCTTGTTCAACCCCATGGAGTGAATGAGAGAATTCAATTGACTCCACCATTGTGGATGAAGTACTCATCCCTGCTGACTATTGTATTCATATCCCGGGGGCCACTGTGGCTGGCTGAATACCCAAACAGTGACTGTATCTGATGGAGGTCAGTCATTGTTCAGCTGATCATTTTCTACCCAGCCAAGTTGATTTTGATATTGCCAGATGATGATACGGCCACCCATGGCTCAAATTTTTGGTCACCAGGTTCACACTGAGCTGCGGGAGTGAAGCTGTGCGAGTTTAGCTGAACTCGTACGATTTCACTCCCGCTGTCAGTCCCGATTTCGGCCGCGATTAGAGACATCTGTGCAGGTTTCTGCACAGATGTCAATGTAAATCATGGGCCGAAATCGCAAAAAGTAGTACAGAAATTACTTTTTGAAATTGGTGCAGCGCCGCAGATGCGGCGTTGCACCAATTAGGACGGTGCCATTGCAGGCAAATGCTGCCAATTTGACATGCGATTTTACATGTCAAAACGCAGCAGTGTGAACCAGGGCTTAGGCAGGAGTTGGACTAAGTTGCAGCCGTGTATGGGCAGCTTTAGCCTCGTTGGCTGTACAGCTGTGTGCCATCTTCCAGTCTCCATTCTCATCAACATATGGTATAAGATCTCCTGATACAGACCACTGGTGCTCGTTACTTTCCGTTCTGCCTTATTGACTTTCTGTGCCTGAAGTTTACAAACTTTTTATAACAAAATAATATCTGGTGTTGCAAACATGAAGGAATGTATTGCGTAACAGGATGTCTGTCCGTCTCGGTAACAAATGTAGCTCCATGCAGCAAAGGTCCTGGCTTCATTTGTTTATATGTGAATAATGTATATGTCGGTGTGTTTAATGGAAAGCGTGAATAAATTGTATATGTATTTTGTAAATCTTTATGCTTCGGCTGGAGCCGTACCCCCCCCCCCCCCAATATAGATAATGTTATAGTAGAAAAAGGAGCTCGTACAAACACTTTTTACAGATTTCTATAACGCTTCTTTTCATCCAGAGAAACAAACATCCGGCTGAACACAGGCCACTCCACTGATGCATTTCGCACTCTGATCAGACTTTGGAGAGAGGGGTCCTAGAGCGTCCTTTTTCCAGACTTTTTTTCCCCATTTAAGTAGTTTATTGAAATAGTTTTTATAGAATTTAGTAATAAAAAACCGACAAATTTTGACTAAGGTCCCTGTGTCAATTCTTCAAATTACCAAAACTTGAGATGGAGGCATCCTTGAACATGCATTAGTGGCACCCTGAGCCATAGCCAGCCAAGCAAGTACAGAAGTACAAAGGCAAATAGCCGGGCGCTCCCGTGAGCATTGGAGGTGCAGAATAGAGAGCCGCTGACTGACAGCCATGGCTCTCTGCTCAGAGCGGAGGGTTGAACTGCAGAGCTGATGGGACGAATGCAGCATTGGATCGATGTGGCATTCAACTAGGTGAGTATAAAGGTTCGTTTTTTTCTAAATCCATACTTCCCTTTTAAAATTGCATGCGCTTGTGAAATGACAGAAACCAAGGGTACCCAAAATTGTTCATAGATAAAAGTTTTTACAGGTGATCATTTTAAAGTTCACCGTACCTTATGGCCCCAAAATTATTACAGTAGCTCACGTGTGATGCAGTTGCTGTTTACGTACATGTGCACGCTCTATGCGGGCATTCGCGTGTATGTGCCGGATAACACGGGTGCCTAAACACTTTTTCAATTTAGTTTATTATTATTATTTCATTTAACTTTTTTACTTGGGGGGGGGCTAAGAAGCCCCCCATGTGAGATAACATGGACAGGTGACAGGGCCTGTTTATGGAGACATCAGGGGTCTATTAGACCCCTGATTTCTCCACTGCAGCTAATGGAGCACAGATCTTGCTTGATTAGCTAATTACATGTCCACAGTAGCTGGGAAATGACAGCTCTGAACCTGGAAATGACAAAATGTCATGGATTTTTAAGGGCTTTGATCAAATGGGTTTTATCTATTCCATGACTGTTATTTTGTACATATTGTTGGGCACACAGAGGGCACTGCCATACAGACTTGAACAAGTAATAACCTCAAAGTGTCTAACCCCTACCTCATGTTGTACCCATCCCTGTTGCAAAGATTTTTCATCACTTCCCTGTCCTTGCATCCAGACAGGAAGTGAGTCCATGGGGTTTATTTACTAAAGGTAAATAGGCTGTTCACTTTACAAGGCGGCTTACAGTGATTGTAAACTATCACTTTGTAAAACAACCCATTCAATTTAAAGGAGAAACGAAAGACAAAACATTTTTGTATAGATATAAAAAAATAATAATTTATAAATGCCTTTTTTCCCCTTTTTCTTTTATAAGTAATCACATTCCCTCTGTTCTCAGCTGCATAAGAGCTGGGGGGAGGAGAAGCAGTAGCACACTGAGCTTCCCAGTGAATGGTTGTGCAGCAGGGGTGTGTCGGGACAAGTCTGATCATTGGAGGAGAGTAGACTAAGCTCCCAGCATAGCTACAGAACTGACCACGGTGTGGTCAGTTTTTAATAGGAAAGCAGAGGGACTGGCAGGAACACCAGGGATTTCACACAAAGGAAGCAACACAAAGAGAACAGGAGACATTCTCATACAAGTACATGGTACAGCAGACACATATCAGGAATATGAAGTGATGGGGTGACAAAAGCTTTATATGTGATGAAGTTTCACATTTCGAAGAATACACAATCACGTAGGAGGTAATAAAAAACTAAACTAAAAAAAACAGCATTTTTGCTTGCACATGCTTGATGATGGAGGTTAACAGAGCTTTGCCTCATTCACTAACCTGTGGGGCAATTTCCATGAAAAGGCAATATCCCATTTGCCTTTAGTAATTCAACACCTAACTCTTGCCCGCTTGCTGCGAACTCTTGCCCGCTTGCTGCGAACTCTTGCCCGCTTGCTGCGAACTCTTGCCCGCTTGCTGCGAACTCTTGCTGCGAACGCTTGCTGCAAACTCTTGCCCGCTTGCTGCAAACTCTTGCTGCGAACGCTTGCTGCAAACTCTTGCCCGCTTGCTGCGAACTCTTGCCCGCTTGCTGCAAACTCTTGCCCGCTTGCTGCGAACTCTTGCCCGCTTGCTGCGAACTCTTGCTGCGAACGCTTGCTGCGAACTCTTGCCCGCTTGCTGCGAACTCTTGCCCGCTTGCTGCGAACTCTTGCCCGCTTGCTGCGAACTCTTCCCTACTACATAATAACCCTAACCCCACTTTCTAAAACAAATTAAAGGGGTTGTAAAGGTTTGCTTTTTATTTTCGAAATACTAGGTTCCTTTAAGCTAGTGCATTGTTGGTTCACTTACCTTTTCCTTCGATTTCCCTTCTAAATTTTTTTTTTTCTTTCTCTGAATTTCTCACTTCCTGTTCCTCCTCAGTAAGCTTGCCCCCATCATCCGAGCCGTTCTAGCTGGGGGTTAGTCAGCGTGCCCGCCCCCTCCCTTGGGACTACATCCCTGCAGGGACACATGAGCGTCTTCCTGCAGGGATGTAGTCCCAAGGGAGGGGGCGAGCACGCTGAATAACCCCCAGCCAGAATGACTCGGATGATGGGGGCAAGCTTACAGAAAGTGAGAAATTCAGACAAAGAAAAAAAACATTTAGAAGGGAAATCGAAGGAAAAGGTAAGTGAACCAACAATGCCCTAGCTTAAAGGAACCTATTAAGAAAATTTAAAAACAAACCTTTACAACCCCTTTAAGTCTCGACAGGAGTTTGCCTTTAACCTGCATTATTACTATAGAAAAGTGTTGGTGTAACCTAAGGGGACCACAAAACGACCCGGTCCTAACCCAAGCTGTCGGGAAAGGATTGTGCTGTTTTTTTTTATATCCAACCTGAGCTCTGGTGAAAACCAAGTCCATGCCTTTGTTATTGGTTAATTATTGCCCATCCAGGTCACTTTCCCAGCCATAAAACATACTAGAGCACATAGTTTTCTTCTGAATGTGAGTAGCATTCAGTGCAGTGTGCTGGACCTTGCAATCAGCATAGTCCATTAATATCAGTTTCCAAATTCATGGATAATAAAGTAGGCCTCCCCTACTGCACATAATCCTGTGACCAGGCACCCCAACACTGGGGACATTTTACGGCAGACATGGAAAATCTTCCAGGTTTCCAGTAGAAGCCTGAACAGGGAGGTGGAATGTTTTACTACTGAGTCATGCTGGACCAGGGGGAGAGATGACGGCTCTTTATGCTTGAAAAGGTTAAACTTTGGAACATATTATCTCCATTTCCTCTGTTTTGAACAGACCTAACTACTTTTGGACAGCTTTGGGTTTATTTAGAGGGTTAGGCCATGCAAAATGAAATTGCCTACTGCATGTATTTTTCAGGTATTCTAGAGTCGAGTGGATTTTGGTGGATTGTTTTGAAAGCCAAGTAAATGTAATGCTTTAATTGACCCCATCTTGTCAAACGCAGGACCGCATAAAAAGAGGAACGCGACCCTGCCTATTCAAAAAAATGTTTTATATCCCTAGCACTTGTCCCTGTAACATGCTTTTTCTAACGTCCCGCGAGCGCACAGCCCGGGTGTAAAAGCACCTATTGCAGAGAATGGGATTTCAGCCGCTATTTCTAGTGCTAAAACGCCTGAAACGCCTCAGTGTGAAAGGGGGCTAAGTTTTTTTTTTTTTTAACCACTTCGGCCCCGGAGGATTTGGTTGCCCAATGACCGGGCCATTTTTTACAATTCGGCACTGCGTCGCTTTAACTGACAATTGCGCGGTCGTACGACGTGGCTTCCAAACAAGATTGACGTCCTTTTTTCCCCACAAATAGAGCTTTCTTTTGGTGGTATTTCATCACCTCCTGCGGTTTTAATTTTAGCGACAATTTTAAAAAAAAAACTATATTTTTTACTTTGTTATAATAAATATCCCCCAAAAGTATATATAAAAATATATATTTTTCTCAGTTTAGGCCGATATGTATTCTTCTACATATTTTTAGGGAAAAAAATCGCAATAAGCGTTTATTGATTGGTTTACGCAAAAGTTATAGCGTCTACAAAATAGGGGATAGTTTTTATGGCATTTTTCTAAAAAAAATGTTTTACTAGTTATGGCGGCGATCAGCGTTTTTTTTTTATTGTTACTGCGAGATTGTGGCGGACACATCGGACACTTTTGATGCTATTTTGGGACCATTGTCATTTCTACAGCAATCGGTGCTATAAAAATGCACCGATTACTGTGTAAATGACACTGGCAGGGAAGGGGTTAACCACTAGGGGGCAAGGAAGGATTTAAGTGTGTCCTAGGGAGTTATTTTAACTGTGTGGGAGCTGGGCTTCTTGTGACACAACACTGATCACTGCTCCAGATTACAGGGAGCAGACGATCAGTGTTGTGTCGCTAGGCAGAACAGGGAGATGCCTTGTTTACAATGGGATCCCCGCGCTCTGCCGCTTCGTCACACGATCGCGGGACACTGGCGGACATCTAATCCGCGGGCACGGTCACGGAGCTCGTAGTGGCGCACACGCGCCCGCAAGGCGGGAATTTCAAAGCAACGTACCTATACATTGCTTTGCGCACACCAGCCATTCTGCCGACGTATATCTACTAGCGGCGGTCAGCAAGTGGTTAACAATGAAAGACAAAAATAAGTAAGGGCATGACATTTTAGGGGATGATTTACTAAAATCAGAGTGCAAAATCTGGTGCAGCTGTGCTTCTAACTTCAGCTTATTCAATTAAGCTTTGACCAAAAAAAAAATGGAAGCTGATTGGTTTCTATAAATAGGATGGCGCCCCCGTGTGTTTCCTTTTGATTTGGTTTCTATGCAGAGTTGCACCAGATTTTGCACTCTGTAGTTTTAGTAAATCCACCCCCATAGTGTTACTTGTAAGGATGGGTTGCTCTTGATGCCTGGACTTGTCCCAGGAAACTGATTTTAAATACCACGGATTCCTCCTTTGTTCACGTCAATAAAGCGATCCAGATGGGATGCGTGTTGCAGCGAAGGTGACTCCGCCCCAGTCATGGTACCTGAGTGCCACCTGGAGCGCCCTTCGTAGTGAAAAGCTGTGACACAACTCATGCATTATAAATAAACCACGAGGCCTTATCAGAAACCGAATACATGTGTGAGAATTGTTTCTACATCCTCCCTCCGACTCCCCGCTCCCGGCCTGCTCTGACTACTTCACATGTAGGTAATAGCACATTTGTCATAGGACTGGAATGTGGACAGGAAGCACTGCGGCGGCCATGTTGAGCAGTGGGCCTTCACCAGCTTCGTTTCTCCTCAGGGAATTTCTGCAAAGGACCACCAAACCTGAAATTCAGGTTACGTTTCTTCGACGACCTTGTACCAAAGGCCCATACTTTCAGTAATAGACGTGTAAATATTTCAAGCAGCTGAGAAATGTAGATTGCAGATAAAGCTGACAAGGCCAGAGCTCACAGGAGAGCCATGTGCGTGTGTTTTTGACACGTTTGCATCGCATTAAATAACACTTGCCAGACCCCTAATAGGTTTTGGTTTTTTATTGTATGAATTCTTGTGTTATCCTCTCAACTAGTAACACATCTCAAACACACTGTGTAAACATGATTAGAAAATTGTACGAAAAAGATCACTTCCCAAGCAATCGTATGATCTGATCGTTGGTACACTGCTTTCGAGAGCTGATCACGATAATGTATGCAAAATTATTAGTTGGGACAACCATGAAAATTTTTCTTGTAAGATTTTCATTTAATTATTATAGTTGAAAATACAATACATGACATCACTTCCAAGTTTTTATTCTGTTGTACGAGAATTTTCATAACTTTAGTAACCTCTATTTTCAATATGAGACTATCATGCAAAAAACAACGGCTGGTCATTCATCCAATAATCTCATTGTGTGTACCAGGCATTGTTTTTTGTTTTTTTATCAAAGTCATGTAATCGAATACTAACAGAATAGTTTGGCCCACATTTATGAAGAAATTTGATTTTATTAAATGTTTTAATAAACAGAAATTAGAATTATTGGTATATTTTCGATACATAATAAAAGATAAAAAACAAAACAAAAAAAACAGTGGTAATTAAATACTACTAAAAGAAACCTCTATGTGTGAAAAATATACATTTAATTTGTGTACAGTATTGCATGACTGCACAATTGTCAGTTAAAGGAACACAGTCCTGAATAGCAAAACATGGCCTGGTCATGAAGGGGCTAAAATCTTCCGAAGGTCAAGTGGTTAAAGCGGAAGTAAACCCATCGATTTAACAGTTTCAAAAAGCAGTTACATTCCCGGCATGCCGGGAATGCCAACTGTCACATTGGTTGTGCTCTCAACCAAACTGTCAAACCATCCAATGGCTGGTGTCATAACGGATCACATGTGCAGCATCATGGCAGTTGAAGATTAAACAGAGGCCAAGATGGCAGCTTCCTTGCCTGAAAATTATAGGAGGGTTTACTTCCGCTTTAAGGAGCACAAAAATATAAGTAAATGGAAGCAGTTGCAAAGCTGCAAGGCCTAATGCCGAATTCAGCAGGCATGTGTTATTTTTGCATTTCCACAAAGCAAGTCAAACGCATGCATGTGTACAGCTTTGTCTGCTCCCTATTTTAGGCCTCATGTACACTGCTGCTGGTAAACTGACGTTTAGGCCCCATGCACACGAGACGCTGTTATTTGCTGTTAAACGCGCGTTCAGAGGCAGTTGGACACTTTTTTCAACTGCTCCTGAACCCATTCAATGTTATCCTATGTGTCCATGCACACAGTCTCGTTTATTGCCGTTTTTAGGCAGTTGCATTTAACCTCGTTTTTCCAGAAGCAAAAAAATGGGTTCAGACGCAAAAGTTTTCCACGTTTCAGACGCAAAACGCGGCTAAACGCCGCAAAACGCGGTACCGGTGTTTTGCCGCGATTTCGTTTATTAGCGTTTTTAAAGGTGACCTATTTTTTTACATTAGAAATCTCAAAAATGATGGCAAATGATGAAAAACCATCAAAAAAAAATGAAAAAAAAACTAATTGCTTGCATTGCACTGTAGACAATCCACAACTTGTGGCAGGTGATGTGGCAAGTGGACAATCCACAACTTGTGGCAGGTGATGTTGTCAGGTGACGTGGCAGGTGGAAATCCACAAATTGTGGCAGGTGACGTGGCCAGGTGACGTGGCAAGTGGACAATCCACAACTTGTGGCAGGTAACGTGGCCAGGTGACATGGCAGGTGACGTGGCAGGTGGACAATCCACAAATTGTGGCAGGTGACGTGGCAAGTGGACAATCCACAACTTGTGGCAGGTGATGTGGCCAGGTGATGTGGCAGGTGACGTGGCAGGTGGACAATCCACAAATTGTGGCAGGTGACGTGGCCAGGTGACGTGGCCAGGTGATGTGGCCAGGTGACGTGGCCAGGTGACGTGGCAAGTGGACAATCCACAACTTGTGGCAGGTGACGTGGTCAGGTGACGTGGCATGTGACGTGGCCAGGTGACATGGCAGGTGATGTGGCAGGTGACGTGGCAAGTGGACAATCCACAACTTGTGCCAGGTGACGTGGCCAGGTGACGTGGCAGGTGGAAAGCCACAAATTGTGGCAGGTGACGTGGCATGTGACGTGGCCAGGTGACATGGCAGGTGACGTGGCAGGTGACGTGGCAAGTGGACAATCCACAACTTGTGGCAGGTGACGTGGCCAGGTGACGTGGCATGTGACGTGGCCAGGTGACATGGCAGGTGATGTGGCAGGTGACGTGGCAAGTGGACAATCCACAACTTGTGGCCAGGTGACGTGGCAGGTGGAAATCCACAAATTGTGGCAGGTGACGTGGCCAGGTGACGTGGCAGGTGACGTGGCAAGTGGACAATGCACAACTTGTGGCCAGGTGACGTGGCCAGGTGACGTGGCAAGTGAACATTCCACAACTTGTGGCAGGTGACGTGGCAGGTGACATGGCCAGGTGACGTGGCCAGGTGATGTGGCAAGTGGACAATCCACAACTTGTGGCCAGGTGACGTGGCAGGTGACGTGGCAAGTGGACAATTCACAACTTGTGGCAGGTGACGTGGTCAGGTGAATGTGGCAAGTGGACAATGCACAACTTGTGGCAGGTGACGTGGCAGGTGACGTGGCAAGTGGACAATTCACAACTTGTGGCAGGTGACGTGGTCAGGTGATGTGGCAAGTGGACAATGCACAACTTGTGGCAGGTGACGTGGCCAGGTGACATGGGCAGGTGACGTGGCAAGTGAACATTCCACAACTTGTGGCAGGTGACGTGGCAGGTGACATGGCCAGGTGACGTGGCCAGGTGATGTGGCAAGTGGACAATCCACAACTTGTGGCCAGGTGACGTGGCAAGTGGACAATTCACAACTTGTGGCAGGTGACGTGGCCAGGTGACGTGGCCAGGTGATGTGGCAAGTGGACAATCCACAACTTGTGGCAGGTGACGTGGCCAGGTGATGTGGTAAGTGGACAATCCACAACTTGTGGCCAGGTGACGTGGCAGGTGACGTGGCAAGTGGACAATTCACAACTTGTGGCAGGTGACGTGGCCAGGTGACGTATCAGGTGACGTGGCAAGTGGACAATCCACAGCTTGTGGCAGATGATGTGGCAAGTGATACGCTAAATACAAGTACACTGCTGCTCTCTCAGCTGCTGGTCTCCCAAAATGGCTGAAATGGTTAAATAATAATGTTTTTTGAGCTTAGGGAGGGTCTTATGATGTTTCTTAACTAAACGCCTATAGACGCAAACGCGGTAAAACGCCGCTAAAATCGCGGCAAAACGGGCGTTTTTAAACGCCGGTTTTAGCCTTTAAAAACGTGTGTTCAGCAGAGTTTGCACCGGCGTCTCGTGTGCATGGGGCCTTAGGAGCAGTTGGGCATTTTTTTCAACTGCTCCTGAACCCTCCTCTATGTTATCTTATCAGTACATGTACACAGGGTCGTTTATAGTCGTTTCTAGGCAGTTGTGTTTAGAGGCTTTTTCTTGAACCCCAAAAAATGCGTTTTAGAAGCTGTGTTTAGAGTAAGTTGAAGCGGCTAAACGCAGCTACTCGTGTTTAGCAGTGTTTCGTTGAGAGACGTTTTTTCATTTCAGCAAACAAATCAAAAAATGTAAAAAAGGGATTTTTATAACAGCTTACCTGTAAAATCCTTTTCTTGGAGTACATCACGGGACACAGAGCGACTTAGTCATTACTAATGGGTTATATAGATTACCTTCAGGTGTTGGCACTGGCCAATTCCAAACCGGAAGTACCCTCCCCTATATAAGCCCCTCCCATCCGGGAGCACCTCAGTTTTGTAGCCAAGCAATAAGTGTCCCAAAAAGAGGGGTGGGAGCTCTGTGTCCCGCGATGTACTCCAAGAAAAGGATTTTACAGGTAAGCTGTTATAAAAATCCCTTTTTCTTTTTCGTACATCACGGGACACAGAGCGACTTAGTCATTACTAATGGGACGTCCCAAAGCAATGCCAAATGAGGGGAGGGATACATAAGCTGGGCGCCATGAGGCTCTTTTGTGGCCTGCAACACATTGCGCCCAAAGACGACATCCTCCTGACTTCTGACGTCTACCTGGTAGAATCTAGTAAACGTGTGTACTAAGGACCATGTTGTGGCCTTACAGACTTGAGCCAGGGAGGCTTGGTGATGCACTGCCCATGAAGTTCCAACTGCTCTTGTGGAGTGCGCCCTAACTTTGAACGGAGGCGGTCTCCTTTTCAAGCCATAGGCTTGTATTATGACCTGTCGAATCCACTTGGCTAAAGTAGATTTTTGATGCTGCCTGACCCTTTCTGGGGCCTTCCGGCAGAACAAATAAAGTATCCGTTCTACAAATCTGAGCAGTGGCTTTAAGATAAGCTTTAACTGCTTTTACTACATCCAAAGAATGCAATAACTTTTCCTCTACCGAACTAGGTTTGGGGAAAAAAGGAAGGAAGAACCACATCTTGGTTCAAATGGAACCTCGATACCACCTTAGGAAGAAGGCTGGATGAGGACGTAATACTACTCTGTCCTTATGGATAACCAGATATGGCTCCTTACAGGACAAGGCGGCTAATTCCGATACTCTTTTAGCCGAACAAATGGCTACTAAGAAAATCAATTTCCTGGTGAAAAGAACCAAGGAAATGTGCCGCAATGGTTCAAATGGTTGTTTCTGTAGAACCGACAGAACCAGGTTTAAGTCCCATGGACATATGGGAATACTAACCGGAGGGCTAATACGCATCACTCCTTGTATGAAAGCTTTGACTAATGAATGCAAAGCCAAGGGCCTTTGAAAAAAATATTGACAAGGCCGTCTGACCCTTGATAGTACTCAAGGCAAGCTTCCTATGTACAGCCCACTGTAGGAAGTCCAGAATCCTACCTATTACGTGGATGCCATTTCCTGGCCTCACACCACGTGATGTACGCCTTCTAGATCCTATAATAGATCTGCCTGGATACCGGCTTCCTGGCATTGATCATGGTAGATACCACAGGATTAGAGAGCCCTCTCTTTTTTAGAATGTGGGCTTCAATAGCCAGGCCGTCAAACCTAGGGCTGGTAAGGAAGGGTAGTATATCGGTCCTTGCGAAAGCAGGTCCGGACGATGTGGGAGGGTCCAAGGACTTCCCACTGACATTTTTACAATCTCCGCGTACCATGCCCTTCGGGGCCACGCTGGAGCCACCAGAATCACTGGTTTCTTTTCTACCCTGATTCTGCGGATTAATCGCGGTGGGAATGCATATATCAGCTTGAACTGATCCCAAGGGAACACTAGGGCATCCGAACCGCAAGCTAGGGGATCCTTTGTGCGAGACACAAATCTGTCCACCTTTGCGTTGAATCTGGATGCTAGCAGATCTACATCCGGTGTTCCCCACCGCTGGCATATTGCCTGGAAAACCTCGGGGTGAAGAGACCATTCCCCGGGCATAATTGCTGGCGACTTAAAAAGTCCGCTCTCCAATTTTCCACTCCTGGGATGAAAACCGCGGATATGGCTGTGACATACCTTTCTGCCCATTCCAGGATGCAATTCGCTTCCCTCTGGGCTGCACGACTCCTGGTGCCACCCTGGTGATTGATATATGCCACTGCTGTTGCATTGTCTGATTGAATTCTGACAGGTGACCCTTGGAGTTTGGATGTCCATGCTACTAGGGCATACCGGGCTGCTCGTATCTCTAAGAGATTGGTGGGCAGGGCCTTCTCTGCTTCTGACCACTTGCCCTGGAGAGACCATTGCTCCAGTACTGCCCCCCAGCCTATGAGGCTGGCAACTGTAGTGACCACCTTCCAAGAAACCGGACTGAAGGGTTTCCCTTTTTCCAGATTCTGGGGCACCAACCACCAATGGAGGCTCTTGCGAACGGAAGGGGACAGGGACATTGGTAAGTCTAAAGCCTGAACTTTTTTGTTCCAGGCTGACAGTATGGCCCTCTGCAAGTTCCTTGAATGGAATTGACCGTAGGGTACCGCTTCGAATGAAGCCACCATTTTTCCCAGCAGCCTTATACACAGGCGTATGGATGGTTTTTCTTTTTTGTACCCACTAAGTGGGTCAAATCTTTCAAAGACGACACCTTCTCTGGAGGTAAGAAAATCTTTCTCTGATTTGAATCCAGTCTTAGCCCCCAAGTATTCCAGGCTTTTGACTGGTTTTAGGGCTGACTTGTCTCGGTTGATAATGCAACCGTGAGATTCCAGATACTTGATTATCTTGTGAACGACGACTTCTAGTTTTTTTCACTGAGTGGTCTATCAGCAACAAGTCGTCTAGATATGCCATTATCGTTACACCTTGTGTTCCTAGTTTGGCCAATCGTAGGGCCAGAATTTTTGTGAACACTCGTGGTGCCGTGGCCAGACCGAAAGGTAAGGCTCTGAACTGAAAATGGCGCCCTTCTACTGCAAGGCGTAGAAATTTCTGGTGGGCCGGACAGATGGGAAGATGCAAATAAGCATCCCTTATGTCGATCGAGGCTAACCATTCCTGCCCTTGTAGGGCGGTGGCCACCGATCGGATCGACTCCATCCGAAAAAGTCCTGATATGTAGGAACTTGTTTAGCCCTTTTATATTTAATATGGGCCTCATGTCCCCATTTGGTTTGGGGACTGTGACAAGGTTCGAGTAAAACCCGAACCCGTTTTCTTCCAAGGGAACCTTCATGATTACCCTTGGGGCAATAGTTGCTCTAGTGCCAGAAGGAGGGATCCACTCTTCTGGGGATCGCTTGGCACGTTTGACCTTATAAAATGGGCAGGAGGAATGTCTTTTAACTCCAGCCTGTATCCCAGACTTACTGCGGAGATCACCCATCTCTGATGGTGTCCCGCCAGGTCTCTGTGAACAACTGAAGTCTTCCCCTCACCCGACTGAGTGGGGGCAACCCTTCATGACTTAGGGGGAGGTTTTGTACCTCTCTTGACCCAGGGTTTCTTGTTACCCTGTGATTGTCCCTGATTTCTGCCCCCTGGATTTGACCGCGGAGGCCGTCGGAACTGTTTCACAGCCGATGTGCCAGGGACTGGAGAAGTAGGCCTCTTAAAAGAAGGACTTCTACCCTTGTTCTTAACCGGTAAGAGTGAACTTTTACCGGCAGAAATTTTCTGGATATATTTGTCCAGATCTTCTCCAAATAAGCGTTCTCCATGAAATGGGAAGCTAACCAGCAGTTTTTTACAGGGAGCTTCAGCAGACCAGTTTTTGAGCCACAGAAGCCTACGCATATGTACTATAGACAGCGTAAAGCGGGAGGCCTGTTGGATTGTATCCTTTATGGCGTCCACCGCAAAACACAAGGCTCTAGGCAGGTCAGCTAGGGCAAGAGCCTACTGATCTGGTAAGTCCCTTAAGACTTGTTTCAACTGATCTTTCACTGCTTGGCAGACTCCAATCGCTGCTACCGCAGGTTGTGTCACCATGCTTGCTGTAGAGAAAGCAGATTTTAGTAAAGACTCCAATTTTTTATCTATTGGGTCTTTGAACATTGGAACATTATCTACTGGACAGGTCAGTGATTTGTTAACAGAAGAGATGGCTGCGTCCACTGTAGGGACCCTCCATTTTTTTATGAACTTATCCTCCATGGGATAGATCACCGGAAATCTCTTGGGGGGAGCAAATATTTTATCAGGATGCTCCCAATCCTGGTAAATAAGCCCTTCTAATAAAGGGTGGATTGGGAAGGAACAGACAGCCTGGGGAGCTTTTAGCGACCCCAGCGAGGAAAACCGTAGTGGATGGTGGTTCCGCCAGAGGCATTTTAAATGCTGATCGGACCATGTTAGTCAGAGACTGAACCCATAATCTTTCAGCCTGAGATGCTGAGAAAGGTTCTTCCACTGTTGATTCCTCCATAACTGAATCAACCTCATCCTGATCCCCTTCAGGTAGGTCGATCTCTGTGTGGGGCTGTTCCTCCACTAACAGGCACTCTGAAGGAGGAGACGGAGATCGGACGCGCTTTTCCTGTGACAGGGAAGCAGCGATCAATGCTGTTAATCTCTCTTCCAATCCTCCCAGAGTTGAGGATAAAACCTCCTCCGTTATATATACAGGAGCAGGTGGACTGGGGACAGCCGCAGCACCAGGCATTCCTGCGGGGTTTCTACGGCGACTGACCTCTGAATTCTCAGGGGAGATTGGTGCAGTACAAGCATGCCCAATATCCTCAGAGCCCGATGGAGACCCCTTTGGCTTCCTGGAAGACCTATTTCCGGAGCGTCTGGACGACATATCCTTTAAGCACAAAGCTGAGGTATTCCCGTCGTCATACACCAATTTTTGCTGGTAATAGTCTAACACAGTTGCTGCTATATACCAGCTGGTGTCCACTAAAGTGCCTTTCTATGGGGATGCCTGCATCAACCGCCTCTGTGTGCCACTGTTTGTTGCTAGCTCTGTTTGCATCCAGCTGACACTTGTACTGTGTCTTTTAACCATGCTGGGACGCCTGCACATGCGCAGAAGCGCCGCGGCGCGCATCGAGCGTCATCCACCCACCCCTTTTTTTCCATAGGAGGCGCGTGCACGCCCGTGCGCCATTGGCGCCCTTTTCGAAATCAAACAGGGACTAGGAGCCAGGGCCCTTTTTGCCGGAGGGCCTGTGCGGTGGATGAGCGCAGCAACAGGGCAGAGGAAGTGGATTCCCACAGAGAAACTTACCAACTGCCTGGATCTTTTGACTTGAGAGAACCAAAGATCCACATGACAAGAAAAATGGACTACAGCGGCCTCTAGTGGTTTAACACAGGTACCGCGGTCCCTTTTTTTTTTTTTCTTGACTACTATTAAAATTTTACATTTTCAGTAGTTACAGGCAAACACAGATATTAGCGGGAATACCGTTAGGTAACAGACAGACAAATTAGGCTTGGGGGTCCCCCAATAGAACCAAGTTCCTGGGGGCCCCCACTTACCTGATCCCCGCCGCAGGACTTTGTTTGGTCCACAGAAGTCCAAACTTCACCTATCACGGCAGGCATTGTAATTAAACCTTCAGGGACCGGGTTCCCAAGGATTCCACTCCCCTGGACCTGTATAGCACCCTGCACAGACAACATCTTGGTCGTGGGTATGACCAGAGCTCTGGATCCCAGGGTCCAGCCCTCCTAAGAGAGGCATTACAGGCAAAACCTTGCTCTTCTGCTGCAAGGCCCGGGTACCGACCGTTTAGCTATGAAGCTTTTTTGGTGGGATCCGGAACAGCTTACTAAGGCCCAAAAGAACCTGTACGCAAGCCCAGTGAAAACACATGTTACTCTTTGGCCAACACCTTAGACACTGGCAAAAAACTGAGGTGCTCCCGGATGGGAGGGGCTTATATAGGGGAGGGTACTTCCGGTTTGGAATTGGCCAGTGCCAACACCTGAAGGTAATCTATATAACCCATTAGTAATGACTAAGTCGCTCTGTGTCCCGTGATGTACGAAAAAGAAAAAAAAAAATTTCAAATGCTTCTAGACGCATTCGCGGCATGTAAACGCGGCTAAACGCCCATTTTTAGACACTGGTTTCTAGCTTTCGAGTTAAATCGTTCAGGAGAGGTTGAACAATGTCCCCTGTACATGAAGCCTTAAAGGGGTTGTAAAGGTTCGTTTTTTATTTTCTAAATAGGTTCCTTTAAGCTTGTGCATTGTTGGTTCACTTACCTTTTCCTTAGATTTACCTTCTAAATGTTTTTTTTCTTTGTTTTCTTTGTCTGAATTTCTCACTTCCTGTTTCTCCTCAGTAAGCTGTTCAGTAAGCTGTTCTGGCTGACTCAACACCACTCGGATGATGGTGTGAAGTTTAGTGAGGAGAAACAGGAAGTGAGAAATTCAGACAAAGAAAAAAAACATTTAGAAGGTAAATCAAAGGAAAAGGTAAGTGAACCAACAATGCACTAGCTTAAGAGCCCATTCACACAGGGGCGTCTTTGGATCCGACTCCAAATCGCCCCTGGTCGCCCCTAGTCGCCTCAGGTCGCGCTGGCTGAAGAAATCAATGTAAGTTAATGGAGCCGTCCTTATGCACACTACTGCAGTCGCTCCGACTTCAAAAAAGGTCCCTGTACTACTTCAATCCGACTCCTAGGCGACCTGTAACCATTCATTTCAATGGGAGTCGCCTCTCCCTGTCTTAATAGGAGCGACTCTCCAGGAAGATAACATACATTTCTCCTGCAAAACTCTCTCTCCCCCCCCCCCTCCCTCCCACAGAGCTGATTCTTGTTTGATTGGCCACTGGAATGTCTCTTGTCCTGCAGGCAACTTGGAGTTGCCTTGTAAATAGCTCCAGGTCGTGCTGTGATTCATACTCAGGTCGTGTCTGAGTTGCCTCATAAAATCGTGCTGGAAGTCGTGTTGCCCCTGTGTGAATGGGCTCTGAAGGAACCTATTTAGAAAAAAAAAAAACGAACCTTTACAACCCCTTTAAGATCAGCAAAGAACTTTGCTAGACAGTCAGGGAATGGTGAAAACGCTGCCAAACAGCCTATTGTTGTGCCCTGTATGAACGAGGCCTTAGCTGTTGGGGAGCTACTAATCTCAGCATTAATCTAATGTATGTCTGTCTGCCTCTCCTCTCTGGCGATGTACTATGAGTAAGCACTGATTTTGTGCGAAACGCGTCAGCTATCCTGTTCTAGCTGGTTTTTGTAGTGCCTGTTCATTAAACACACGTTGGATTGGAGTGCGGCTGTCCTCTTTTATCTTATTTTTTCCTCAATTGCTACGTGCATTGCCGGCACCCAAGGTCTCCGAGAGAAGTACCTCCCTTATCCTATCTGCCTTGAGCGGCAATTTTTGTTTTTGTTTTTTACTCGCCTATGAGAGCTGTGATATTTTTAGTTGCAAAAAGATTGCCATTGCACATATTAATTAGTACAGCAATAAAATACGATCGGATCTGAAATATAAAATTATGACATGTAATGTATCCTGCAACAAAATGTGAAGACCTCTGTACTGTTCATTATCCTGAGCTCAGAGCTTGCCATGCACTTGCAAAGATTTTTATTTTGGAACCCTTTGTTTTTTTTTTGATGGTTAGTGGAATCAGATTGATGTTGGTTGTGATAGTAGTTTTATGGTGAGGCATGTCAAGAATGTATTCATGCAGACTTGTAAAGTCCCTGAAAGTTCCATTTTCATATTCACACGAATTACCTGCTTACACACCCTTATGCAGACTTGTATGTTGTAACACAGCCCCCCCAGGACTTATGTGCATCTGGTCAAAACACAAGTTATTCAAAGAGAAACTGTTACCAGTCAGTTTTACCTTTTTAAAGGTGAACGCCGGGCACAAAAAAAGTTTATTTAAATGTATTTCTAAATAGCCACAGAGGGAAAGAGACCGGGAGACTGGGAGATTGGTCCCTACCCGGTCACCCATAAAAAGGAAAATTTGAAGGACTATGTCGGTACCAACTTATACAGCATATACTCACGATTTTATAAAACATATTCAATTCTTTACTGATACAAAAACCTATAAAAACAGGATATCCAAATACTTATTGAAAAACATAAAAAAAAGTGCATGGTAACAATCCATGTATATCACCAACACTCATGTCCCCTGTTGAGGATTAGGATATGGTGGGTTCCCATGGATATCACTGGTTATCAACATGTTTCGCGGAGTTCTACCGCTTCATCAGGAGAATCTGTAATCAATCATTATGACAGTAAAAACACAAAGTATCACAATATAAAAAATTCAACAACCAATAATATGTGATATATTGTGATACTGTGATATCAAAGTTTTTCCCTTGATAAAAAAAAAATCCGGAGATATCCATTAACATTTACCACCAAATGAAAGCCCAATTTGTCCTGAAAAAACCCGCGGTATAATCCACCTGGATGCAGAAAGTAGTTTTAATGATGTGTACCATTTTACAAACACATGTCAAAGTTGCAAAATTGTGCTTGGGCATTAAAATTTGTTTTACCCTTAGGAGCGAAGGGGTTAAAAATAGTCAATGTCAGTTGAGCGCGTGCAGTTCCACTTTTAGATTATTGATTTTTACAGCTATTTATAGAACGCTGTAAATTTTACACTGCACTTTACATATATCGCACATTCACAGCAGTTTCTGCCTTCAAGGAGCTTACAATCTAAGGTCCCTATCGCACATACATACACATATTAGGACCCTGATGCTGCAAGGCAGAAGTGCTAACCACTAAGCCATCATCATTTTTAATAGGTGTTTTGTTTTTAGATGGGTACGTATTTTTGGTGATATATTTTGTATGCTGTGCACTTATGCACCTAAATATCAGCAGGCCAACTCTTAGCAGAAATATACTCACAGCTTTTCATCTTTTCTTACAGAGCCGAGAAGACAGAAGTATTAAGTAATGATCTTCTAGAGGTGAGTAACCAGCCTGAACAATGTCTCTGTATTATCTGTAGGATGTTATTATCCAAGTTGCTGTAGGATGGTAAAAATGTACCAAATATTGGCCTGCAATATAACATTTACAGTTCATTCAGATGGGCGACGGGAATAATCACCCGTCTGAATGAGTCCTGAGGTACACATGCGGCCGTCTTGAAGAGCACCAGGCAAAAATGGAAGCCCACAAATCTAAAGTGGAACTTGCAGGTAATGACGAAAGATGAGGCTCGCCTTGTAAAGGTTTGTATTTGCCAATGCAAAGCAATAGGTTCAAAGCAGTAACCGTATATTGATTGGTTTGTGCAAAAGTTATAGCATCTACAATCTACGGGAATAGATTTAGGGACTTTTTTTATATTTATTTTATTTTTTTACCAGTAATGGCGGCGATCTGCAATTTTTAGCAGGATTGCGACGGACAAATCTCACCCCAAGTGACACTTTTTGGGGACCAGAGACACCAATATAATGATCAGTGATAAATAAAAAAAAAAAGCACTGATCCCTGTATAAATGTCACTGGCAGGGAGGGGGTTTACACTAGGGGGCGATCAAGGGGTTAAATGTGTTCCCTAACAGGTGTTTCTAACTGTAGGGGGAGGGGATTGACTGGAGGAAATCAAGATCCGTGATTCAGCTTAGCTGAAACGTGATCTCTCGCTCTTCCTCCCTGACAGATCAGTGGTGTGCTTTGTTTACATCAGCACACCGCTGCTCCGTGTCTCTTCTAAGCGATCAGCGGGTGGTGGTGGCCATTGTGGCCACCGGACCCGCTGATTGGCTCCTGCATGCATGAAATCGCGTACAGGTACGTCCATCTGCCCAGCCGTGCCATTGTGCCGAAGTATATAGTCATGCGCTGGTCCTTAAGTGGTTAAACCCAAAAGTAAACATTTATTATATTGCAGCTGGCCAATTCTTACATATGATGTCTGCATTGGGTTCCCTTTTTAGGTTTGCTTTCTTCTTGTTTCATCTGATGATCCAGCCAGCAAGTCTGTTTTTAAAAAGCACACGCTTTCCAGCAGAATGTATCAGCTTACATGCATGAGACAAACCACTTAACGCTGGCAGGGGTGATTAAAATGATCAGCTTTTATTTATTCATGGAAAACCTTTATCCCAAAATGAAAAAAATAATAATGTAATCGCTTATAAAGTGTAAGCTGGAGTTTGGCTTCAATTTGTTAGTGTCGTTAAATCTGCTATTTACCGTATATACTCGAGTATAAGCCAAGTTTTTCAGCAAATTTTTTTGCGCTGAAACTGCCCCGCTCGGCTTATACTCGAGTCACCTTTTTGCGCCTGATCTCCCGGACTTTGGGGACCGAGTCCCATGGATCCCAAATTTGGCACACATATAGCCCCATTTCTCCTCTACAAGTGTGCAAAGTTTGTTGTCCGGGGGACCTACGGCCGGAGAGCAGCGATTTTTCAAAACCGGGCACTCCTTCCATAGACTCCCATGTTAAAGTGGAGCTCCACCCTAAATTACAAGTTCCTCTCATCGGAACCCTCCCCCCCTCCAGTGTCACAATTGACACCTTTCAGGGGGGAGGGGGGTGAAGATACCTGTCTAAGACAGGTATTTTCACCCACATCCGGGAGTCCTCTCTCCGGGAATCTGCGGGAGTGACGTCACTTCCCCCAGACTTCCCGTAGTGTTCTGGGAGACACTCGGCTCCCAGAACACAGGAGGACGAATCAGAACGGCGCAGCGCGACTTGCGCATGCGCCGTAGGGAACCGGGCATGAAGCCGCAGGGCTTCACTTCCTGGTTCCCTCAGCGAGGATGGCGGAGGGAGCAGCAGAGCGACGAGCGATCGCTCGTCCTCTGCTGCGGACGTCGCTGGACTCCAGGACAGGTAAGTGTCCAAATATTAAAAGCCAGCAGCTGCTGTAGCTGCTGGCTTTTAATATTTTTTTTTCCGGCGGAGCTCCGCTTTAAACTGTAATTTCTCTGGTGACTTTGGGGACCCACTACCGGCTGGCCGTAGGTCCCCTGGACCCCAAATTTGGCACACATGTAGCCCCATTTCTCATTTATAAGTGTGCAAAGTTTTTTGTCTGGAGGACCTACGGCCGGGGAGCACCGATTTAAAAAAAAAAGAAGAAAAAAAAAGGGCACCCCTTCCATAGACTCCCATGTTAAACGTCAGTCGAGGCATGGACACAGTGAGGCATGCAGATGGACACCCTAGGCTTATACTCGAGTCAATACATTTTCCCAGTTTTTTGTGGTAAAATTGGGTGCCTCGGCTTATATTCGGGTCGGGTTATACTCGAGTATATACGGTACATTTAAAGGGGTTGTAAACCATTGGGGGGTGTGTGTGTGTTTGTTTGTTTTTAATAACAAACATGTCATACTAACCTCCACTTGTGCAGTTCGTTTTGCACAGAGTGGCCCCGATCGTTGTCTTCTGGGGTCCCCCAACGGCGCTCGCGGCTCCCCCCCCGCATCGGAAAACCCCTTAGGAGAAGCGCTCTCTCTGGGGATTACCTTGCAGGCGCGCTCCCGAGTCCAGCATTTGCATCCATAGACAAAGAATGCCGGACTCGACTCCGCCCCCCGGCGCTCGCGTCATTGGATTTGATTGACAGCAGCGGGAGCCAGTGGCTGCACTGCTATCAATCTATCCCATCAAGAGCCTAGACCGCGGCCAGAGAGGGTTTGCGCATCTCCGGCGTGGGAACGAACGCCCTCTGGTGAGTAAAACTGGGGGGCTGCTCAGTGACAGAAGTTTTTTCACCTTAATGCATAGGATGTATTAAGGTGAAAAAACACAAAGGGTTTACAACCCCTTTAACATTACCCTCCTCCAAGATGGACAATGCTGCTGTACCTCCAGTGCTCATTGCTCCAGAGTTGTGTCTCACTAATACAGGAGGTGTGTTACTGGCCAGAACATCAGGTGACAACCGAGGGGGAAAAAGCCGAAAAAAGAAAGCTAATGCAGCCACCACATCTAATGATTAGTAAGCTGCAATATATTACATTTTTGGTTTTGGGTTTAATACCGCCTTAACCCTGGCACTCAGTTAGGCATCATTTAGCCCTTGTTAGCACTGAACGCAGGTTTGAAATTGTGCGAATTTAGCTGAACTTGCGTGATTGCAAACCCGTATTTCAGTGCGGGTTCGGGGGGCGATTTAAAAGACACCTGTGCAGGGTCATACACAGGTGTCTTGAAATTTGCCCCTCAAAGTCGCCAAAAGTGGCGCAGGAACTACTTTTGGAAATCGGTGCGGCGCCGCACTGATTGGGACAGTTCCGTTGCTGGCAAAAAGGCTGCGATTTGGCATGTCAAATCGTGCCAATGTGAACGGGCGCCTAATCCAAGAGACTGAGGACATCTTGGAACTATGAACAATGCTAAATGATAACAGCAGAGGCAGAGAGGGCAGAAAAACACTAGCTGACCACATTTTGGGCAGGATCAACAGGTATTTTTTTTGTTTTGCACTTATTAAAGCGATATAACAAAACGCTGTGAATGGTAAATATAGTAGTTACATGTACTATATGTATATATAATGGGCCAAAAGGGAGTAAATAACAGAAATTCCTTGTTGGGGTTCACATACATATACCTATACGTCAGATCACAGAGGCCTTCCATCATGGTGTTTACAAGACACGGTATTAGAGCCTGGAACACGTGGATTGTGCTGCCTGTACATCTGTGTTGTTTTTGGGAGGCACAGAAACCTTTCCACTGTTCTCTTTCCAGACTGGTGACAAACAGAAGCAGGGAGAGGAGGAGAACAATCGTCTGGCTTTCCTACAATTCATGGAGCGGCCCGGGTGTGGGGGGCAGCCGGCTGATTCATCAGCACAATCCGCTCTGTTTTCTTCCTTTTCAGCCAAGCTTGGCCGGGGTGTCGGGATTTGCCGATCGTTGTGTGGATGATTACCTGCCACTCTTCTCCAATTTTCCATGCTTCTATTTATTGGCTTTGGACATTAACCCCTTCATCCTGCCTCCTGGTGGCCGCTTACATGGGCTTTAAAGCAGGGAGGCGTTGCAGCGATTGTCTCACTGTGGTCACATATTCAGAACACAACTTCAGACGGACACAGACTCATATGTGCGGCGACCGGATGGTTAGACCCTCTCCTCCGCCCACCGCATATATGCGTTATGTGGTCAGGAAGAGGTTAAAGTAAGTTCACCTTTACAGAAAATCTGTACGGTGACCTTACAATTGAGCCCCTATGCCATACCAAATCCCCCCCCCCCCCCCGCTGTACTGTAGTTCCGCTATACTGCTCTGTCAGGGACCAGAACCCTGCTTCACCGGTCCGGGGATTTGCAATCCTCCTGGCTTTTTCTCCTCTCCTCGCAGCACTTACAGGATGAACTCAAAGGATTCTGATTGGTCAGCGCCATCCATGTGATGGTGCTGGCCAATTAGAATGCCTCTTGTCCATACACACTGAAAGGTACGCAAAGGAGATTGAGCTGCTGGGATTTCAAATCCCCAGACTGGTGAAGCAGCATTCTGGTTCTTCACAGAGCAGGATCTACAGTACAGCGGGACCCAGGGGGGAGGGGGTTCAGCGTAAGCTTTTCTGTAAAGGTGAACTTACACTTTAAAGGGATTGTCATGGGTTTTCAGGTGAACAACATTCTTTGCTGCAGCTGTCCCCCAGAAGTAATATTTACTGTTATAACACTGATCCTCCTCCCAGGCCAATCAGGAAACGTGTCGTCAGCCAATCACCCGATTAGCTGAAAGCAGGTGATACTATTGGATGCCTGGGAGAAGACGCATGACCACCGTGATGGATGAGAGGACATGCCTGCCCGCTGCCAATGCCCACCACCTAGATGGGGTAAGACAGTAAGCGGGTGGGAAGAGGGGGGGGCTGGGGGGTTTGAGGTGCCGCCCAGGCTGGTGGTTTAAACCCCCCCCCCCCCCCGGCAGCCGCCACTGCTAGTATGTATCAATACTAGCACATTATGTGAAACTTCCCTTAAAACGAAGCTGTTCCAGTGCGGCGATGTTAGCGCTGCAGCCGCTTTCATCTTCACCCATCTTGCTTCCAGGTTTGTGGGCTCCGGCTCTGTGACTGGCCGGAGCCGCGATTTACGTCACTCCCGTGCATGTGTGCGGCAGCCGCCGGTCACGGCACAGGGCTCGGAAGGAACGGCACGAGTGGCCGTTCCTTCAGAGCGCAAGCGCCAGTGATGTCACTGGCAGCATGTAATGTACAGGTCTCCTAAATGGCATACGTTTAGGAGATATTTACACTACCTATGGGTAAGCCTTATTTTAGGCTTGCCTATAGGTAAAAGTCAGTAAAGGAAGTTTACTTCCTCTTTTTAACCACTTAAGACCCGGACCATTATGCAGCTTAAAGACCTGGCCACTTTTTGCGATTCGGCACTGCGTCGCTTTGACAATTGCGCGGTCGTGTGACGTGGCTCCAAAACAAAACTGACGTCCTTTTTTCCCACAAATGGAGCTTTCTTTTGGTGGTATTTGATCACCTCTGCGGTTTTTATTTTTTGCGCTATAAACAAAAATAGAGCGAAAATTTTAAAAAAAAATGCAATATTTTTTTCTTTTTGCTATAATAAATATCCCCAAAAAATATATAAAAAAAAAATAAAAAATTTCCTCAGTTTAGGCCGATACGTATTCTTCTACATATTTTTGGTAAAAAAAAATCGCAATAAGCGTGTATTGATTGGTTTGCGCAAAAGTTATAGCGTTTACAAAATAGGGGATAGTTTTATGGCATTTTTATAGAATTTTTTTTTTCTAGTAATGGCGGCGATCAGTGATTTTTTTAGTTACTGCGACATTATGGCGGATACATCGGACACTTTTGACACATTTTTGGGACCATTGTCATTTTCACAGTGATCAGTGCTATAAAAATGCACTGGTTACTGTGAAAATGGCACTGGCAGTGAAGGGGTTAACCAGGTGTGGGCGCTGTAGGGGTTAAGTGTGCCCTGATGTGTTTTACTTACTGTGGGGGGGGCGTGGCTTAGCGTGTGACGTCACTGATCGTCGTTCCCTATGACAGGGAACAGACGATCAGTGACAGGCTCACTAGGAAGCACGGGGAGAGGTTTGTTTACACTTTCCTCTCCCCGTTCTTCCTCTCTGTGACCCAATCACGGGACACTAGCGGCGATTGGGTCCGCTTTTCCCGCAGGGACGGTCACGGAGAAGAGGACCAGGTCGCGAGCGCGCCGCCGGCGGCGAGCTCGCGACCCGGGGCTGGGCTCTTAAAGGGGACGTACCTGTACACCCATGTGCCCAGCCGTGCCATTCTGCCGACGTACATCGGCGTGCGGCGGTCCTCAAGTGGTTAAAAGATACAATTACAAAACCAGCATTCGTGCAATATTCACCACCTTTTAATCCAGAAATTTCTACTGCATTACTTTATTTTTTTGTGACGTCCTCAGTCTGATGACCAGCATCATTTAACCCACTTCCTCTGAGCCCAGGTTGTCCTGGACCCACCCCAGTCTGTGTTTGGGCAGTGATAGGAGAAGCAGTACAACAATGCACTCATCTCTGTGTCACTCTGCTTTCTTCTGTCCTCTTGTTCCTTGTCAGCACATGAACTGATGCGCTCCCTGTGCTGCTTCTTCTTCTTCTCACACTCTAGCCCTGCTGCACAGGGACAGCTGGTAACAGGACAAATTCAGGTGCTTGTAAGTACAATGCATTATAAAAAAACTGCAATAATATGCATCTTTTCTATATGGCTAGCAGTGGCAGTGCGTCCCTAAAGGCCGCAGGAGCGCCGCCCCTGCTCTCCTGTCACCTCTCTCCTGTCGCCTCTCTCACCATAGATGGATTCATGCATTATCGCCGCTGCCACCCCCTATTCAGGTGTCCGGCCCCTTGTCGGGCCCCGGGCACCTAAATTCAGCAGCAGTTTTTTTTTTTGGAAGCGCCTGATTAGAGCCGTAGGCTCCCAAAGTGGTAAATAGCGTGCGCAATGCTGTGCGTTCGCTGTTTACTCAGTGTTGTGTTAGGAAAGCGCTTTCCTAACGCTGACCCGCCAATCGGGTGCTCGGGTCTGGTTACTTGTCACCTGATTGGCTGAAACAGGCGCTGTGATTGGACGCCTGATGGAGAGGACCGGAGATGTGGAGGAACATGGACGTGGAGGACGCCACCGTGACCCACTGCGAGACAGGCAAGTCCCGACTCCCGGGCGATGCACAGTGGCGGCAATGGATGGGGGCACAGTGGCGGCAATGGATGGGGGCACAGTGGCGGCAATGGATGGGGGCACAGTGGCGGCAATGGATGGGGGCACAGTGGCGGCAATGGATGGGGCACAGTGGCGGCAATTGGTTTTGAGCACCAGCCACTACTGCTGGCTAGAGTTCAGCTTTAAGACGCGCACTTCCAAAGGAGAAAAGGTTTGCTTTGTCATAAATCCTACGAATAAGATCTGCAGTAAAAGGGAGGTTGTGTTCAGACAGGTCTGCCCAGTATTCACTCGCTGTCTTGCATGTACAGAGGAGACGCTGGCAGCTCCTACACAAGGCTGCATTCCAAGCATGGGAACGTGGTACAGCTTGTTACCTCACAGAAGAAGATAAGCGATTTCACAGGCTAGACTCTGGCTTACAAAAAGCAAAACAGATTAGTTGGTAATTGGAGTTCTGTGGCATAGAGGCCTCTTTTGTACCTGGCTTGTTAGTTCAGTGGTTAGCACTGTGGTCTGGAAGCACTGAGATCCCGGGTGAAATTTTCCACCAGGCTTCCTACACAGATAATATGTTCTCCCCATATCTGTATGGTTGTCCAGGTTCATCAGATTTTACCTACACAATTGCACGAGGTATGTCTAAAAAGTTTGGTGAATGGTATCTGAAAACAAAACAGAAGATACAAACAAATTGCCTTCATTGGCCTTCAAAATAATCGGCATCCTTCACAACACACTTTTGGCAACCTTCATAAAGCTTCTGGAAACTGTCAGCAAAGGCCTCTTTAGGAATCGATCGCAGAACCGCTGTCTCACATTCTTGGAAAGCCACCGACATTGACCTTGGATTGGGCTATTGCCAGGGACTCTTTTTGGGGCGTGGGGAAGATGATGAAGGCCATGCCATCGATTGCCATACTAGTAGCACCAGGTCTCACCCCCTGGTGAAGATGGTTCGCATAAATGATGGATCCTGGTCACACATAGTAATGAATAGGGCCGAAACAACTAATCGATTTAATCCAGGGCTTGACAAATTTGCTTGGAATCTAGGAGCCAGCTAAAAAAGTTAAGAGCCAGGGAACGCGCCCCGTCCCGCCGAGCTCGCGCACAGAAGCGAACGCATACGTGAGTAGCGAACGCATATGAAAGCGGTGTTCAAACCAAACATGTGAGGTATCGCCGCAATTCGATTGGTAGAGCGAGAGCAATAATTCTAGCCCTAGACCTCCTCTGTAACTCAAAACATGCAACCTGTAGAATTTTTTTTAAATGTCGCCTATGGAGATTTTAAAGGGTAAAAGTTTATCACCATTCCACGAGCGGACGCAATTTTGAAGCGTGACATGTTGGGTATCAATTTACTCGGCGTAACACTATCTTTCACAACATAAAAAAAATTGGGCTAACTTTACTGTTGTCTTATTTTTTAATTAAAAAAGTGTCTTTTTTCCCAAAAAAGTGCGCTTGTAAGACCGCTGCGCAAATACGGTGTGACAAAGTATTGCAACGACCGCCATTTCATTCTCTAGGGTGTTTAGAATAAAAAATATATATAATGTTTGGGGGTTCTAATTAGAGAGAAGGAGATGGCAGTGAAAACAGACATGGGAAGAAGCTCCATTAGCATTGCTGGTTGTCTTGTCATACCAACGGCCACCACAAGATGGCGCTAGATCACAGAAGGAAGCATAGGCCTGCAGAAGGCTGCAAAGCCGCGGCCTCAATTACCGGCCGGCGCGGCCCGACGGTATCGCGCGGTGGGGGAGGGGCGCACGGAGACACAGGATACCCCAATTGTGCCACGCCAGGTCGTTAATTCTAGTCGCAATGGCGACCTGGCGCCCGGGGTTTGACAAACCCAGGATTAATCGATTATGGAATAAATCGATTACAATTTTCATAATCGATTAATCGGCCAGTAACATAATGGGGTTTAAAAAAAACATAAAATTAGCCCTTTTTAGTACAAAAAGAGCAAATAATCGCTACTGTAATTATTACTTTCACAATTCCACAGTTAAAAAAATGAACCCCTTAGAGAAGCGATTATCTGTCTTTTTTTTTTTTGTACTATAAAGGGCTAATTTTTTTTTTTTTTTAACCCCATTGTTTCTAAACGTCTTAGGCCTGGTTCACACCTATGTGGTGTTTTTTTTTTTTTTTTTTTTTGGTGCTTTTTGCAGAAACGCACTATAGTTTTTATTTACATGGTTTCCTATGGGACACGTTCACATCTATGCTTTTTTCAGCTGCTGTGTATTTGGAAAGGGTCAGAGACTTTTTTATTTTTAACGCAAAACAGTGCTTTTTTGGTTCAATATACTTCAATGGAGAAGCTACAGAAAGCATGTAATGCGTTTTTGCAGCAATTTGTGTTTTTTAATCTGCCCAACAACAAATTGGCCAAAAAAAAATGCAAAAACGCAAATCGCAGCAAAATCACGTTCGCAAAAATCGAAACGCACAGCAAAAAGCACTACAAAAACAGATCAAAAGCAAACTGCATAGGTGTGTACCAAGCCTTAAGCTGGCCACACGGATCAATTTTCATACGAGAATTTTCATACGAAAAATCTTTGTACATTCGCTGAATGAAAAAACCACGTCATACACAGTCTGAAAATTCCTTTGACCAAGAAGTTTTCTATTATTTCAAAAATTTCCTGTCACTGTGGTTGAAAACGAACATCGATTTGACCCCATTAACGATTAGAAAATCGAACAAACGTTCTTAAAATGTATTTTTTTTTTTTAAGGCCAGTATATAATAATATATTACAGTTCTGCTTGAAAATCAGTCTTTAACCACTTCAGCCCCGGACCATTTGCCAGCTTAAAGACCAGAGGTCTTTTTACAATTTGGCACTGCGCTGCTTTAACTGGTAATTGCGCGGTCATGCAATGTTGTACCCAAACGAAATTTGTGTCCTTTTTTCCCCACAAATAGAGATTTGGTGGTATTTGATCACCTCTGCGGTTTTTATTTTTTGCGCTATAAACAAAAATAGAGCGACAATTTTGAAAAAAATGCAATATTTTTTACTTTTTTTCTATAATGAATATCCCCAAAAATGTATAAAAAAAAATGTTTTTTTCCCTCAGTTTAGGCCGATATGTATTCTTCTACATATTTTTGGTAAAAAAAATTGCAATAAGCGTTTATTGATTGGTTTGCGCAAAAGTTATAGTGTCTACAAAATAGGGGATAGTTTTATGGCATTTTTATTAATAATATATTTTTTTTACTAGTAATGGCGGTGATCAGCGATTTTTTATTTTATTATTATTTTAATCGTGACTGTGACATTATGGCGGACACTTTTGACACATTTTTGGGACCATTGTAATTTTTACAGCAATCAGTGCTATAAAAATGCACTGATTACTGTGAAAATGACACTGGCAGTGAAGGGGTTAACCACTAGGTGGCGCTGTAGGGGTTAAGTGTGCCCTAGGGAGTGCTTCTTACTGTAGGGGGGGGGGTGTGTGGGCTGTGTTTGACAAGACAGTGATCACCGCTTCCGATTACAGGAAGCTGTGATCACTGTCACTAGGCAGAGCGGGGAGATGCTTGTTTACATCACCGTGAGACGATCGCGGGTATCCCCGCGGCGATCGAGTGCGCGGGACCCGCGGTGGGGCTCACGGAGCTTGCGGCGGACGTGCGCGCGTCCACAATACCGCTTCCTTAAAGGGGGACGTACAGGTACGTTCCTTTGCCCAGGAGTGCCATGCTGTCGACGTGTAAATGCGTGCGGCGGTCGGCAAGCAGGTAACTTATTTTATTTTTTATTTAAAGAAAAAAAAAAGTTGATCTCCAAGTCAGATGATACCAGATTCACTTTTTAATAGTATATACAGTATATCTCTTCTGTCTGTTATTCTCATAGTGGATTAGATATTTTGCTTCCTAACCATATAGTTGGTTATTTATATTTACCACTGCATAGGGATATTTAAGAATAAATTGCCTTTTTTTTTATTTTTTACTTTATATATTAACTAAATTATATACCACACTTTTTAAGGTGATTAATCGATTAATCGAAACAATAACCTGCCAACTAATCGATTATGAAAATGCAGCCCTAGTAATGAAATCTCCAGAAGTTTCCATCCGTTTTACTTTCTCTTCATCTATCAGCTTGTGCGGCACAAGCCGGGAACAGATCTTCCGCTTACCCAAATCTTTACAGACGATGGTGCGCGCTGTGTCCTTGCTAATGCCCAATTCCTCTGCCGTCAGTCGTTGATCTCGTGCCAACATTTGATGCACTCGCTTGATCATGTCTGGGGTTCTGCTTGTTGACAGCCGACACAACCGTGGCTCATCCTCATTCCTGTTGCGAAAACATTTTCTGCTCACAACTTCCATACTGTACACTTGCCCCAACATTTCATGCGTCTCCTTCATGGTTTTCCCCAATTTGTAGCAGACTTTGTTATCCACTCGTTGCTCCATTGCACTGTGACCCTACCTCACACACTAACTACATTCAGGTTTACCCTGACAGTCGCATGAACTATACGCTAGGTGGTCGTTTTGACTTGTCTTTGGATAGCCATGTGCATGCGCACACACCTGGCCCATGTTGCTGTTTTGATATCGGACCATTCACTGAACATTTTAGAAATGCCTCGTAAAGAAACACATATGCTGTTTATTGCCTAATACAGGCATACCCCGCTTTAAGTACACTCACTTTACATACACTCGCAAGTAAGGACATACCCCCGAGTGTATGTAAAGTGCCTCACGTACTGTATAGACATTTTGCAGCCGCAGTAGAAGGAGCTGAAGCTCCAAGAGCATAGCCTGCCCTGTTCCACTGCAGCCCCTGACACCTCCACTGCAGCCCCTGACACCTCCACTGCAGCCCCTGACACCTCCACTGCAGCCCCTGACACCTCCACTGCAGCCCCTGAGACCTCCACCACAGCTCCTGACACCCCCACCACAGCCCTTGACCCCCCACTACACCCCCTGACCCCCCACTACACCCTAGAACTGAAAAAAGGTATTTTTTCAATTTAAGTACAATTTCGTTTTACATACATGCTCTGGTCCCATTGTGTACTTTAAAAGTGGGGTATGCCTGTATATGCCCAAATTGGCCCGTATTAACCACTTGCCGACCTGCTAGTGCAGATAGGCTCTCCTGCACGAACCGACGTACATGAACGTCGGTCCTTGCAAGGAGGATGGCGAGCGCACGCCCGCCCACCCGCGACGGGAGTCCCACGGACTCTCTCTGCCGGCGACCTGCGATCGCGGTGAGGATAGGCAGAACGGGGAACTGCCTATGTAAATAAGGCGATGCCCCGTTCTGCAAGCTGACATGTCAGAAATCTTCTGTTCCCAGTGATCGGCAACAGTGATCTCTGTCACCCTACAGTTAGAACACACCCAGAGAACACACTTAACCCCTTGATCGCCCCCTAGTGTTAACCCCTTCCCTGCCGGTGTCATTTTTACATTGATCAGTGCTTTTTTTATAGCACTGATTAATGTAATAATGTCACTGGTCCCCAAAAAGTGTAATTTGGGGTCAGATTTGTTCCCCGCAATGTCGCAGTCCCGCTAAAAATCACAGATCGCTGCCGTTATCAGCAAACACAATAAAAAATTAATAAAAAAAAAAAAAAATATATATATATATATATATATATATATATATATTAAAGTCCCTAAATCAATCCCGTAGTTTATAGCTGTGATAACTTGTGCGCAAACCAATCGATATTCGCCTATTGCGTGTTTTTTTTTTTTTTTACCAAAAATATGTAGAAGATTATATATCGGCCCAAACTGATGAATAACTAAAATTTTATATATATTTTTTTGGATATGTATTCTAGCGGAAAGTAAAAAAATATAGTTTTAAAAATAAAAATTGTTGGTCTTTTTTTGTTTATAGCGCAAAAAATAAAAACTGCAGAGGTGATCAAATACCACCAAAAGAAAGCTCTATTTCTGGGTAAAAAAGGACGTCAATTTTGTTTTGGGTACAGCACGACCGCGCAATTGTCAGTTAAAGCGACGCAGTGCCGTATCGCAAAAAATGGCCTGGTCATTAAGGGGGCAAATTCTTCTGGGGCTGAAGTGGTTAAAAAAATTCAGGTTCACCAGAACAAAAGGTGTGCAAAGTCTTACAGCTTGTTTTATTTACATAGAAGCCAAAGCCCAAGTAGTAAAGCCTGTCCTCTGCAAGCCTGTTGCAAAGAAGAACCCTTGCTCTTTGTGTGAAAGCTGTGGTCTCTCTGCAGAGGTCCAACATGCCCCCCCCTATTGAGTCGGAACTAGAGCACTCCAATCAGCAGGGAGCATGAGCTTTTCCTAATTGCAGAGCTATAAGTCTGACTCGGCTGAAGGTGTGTCAGACCTGTGCAGAGGGGCCACTGCTTCCAAACACAGGGTCCTTCTTTACAGCTAGTTGGCAGGCAATAGGCTTTTCTATGGTGGGGGAGTAACCTTTATCATCATATAGAAGTGATTGGGCAGCTGTACAGCATATAAGACAGCCGGCAGCCAGATATAAAAGGTACACCCTTTTTGGCTGGTCAGGAGTGTATTTGCGTGCCAGCGCTGCCGCCAACATAATACCTTGGGCAGTGTTATAGCCCAAATCCAGGTTGGTTTAAACCCCTTCACCGGAAAGAGGACTGGTGGCAGTGGAGGACTACAATAAAGTATTTTCTCTTGAACGTCAATCCTGTTCCTCCAAGTAGTATACAATAAAGGATTACGGGTCACCTATAATCCTCCTCATATGACAAAAAATAAATAAAAAATGAGCCAGCTTGTCCCCTTTTTTTTTTTTTATTATGTGGCTGTGGGAACCTTCCCAGTCATCAGATACCGGTATATTTTGTGCCATGGGGCATTATTTCCTGTACATATTGTGTGACTGTTGCGTCTTTCAGAGGAGTATAAAAATAGTGACTTCTACCCTGCGTACGTACGTTCCAAAAATAAATGTGCAGGGTTCAGATATCTGAGAAAATCTGCAAGCTATTTTAACCACTTCAAGATGGGAACTGCAGTGTGGTATGTTATGTTCATAGCAGCATACACTTTAGAGGTGGATATCTGTTGTGTACTTGCCACAGGGGCATTAGATTGTACACTTTTATAGAGAAATTATTTATTTATTACAGGTTTATATACAGCACCCACAATTTATGCAGATGTTTTTACAGTATATTCACATCAGTCCCCTGCCTTCAAGAAGCTTACAATCTAAGGCTCCTAAGGCTACTTTCACACTGAAGCGCTGGATGCACTGGCGGTATAGCGGCGCTATTTTTAGCGCCGCTATAACGTTTTTTCTGCGATTTGCGGGCGCTAGCGGGGTGATTTTAACCCCCACTAGCGGCCGAAAAGGGTTAAAAACGCCCGCAATAACGCCTCTTTGCGGCTTCTTGGATTTCAATGGGCAGGGGCGCTATGGGAGCGGTATTTTTACCGCTCCTATCGCGCCTCAAAGATGCGGCTTGCAGGAGTTTTTTTTACCCTCCTGCAAGCTCAACACTCCAGCTCGGGCTTTCACACTGGATACAAAGTAGCGGCTTTTTCAGCTCGCTTTGCAGGCGCTATTTTTAGCGCAATAGCGCCTGCAAAGCGCCTCAGTGTGAAAGGGGCCTAACTCGCATGCCTACACACACTTTTTTTTGTTTTCTTGCCTTGTCGAAAAAAAAAGTGAACTGTGAAATCGCAGCACAAAAAAGTGCACGGAGGTGCAGAAAGGCCAAACCATCTGAAGAGAAAGGGCCGCTAACCCTGAACCTCCCGGGGTGCAAGGCTCCTAATACAGGCAAGGTACACCATGGTCTACCTAGGTCGAAGCCAGGTGGACCCCACTCCTTAAGGACCAACCAAAGCCAGTCCACCAAGTCCTGAAGAGAGACCACTCCGGATGGGGAGAGGCAAAATAACCCCTCCTCATGACATCAGGGCAGGCCCTCTCACCGATTAACTACACCCTCTGCCTCTGTGCAATCACACACAAAAAAAGACACGTGCGGTGTAAGTGCTTGTGACAACAAAAAAAAAGGTGCCATGTGCAGTACACAACGGACCTTTCGGCTGGTATAAAAATTGCCCTTGATTAGCCAAAAGTTGTAGTGTAAGTAAAGCATAAGGTGAAGTGACCTAGTGCAGGCGAAACGCCATTGGTTGTGGAGCCAAAAAGTGTTTTTCTGGCACACCTTGGGATGCCACCCCCAGGGGGCACATCCCCAGGAGCTCCTTGCGCCTATCAGCCTCTGGCCAGACAATGTAGCCCTTTACCACCAGAAAGGCATTAGAACCTAGGGAGAAATACTCCCAACTGCAGCGCTAAATGTGTAAATTGTGTCCTAATATGCTCAAACTGTGAAAGACAAAAATAAAACATGTATAAACCGTTAAAAATAAAAAAAAACACTAGTGTCCAATCAGTGAAGTACAAATGTGGTGATCTCCGGATCGATCATCACATTTGGACTTCACTGATTGGACACTATATAGTGTTTATTTTTTATTTTTAACGGTTTATACATGTTAAAGTGTTCGTGCCAAGTGAATAGTTATGAGAATGAGGCCCCTCCCGAAACGGCAAAGCTACCTCAGCATGAGTCCATGCTAGAAAAATGAAATAAGGACACCACTTCAGTGCATCTTCATCATCCAATCCAGAATACGCTTTCCAGATAGGTTTGACTTCCAAATTATAAGAAGTCAAAATGTGCCTGTCACAGTAAAGCATGATGTTCCTCAAAATAATTAAATCTTTACGCAATAATTCCCCTCATTCCAAGGCCATGATCACAGCCATTGTGATCTGTAAAAGCCAGTGTTTTATTAAAATAAACGTATAATACTCACAAACATAATCATCATATGTGCATATGTATACAGAATCCAAGCCCGGGGCTGGCACAAACCACTTCCGGGAATCGGGTGAGTAATGACGTCAGATACGTTGGCTCCACCCTAAGCATTTTGTCACAACAGACGTAATCTGGGGCATGGTACCGACATACGGCCATCACGTAGTATATATGGACTGCAACCCGGAAATGAGGGAGGATTGTGACAGAGCCAAGCCTCAGTTTAAAGTCTACGTGAATGCCAAGCCTCAATCTGATGTCAAGGTGAAACTTAGGGAGAGCGTTGCCTTCAACCAGGGACAAGCCTGGTGCACCAGAATCCACCCGGGAGGAAAAAGGCTTTCCCACCGTTTCCACCTTATGACATCGGGTGAATACTAACTGGCGCCCCCTCAACAAAGGGCAACAGCTTTCTCCCTCCTGAAAACTAATTAGAACAGATACTACATTTGATCTTAGCCAGCAGGCTTACATACCTACATACTGCCTACATATACATACTAAGGTCAGTTTAGACAGGAGCCTATTGACCTACCAGCAAGTCTTTGGAGTGTGAAAGAAATATACGGATACCTAGAGGACACCCATGCAGGCTCAGGGAGATCATGGAAACTCCATGCAGAAAATGTCTGAGATTCAATTCAGGGACCCCAGTTCTGCAAGGCATAAGTGCTAATCACTAAGCTACCATACTGTCCAAAATGTAAAAGCGATTATGGCCAAAGCTTTTGTGGCCATACTTCTCTTTTGGGTCACAGGTGTACACTTTCTTTTGTTCTCCTGTGACATAGAGTCAGCTGATAGTGGACTATTGCCTTCTATTAGCTGATGAGGCAGAGCTGCTCCAGGCTCTAGAAGATCTCGCCAGTGTTGTCTGGATCCACCTTACTACCTGATTTGAAAGCTGGCTCCGCCTCTCAAAACAGCTGAGAACCGGAGCCAGCTGTGACCGCCCCCTCCCTTGCCTGGCACTCCAATAAACACTGGAAGGGCAGAGCAGAGAGGGGTGACTGCCGGTTGCTGCTCTCCACTCTGAGCAGACCGAGAACTGAGAAAACAGTGGTCATGTGATCGCCCTGTTCTCAGTCTTAGAGTTGACGTGGGACAGCTGCAGCATAAAGATGGCTACAGCAAATTTCTCTTAAGATCTCAAATGGTTTCATAATGTCAAGACAGCTCACTCCATTCTAATATGGAATCACTGCTTACAGGGAGGTTCCTGGCATTTAAACCTCCCTAAATTCAAAAGCTTGAATGAAAGTATGGAAGCGCTCCTATCCTGAATAAAAGTGGTCTATTCATCAAATCCTCGGGTGAAACCAGCATCACTTTTTTTATGCTTATGTGTTTTGGGCTATATCAGCTCTCACTCATAACAACCTTCATATGGTCTCGGCTAAGGGCTGAAGGCCAACTGCGGTTGCCATTGGGGAATATTTTCCCTCATTTGTTGTCTCTATGACACTTGTCACCAGGGCAGAGAGTTCGGTGAAACGTGGTGCGTTGCAATGCATTCATTGTACCCTAATTAACATAATATAGTCAGGTTGAAAAAAGAGACAGCAGTTCATTGAATTCAACCAAAAGTAAGATGAATGTATAAATGAAAAACCTCCCTATAACTATAGACCGGATCAATCATCTCTGGTTTTATTCCTTATAAAATATTAATAGCTTATTAGTTTCTGTGCATGTATGAATGCATTCAGCTTCTCCTTTTTTTTTTTTTTTTTCACACTCCAAAGACTTGCTGGTTGGTCAATCTTTTGTTCCTAGTTCAACTAGTTCCTGTGCCAGTCTCTTCCATATTTTCACAGCTCTTACTGTGAAGAAGCCTTTCTGTATGTAGAGGTTAAAGTGGTTGTAAGCCCTTACATATACACTGCTCAAAAAATTCAAGGAACACTTTTGAATCAGAACTCCTGGGATATTGATCTGGTCAGTTAAGTAGCAGAGGGGGAGGGGTGTATACAGAGAGGGTTGTTAATCAGTTTCAGCTCCTTTGCTGTTAATTGAAATTACCAACAGGTGCACTAGCTGGGCAACAATGAGACGACCTCCAAAACAGGAATGGTTTTTCAGGTGGAGGTGTCTGACATTTTATTCCCTACTCAACTTTTCTGACTCTGTTTTTCACCAGTTTTGCATTTGGCTAGGGTCAGTGTCACTACTGGTAGCACGAGGCGATACTTGGACCCTATAAAGGTTGCACAGTACGTGTCATTGCCAGGAGGAGGAGCATGGAGAAGATTCCAGGAGACAGGCAGTTGCTCTAGGAGAGCTGGACAGAGCCGTAGAAGGTCCTTAACCCATCAGCAGGACCGGTATCTGCTCCTTTGTGCAAGGAGGAACAGGATGAGCACTGCCAGAGCCCTACAAAATGACCTCCAGCAGGCCAACGGTGTGAATGTCTCTGACCAAACAATCAGAAAAAGACTTCATGGGGGTGGCCTGAGGGCCCGACATCCTCTAGTGTGCTCTGTGCTCACTGCCGGACACTGTGGAGCACGATTGGCATTTTCCATTGAACACCAGAATTGGCAGGTCTGCCACTGGTGCCCCATGCTTTTCACAGATGAGAGCTGGTTCACCCTGAGCATATGTGACAGACGTGAAAGGGTCTGGAGAAGCCGCAGAGAACTTTATGCTGCCTGTAACATCGTTCAGCATGACTGGTTTGGTGGTGGGTCAGTGATGGTCTGGGGAGGCATATCCATGGAGGGACACACAGACCTCTACAGGCTACACAATGGCACCCTGACTGCCATTAGGTATCGAGATGAAATCCTTGGACCCATTGTCAGACCCTATGCTGGTGCAGTGGGTCCTGGGTTCCTCCTGGTGCACGACAATGCCCGGCCTCATGTGGCGAGAGCATGCAGCCAGTTCCTGGAGGAGGAAAGAAATTGATACCATTGAATGGCCCCCACGCTCACCTGACCTAAATCCAAAAGAACACCTCTGGGACATTATGTTTCAGTCCATCCGGTGCCGCCAGGTTGCACCTCAGTCTGTTCAGGAGCTCAGTGATGCTCTGGTCCAGATCTGGGAGGAAATCCCCCAGGACACCAGCCATCGTCTCATTAGGAGCATGCCCTGATGTTATCAGGCATGCATACAAACTACTGAGGACCATTTTGAGTTGTTGCAATGAAATTTCAGCAAAATGGACTAGCTTGCTGCATAATTTTTTCACTTTGATTTTCGGGGTGTCTTTGAATTCAGCCCTCTGTAGGTGGATAATTTTCATTTCCATCAAATGATGTGCCATCCTTTCATTCCTAACACATTACCCAGTCCATATCGGTATAGATATCCAGCATGAGATTTTTGCCCCGTTGAGATCTGATGTGTTTTCAAAGTCTTCCTTTTAATTTTAATTTTTTTTTAATAAATTCTTTATTTAAGAGAAAAGGACATGCGGATATACAGAGAGCATACTGATGCGTATCAAAAAACAGCAAACATTCCCCACCTCCTCCATGAGTAGATCTTACAGTAAAGATATAGAGCCCGTTGTCAGAGGGGGGATCACAACAAGTGTCAGGCTTACAGGAGCTCTCCGCCCCCCGCATGGCCGTATTTTTGCGGCAAAAGCCGATTTTAGATAAAGATAGAAACGTCAAGCCCGTTAGAAACAGGCTTGAACAGGCCAACACTCTAGTGTTGGTAATACAGAAAAAGCAGTCCTTTATTTTTTTGAGCAGTGTACTAACTGAAGTGACTGGCCTCAGGTAATAAACAGAGACAAAACAAATCCTCCTAAATAAGTTGTACCTCTTTATGTAAAGCCCTCTCTCCTCTACAGCCCTTAAAAGTACAGAATTTAGACAGTATTTCTCAGCTCCAGAAGGCAGGGGTCAGGATTCGGATGTCACACAGTCCCCAACAGAGAGCAGCGTGTAATCTGAGACCTGAGTGGAGGGAATGGACAATACCCCTCTACACAGTTTCATAGGGAAACATGTGCAGTTGAGGCTGTCCATCACCTTTTCTATACTGGAACGGGTCAGGGATATCCCCTTTTGATTCTGTGGTGTTAGAATAACCTGTCAGAAGTGAGTTGTACAGGATGTCAGTACACACAAGCAGTGGGAGATGTTGCTCATTCCATTTTAGTCCTTTCTGAATATAACATGCTTTCCTGTATCATACAAAGAACTTGGCAGGTTTTGGGTCTCTTGGTATTCTGGGCCAAGTCTGAGTCACCAGCCCTGGACTGAGCACACTTGCTTATCAGGTGTAGAACAGATTTATACAATGAAAATAGAAACTTTAACTCTTAAACCAAATGGCTTTTTGGTCCAGTGCTATAAAGGATGCCATTTAAACAGAATGTTGAGTGCGACTTCAGGAACTTGATATGTACAGTCTGAGGGGAAGAAGGGAAAGGGGAGACATGAATTGAAACCTTTAAATACATCAAGGGAGTGAATAAGGTTCAGGAGGGGCAGTACAGTGGAACCTCGGATTATGAGCATAATCCGTTCCAGGAGAATGCTCGTAATCCAAAGTACTCGCATATCAAAGTGAGTTTCCCCATTGACGTCAATGGAAGCGAAAATAATTTGTTCCGCATTGACTTCAATGGCATGCAATACCGCATGTGGCCAGAGGTGGAGGGCGCCTGAGAGCCTCGGGAACACACGGAAAGGCCCGAGGACAGCTCGGCTGACCTCGGAAAGGCTCGGGAACGGAGTCTTTCCGAGCATTTCCGAACGGCGCCATTCGGCTCTGCTTGGCTCCGGCGCCCCCCCACCTCAGGCTAAACGCGGTACTGCACACCGCTGTGGCTTGAATTCTGCTCGTTTTGCAAGACAACACTCGCAAACAGGGTCAGGATTTTTTTAAATACAGTGCTTGTATTGTGAAACCCTAGTTAACCGCGTTACTCGCAATCCGAGCTGCCATGTATTTTCAAAATGAAACCAAAATCAAGAAAACGGGGATGTGACCTCAAACTAACTGGAGGAAAGTTCAAAACTAATCTTTTAAAGTATTATTTTACTGAAAGGGTAGTTGATGCTTGATTTAAAAAATGGGCAGACTCGATGGACTACTGTTTTTTTTTTTTTTTCCTGCCGTCAATTTTCTTTGTTTCTACTTTTAAGGCATCTTAGGCAAACAGCATCTGCACTCACGCAGTCTGATGCATAAGTGAGCTGAACCCCGGCCCTGTCACTGCTCACAGGCCAGCATGTATCCTCCTTGATTCCATGCAATCAGCCGGCTGCCAAGGCCCTGGAGTCCACTCTTGGTCCACTGTAATCCACCATCCAAATAACGGGCCATACACTGAAGACTTTGAGCTTCAGCCAAGGTTAAATACAATGACAGCACACTTCTCATTTCCACCCAAAGTCATCCCCCAACATATTTTACCTACAGGATGGATTAATCATGGGGATCACATACATCAGCTATATTACCTGCTGAAAGACTCGGTAATCTTCTGATTCCCTCACCCTTGCCCCACTTCAAATTCAGCAGGCTGACACTTGTATCCTATTGCAGATTTGCAATTTCTTGTTTTGGGAAAATAATGGAAGCTGCCTTTGGCCACCTCCTTAATATTCCAGCTTGACTGGCTGTTATCCTGACCCTCTGTTTTCAGTACTCTTTGGAAAAAATGTGAAGATCCAGAAAAGCCAGACATTTTTTAATGCTTATCAATATGTCTGCTAGTTGGCTAACCTTTAACAAAGGAAAGGTCAGCAATGGTATCCTCCATTTTTATTTATTTGTTTCTCTCGCAGCTTTTCATTAAGCATGGAAAACTGTTGGCATGAGTTAAAGTGGGTCTCCAGTGATAAAAAAAATTTAAATTTTGGGTAGAGTAGGGAAGAGCCAAAAAATACTGTGTCGGTTGTCTGTTGAGGGCTTAGTGGCAATGTATCTTTAAAGCCCACCGTCTGACCGACTTATACTAAGCTTCTCTGTTGCGTTGTTCCTCTGCAGACTGAGTGTTGTTAGGGTTCATTCACACTTGTGTGACTTGTCATGCAACTTTGGATACCACAGTCGCATGACAAGTCATGCCCCACATTTTCCAATGATAACCATTCAAATATGGGTGACTTAAGGTTGCCGCGACTTCAAAGTAGTTCACGCTCTACTTTAGCCCAACTTTCATGTAACTTGAGGGCCATAGAATTCAATTTTAAACCTCAAAAATTGCATGAAAGTTGTAGCTGAATGTTATGTAATGCAACAATTGTCCTTTATCACTGGTCAAAGCCAAAGTCGTATCAAAGTTGCACTCTAAAGTTGGTGCAACTTTGGAGTTGTACAAGTGTGAATGGAGTCTAAAGTCTGTCAGAGCTTACACAGTGATAATTTTCCCCCTCCTCCTCGAGTGACATTGGGGTTTTACTAAAACTGAAGAGTGCAGAATCTTGTGCAACTCTGCATAAAAAACAATCAGCTTCTAGGTTTTATTGCCAAAGCTTAAAGGGTTTGTAAACCCTTAAGATTTTTTATCTTATTGCATTCTATGTATTGAGGTGAAAAACCTTTTGTAGTGCAGCAGCCCCCCATTTACTTACCTGAACCTGATCGTTCCAGCGACGGGGACGAGCAAAGCAGCTCCAGCCGCTGTCTCGGGTCCTCGTTGGCTGGATTGATAGCAGCAGGAGCATTAGCTCCAGCTGCTGTCAATCAAATCCAGGGGCATGGGGCCACGTCCTGCTGTCTGTGTCAATGGACGCAGCACGGGAGCGCACCCACACCAGTGCCCCTGGGAAATGCGGGACTCCGTGGGGGCACTTGCGTTGAGGTGGATCAGGGCTAGTGTTGCCACATCATCCCTTTAATACAGGACACACATGAATTAGACAGGTTCTGTGGCTGATTAAGGTGGTAATTAAACTCACTTGGTGCCTCATCTTCATTAACCACTTCCCGCTGGAAGAACGTCCTTGACTTTGATCGGGGATATCTGAATGATGCATGCAGCTACAGGCATCATTCAGATATCGTCTTTTACAGCGGGCGATTCTGTGCACCGTAAGAACGATCATATCGGCTGTTCCGCAGCTTGATCGTTCTTACGGGCGGCGAGAGGGGACCCCCTCCCGCCACTCTCCAGTGCTTCTACCGACTCACCGCTGCGATCGGTGAGTCGGAGAACAGATCTGCCGGCCCCGGATGCCTACCATAGAGATTTCCGGCGGACCAGATGGTCGCCGGAGTCTCTATGATCGTTCGGAGGCCGGGCGCAATGTTATGAGGTCACGCCCCGGCCTCTGCATTTAAAAAAACGTCGCCGCCTTGGCTGGGAAGCCAAGAATCGTGTTTTTTGTTTTTGTTTTTGTTTTTTCAGGCTTCCCAGCCTAGAGGTGAGATGTGGGGTCTTATTGACCCCACATCTCACTGTAAAGAGGACCTGTCATGTGTCATGCTTATTCCTATTACAAAGGATATTTACATTCCTTGTAATAGGAATAAAAGTGATCAAAAAGTTTAAAGTAAAATTAACAATAAAAAATATATATATATATATATATATATATATATATATATATATATATATATATATATATATATATAATTTTTTTTTTTTTTTTTTTTTTTAAGTTTTTTTTATTTTTTTTTTTAAAGTACCCTTGTCCCCGGTAGCGAACGCATACGTAAGTCCCGCCCACACATGAAAACGGTGTTCAGACCACACATGTGAGGTATCGCCGCGAACGTTGGAGTGAGAGCAATAATTCTAGCCCTAGACCTCCTCTGTAACGCAAAAAAAAGGGATTTTTATAACAGCTTACCTGTAAAATCCTTTTCTTGGAGTACATCACGGGACACAGAGCGACTTAGTCATTACTAATGGGTTATATAGTTTACCTTCAGGTGTTGGCACTGGCCAATTCCAAACCGGAAGTACCCTCCCCTATATAAGCCCCTCCCACCCGGGAGCACCTCAGTTTTGTAGCCAAGCAATAAGTGTCCCAAAAAGAGGGGTGGGAGCTCTGTGTCCCGTGATGTACTCCAAGAAAAGGATTTTACAGGTAAGCTGTTATAAAAATCCCTTTTTCTTTTTCGTACATCACGGGACACAGAGCGACTTAGTCATTACTAATGGGACGTCCCAAAGCAATGCCAAATGAGGGGGGGGGTACATAAGCTGGGCGCCATCAGGCATGAGGATCTTTTGCGGCCTGCAACACACTGCGCCCAAAGGCGACATCCTCCTGACTTCTAACGTCTACCTGATAGAATCTAGTAAACGTGTGTACCGAAGACCATGTTGCGGCCTTACATACTTGAGCCAGGGAGGCCTGGTGATGCACTGCCCATGAAGTTCCAACCGCTCTTGTGGAGTGCGCCCTAACTTTGAACGGAGGCGGTCTCTTTCTCAAGCCATAGGCTTGTATTATGACCTGTCGAATCCACTTGGCTAAAGTAGATTTTGATGCTGCCTGACCCCTTCTGGGGCCTTCCGGCAGAACAAACAAAGAATCCGTTCTGCGAATCTGAGCAGTGGCTTTTAGATAAGCTTTAACTGCTCTTACCACATCCAAAGAATGTAATAACTTTTCCTCTACTGAGCTAGGTTTGGGGAAAAAAGAAGGAAGAACCACATCTTGGTTCAAATGAAACCTCGATACCACCTTAGGAAGAAAGGCTGGATGAGGACGTAATACTACTCTGTCCTTATGGACAACCAGATATGGCTCCTTACAGGACATAGCTGCTAATTCCGACACTCTTTTAGCCGAACAAATGGCTACTAAGAAAACCAATTTCCTGGTGAGAAGAACCAAGGAAATGTGTTGTAATGGTTCAAACGGTTGTTCCTGTAGAACCGACAGAACCAGGTTTAAGTCCCAAGGACATATGGGAATACTAACCGGAGGGCTAATACGCATCACTCCTTGTATAAAGGCTTTGACTAGTGAATGCGAAGCCAAGGGCCTTTGAAAAAATATTGACAAGGCCGAAATCTGACCCTTGATAGTACTCAAGGCCAGCTTCCTATCTACAGCCCACTGTAGGAAGTCCAGAATCCTCCCTATCATGTACTTACGTGGATGCCATTTCTTGGTCTCACACCACGTAATGTACGCTTTCCAGATCCTATAATAGATCTGCCTGGATACCGGTTTCCTGGCATTGATCATGGTAGATACCACAGAATTAGAGAGCCCTCTCTTTTTCAGAATGTGGGCTTCAATAGCCAGGCCGTCAAACCTAGGGCTGGTAAGGAAGGGTGGTATATCGGTCCTTGCGACAGCAGGTCCGGACGAAGTGGGAGGGTCCAAGGACTCCTCACTGACATTTTTACAATCTCCGCGTACCATGCCCTTCGGGGCCACGCTGGAGCCACCAGAATCACTGGTTTCTTTTCTACCCTGATTCTGCGGAGTAATCGCGGTAACAATTGTGGCGGTGGGAATGCATATATCAGCTTGAACCGATCCCAAGGGAACACTAGGGCATCCGAGCCGCAAGCTAGGGGATCCCTTGTGCGAGACACAAACCTGTCCACCTTTGCGTTGAATCTGGATGCTAGCAGATCTACATCCGGTGTTCCCCACCGCTGGCATATTGCCTGGAAAACCTCGGGGTGAAGAGACCACTCCCCCGGGCATAATTGTTGGCGACTTAGAAAGTCCGCTCTCCAATTTTCCACTCCTGGGATGAAAACCGCAGATATGGCTGGGACATATCTTTCTGCCCACTCCAGGATGCAATTTGCTTCCTTCTGGGCTGCACGACTTTTGGTGCCACCCTGATGATTGATATATGCCACTGCCGTGGCATTGTCTGATTGAATTCTGACAGGGGACCCCTGGAGTTTGGATGTCCATGCTACTAGGGCATACCGGGCTGCTCGTATCTCTAAGAGATTGATGGGCAGGGCCTTTTCTGCTTCTGACCACCTGCCCTGGAGAGACCATTGCCCCAGCACTGCCCCCCAGCCGATGAGGCTGGCATCTGTAGTGACCACCTTCCAAGAAACCGGACTGAAGGGTTTCCCTCTTTCCAGATTCTGGGGCACCAACCACCAATGGAGGCTCTTGCGAACGGAAGGGGACAGGGACATTGGTAAGTCTAAAGCCTGAACTTTTTTGTTCCAGGCTGACAGTATGGCCCTTTGCAAATTCCTTGAATGGAATTGACCGTAGGGTACCGCTTCGAATGAAGCCACCATCTTTCCCAGCAGCCTCATGCAGAGACGTATGGATGGTTTTCTTTTTGTACCCACTAAGTGGGTCAAATTTCTTAAAGACGACACCTTCTCTGGAGGTAAGAAAATCTTTCTCTGATTTGAATCCAGCCTTAGCCCTAAGTATTCCAGACTTTTGACTGGTCTTAGAGCTGACTTGTCCCGGTTGATAATCCAACCGTGATATTCCAGATACTCGATTGTCTTGTGAATAGCTACTTCCAGCTTTTCCACTGAGTGGTCTATTAGTAGCAGGTCGTCTAGATATGCCATTATCGTTACACCCTGTGTTCTTAGATTGGCCAATAATGGGGCCAGAATTTTTGTGAACACTCGTGGTGCTGTGGCCAGACCGAAAGGTAAGGCTCTGAACTGAAAATGGCGCCCTTCTACTGCAAAGCGTAGAAATTTCTGATGGGCCGGAAAGATGGGAATATGCAGATAAGCATCCCTTATGTCGATCGAGGCTAGCCATTCCTGCCCTTGTAGGGCGGTGGCCACTGATCGGATCGACTCCATCCGAAAAGTCCTGATATTTAGGAACTTGTTTAGCCCTTTTAGATTTAATATGGGCCTCACGTCCCCATTTGGTTTGGGGACTGTGAAAAGGTTCGAGTAAAACCCGAATCCGCTTTCTTCCAGGGGAACCTTCATGATTACCCCTTGGAGCAATAGTTGTTCTAGTGCCAGAAGGAGGGATCCTCTCTTTTGGGGATCTCTTGGCACATTTGACCTCATAAATTGGGCAGGAGGAGTGCCTTTTAACTCCAGCTTGTATCCCAGACTTACTGCGGAGAGCACCCATCTGTCTCTGATGGTGTCCCGCCAGGTCTCTGTGAACAACTGAAGTCTTCCCCCCACCCGATTGAGCGGGGGCAATACTTCATGCCTTAGGGGGAGGTTTTGTACCTCTCTTGATCCAGGGCTTCTTGTTACCCTGTGATTGTCCCTGATTTCTGCCCCCTGAATTTGACCGCGGAGGCCGTCGGAACTGCTTCACAGCCGATGTGCCCGGGACTGGAGAGGTAGGCCTCTTAAAAGAAGGACTTCTACCCTTGTTCTTAACCGGTAAGAGTGAACTTTTACCGGCAGAAATTTTCTGGATATATTTGTCCAGATCTTCTCCAAATAAGCGTTCTCCATGAAATGGGAAGCTAACCAGCAGTTTTTTACAGGGAGCTTCAGCAGACCAGTTTTTGAGCCACAGAAGCCTACGCATATGTACTATAGACAGCGTAAAGCGGGAGGCCTGTTGGATTGTATCCTTTATGGCGTCCACCGCAAAACACAAGGCTCTAGGCAGGTCAGCTAGGGCATGAGCCTGCTGATCTGGTAAGTCCCTTAAGACTTGTTTCAACTGATCTTTCACTGCTTGGCAGACTCCAATCGCTGCTACCGCAGGTTGTGTCACCATACTTGCTGTAGAGAAAGCAGATTTTAGTAAAGACTCCAATTTTTTATCTATTGGGTCTTTGAACATTGGAACATTATCTACTGGACATGTCAGTGATTTGTTAACAGAAGAGATGGCTGCGTCCACTATAGGGACCCTCCATTTTCTTATGAACTTATCCTCCATGGGATAGATCACCGGAAATCTCTTGGGGGGAGCAAATATTTTATCAGGATGCTCCCAATCCTGGTAAATAAGCCCTTCTAATAAAGGGTGGATTGGGAAGGAACAGACCGCCTGGGGAGCTTTTAGCGACCCCAGCGAGGAAACCGTAGTGGATGGTGGTTCCGCCAGAGGCATTTTAAATGCTGATCGGACCATGTTAGTCAGAGACTGAACCCATAATCTTTCAGCCTGAGAAGCTGAGAAAGGTTCTTCCACTGTTGATTCCTCTATAAGTGAATCAACCTCATCCTGATCCCCTTCAGGTAGGTCGATCTCTGTGTGGGGCTGTTCCTCCACTAACAGGCACTCTGAAGGAGGAGACGGAGATCGGACGCGCTTTTCCTGTGACAGGGAAGCAGCGATCAATGCTGTTAATCTCTCTTCCAATCCTCCCAGAGTTGAGGATAAAACCTCCTCTGTTATATATACAGGAGCAGGTGGACTGGGGACAGCCGCAGCACCAGGCATTCCTGCGGGGTTTCTACGGCTACTGACCTCTGCATTCTCAGGGGAGATTGGTGCAGTGCAAGCATGCCCAATATCCTCAGAGCCCGATGGAGACCCCTTTGGCTTCCTGGAAGATCTATTTCCGGAGCGTCTGGACGACATATCCTTTAAGCACAAAGCTGAGGTATTCCCGTCGTCATACACCAATTTTTGCTGGTAATAGTCTAACACAGGTGCTGCTATATACCAGCTGGTGTCCACTAAAGTGCCTTTCTATGGGGATGCCTGCATCAACCGCCTCTGTGTGCCACTGTTTGTTGCTAGCTCTGTTTGCATGCAGCTGACACTTGTACTGTGTCTTTTAACCATGCTGGGACGCCCGCACATGCGCAGAAGCGCCGCGGCGCGCATCGAGCGTCATCCACCCGCCCCGCCCCTTTTTTTTCCATAGGAGGCGCGTGCACGCGCCCGCGCGCGCGCCCGTGCGCCAATGGCGCCCTTTTCGAAAACCAACAGAGGACTAGGAGCCAGGGCCCTTTTTGCCGGAGGGCCTGTGCGGTGGATGAACGCAGCAACAGGGCAGAGGAAGTGGATTCCCTCAGAGAAACTTACCAGCTGCCTGGATCTTTTGAGTTGAGAAAACCAAAGATCCACATTTACAAGAAAAATGGACTACAGCGGCCTCTAGTGGTTTAACACAGGTACCGCGGTCCCTGTTTTTTTTTTTTTCTTGACTACTATTAAAATTTTACATTTTCAGTAGTTATAGGCAAACACAGATATTTAGCGGGAATACCGTTAGGTAACAGACAGAAAGACAAATTAGGCTTGGGGGTCCCCCAATAGAACCAAGTTCCTGAGGGCCCCCACTTACCTGATCCCCGCCGCAGGACTTTGTTTGGTCCACAAAAGTCCAAACTTCACCTATCACGGCAGGCATTGTAATTAAACCTTCAGGGACCGGGTTCCCAAGGATTCCACTCCCCTGGACCTGTATAGCACCCTGCACAGACAGCGTCTTGGTCGTGGGTATGACCAGAGCTCTGGATCCCAGGGTCCAGCCCTCCTAAGAGAAGCATTACAGGCAAAACCTTGCTCTTCTGCTGCAAGGCCCGGGTACCGACCGTTTAGCTATGAAGCTTTTTTGGTGGGATCCGGAACAGCTTACTAAGGCCCAAAAGAACCTGTACGCAAGCCCAGTGAAAACACATGTTACTCTTTGGCCAACACCTTAGACACTGGCAAAAAACTGAGGTGCTCCCGGGTGGGAGGGGCTTATATAGGGGAGGGTACTTCCGGTTTGGAATTGGCCAGTGCCAACACCTGAAGGTAAACTATATAACCCATTAGTAATGACTAAGTCGCTCTGTGTCCCGTGATGTACGAAAAAGAAATTTAACCAGTAAAAAATAAATAAAGGCGTCGCCCATGGGGATTTTTAAGTACTGAAGTTTTGCTCCGGTCCGCGAGCGTGTGCAATTTTGAAGGGTGACATGTTGGGTATCTATTTACTCGGCGTAACATCATCTTTCACATTATGCCAAAAAATTGGGCTAACTTTTAATGTGTTTTTTTTTTTAAAGCATGAAACCCCAAAAAAACGTTTTCGAAAAATTGCTGCGCAAATACCGTGCGAGATAAAAAAGTTGCAATGACCGCCATTGTATTCTCTAGAGCAGTGGTCCCCAACCTTTTTGGCACCGGGGACCGGCTGCGTGGAAGAAAATTGTGCCAAGGACCGGGGGGGGGGGGGGGGTTACGATTTTTTGCGGGCAATGGCTGGTGTTAGCGCTTCAATCATCACGGCACCATGCTTAATATGGTGTCAGGGTGATTGAAGCGCATTATTTCTATTATTACATTGTAGTAATAAATGAAATAGTTCAACTCACCATAATGTAGAATCAGTGGGAGCCCTGAGCGTGTCACTTGCCACTGTCGCCTGCTACCAGATTGCCCCGCTTACTGCCACAAGATGTGGATTGTCACTTGCCACGGTGCCTGTCACCAGATGCAGAATGTCACTTGCCACATCACCTGCCACGCTTACTGCCACAAGATGCGGAATGTCACTTGCCACATCACCTGCCACAAGATGTGGATTGCCACCTGCCACGTTGCCTGTCACCAGATGTGGAATGTCACTTGCCACCTGCCACGTTGCCTGTCAGAAGATGTGGAATGTCACTTGCCACCTGCCACGTTGCCTGTCACCAAATGTGGAATGTCACTTGCCATGCCACCTGCCACCATGCCTGTCACCAGATGCGGAGTGAGTGGAGCGCCCCTTGTGGTATATCAGGCAGACAGCTGAGGGGGTGAACTACAAGTCCCAGCACACCTCACCTGTACTCCCACACACAGCTCACCTGTAACTGATGATGTCACATCTCTGTGGGATCGCCCCTCTGGATGTAGCAGGGTGTCTCCCTCGTCTTGCTGCAGCCGGTCTCACCTGGCAGAGGGAGGGTTCGAGACTCCTTCGGCTGTCACCCTTCACCCTTCTGCCATTCCTGATTAGCTGTCCGGGGAGGCAGGCAATCTGCGCCGCTGATCAAGGAATCTCAGGAAGTTCTCACAGGAGCCGCAGGAGAGCGGCGATGCGGGGCGGGCAGTGTGAGATGATGTCATCTCTCTGCTCCCTCCGACACTGAGACAGAGCACTGGCTTTGAGGGCGGAAGAGCGGTGATGCAATGGGCGGAGAGAGATGATATCTCTGCTTGCCCGCTCGCTTCTTCAATCCACCCAGCGCTCTCATGCCGGCAGCCCAGCATGTCTCTTGAGAGCCACCCGCGGCCCGACTGCAGAAGGGCCACGGCCCGGTAGTGGGCCGGGGACCGGGGGTTGATGACCCCTGCTCTAGAGTCTCTGATTAAAAAAACATACATAATGTTTCAGGTTTATTTTGTAATTTTCTAGCAAAAAAATTATGATTTTTACATGTAGGAGCGAAGTGCCAAAATTGGCCCGGATGGGAAGTGGTTAAATCAGCCTCAGAACCCGTGTAATTCATATGTGTCCTGGATTAAAAGGATGATGTGGCAACCCTAATCGGGGCCCCTCTGTGCAAAACCCTTGCACAGAGGAGGTAAGTATGACATGTTTGTTATTTAAAAAATAAAAAACCTTTAGGCCCGGTTCACATAGGGGCGATTCGTCAGGCGACTCTGTCGCCTGAGGAGTCGCGTCCCGCTCTGTACTATGGAACCGTTCTAATAGGAGCGACTCAGGTCGCTCCGACTTAGAAAAAGGTTCCTGTACTTCTTTTGGGGGCGACTCAGGGCGACTTGCATTCTATACAGAAGTCATTATGCAAATCGCCTCAGGTGGGCGTCTCAAGTCATCTTGAGATCGCGCCGCCGAGTCGCCCCCGAAGTCGTGCCGCCCCTGTGAGAACCGGGCCTTGCAACCCCTTTAATTGAACAAGCTGAAGTTAGAAGCTGATTGGTTACCAAGCACAGCTGCACCAGATTCTGAGTGAACCAGTCTTGGTAAATCTATCCCAAAGTTTGGAGCTGACAATAGGCTGCTAGGCTGTCTAGTTCTGTACATTAGGAGGTCACATGCTCCCCCCCCCCATACCTGGAAGCATTAGGACGGGGAAATTTACTAAGACCGTGGCAGGCACAATCTGTATCAGCTGAGCATGGCAACCAATTATCTTATGGCTTTCATTTTCAAAGCATAAGGCCATTTTCGCACGGGGCCATCTAGGAGCTGTGCATCCCTCCTGGAATTTTAGTGCACCAGGGAAGGACAGGTGCAGCGCTCAGCCCTGCTGCAGACAGCCTGTCAAAGTCTATGGTAGATTGAGGCTGGAAAGGGCTATACACTGTATCATGTGATACCTGTGTTTAGGACCTTATGCATTCAGAGACAAAGGTGTAGAATGCAGATCTGCACACAGGGCCCTAAACACAGGTACATCTAGGTACAGCATTCAGCCACATCCAGCTGCAGCCTGCCATAGACACTGCTCCTGTCTCTCCCGGTGCCTCCTAGTGCAAGGGGCCTTAGTGAATAAGCGAAGGCTAGAAGCTGACAGGTTACTATGCACAGCTGCTACAGATTCTGTCTGCTCCATTTTTAGTAAATCCCCCCACATTGGTTAGTTTGCAGAGGCTGCAATGGAACAACAAGTAATAGAAGTGGTGGGCCAGGATTTGGAGGCAATGGTACTTAAAGGAGAAGTCCAGCCTGGGCTCATTCGGCTGGGTTGCGCCTCTGGGTCACAGGAGTGCAATTCGTTTTCCACTCATGTCACCTGTTTTCATCGGAGAGTGGTCTGAAGTCCGCTCTCCGCTGACGTCACTGCCATCAGTCGGGGCAACGCGTCATCACGACTTCCAAGTCGGGATCTGCCTGCTTCCCTGATTGATGGCAGTATCAGCGAGCCGATGAGACAGCCTCTCCCCGCCCCTGGCTCTGCTCGAGGAGGAGTGAGAACCGAGCCAGCGGCGGTTTTCGGTGGCTCGGTTCTCGGTGCACAGACGCCGGGGGACAGATGGAGCATCAGCCTGATGCTCCATCCACCGAGGTAAGTATAAATATAAAAAAAAATGGATTCCCATACTTATCCTTTAATAGAAAGTGATAGAATCCACTCCACTTTTTTTTTTTTTTTTTTTTTAATTGCCGTTTGTGTTGACATTGGGGAGATTTCTCCTCACTTTATGTCCTGGGGACCATTGCCACCTGGACTCAAATTGAAGGAAAATCTAATAAAAAGGATCTATTATAATTTTGTATTTTCCAGCTGTCATGTTCCATTGTAGGGTTGAAAATTCCTCCTAGGACAAAAAAAGCACGTCTTCAGCACTACGAAACACACTTTTGTTGTCAAGAATCAAAACACGGGTCTACATTATTCTGTCAGAACACTTTCTTTTGTAAGCACCAGCAGTTTGACGCTTGAATCACAGGGATTAAGTTGGAATTCAGCTGTGGGACTCTTACCCCTCCCCATGTGATCTGATGTCTGGAACTTGGAACGAAGCGCGAGTCTCGATTTTCTTCCTTGTGTATGTTAATCTCCTCTGATTCTGAACAAGGTTCTTTCCCCCTCAGTGCTTAGTTCTGTAAGGCTTCATTCATAAGTTTTCTTGCAGCAATCACAAGTTTAGTTAAAGGGATAGTTCATGTAAAACCTCAGTTTAAACTGTTACTATTTGCTTTGGGGGGGGGGGGGGGGTTTCTTTATTGATGTTGACGCATGTGATTTGAAACTCATTATGGTAAGGATATGAAATGTTCCACAACTCGCTTTCTGAAAATGTTAGCTGCCTAGCTGTCATAGCCACCCCTTAGCTTCAATATTTTGAATCATTGATCCAGAATAAGAGTGTATAACTAATGACTTTCCTGGTATGCATACTTAAACCAGGTCAGTGACTCAAAGTATTAAAGCTAATGGATCAGAATATTAACCAGTCAACTAGCATTTGCAGAAAGAGTCCCATTACACTATTTGACCAAAACTATGTGGTCATCAGTCCATCATATCTACCATATGGAGAAAAGTAGGGCCCCACTCCAAATTTATTGAGTTTGGGTGTTTCCAGTGAAGGGTACTGTTAATACTGTAGCATACAAAGACATTTTAGACAATTGTGCTCTTCCAACTTTGGGGTAACAGTTTGGGTAAGGCTCTGTTCTGTTCCAGCATGACTGTACACTTTTGCACAAAGCCAGCTCTATAAAGACGACAAGGTTTGAGTTTGGTTTGGTAGCCCTGAGACCTGACCCCAACACTACTAAACACCTTTTGGGATAAAATGGAACACAATTGTATTCCAAGTCTTCTTGTCCAACATCAGGACCTGACCCCTTAAAGCAGTGGTTCTCAACCTGGGGGTCGGGACCCCCTCGGGGGGCCGAGTGACGATTTGCCAGGGGTCACCGAATCCTGGGCTGTTCCTGAAGCCCACGCTGCTCTTCCAGCCTTTTTGCGGCCGCCCAGCAGGGCTGTCCCTGTAGCCCATGGCCGGCCAGCTGGGCTGTTCCTGGAGCTCGTGGCTGCCCACTCAGCCTCTTCGCAGCTACCCATTCTGTTCACGGCATGGCTGGGGGGCAGAGACTAGAGGTCAGCTGACTGGTGAGGAATGTGAAGTGGGAGGGGCTGGAGGAGACCCTATCTCTTGATTTCGACATGGGTGTCACTGCTACGAGACACCACAGAGCTGGAGACACAGATAAGCCTGAGACACAGTGAGTAACTCTACCTGTGATTAGAGTGGTTATTAAAAGTCCCCACTACAGAGCACCTAAGTTGGCTGATCAGAACTCCCAGCACTGCCACTCATCCCATTCTCCTCCCCCCCCCCTCCACCAAGAAGTAAGAGAAGGAATAAAAATAGGGAATCCCCCCCCCCCCCCTCCACCAAGAAGTAAGAGAAGGAATAAAAATAGGGAATACATGGAAGGGAGAGTAAAAGAGGGGGATGAACAAAGAAAAAGGGAGAGATAGAATATGAGAACAAGAAAGACGGCTAGAGAGATGGATGGGGGGGAAAAACAAGAAATTAGGATAGAGCGAGATAAAAGGGAAAGAGGAGAATAAAGAGAGTGTGATACATCCTAAAATGTACCATAAGAGGTTTTAATACTGTACGAGTGGAAGGGACTCGGGGAGCGCTAAATGTCCGTGGGTTAGGGGCGCAAATTACTTGTCTTGCCTTGGGTGCTGACAACCCACTCTAAAAAATAATTTTACTGTTGGGAGTCCCCACAATTTGGGAAATTTTATCAAGGGGTCATGGCACTAGAAGGGTTGAGAACCACTGCTTTAAAGGTTCTTTTGGCAGAATAGACACAAATTCCCATGGATCTTGTGGAAGAGTGAATACCCTCAAAAAATGGGAGGGAGGGTAACTCCATGTATGGTTTTGGAATGGGATGTCCCAGCAATAGCTGTGATGGTCCATTGTCCACAAGCTTTTGACCATATAGTGTCTCTCGCTCTCTCTCATGCCCATGGTGACACTTGATGTATAAAAAGTTGAATTATTTTTTCTGTGAAGTATCTATATGGTATTGGAGGCTTTTTAAAAAGTAACTGTTGTGCTTTTATTTTTTAGATTGAAAGAAGGCTTGACAATGTTCGGTTGGTGTGCCACAATTCCCACAAAAGGCTCCTTGGCTGTTTGCAGGGACAGCCCGGCACTGATCCTGATAGGAGATATGTAAGTTTTTGCTCCAATTTAATGACTGAATAGACAATCTAGTTGTGTATTTTAGAACCTAATAAAATCTCAAGACTGACATCACTGCAGTGTGAGTACTGAGATGCAGAAATGACTCTAAGTTCAGACTTGTGTAGACTAACTAAGCTTTCTTTACTCAAATTTGAAGCAGCCAGGTAATGTCTTACCATTAACATAAACAGTGTAGTGGTGTTAAGCTTTAGGGCCCCTTTCACACGAACGGACCGTCTTTCTTCCATCTGTCAATGGACGACAATGCATTCCTATGGGCAAATGGATGACCATCCGTTAACCTCCGCTTCCGATTTTATCCCTTTTTTTTTTTTAACGTACAAGGATACGTCGAGATCCGTGAAAACTGATATTAACTGACAATGTTCGTCAACGTCCGATCAGTTAAGGTCCATTTTGAAGAAATATTTTTTTTTTTTTGCTTATATGTGAACTCAACCTATGACCCAGGCAGTAGTTGGACAATAGGAAGTACATTGGAAGTACATCCCCGAGGAGAACCGCGGCCAGAGATGTCTCCCAGGAGCAGCTCCTAGTCGCATTCTTTTTCTTGCTCCACTTTCTCCACAAATAGGCAAATATGACAAACAATGTCACGCTGTCCCAAAAATTGTTGGAATCCATCGCACAACGCAGATAGTGCACAAAAGGACAAAGGAAGGACACAGCAAGGACAAGTCACTCACTGAAAACTGCAATGCAGCACGGGAGGAGCAATGCTTTCTGGGTAATGTCATCAAAGCCACAGAAACTGCTGTAAACGGATGCAAAAACGGATGTAAATGGGTAAATTAACGGATGTTAACGGAACGGAAGACGGATGAAAACAGAGATTAACAGAACGGAAGACGGATGAAGCAACGGATAAGAACTGTTACGTTTTTAACGTGGCTAAACTGCTGGTGCCCGTGTGAATGAGGCCTAAGAGATGGTGTTTTTGTGGGAATATTATGTGCTTTTCGGATTCTTCCTGTTTCAATTGGTTGCAAAAGCTGGTCAAATGCAACAAGCTCATGCGTTTTGTGTGCTGCTGCTTTCAAACAATCGCCTGTCTACCTGGGCCCTTTAACGTTAAAGCTGAACCCCGGGCAGACAGCTGGATACATATAAAAATACATATTTAGGAGCTGTTTTACTTGCCACGGGATTTGTATTTCTGCCCATCAAATCTTGAGATTTACACAGCCCCTTGCACAGCCAAATTAACTACACCACTTAAAGGGTAGCTCCAGTTTTGGAAAAAAAAAAAAATGGCAAATAAAAAAATACAGCATATACAATTGCTACAAAAGACATATTTTAATTGAATGTTATCAAAAATTACCTTTTCTTTTCAACCTGCAGCGCTGTAATTTTCTGTAAAATGCAATATGGCAACCTGGAGGTGTTCTGTAAAAAAGATGGTGTACAGAACGCCCCCTAGAAATGTCATTTTCTACTTGTGTGATTGGCTTTAGGGATGAGCTCCGGCGTGTTCGCATAGTACACGTGCAGAGCCCACCAGGATGTCGGCACCGCGCTGTGCTAATGACAGGCAGGGAGACATTTCCCGATCTCTGCAGCCGTGCATCGGGAAATGTCTCCCTGCCTGTCATTAGCGCAGCGCGATGCCGACATCCTGGCGGACTCTGTACGTGTTCAATGCGAACACGCCGGAGCTCATCCCTAATTGGCTTACTGATTTTCCCAGAAGTTTGCACTCAGATATATAAATCAGATTCTGGGTATCCCCAGCAACAAAAATTTCATTTTTTGATGAGATGCTCCCAAAGGGAAATCACATCTAAAGGGATGCAGACCCTGCCACTTTCCTCATTAAAACCCTGCAAGTGCAGCAGCTAAATGATCATTCTAAAATAACTCCCAGTCACATTTTATTTTGCACATGGACACAAACAGCTAATTCTTCAGAATAACAAAGTTAGGAATTTGCTACAAAGTTTGATAAAATCCCTTCAATGTACTTAGATAACCCAGAGGGGAATTATTATTTCTTTTCCTCAACAAAAGTGGAGTTACTCTTTAAGTTATGGAATGCATTGATGTCCTCTCTCCACTCTCAGCCTTCTGACTGGACAGATGAGAGCAGCAACAGATTGATGAAGTCCTCGTTCTGTCAACTTGGCAAAATCCTCCTTGCAACCTCCTCCTATCAGCATACTTGCTTACTATTACAATTGAATGCAGAATATCAGATTAACGCCTAGTCATTTTGCCAGTCTAAGCTCTGCTGTAAAGGGGATTGCTGAGAGTTCATAGCAAGTCCAATCCGGGAACTTTACACTAGTTCTAGTAAGAAATGCATTAGGTGATTTAGAACATGTACTCGGAGCTGCATTCATTTACAGCTTTTATTTCTGCTTGGATCTTGGGTTTGATGGTGGCTTACCCACCAGTCTGACCGGGGGGGGGGGGGGGGGGGCTGGCATTTTTCTTTCAATTTGAAGAAGAAAATTTTGTAAAAAATAGTTTGCAACATGGCAAAATAAAATACCATGGGGTTGATTTACTAAAACTGGAGAGTGCAAGATCTGGTGCAGCTCTGCATGGTAGCCAATCAGCTTTTAACGTCAGCTTGTCTAATTCAGCTTTGACAAAACCTGGATGCTGATTGGTTTCTATGCAAAGCTGCACCAGATTTTGCACTCTCCAGTTTCAGTAAATCAACCATTATATCTCTATGTACGTGCGTTTTTTAGATGCCTTTTTTGCCATAATAGCAAGGGTTCTTCTCAAGCAACTTCTTCTCTGCACAGGCTGCAGAGGAGGCGGAGAGGCAAAGCCACAGAATGCTGGATGTTGAAGTCTTCATGCACCTGGTCAGCGCGTCCCTCCCGCCACCAATACAATGATCACCCAAACAATCATATGGCGTGGGAGGAAGTGTTAGATAGTTAGGATGTTTTACCCCCTTTGCAACTTTTGCAAACAACAGACACGGGACGCAGAACACTCAGAGGAGGACGCCTAATGATGTCATAGAGATATTGCTTGCAATTGGCCAAAACAAAAAAAAATATCATAAACACATCAATAAAGGCATCAAAAGCATATGAAAAACACAGATTGACAAATGTGAACCTAGATTTATTCTGACTACAATAGACTATTTTAAGTGGATCTTTGCTGCTTCTAAGAACAACCAGCTAAAAATGCAATTTAATTCATTTTTAAAATTTAAAGCAAACTCCCCAATCCCTCCATATCTCCATGCTTTGTTTTGCTGAGAAATCACTTTGAAAAACACCCCCTAGCATATCTTGAGTAAGGGCAAGATTCATGTAGCATTTACTTCCAGGAATCCTTCTGCCTTTAGCTCAAGCATGTAAGCAGGCAGGCGTGCTTAGCTGAGAAAACTCCATCCTCCCGTCCTGAAGAGTCCCCAGATGTAGGACATCATTTGCCTGGAAGTCAGGAAGTAACTAAAGAAATGTAATAAAGTTTAAACAAGTAAAGATGATCTACGTACCTATAAGGATTACAGATAGTCAATGTTGATTGAGAGAGTGACGTTCCACTTTAAAGCTGATTAAGTATTGGTTGCTAGGGTTTATTCTGCATGTGGTTTTGCATCCAAAGGTATGGAATTCTTTGTGTTTGGGATTAACCTTGTGTTTCTCTTGCAGAAAAAGCTTCCTCTCATGGGTTATTCCCAGTCTATGATGGAAGGATGTGCCCAGCTTAGCGATGAAACCCTTTTAGGGTGAGTTCAAACTAATTTTGGTTCTGGTCCACAACAAACTTTTGTTAAAAAATGGTTTATATATAATTGTGCAGTTACGGCTTAGACATAAAGTGGAGCTGCATGTAAAACTGAGAGTTCTGGTTTGAGTTCAGTAGGCTTGGTCCCAAAGTGGGCATATGCATCTCTCCGGGCTCTGCTGGGTGATTTTGCCTAATTTCCAGAATACATGTGATGGACAAAGCAGTGATATTTAGCCAGTCTGATGTTACCTGCTAAACCAGGGGGTCTCCAAACTTTCTAAAGGGCTAGACTGTGGCCAGTGGGAGTGGAAATTTTACTGGCATCGGTGGGAGTAAACATCACATTTGGTATTAGGGGGAGGAATCATGCACCATTGTTGGGCGAGATGGAGCCCCATTTTTGGTGTCAGTTGGCAAAATAGTGTCTCATATAAGTGGAAAGTAGTGCCCCCAAGGGCTGGATAAAGGGCCGCAGTTTGGAGACCACTGTGCTAAACCATCTCTTCAGATGTAGTAGGAGGTACACAAAAATGCTGCACAACTCAGTTTGGTTTAACCATACCAGCGTTCTACTGGAGAGCAGTAAAGAAATGTGATGCCTAGTACACACGATCGGTTTTCCCAGCGTTAAAAAGTCAGCCGGGAAAACCGAGGGGAAAATCGAGAACCTGCTCGGTAGCTTAAACTGCCATGAGAGCTTTGGTCGGGAAACCCTGCCGTGTGTTTGCTCCACCGCAGTGTTTCCCATAGGTAAACTGCAGGCTTAAAAACAGCCGGGAATCCTGGCGGGAAAAAAGAGAACATGTTCTCATTTTTCCCGCTGGGATTCCCGGCGGTTTTTCTGTTGGGAAAACTGCGATGGAGCATACACACGGCCGGGATTCCCAGCCAAAAGCTCTCATGGCAGTTTTCCTGCCGGGAAAACCGGCCGTTGTACGAGGCATAAGGGGAATAAAACCTTGGAAAAAACATTTTGCATGGAGTTCTTCTTTAGGGCAGTTTACTGCCCTCAGTCTGTGTAATGAGGCTATAGTAGCATAACCAAGCTGCTCTGATTTACAGGAAGACGTTGTGCTCATGTGCAGAGGCAGAGCAGCGGCTGGCCCAGGAACTCTCCATTCATGAGATCCAGATTGAGAAAGATGTTCTGGAACCCCTAAACCAGATGACGGAGGTACACCATTCATACATTTGAGCCCCATTCATCTGTCTCTGATGGCTTATATTCTAGGACTTTAGAATGAAACCTTTTTCTTTCCATGTTTATGCAGTTTGATAACCTAAGCTCCATTTCAATTGTCCCCACAGGTAGAAATTCCTAACATTCAGAAGCAGAGGAAGCAGTTGGCCAAGCTGGTGTTAGATTGGGATTCTGCACGAGCAAGGTGAGGAAATAAGACTCAACAGAAAATATTCAGTGAACTCTCTCCTACTTTATGTGTAATTTCTTCAGCGTTTACAACGTTGTTATATTGCAGGGGTTCCAAAATATTCATTCTATGTAGTATTCCCTTTCTCTCATATTACTTTGCTGGCCACTAAATGCTTTTTTTATTACTCCAGTAATCTCTTCCTCGCTCTGTGTGCTGGGCGGATCTTTGCCCGCTCTGTGTGCTGGGCGGATCTTTGCCCGCTCTGTGTGCTGGGCGGATCTTTGCCCGCTCTGTGTGCTGGGCGGATCTTTGCCCGCTCTGTGTGCTGGGCGGATCCTTGCCCGCTCTGTGTGCTGGGCGGATCCTTGCCCGCTCTGTGTGCTGATTCAATCCCTATTCTCTGCCGATTCCTGATCTGTGTTAATCCCTACTGTCTGTGCTGCGCTTATTCCCACTCTGTGCTGCACTAATTCCCACTTTATCATGATACTATAATGACTCCTCAATCCTTTTTGTTTTACTACCCTGAGCCCTGGTGTTTTTTTTTTTGTTTTTTTTTAATATTGCAGCTCTGATCCCTAATCTCTTACTTATCATACTTTCTCAGATTGCTGCAGTGAACTGAACTGTTATGTTATATTGCGCTAATCCCTTTATATTTGTGCACTAATCCCCGCTCCATCCCATCGCTGCACTGATCCCTACCACCTTTTGCACAGTTCCTTTACTATGCAGATCCCTATTCACCCTTCACCGAACCTTCAATGCAAGGGTCCTTTCCCACTACAGGCAGTCCCCGAGTTACGAACACCCGAATTACGAACGATTCCTACTTATAAACAGACCTCAATGCTGCCTGCTTGTGCTCCACGCTGGTCCTGGATACCTCCGAGCAGCTATCTTGCAGCGCCTGACACATCCCATACTGCAGTACGACATGTACTGCATGCCCGGAACATCCCACATCCCTGCACAGGCTGAAGGTACACTTAGAAATGCAGTGTTTCCGACTTGCACACAAATTCCACTTAAGAACAAACCTACAGTCCCTATTGTGTTCGTAACCCGGGGACTGCCTTACACTTATACTTTCACTTCTTATATAATGAATGAACTTTATCCTGACGCTATATTCACAATTGTAAAATAAATACAATGTACCATATGCTACACAGTGCTTCACCTTAAATATTCTGCAAATTTTTGTGCTCGCAGGTATAACCAGACCCAAAAATCTTCCACCACAAATTTCCAGATGCAGCCTGGCAAAATGGACTCTCTGAAAGAAGAGATGGACGAGGCGGCCAACAAAGTGGAACAATGCAAGGTGCGCGTACGGCAGAGACTGCGGGCAGGGGGGTGTACACCTTGGTATACCTTGATAACAGTAACATTGGGTGTACAGCATTTATTTCTGTTTTATACTGACAGATCCTATATGTGAATGTTTTTAGAAGAAGGAATCATGTGAGGGAATAAATGGTTTCAACATAAACAGGAACTAAAGATTAGTTGTAGATGAACAACCATGATAACTCAGATCTTTCTTTGTTTCCCCACCCCCCTCCCAGGATCAGCTAGCAGCCGACATGTACAATTTTGTATCCAAAGAGGGGGAGTATGGTCAGGTATTTGTCTCGGTAAGTTGAAGATTTTTTATCTTTAAAATAGAAATGGTGTTATACTGCATGTCCACATTTTTACCGATAATGTACACAAAGTGACAAAATGCTTTTTAATGCTGCTAAGGACCAAGGACCATTTGTGCTATGCAAGGTATACATATAAAAGCCAAAACTTACAGATGAACACTGATGTGCAGCCCAAAAAAATTAATTAATTTTGGGCTGAATCAGGAGCATTGTATAAAAATCCTGTCTAATCTTATGCTTTTATATATGCATTTATGTACGTTTGTTTTTTAAGAACAAGATAAGTATCTCTCTGAGTACAGATTGCCCTGTCCAATTAAAAAATATGTAGTGGTAAAAAAAGATGGCGATGGTAAATATGTAGTAGAAACCTACCTACAACCAGATGAAAGTAGATATCATTAGTTCATAAGAAAATATAACAATCTTTAAATGGCAACTCTGTATCAAACCAAGTTGGTGAAAGTGGAATTTATCTCCATAATAAGCTTGCCGTCTAAAGTGACTGTCTACCCCCAAAAAGAAGGTGCACACTTACCTATCCCACTGCGTTTTTGGCTCTGGTTCTTAACCCAAGAACTATTTTAATATATTATGGCTTACAAGACAGCAAAAAAATTATCTACAAACTGAAAAAAATAAAATGGCCATTTAGTACTGTACACTGGAGGGGGGCATTACAAAGAGAGGGGGAAAAAAAAAAGGGTGGAACGCGCTTTAAATGTCGTGGCTGTATCAGTTTTTTTGTGTTTTTTTTTTTTTATGGACCAAAATACAACAGGAATAATACAGATAGATCCTGATACAAAACCAGTATCCTTGTATCTGTATGTGAACTGCAAAACACACACTCCTACGTAATGGGGAAAAGGAGAGGGAGAGAGGTTAGTAGTCCAAATCAGAAGAGCAGCCTAAGATAACAATACAGTTGCTCCATTGATACGGTACAGTGGGTAAGCTTTGTTACCCTGGGATAGGAAACCTTTTACTAGAAGGATTGCCAGGTGAATGAAAAAAAAATGTGAATGCAGCCACCACATCTAAGGACTGATAAGCCACAATATATTTCATTTTTGTTTTTGGGTTTAGATATACTTTAAAGTCGGTTCTTCACCCTGTTTAAAAGAAAAAAAATAAGTCTGCAGCTTCAAAAACTGTAGCTGCTGACTTTAAAAAAAAAATAAGACACTCACCTGTCCAGGGGTCCAGCGCCATCCTCACCTGAACAGGTTCTTTACCAATCTTCGGGTCCCTGGTGCCAGCATGTTTACTGTGGGCAGCCAGCTGTGACTCCTTGCGGTTTCACAGCCAGCTGCCCATGTGCATGCCATGCTGCGCTTTGTGACTGGTCCCGAAGCCTTCTGGGACATGTGACATATCCCAGAAGGTTGCAGGCAGAAGGTGAGAAGAACTTCCGGTGCATGCGCCGCGGGAATCCAACTAGAAGTGGGAGCAGGTTCCCGCTCCTCCAACCCCCCCCCCCCCCCAACCACAAGGAGGTGAGGAGAGCATAAAGCAGAGCTTCCTCTTTATGGTGATGTTCCGCTTTAAGGTCTATGCTGACAGATGCCTTGAACTCTGCTGCAGGGTGGGAAAAGTGTCTTCAGCCCTGTGTAAGCTAAAAGACTCCAGACTTCTCTTTATCAATTGACAACAAGCCTTTCTAGACATCTGTCAGCCATTTTCATTCTGGCCCTTATCGACTAAGGTAACCCATAGGAAACATATTTATTTTGTCATTGTTCTGATTTTTGCAAAATAGGAAAATGCATTAGCTTGCAATTGGTTACTGTACATTGTTGATAGTATGAAGAAAAGTCCCAACGTTTTATATTTCTCTGTATATTTATTTTAGCTATCACATTGGAGTTTGCCATTGTCAGTTTATCATGCCATTTGCGCACACATGCTCATGATGTCTCACCTGTGTACTCATTGTGGCTTTGTTTTCTGTGTTGGGTTCTGTCTTCAGTTATTAGAGGCACAAGCAGATTACCATAGAAAAGCACTAGCTGTCTTAGAAAAGGCACTGCCCGAAATCCAGGCCCAGCAAGGTAATGAAATGCAAACACCCCTGGCTTTCCTGCACTGCTACCAACTCTGACTGTCTTCTCACACAGTGCCTTGTGTGTGCTTCTGTCTGCGGCCTACAGGGGGCAGTGTCTAAAACCCTGGCTGACCTCTACTTCCTGCTTAACTCTCACTCAGCAGTCTCCACTGCTCTGCTAGTGTTCTTCTACCACCTTTCTGATTTTAACATAAACGTGGTCTTACTGTTATAACCATTCATAGATTATTTTTTTTATTAATCCTTTTTGCTAATCGTATCTTTGTTGAAGGATGTGTTTCTATAAAATGTACCCAAAAAGGGTTACTTTTTCTTTTCCAAAGTTTTTATTGAAATTATCAAATAAAAGTACAATAAATTTAACTTTTATCATTGCATTTCAGAAAAAAGTACAATAAACAACATTAGTTATTGCATTGAAAGTGAAAGCATAAAATCAGTACGTATTTAAATCCTAGGGGGTTCAGTCATGTAGCCAGGTAAGAGTTGTGCATTTGAGTTACCACGTTGCATCATTCAATCATTCGAGTCAAAAAACAAATCAGGCTTAGAACCCTCTAACTTAACTTCCACGAAGCCTCAAGGACTGATCTGAAATTAACATATTCAAACCATAAGAAAAAAAGAAAGAGAATCAAAGATAGTAAAGGAAAAGAGAAAAAAAAAAGGGGGGGGTGCACTCCAGTTTTAGAAGAGGATTACTTGATGTCAGTTCAGAGTATTACGTAGTTGTAAGATATTTAATCCAGGGATCCCAAATCAAATTAAACCAAGCAATTTTATCATCCCTAAGAGCCGACAGTCGTTCATTCACCATTATCCAAGATAGTTTGGTTTTCAATAGGCAAAACGGAACTGTAGAGGATTTCCATGATTTGGCAATGGACATCCTTGCAGCGACAAATATAAAAGCTATCAGTTTTTTCATTTGTTTCGATGTCCCTTCCACTGGGTGCCCCGGTAGTGCATTCAGAGGTGATTTGATGAGGTTCACTTGGGTCAAGAATATATAAAATTATATGTACGTATCCAGAATCTCCTCACTTTCTGACAAGTCCACCAAGTGTGGTACATAGTGCCTTCTGTATTACATCCCCTAAAGCATCGTGAGGACGACCCCGGGACAAAAGAAGCTACTCGCACTGGGACCATGTACCAACTTAGCAAGACCTTGTAATTTGCCCCTATCAAGGAGGTGTTAATAAGTGACTTGGATGCACTCTGGATCGATTTACTCCATTCCACAGTTTCCAAAGAAATACCAATATCTTGTTTCCATTTCTGCATGTAGAATAGTTTTTGAGAGGTAGAGGACAAGAGGTTACTTTTCAAATTGGGGTTGTCAGTGCGTGCTGATTTCAAGCCAACTGTACTGCTTTAGATTAGGCACTTATGTCTCGTTTATGCCCAAGAAGCCGGTCTGTGTACTCCAGGAGCCCCTCGAAAACAGACAAACACAGACTCACCAAGCTAGGTCAAGGTTGCTGCTACTGCCTGTACACCACGGAGAAAACCTCAACGGCCAGTAAAAGTGCTCTTATTGGTTTGTAAGTAATGGGTTAAGGCAGGTTAGAGCTGCTAAGTCTGGTAAGTTGAATCCTCTAATCCACACCTAGGGTTAGGGGTTTCTGATTATCGAATGGCTTTTAAAATGACAAACCTTAAAGTGACACTGGGGCACTTTTTAGGCATTACATACAGTACCAGTAGTAAGAGGCTCTATACTTGCCTTTCTGCTTGGCCATTTGTTGCCTCTTTGCTTCTGGTTGGCCACTACAAGAGAGAAAGATCTCCGCACTCTGTTAAAGACGTTCTTTAATGAAAAATAAAATCCACAGCACAGCATACAAAACTTAAAATGAAAACAGGGTGTTTAATCGGCTAGATGGGTCAAATGCCTGTTTACCACAACAAATGCAATGGTTCATCCTGCAGTAGCACCGAAGAGGTGGTGTTTTAACAAATGAGCCACTTGAAGAGCAACTTTACTCAAAATTTTTAACTTGGAGGAACCAATAAAATAACTTTCAGGTCTCCCCTACCAATAATTACTACATCTACAGCTAATGATACATTAGTGTGATACCATTCGCTGTAGATGTAATTATTGGCCGGGGTTGCTTGAGACCTGAAAGTTATTTTAATGGTGCTTCTTAGTGTGAGGAATGCCCCCCTTACTGATAGCTAAAAAGATCATTGGTGTCAGTGGTTGCATATCTGAGGGGCAGAGTTTACTCATTGCCCAAGGAACCTAGCAACCTTTTAACGGAACCCTAGTTGAATAAGGCTGGCTTTTATTATAGATATGTAAGTGACTCTCACCAGCGGGTAATCGCAAGAATTTGATTAGATTAAATATGATGTTCCGCACTAAGATGGTATAATAGCTGCTGCCCACCCCAGCTAAACTCACATGTGTGAGATCAGTAGAGCATTATAAGAGAATAAGGGGGTGAAGTGGCACTGCTTTAGTGCTTATTGTGTAATGTAAAAATAAAATACATTTATAGTGTAATGTCACTTTAAGTAGTGAGGACACACTAATGTGTAAGTGTGTGAAGTGTGCAGACACAACTCTGTCTATTAAAATCAATGACATAAGTATAAACAAATACAGTAAAACCTTGGATTGCAAGCATAATTTGTTCCAGACACATGCTTGTAATCCAAAGCACTTGTATATCAAAACGAATTTCCCCATAAGAAATAATGGAAACTCAAATGATTCATCCTGCAACCATTTTTTCATAAGACCTTCAGTTTATAGTCCATATAAAAAGTTTATAGTAATGTGACCAGGTTGTATACCCATAAAATTTCCATCCACAAGGGCATTAGAAGCAAAATCCATCAGGAGCTACAAGTGTAGCAATATGATGCTAAATGTTGTACCTTCATTAAATGTAACCATATTGCTACACTTACAGGCGCCTCTCTTCTCTTTTATACTCAGTTGTGACATGACGCTACTCTTTTATATCAAGATATCACTTATATATCAAGTCAAAAGTTATTAAAATGTTTTGCTTGTCTTGCAAAACGCTCTCAAACCAAGGTTTGACTGTAAAGTGCTCAAGAGCTAGTAGTGTGAATCAACAAAATGTCAGTTTCTTGGAAAATATTCAATATATAAACAAATGAATATATCAGCAAAGAATCATAGTTCATAAATTCACATAAGTGATCATCTAAACAAAAGTGGCTGGTGCTTGAGTGAATACTTGTGATCAATAAAAAAAATCAGTGAATCTTCACGTGTGCTCCCCCCCCCCCCCCTCAGGTCCGTACTCACCAAAAAAAGATGTACCCCTGCAGGGGTGAGAAGCCTCATAATGGAGTCAGCTCTTTGTCCTGTACCCCCCTCCTCGTCATCCATGGTCGTTGGGTACAATCGCGTAAATCCATATTGTCCAATTTATTAGGTAAAAAGTTACTGAAAAGCACTTTTCAAATAGTGCTACAATACAATTATACAGCTGTACAGTATAACGATTTGTCTGGGACGCCTTGCGTTCCACAGACCAGAAACTCCAAACCCTTCCAGTTTGTGGAACGCAAGGCGTCCCAGACAAAGTTAAACAGCTGTATATTGCTTTGTACAACTATTGAGAGTGCTTTTTAGTAACTTTTTACCTAATAAATTGGACCATGCGGATTTACACGATAGGATGTCCTCTTTACCCATTCATATGTGATTGTACCCAACGACCGTGGATGACAAGGAAGGGGGGGTACAGGACAGAGAGCTGACTCCATTGTGAGGCTTTTCACCCCTGCAGGGGTACATCTTTTTGGAGAGTGTGGACCTGAGGGGGAGCACACGTGAAGATTCACTGTTTTTTTTTATTTTTATTTATCACAAGTATTCACTCAAGCACCAGCCACTTTTTTGAAGATGATCACTTATGTGAATTTATGAACTATGATTCTTTGCTGATATATTTGTTTATTTATATATATATATATATATATATATATATATTGAATATTTTCCAAGAAACTGACATTTTGTTGATTCGCACTACTAGCACTTTATACTTACGGTATGTCATTATTGATGTTAATCGATAGTAAAGTTGTGCCTGCACACTTCACACCTTCACACATTAGTGTGTCCTCGCTACTTAAAGTGACATTACACTATAAATGTATTTATTTTATTTTTACATTGCACAATAAGCACCAACGCAGCGCTTATTCTTCTCTAAATCACAAGAATTTGAATCTGCACTGCAATTTTAATAGTAGCCAAACCTTTCCCTTGCCCCATAGAATAAGGTAGTGTTTTTCATTGTTTACTTGTACTTATGCTGACTGTCAGGGCATCACAGGCCATTTTCTGCCTGGGTTCAGTAAATTTAAAAGACTGTCAGTGTGAGAAGCACTGCAGCAGCAAGCAAGCTCGTTAGTTCTCTTGTTCCTGGCAGAGAAACACAGCAGCTATACAGGGACGTAAGACTCCATGTGGTTGGACTGGGTACTTCTTGAAGACATCCATGTTATGCATTGTTATGTGTTAAAAGTTGCATACTTAATGTATTTGCTAAACTGAACACGGTAGTATATGCATTTAGGTACCTTGTATTTTGTCTAAACAGTAAGTCTTCCAGGGGAAGTAATGCGGACAAAAAGAGATAAAAGAGCACCGCCGCCTGAGACAGGAGGCTCTAGCTGTGCTGACTCGGTACCTTCCTCTCCTGTGTTGCCAAATGCGCCTGTACAGGATGAGCCATTACCTCTGTCAGGTATGGCGGCTTCCCCAGTGAAGCCTGGGCCTGCATATGTCACTGAGGACACTTTATCAGCTGCCCTAAATAATCTGGAGGAGAAAATTGCTACCTTAATCGCTAAATCCTCTAAAAAGGACAATAAGCGAAGCAGATCTTCTCCAGTATTGGACCTCCCTTCAGAAGTACCTGAGGAGGAGGAGGATGAGGAGGAGGCTACATTAGCAGAGGATGAGGAGTCAGACGGATCAGGGATATCGGATGAGCCTTTTTCGGTATCCCAGATTTTAAAGTCACAGGTACAATGCTATGCAGGAGCCGTGCGATCTGCATTTAAGTTACCCTCTTTGGTGGTAACAGAATCACCTGTCTCCTCCCTAGGATCATTAAGATCCCTGCAAGGTGCATGCTCCTTCCCGGTTCATCCGTTACTAGAGGATCTAATGTACGCAGACTGGCAACATCCAGATAAGCGTTTTTCACCTCCAAAAAAGTTTAACATTCTTTATCCTATGGAGGAAAATTTTTTAAAGAAATGGAGCCTGCCTGCGGTAGATGCGGCTATTTCTTGTGTAAATAAAAACCTGACATGTCCAGTGGATAATGTACAAGTGTTTAAAGATCCTTCTGAGAAGAAGTTGGAATCCCTACTGAAATCCTCCTTCCTTTTGGCCGGCTCAATTATCCAACCTGCAGTAGCAGCAGTCGGTATGTGTCAGGTCGTCAGCCAACAGGTAAAGCAGGGGCTGAAGGAGCTGCCTTCAGAGCAGGCTAAAAATTGGGAGAATTTGCCTAAAGCCTTATGCTTCACAGTGGATGCCATGAGAGATTCTATCATACAGGCATCACGCCTTACACTCCAGCTGGTACAGATGCGCAGAGTACTTTGGCTTAAGCATTGGTCAGCGGAAGCCCCATGCAAAAAGTTGTTGGCAAGTTTCCCGTTCCATGGCGAACGCCTTTTTGGGGAAGATTTAGAAAGATATATCCAAAAGATATCAAGTGGTAAAATGACACTTTTACCTGAGAAAAAGAAAAACAAGAGACCTTGTTTTAAACGCACTCTCTCCCCAGCTCCCGGGAAATCAGACTCCAGCCAGTGGCGACGGCCTTTTCAGCCGCCCACAAAAGCCAAAGAACAGGCTCAGAAGAACAAGAAGCCGTGGGGTTTAAGAGCTAATAAGCAAGCCCCCAAAACCTCTCATTGAAGGGGCGCCCCCGCTCGGCCGAGTGGGGGGAAGGCTTCGTCAGTTCTCAGCGACTTGGCGGACAGAAACCCAGGACAAATGGGTGGTGTCCACAATATCCTCAGGGTACAAACTGGAATTTCGAGAGATCCCATCTTCTCAATTCCGAAGTTAAAGACTCTCCAAGGATCCACAAAAAAGAGGATCCTTCTTCAAAGGTTTGAATCACTTAATAGCTCAAGGTGTGGTTACAGAGGTACCCCAAAAGGAACGAGGTTCAGGTTTTTACTCAAACCTCTTTGTGATTCCAAAACCGAACGGAGAAGTCAGACCCATCCTGGATCTAAAATCTCTAAACCGGTTTCTGAACGTTCGCCATTTTCGAATGGAAACGATTCGATCCGTGGTCGCTACTTTAAAAGGCGGAGAATTCATGGCGTCCATAGATATCAAAGACGCATATCTACACATACCAATCCTCCCCGTTCACCAAAGATTCCTAAGGGGATGGATTATAAACTTACAAAAATCCTCTCTCCAGGCCCAAAGAAGGATAGTGTACCTGGGCATGATCATAGATACAGCCCAAAACAGGGTATACCTGCCAGAGCCAAAGATACAGTCTCTGAAAGACCTGATCCACAAGGTCAAAGCAAACAAGAGGCCGTCTATTCGCCTTTGCATGAGACTATTGGGAAAGATGGTAGCCTCCTTCGAGGCGGTCCCTTACGCCCAGTTTCATTCGAGACTACTGCAAGGCAATATTTTAGCCTCCTGGAACAGAAAGAGCCAAGCTCTGGATATACCCATGCGCCTGTCCTCACAAGTACGCCACAGCTTCAATTGGTGGCTAGAAGCCAAGAATTTACGGAAGGGAAAGTGCTTCCTCCCAGCAGCCTGGAAGGTGGTGTCTACGGATGCCAGCCTATCGGGCTGGGGTGCAGTATTCGAGGAGGCTTCTACCCAGGGAACCTGAGCCAAGACTCAGGGGATCCTGCCCATCAACGTGCTAGAGATCCGGGCAGTATATCTAGCCCTCAAAACCTGGACATACAGGTTACAGGGCTACCCAGTTCGGGTTCAATCCGACAATGCTACTGCAGTAGCTTACATCAATCACCAAGGAGGCACCCGCAGTCGGGCAGCCCAAAGAGAGGTGAACCGGATCTTGGCATGGGCAGAAGAGCATGTACCTTGCATCTCTGCAATCTTCATTCCAGGGATAGAAAACTGGCAAGCAGACTACCTGAGTCGTCAGCAGCTGCTACCAGGAGAGTGGTCTCTTCACCCAGAGATCTTTCAGGCCATATGTCTGAGATGGGGAAACCCAGATGTAGACCTGCTAGCTTCCAGGTTCAACAAGAAATTGGACAACTTTGTGTCCAGAACGAGAGATCCTCTAGCCTACGGGACAGACGCTCTAATAACTCCATGGAATCAGTTCTCACTGATCTATGCATTCCCTCCGATCCCTCTTCTACAAAGACTGCTTCGCAGGATCAAGGAGGAGGGAATACCAGTAATCCTAGTGGCCCCAAACTGGCCCAGGAGGCCTTGGTACGCCGAGATCGTAAAAATGGCGATAGGAAGGCCCTGGAAGCTTCCACTTCGACACGACCTGTTGTCACAGGGTCCAGTATTCCACCCTTCCTTACAAAGGCTAAATTTGACGGCCTGGCTGCTGAGACCCACATTTTGAAAAAGAGAGGGGTCTCTGGTCCGGCTCTTTCTACGCTCATTAATGCTAGAAAGCCAGCCTCCAGACTCATCTATCATAGAGTCTGGAAAGCATACGTTTCCTGGTGTGAATCCAGAAGTTGGAATCCTCTGAAATATGAAATAAGCAGGATTCTTGCTTTTTACCAGTTAGGAGTGGATATGAAATTAGCCCTTAGCACCATCAAAGGGCAAATATCGGCTCTATCAGTCTTCTTTCAGAGACCATTGGTATCTCACTCCCTAGTTCGGACATTCATTCAGGGGGTACTGAGGATAAATCCTCCAGTTAGGTCTCCCTTGTGTCCATGGGATTTGAATTTGGTATTGTCAGTGTTGCAAAAGCAACCTTTTGAACCTATTCGCCATATTCCTTTAATTATATTGAGTAGGAAGTTGGCCTTTCTGATTGCTATAGCTTCTGCTAGGAGAGTATCAGAGCTAGCAGCTCTTTCTTGTAAAGAGCCTTATCTAATTTGTCACAAGGACAAAATCGTACTACGACCCCATCCGGCTTTTCTGCCTAAGGTGGTGTCGGCTTTTCACTTGAATCAAGACATTGTTCTGCCTTCCTTTTTTCCAAACCCGCGGACGGCGGGGGAAAAATTATTACACTCTCTAGATCTAGTGAGAGCGGTAAGGGTGTATCTGCAAGCAACCGCTCAGATACGTAAAACAGATGTTTTGTTTATTTTACCAGATGGTCCCAAGAAGGGCCAAGCGGTATCAAAATCCACCATTTCCAGGTGGATTAGACAAGTAATTGTTCAAGCTTATGGTTTAAAGAACAGGACTCCTCCTTTTCCTGTTAAGGCGCACTCTACCAGGGCGATAAGTGCTTCATGGGCAGTGCACCACCAGGCTTCGATGGCTCAGATCTGTAAAGCTGCAACTTGGTCTTCAGTCCATACATTTTCCAAATTCTATCAAATAGATGTGAAAGGACATGAGGATTCCGCCTTCGGGCGAAGTGTGCTGCAGGCAGCAGTATAGGGCTTCTGGTCCGCAAGCGGCCTGTTTGATCTGTGTTTCCCCCCCTTCATATGAGCATTGCTCTGGGACGTCCCATTATGTAATGACTAGCTCTGTGTCCCGTGGTGTACGATAAAGAAAGTAGGATTTTTATAACAGCTTACCTGTAAAATCCTTTTCTTGGAGTACACCACGGGACACAGAGGTCCCCCCCTTCTTATGGGAACCTTACTGCTTTGCTACAAAACTGAGGTACTTCCCTGATGGGAGGGGTTATATGGAGGGGAACTGTCTTCCATTGGTTGTGCCAGTGTCCAATCACCGCTGGTGACCCTTAACCCATTATGTAATGACTAGCTCTGTGTCCCGTGGTGTACTCCAAGAAAAGGATTTTACAGGTAAGCTGTTATAAAAATCCTACTATAATGTCTGGGGCCCCTTCTGTTGAAAATGTCACTACCTCTTAGTATGTGTAAAGAAAAGGAGTGTGATTTTTATACTTCACTTACTTTGTCTTCTGCGGCACCTTGGCGAAAATGACATCACACTCATACCAGAGAGATTCTGGGGAATATAGAGCAGCACAATCATCGAGAGAGGCCTCTCTAGCAATGAATTTGCTTGCACTGCCTTCCACCGGCAGACTCCCCAGAAGTACAGGAACGTCGCACCCAGTGATGCAGAAGACGACGGTCATATAAATGTAAATCTCTCCTTATTTCTTTTTGCACATACTAAACTAGTGACGGTTACAGGGATTTTATTAGCAGATCTTGCATTTAACTGCTGACCTGACAGACCACAGCAACATGTGCATAATAGGATAGGAACTTTATGGTGCTGAATTCCAGAAGGCTGTGGTAGAAGCAATATTGCTGGCGCTGATTAACCTATGTTGGTGGCTGTATTCCCAAGGCAGTCTAGGGTTTTAGCAAACTAATTCTGGGCCGATTTTGGTTCGGGGCATTTCTCTGTCTATGATATTGCCAATTCTTTTCATTTACCCCTCTCTTTGCTTTCTTGTTTCTTCTGGCTTTTAAAATGTTTCCTTATCACGTGGTCCCTCTTGTTTCAGACAAGTGGACGGAGAAGCCAGCATTTGGAACGGCTTTAGAAGAACACTTGAAGCGCAGCTCACGGGAGATCGCACTTCCCATTGAAGCCTGTGTGATGATGCTGCTTGAAACGGGGATGAAGGAGGAGGTAGACAATTCCTGACGTATCTTATCACCGCATTTCCTTCACCGAACATCAGTCTGACACATTGCTTGTTGCTGCATGGGAGATTGTAATTGGCAGATTATCTGCCTGTAGACATTAGATGGCGAATGAGTCAATCCAAATAATGGTTGTTATATAAATATACACTATAGCTTCAGCTGCGTGTCCACATCTATTTAGAAAGCAGACAACCCTAGAGCAAGTCTTATGGGGGAATATTGTGAATACCAGGGGTAAATCTCAGCCAATAAATTATTATCCTGATGGTGGCAGCAGTGGTCACATACTGCCTGTAGACATGCAATAATTTCTGATGCATCTTGTAAGCTCATCAGTCGAATGATAATCTGGACCAGGGGTCTTGAATTAAAATTTATAGAGGTCCAGTCAATAAAATCTTTTGGCAGAGGTCTAAATCTAATGTTTGTACTATAACACATCACAGCCCTCCCTGTACATCAGTGTATTTAGCCTACCCTTCACATCATAGCCTCCATTATCCTCTGCTCCCCATTTGCATCACAACCCCCCTTAACATCACAGTTTCCCCCTTTAAATCGGTGTTCATAGTGCCCCTTTACATCACAGTCCCCTCTTTAAAGCAGTTCACATTACAGTGCCCCCTTACGTCGCAGTGCCCCTTACATGCAGTGCCCCTTACTTGCAGTGCCCCTTACTTTCAGTGCCCCTTTGCGTCGCAGTGCCCCTTACATCATACTGGCCCTCCACATCAGGGTGCCCCTTACATCATACTGGCCCTCCACATCAGGGTGCCCCTTACATCATACTGGCCCTCCACATCAGGGTGCCCCTTACATCATACTGGCCCTCCACAGCAGGGTGCCCCTTGCATCATACTGGCCCTCCACAGCAGGGTGCCCCTTGCATCATACTGGCCCTCCACAGCAGAGTTCCCCTTGCATCATACTGGCCCTCCACAGCAGAGTGCCCCTTGCATCATACTGGCCCTCCACAGCAGAGTGCCCCTTGCATCATACTGGCCCTCCACAGCAGAGTGCCCCTTGCATCATACTGGCCCTCCACAGCAGAGTGCCCCTTGCATCATACTGGCCCTCCACAGCAGAGTGCCCCTTGCATCATACTGGCCCTCCACAGCAGAGTGCCCCTTGCATCATACTGGCCCTCCACAGCAGAGTGCCCCTTGCATCATACGCCTCACCTGCACTGTCCTACTTTTGGCAGGGTAGAGGTACTTATCAGCTGTATTGGCTCTCCCGAGTCTCCTGCCTAGCCACTGCTGTCATCCTTACAGCAGGGCAGGATGTTGGAGGAGCTGCAGATCAGGACGGAGGGCGGGAGCCGCCCAACTCATTATGTTAACAAGCGGGTGATTACCCTTATATAAAAAAAGACTCCCGCTCTTCGTCCTGATCTGCAGCACCTCCTGCCTCCTCCTGCAGTGAGGATGACCGCAGTGGACGGGCTGGAGACATGGGAGAGCTCACACAGCTGATAAGTGGAGGCCGTGGTCAACAACTGCCGTCCGCTATTTAGTGATCCCTGATCTAGACATTTATTTAACTGTAGAATTGTTTAAAATCTGGTAATGACAATGAAAACCATACACAGATCAGACTCACTCAGCACTTGGTTGTCCACCAATCACTTTTATACCGTGTTCCAGAGCAATAAGATAACGGTGACCAACTTCTCTGGTGATACCACGATGTTGCTGGGTGCTACAGCTGAACATTAGTAAGCAATCACTAAAATTATCTCATTAATCATCACATTTATTTCTGTGACAGGGATTGTTCAGGATTGCGGCTGGAGCCTCCAAGCTTAAGAAGCTGAAAGCAGCTCTGGACTGTTCCACCTCCCAGCTAGAGGAGTTTTATTCGGACCCACACGCTGTAGCAGGTGAGCTGGGAAATCACATTTTACAATTAATTGTGGTGACAGCCTACTACCTGGCAAGCAGGTCTTATTTTCTTCCTGTTGTCATTTTTACCCGAATAGTTAAATCGATTACACACTCTGCGCTTTTCAGCACCAGGTGTCTGCGGATTCCTGGCTGCTGAGACTGTATAAAGTACACAAAGTGCATCCAGCCACAGGCCATCATTGGCTGTGCAAACAGTTCTGAATAGCTGTGGTCACTTACAGCCGGTCATTGCATTGTACAGGCTCAATGGCTGCAGCTCTTTGCATACATCTGTGATCTCCAGTTGCAGATTCCTGACACTGGAAAGCACAGCATGTGTAATTGCCCATGCGAATAAAGCCTAGTACACACGGCCGAGATTCTCGTCAGGAAAAAACCCATCGAGATTCCTGGCAATTTTTCTTGCCGGCAGAGTGTACACACGTACAATTCAAAAGAACCATCGTTCTTTTGAATGGCACGAACGCGGTGACGTCATCGACTACGACGAGCATGCGCTCGTCACATTCGATGCCGTCGCCACCATCTTGCTTCACCCTAACTATGCCTTGGAAGCTACCACGCATGCGTCAAAGTCATTTCGAGCATGCGCGGGTTTCCATGGAGGCAGGTAAGTATACACACACTCGGGTTTCTCGTCGAGAAACAGGCCGACAAGAATCCCGACGAGAAAATACAGAGCAGGATCTCTATTTTTCTCGTTGAGATTCTGGGCAGATTTTCAGACGAGAAACCTTAAAGCCTCGTACACACGGCCGGTTTTCTCGGCAAGAAAGCTCTCCCAGCAGTTTTCTTGTCGTTTCTTGCTGGGAAAACCATCCCTGTGTACGAGGCTTTACATTTAATGGAATCCTCATTCTGATCTTTCAGGATGGATTAGTGTCTGGAATCCTCATCCTTCTGATGGCCCTTATGGATATACAGGCTACTGTGTCCTTTTTGAGCTTGCTAAAACCTTGTCTAGATATATTTCAGCATGAGAGGGAGGTTTCCAGTACAGAAACCTCTGATAAGAGGCTTTAGAACACACATTAGTAACAAAAGCTAATTTTAGGTACAGCAGATAATAAGAAGCTTGAACATCAGCAGAGAATTTTCAGACTTTGGCCCAGTTGCAACATTTTCTGGGGAGGAATAATAATTTTACTGAGGATTTTACTTTGGGTCCAGACTCTACTTTAAAGCAAATTTGAAGTGAAATAGTCCCATGAACTGCCTCTGGCATCAGACCGCATACTTGTATTTACAATGAGCTTCCTTCTTGCAACCACAGGTTACAGAAAATAAATTTGAATGATTCCCCCATCAACACAGTCAGTGCTGACAGGGGAATTCCTTCTGCCGAGCAATTGGAAGCCATCCCCATCAGGAGAAGACAGTGATTATTGCTAGCGGCTATAGCAGCCGCTAGCAATAATCACAAGTGAATCAGGCAGGCTGGTTGTGTACCCAAGCTGATTGATCGGTCAACTTGGTCACATTCAGCCTGCTCGTACACAATTCGCACCTTGGCCGGATCCTGCTGAACTTGCCAGGATTTGAACCGACTATGGCCAGCCTAAGCCTTTTGTATGTCCATAACTGTGATGGGAATTCCTACTTGCCAATAGTAAGAGGTGGGACGGGATAGGGTCAGACACTCTGCCTGGGAATATTTTTGTACACTCCGTCTCCTGCGCTCAAATGTGGTGCTAGGGGTCTAACAGGCTCTTCACTCTTCAATTTTTTTTATTTGCAGCCCTCTTGGGACTATGGGTATCCCTTCCTATGCAGCGCTTCAAAATGACAAAAAAAAGGGTGCACCATAATACACTGTTTTATTCATAAATGTTATATTCACAAACAATGTTTCTTTCTCGTACATCACGGGACACAGAGCGACATAGTCATTACTAATGGGTTATATAGTTACCGTCAGGTGCTGGCACTGGCAACTTCCAAAACCGGAAGTGCCCTCCCCTATATAAGCCCCTCCCATCCGGGAGCACCTCAGTTTTTTGCCAGTGTCTAAGGTGTTGGCCAAGAAGAAACATGTGTTTTTCACTGAGCTTGCGTACAGGTTCTTTTGGGCCTCAGTAAGCTATTCCGGATCCGACCAAAAAAGCTTCATAGCTAAACGGTCGGTACCCGGGCCTTGCAAAGAGAAGAGCAAGGTTTTGCCTGTAATGCTTCTCTTAGGAGAGCTGGACCCTGGGATCCAGAGCTCTGGTCATACCCACGACCAAGATGTTTTCTGTGCAGGGTGCTATACAGGTCCAGGGGAGTGGAATCCTTGGGAACCCGGTCCCTGAAGGTTTGATTACAATGCCTGCCGTGATAGGTGAAGTTTGGGCTTTTGTGGACCAAACAAAGTCCTGCGGCGAGGAACAGGTAAGTGGGGGCCCCCAGGAACTTGGTTCTATTGGGGGACCCCCAAGCCTAATTTGTCTTTCTGTCTGTTACCTAATGGTATTCCCGCAAGATTCTGTGCATGCCTGTAACTACTAAAAAAATGTAATAATTTTTAATGGTGGTCAAGAAAAAAAAAAAAAAAAAAAAAAATGTTTTTTTATATATATTTAGTATATTAGACTGCGGTACCTGTGTTTGTCCACTAGAGGCCGCTGTGGAATGTTTTCTTGTCATATGGACTAGTTTCTTCTCAGAGAGCAAAGTCCAGGCAGTTGGTGAGTTCTCCTATAGGAAACTGCTTCCTCTGCCATGTTGCAGTGCTCGTCCATCCCCCGGCCTGCGGCAAAGAGGGGCCCTGGCTCCTGTCCCTGGTTTCCATGTTTGAAATTAGCGCCGAGGGCGCACGTGGCCGCGCGCGTGCGCGTGCACGCGCCTCTATATATAGAGGTGAGCCGGAAAAGGGGGCGGAGCCTGGGGGATGACGCTCTGTGCGCGCCGCAGCGCTTCTGCGCATGTGCGGGCGTCCCAGCAGGTTTTAAAAAGCCACAATATTGTAGTAAGCTGGCTATGAAGTACAGAGACAGAGCTGGCAACATTTAAAGGCATACAGCAAGCGGTTGATACAGGCATCCCCTAGAAAGGCACATTAGTAGACACCAACTGTTTATTATAGCAGCATTTATGCTAGACTATTATCAGTAACTGGTGTATTTCGGCTGGAATACCTCAGCTTTGTGGCTTAGGAATATGCCGTCTAAAAACTCCGGGACTAGAAATTCCAGGAGGAATAGGGGGTCTCCATCGGGCTCTGAGGATCTTGGGCATGCTTTGGCTGCACCAGTCTCCCCTGAAGAATCAGAGGTTAGTGACCGTAGGGCACCCCCAGGAGTACCTGGTACTGTGGCTGTCCTCAGTTCACCTGCTCCTGTGTATGTAACAGAGGAGGTTTTTTCCTCAGCTCTGGGAGGACTGGAAGAGAGATTGTCAGCATTAATCGCTGCTTCCCTGTCACAGGAGAAAAGCGCTCGATCTCCGTCTCCTCCCTCAGAGTGCCTGTTAACAGAGCAACAGTCCCATACAGAGGTCGACCTACCTGAAGGGGATCAGGATGAGGTTGATTCGGTTGTAGAGGAATCAACAGTGGAAGAGCCGTTCTCAGCATCACATGCTGAGAGGTTATGGGTTCAGTCCCTGACTAATATGGTCCGATCAGCATTTAAAATGCCACTTGCGGAGCCATCCTCCACTTCTGTCTCCTCATTGGGGTCGCTAAAAGCTCCCCAGACTGTTTGTTCCTTTCCGATCCATCCTTTACTGGAGGGGCTCATTTACCAGGATTGGGAGCATCCTGACAAAATATTTACTCCCCCCAAGAGATTTCCGGTGGTCTATCCCATGGAGGATAAGTTCATCAGAAAATGGAAGGTCCCTACAGTGGACGCAGCCATCTCTTGTGTGAATAAATCACTGACATGTCCGGTGGAAAATGTCCAAATGTTCAAGGACCCAATAGATAAAAAATTGGAGTCATTATTGAAATCTGCTTTTTCTACAGCAGGATTGGTGACACAACCAGCAGTGGCAGCTATAGGGGTATGCCAAGCAGTGAAGGATCAGTTGAAACAGGTCTTAAGAGACTTGCCGGATCAGCAGGCTCTTGCCCTAGCTGATCTACCTAGAGCCTTATGCTTTGCGGTGGACGCTATAAAGGATTCAATCCATCAGGCCTCCCGCCTTACGCTGTCTGTAGTACATATGCGCAGGCTTCTATGGCTCAAAAACTGGTCTGCTGAAGCTCCCTGTAAAAAATTGCTGGTCAGCTTCCCATTTCATGGGGAGCGCTTATTCGGGGAAGACCTGGACAAGTATATCCAGAGAATTTCCAGCGGTAAAAGTACGCTTTTGCCGGTTAAAAATAGAGTTAGAGGTCCCTCCTTTAAGAGGCCGGCTTCTCCAGTCCCTAGGACATCGGCTGTGAAACAGTTCCGACGGCCTCCCCGGTCAAATCCCGGAGGTAAAAATCAGGGACAGTTACAGGGTAACAAGAAGCCCTGGAGCAGGAGAGGTACAAAACCTCCCCCAAAGTCAAATGCATGAAGGGTTGCCCCCACCCAATCGGGTGGGGGGAAGACTTCAGTTGTTCACAGAAACCTGGCGGGACACGATCCGAGACAGATGGGTGCTCTCCGCAGTAAATCTGGGATACAAATTGGAGTTAAAAAACTCCCCTCCTTCCCGCTTTATAAGGTCAAACGTGCCAAGGGATCCCCAGGAGAGAGGATCCCTCCTGTTGGCACTGGAACAATTATTGCTTCAAGCAGTAATTATAGAGGTTCCCCTGGAAGAATGGGGGTTCGGGTTTTACTCAAACCTCTTTACAGTTCCGAAGCCAAACGGGGACGTGAGGCCCATATTAAATCTAAAAGGGCTAAACAAATTCCTACATATCAGGACTTTCCGGATGGAGTCGATCCGATCGGTAGCCACTGCCCTACAAGGGGAGGAATGGTTAGCCTCGATCGACATCAAAGATGCTTATTTGCACATCCCCATCTTTCCAGCCCACCAAAAATGTCTACGCTTTGCGGTAGAAGGGCGCCATTTTCAGTTCAGAGCCTTACCCTTCGGTCTGGCCACAGCACCAAGAGTGTTCACAAAAATTCTGGCCCCATTATTGGCCAATCTAAGAACACGAGGTGTAACGATAATGGCATATCTAGACGACTTGTTGCTGATAGACCACTCAGTGGAAAAACTAGAAGTGGTTGTTCACGAGACAATCAAGTATCTGGAATATCACGGTTGGATTATCAACCAAGACAAGTCAGCCCTAAAACCAGTCAAAAGTCTGGAATACTTGGGGCTAAGGCTGGATTCAGACCAGAAAAAGATTTTCTTGCCTCAAGAAAAGGGGTCGTCTTTGAGAGATTTGATCCACTTAGTGGGTTCAAAAAGACAGCCATCCATACGCCTGTGCATGAGGCTGCTGGGAAAAATGGTGTCATCATTCGAAGCAGTACCCTACGGTCAATTCCATTCAAGGAAGTTGCAAAGGGCCATACTGTCAGCCTGGAACAAAAAAGTTCAGGCTCTGGACTTACCAATGTCCTTGTCCCCTTCCGTTCGCAGGAGCCTCCGCTGGTGGTTGGTTCCCCAGAATCTGGAAAGAGGGAAATCCTTCAGTCCGATTTCCTGGAAGGTGGTCACTACAGATGCCAGCCTTATAGGCTGGGGAGCAGTACTGGAGCAATGGTCTCTCCAGGGCAGATGGTCGGATGCGGAAAAGGCCCTGCCCATCAATCTCTTAGAGATACGAGCAGCCCGGTATGCCCTAGTAGCATGGACATCCAAACTCCAAGGGTCCCCTGTCAGAGTTCAGTCAGACAATGCCACAGCAGTGGCATATATCAATCGCCAGGGGGGCACCAGGAGTCGTGCAGCCCAAAGGGAAGTAAATTACATCCTGAGATGGGCAGAAAGATATGTCCCAGCCATATCTGCGGTATTCATTCCAGGGGTGGAGAATTGGAAGGCGGACTTTCTAAGTCGCCAACAATTATGCCCAGGGGAATGGTCCCTTCATCCCGAGGTTTTCCGGACAATATGTCAGCGGTGGGGAACACCGGATGTAGATCTGCTAGCATCCAGATTCAACACAAAAGTGGACAGGTTTGTCTCTTGGGCAAGGGATCCCCTAGCGTGCGGCTCGGATGCCCTAGTGTTCCCTTGGGATCAGTTCAAGCTGATATATGCATTCCCACCGCCACAATTGTTACCTCGATTACTCCGCAGAATCAGGGTAGAAAAGAAACCAGTGATTCTGGTGGCTCCAGCGTGGCCCCGAAGAGCATGGTACGCGGAGATTGTAAAAATGTCTGTGGGGAGTCCTTGGACCCTCCCACATCGTCCGGACCTGCTTTCGCAGGGACCGATATACCACCCTTCCTTACCAGCCCTAGGTTTGACGGCCTGGCTATTGAAGCCCACATTCTAAAAAAGAGAGGGCTCTCTAATGCTGTGGTATCTACCATGATCAATGCCAGGAAGCCGGTATCCAGGCAGATCTACTATAGAATCTGGAAGGCGTACATCGCCTGGTGTGAGGCCAAGAAATGGCATCCACGTAAATACGTAATAGGTAGGATTCTGGACTTCCTACAATGGGCTGTAGATAGGAAGCTTGCCTTGAGTACTATCAAAGGTCAGATTTCGGCCTTGTCAATATTTTTTCAAAGGCCCTTGGCTTCGCATTCACTAGTCAAAGCCTTTATACAAGGAGTGATGCGTATTAGTCCTCCGGTTAATATTCCCATATGTCCATGGGATCTAAACTTGGTTCTGTCGGTTCTACAGAAACAACCATTTGAACCATTACAGCATATTTCCTTGGTGCTTCTCACCAGGAAATTGATTTTTCTAGTAGCCATTTGTTCGGCTAAAAGAGTATCGGAATTAGCAGCTATGTCCTGTAAGGAGCCATATCTGGTTATCCATAAGGACAGAGTAGTGTTACGTCCTCATCCAGCCTTTCTTCCTAAGGTGGTATCGAGTTTTCATTTGAACCAAGATGTGGTTCTTCCTTCTTTTTTCCCCAAGCCTACTTCGGTAGAGGAAAAGTTATTGCATTCTTTGGATGTAGTAAGAGCAGTTAAAGCTTATCTAAAAGCCACTGCTCAGATTCGCAGAACGGATACTTTGTTTATTCTGCCGGAAGGCCCCAGAAAGGGTCAGGCAGCGTCAAAATCTACTTTAGCCAAGTGGATTCGACAGGTCATAATACAAGCCTATAGCTTGAGAAGTAGACCGCCTCCGTTCAAAGTTAGGGCGCACTCCACGAGAGCAGTTGGAACTTCATGGGCAGTGCATCACCAGGCCTCCCTGGCTCAAATCTGTAATGCCGCAACATGGTCTTCGGTACACACGTTTACTAGGTTCTACCAGGTGGACGTTAGAAGTCAGGAGGATGTCGCTTTTGGGCGCAGTGTGTTGCAGGCCGCAAAAGATCCTCATGTCTGATAGCGCTCAGCTTATATATGGTGTATCCCCCCCCTCATTTGGCATTGCTTTAGGACATCCCATTAGTAATGACTATGTCGCTCTGTGTCCCGTGATGTACGAGAAAGAAAATAGGATTTTTATAACAGCTTACCTGTAAAATCCTTTTCTTGGAGTACATCACGGGACACAGAGCTCCCGCCCCTCTTTGGGGACACTTATTGCTTTGCTACAAAACTGAGGTGCTCCCGGATGGGAGGGGCTTATATAGGGGAGGGTACTTCCGGTTTTGGAAGTTGCCAGTGCCAGCACCTGACGGTAACTATATAACCCATTAGTAATGACTATGTCGCTCTGTGTCCCGTGATGTACTCCAAGAAAAGGATTTTACAGGTAAGCTGTTATAAAAATCCTATTTTTTGAATAAGTACCGGTGTATCAAAGGACCCAAAAGCCGACTGTCTCCAGATCAGCGACGCATATCCTATAACCCAGGAAGACCTCTTATGCGCCCAATATGGCTTACACGTTTTGAGGGGCAAACCCTCTTCTTCAGAGCCTGGGAACACGAGTCGATATTTTAATGTCACAGCAATACAGGATTCAAGGGTCCCAGGATGCTAGAGGATAATTAACATACAGCTGTTTTGACTGTAAAGCACTTTTTTGGCTTTAAAGTACACCCTTAGAAAAATAAAATTGTATGCATCATGACTGTATAATATTTGTTGACCTTTAAATAGCCTGTATTTTTTTTCTAAAGGTGCCTTAAAGTCTTATCTGCGTGAGTTGCCGGAACCCCTGATGACCTTCAGCTTGTATGATGAATGGACTGCTGCTGGGAAGTAAGAGCAACCTGATTGATTGAACTCCTCCAAGCCTAGCAGTGGACACAATGTAGCAAGTCATACACTCAAATTGCTTTTACTCATTTAGACATTTGCTTTCCCTTTTTTTTTTTTTTTTTGCTATTGTGGTAGAAGAGGTTACTTCAAGAATACATTAAAAAATGTATTGCACATCGGACTTTAGTTTTACAAACTAGACAATTTGCAATGAGCAAGATCTCCCCCTCGGCTCACAATGGAGCATATTTATTTTAACCGTTATAAAAAGTCATTGATCTTGTCCGTCATAGCTACCATATTCTGCTGGAGGTTAGCATATTAACCACTTAAGCCCCGGACCAATATGCAGCTAAAGGACCAGGCCCCTTTTTGCGATTCGGCACTGCGTCGCTTTAACTGACAATTGCGCGGTCTTGCGACCAAACAAAATTGGCATCCTTTTTTTCCCACAAATAGAGCTTTCTTTTGGTGGTATTTGATCACCTCTGCGTGTTTTTTTTTTTTTTTTTTTTCTTGCGCTATAAACAAAAATAGAGCGACAATTTTGAAAAAAATTCAATATTTTTAACTTTTTGCTATAATAAATATCCCCCAAAAACCTATAAAATTTTTTTTTTTTCCCCTCAGTTTAGGCCGATCTGTATTCTACATATTTTTGGTAAAAAAAATCTCAATCAGCGTTATTGATTGGTTTGCGCAAAAGTTATAGCGTTTACAAACTAGGGGGTAGTTTTATGGCATTTTTATTGATTCTTTTTTTTTTTTTTTACTAGTTATGGCGGCGATCAGCGATTTTTTTTTTTGTGACTGCGACATTATGGCGCATTTTGACACATTTTTGGGACCATTGTCATTTTTACAGCGATCAGTGCTATAAAAATGCACTGGTTACTGTGAAAATGACACTGGCAGTGAAGGGGTTAACCACTAGGTGGTGCTGTAGGGGTTAAGTGTACCCTAAGAAGTGATTCTTACTGTAGGGGGCGTGGCTACACGTTACACATCACTGATCGTCTGTTCCCTGTCATCGGAACAGACGATCAGTGATGTGTGATCACTGAGATGCCACGGAGAAGAACGGGGAAAGGTTTGTTTACACTTACCTCTCCCCGTTCTTCAGCTCTGTGACACGATCGCGGGACACCGGCGGCGATCGGGTCGCGCGGTCATGGAGCTCAGGACTGGGTCGCGAGCGCGCCGCTGGTGGCGCGCGCGACCCACGGCTGGGCTCTTGAAGGGCAACGTACCTGTACGGTGATGTGCCCAGCCGTGCCATTCTGCCGACGTATATCGGCGTGAGGCGTTCCTTAAGTGGTTAAAGCAGAACTCGAAAAAAAATTATCACGCTAGGAATAAAAAAAGGCCCAATAAAGGATTTAAAAACTGCATTTGCTACAGTATTCTAGGGATTTCCCACTCAGTACTTTTTTGCCATTAGATGTCCTCAGTCTGGTGACTAGCATTATTTAACCCACTTCTTCTGAACCCAGGTTGTCCTGGACCGTCCCCAGCCCTTGCCTGGACAGTGAAGGGAAAAGCAGCACAGCGATGAGCTCATCTCTCTGTCACTCTGATCTCTTTTCCTATAAGCATGCTTCTTATCAGCATATGAACCAATTGGCTCCTTGTGCTGGTTCTTTCTCTAACTCTGCTGTACATAGATTACAAAACGTTGATATCAAGTAAAATTCAGGTATTTACTGCTTGCATTTGAATAATACAATTAAAGTGGTAGTAAAGCCAAATACTAACCATTCCTAAAATTGTTCCCTCTCCTCTCCTCCTACTGATCTTCCATTATTTTTTTTTTCTTTATCTGGGCCAGTCATGTGATCCTGCAGCTATGGCTCCCCTGTGTGGGCATTCCTTCCTCTGCCCTGCAGCAGCTGTTTATAGACGCAGGGGACCCAAAGCTGCAGGATTATGTGACAGAACAGGAACAGATTTAAAATCGGTGGATACACGCATCATTTTTATACAGGGTATGCAGTATAGGTAGGGGGGAGGGAACATTTTATTAGAGTTGGGCTTTTCTTCCACTTTTATTGATGTATTAATGATTACAGAGCTAAGTATAAAAAAAAAAGTGCTGGATTTAAACAAAAATTAATAACTGCCAAGAACTGAACAGTCACATGACCTCTGATCGCTCAGTTCTCAGTCTTTAGTGAGCAGAGAGCCATGACTGTCAGTCACCGGCTCTCTGCTCTACCCCTCCAGCGCTCACTGGAGCCTCTGGGCTGTGGAGGGGCGGGAGCGGCTCACTTAGGCCCTCAGCAGCGTGCTGATTGGCTAAATCGGCTGCCGGTCAGGCACCTAGGTAGATCCTGACATTTTTGTCAGGATCCCTGCAGAGCCTGGACCACCTCTGTGACATCAACAGACAGCAGGCTAAGGGCACTCCTGTGACCCAGAGGAAAAGTATGGCCAAAAGAGCTTTGGCCATATTTCTCCCTTAATTCGTGTATTTTGTATCTGCCCAAAAATTGGCTGTCAGTAGTATTGTTATTGATAATATCACCAGTCCATATTCTTTAGGCTCATCCTATATAAACCAACACCTATGTGATGAATGAATGTGGAATAAATAGAGGAATATCGATGACTCAACATTCTGTGTGTCTTTCTGCAGTGTGCCGGACCAGAACACCAAACTGCAGAGCCTGTGGGTTGTGTGCCAGAAATTACCGAAACCGAACTATGAAAACTTCAGGTGGGAATCTTTGCTGTTCTTTAAGTTCCAACATCATAACTCCTTTCTAAGAGAGTGAACTTGGTATAAATTAAACTTCTGGGTGAGTCTTAAAAATGTTTTGTGTTGGCGAGGCTGCTGCTGAATCTGTCTCTGTGTAGCCATACAAGAATTTGCAGGTAATTCGGCACCATGATTTGTGGTAATCCAGGTTGTTTGGAGGTTAAAGTGCAACTCCAGCCAAAAATTTGAACCTGTGGCAGGTTTTCATTGCTGTCTGAGGATTTGTCAAGGAGATTTTCCCCTCGCCTCCTGTTTTTAGTTGACAGTGTTGTAATTAGGAAAGGAAAATGGGAACCTGGGGACACAGACAACAATAAAAACCGACAGTGTTTCTGAAGCCAGAATCGTGACTAGGTCTGGTACAAGTGATCAGATTACGCCTATCATGGAGTCCTTGCACTGGCTATCAGCTATCTTCTTGCTCACCTATAAGGCTCCTCATGGCTTGGCACCCCATATTCTGTCTGAACTTTTATCAACTAAGGCCGGTCGGTCATACGCGGTTTGAATCTTGGCCGGGTCAGCAGGAACCAGCCGAGATTCGAACCGTTAATGGGCAGGCTGAATGTACCAATTTGCTCGATCAACTTGGGTACAACCAGCCTTGCCGGATTCTCTTGTGAATAAATATAATGTGTGTGTGTGTGTGTGTGTGTGTGTATATGCATGTATGTATATAAATATATATATATATATATATGCGTGTGTGTGTAATATATATATATATATATATATATATATATATCTATCACTGTCTTCTTCCGGCGGGTATGGCTTCCTCCGCCCGTCGGGAGAAGACAATGGCCTGGCAGGAGGGATTCCCGCATCAACACAGTCTGTGTTGATGGGGGAATCAAGCTAATTTCGTACCTGCAAGAAAGAAATTCGCTCCGTGTATAACCAGCCTTACTCCACCCCCACCCCCCCCCCCTCCCTTCATAACCTACGCTCCTCAAATTCTGGTCTTCTGTGTGTCCCCTCTACTCGCCTACACTCGATAGCAGGCAGAGCCTTCTCCTGCTATGCTCCAAAACTCTGGAATTCACTTCCAAAGAACATCAGAGTTTCATCATCTCTAAACTCATTCAAATCAAATGTAAAAACTATTTTCTTTAGACCAGCTTTCACTTAAAGCATTTGTTACCGCAACACTTCATATTCCTGATATGTGCCGGTGTTCTATCGATATGTGCCCTCCTTCGAAAAAGTGCCCGCGCATGCGCAGGACGGAGCCGCACTCCAGCTGATTTCCCGATCAACTGGAGTGACGTGACCATGGCGCATGCACACACCACAGGAGGTATTTTTCGATGGGAGAGGGAATTTCACGGACACAATTGAAAGCTATTCACAGAGCGGAGGGACACCGTAGTTGTTACATTATGTCTCGCTGTTGCAGGCCGGCTTGCTGCTGTGTTGAATGGCGGGTTTTGCCTGTGCTGCTACCCACCCTTAGACACAGGCAACAGGCACTGATCAAGACACTAAAGCCGCCGTGCAACAATGACAAAAGGCGACCTTGAGCAGACTGAAACCCCGCCCCGCAACAGCGAGGCATAATATGAGAACTACAGTGTAACTCCGCTCTGTGAAGAGCTTTTAATATTGTCTGTGACAGTCTCTCTCCCGTCAAAAAATGCCTCCTCTGATGTGCGCATGCGCCATGGCCGCGTCACTTCAGCTGATCAGGAAATCAGCTGGAGTGAGGCTCCGTTCTGTGCAGGCGTGGGCACTTTTCGATAGAGGGCACATATCGATAGAACACCTGCTGTACAATGGACTTGTATGAGAAATTATCCTGTTCTCTTTGTATTTCTTCTTTTGTGTGAAATCCCTCGTGATCCTCCTAGTACCTACCTTGCTTTCCTAGTAAAAACTGCCCACACTAAGCAGGGAGAGCACACCGTGGTCAGTTCTCTAGTTATACTGGGAACTCGGTGTGCTCTCCTTCAATGATCAGACTTATCCTGACACGCCCCCGCTGCACAGCTGGTCACTGGGAAGATCAGTGTGCCCCCCCCCCCCCCCACATCTTATGCAGCTGAGAACAGAGGGAATGTGATCACTTATAAAAAAAAAAAGGAAAAGATTTATTTATAATGTTTTTGTTTTTTTATATCTATACAAAAATGTTTTGCCTCCAATTTAAATTTTAAACTGAAGGAGTTGTTTTACAAGGTGATCGTTTACGGTCATTTTAATTGTCCCTTTTTGCTTTGTTTTAACCTGTGTTGTTCTTTCTTTGTAAAGCGCTTTGAGAAGCTACCTTTTTAAAGGCGCTATATAAAATAAAATGTATTATTATGATTCGTGTTACCATACCCTGCTATACTACAAAAAGAGTGTTTTTTATGTCTGTGTTATAGTTGAAGATTCCTTTAACTCTATCCCGGTGGCAAAAATATCACCTGGACAATGGGGCCAGCACTACTATAAACAGATGTTCCAGACTTTATTTTGGGGGGTCATTTTAGATGACAGTCTTTTTTTCTTTTTTTTTCTTTTTTTTTCTCTTTAGGTATCTGGTGAAATTCTTAGCCAAGCTCAGTCACTACAGCGATGTGAACAAGATGACTCCCAGCAATATAGCCATTGTGCTGGGTCCTAACTTGCTGTGGGCGAAGCATGAAGGGTGAGTACTGTGTGCATCTCGCTCCGAGATAGAGTTCCTGCTATATAATTCCTTTTTGTGCTAAAGGTTACCTCTCAGCTTTTTACCATTGGCACAATAGCCAATAGTTGAGAACTGGGTCAGGCAGTTTGGCTTAGAAAAAAACAACGGTGTTGATTCCTGCTCCATCTAGGGCTGGAAATGAAGAACTGCATTGGAAAGACTTGTTCAGACCAGCCCCATTGCGCTGCCTTACACAATACATAAGCAAGTTCATTTGTGCTGCATTGGCGTGTGCTTAAAAAAGTAGGACAGGTTACATTTTCATGTTAACAGGAACAAAAAAGTCTTCTGGACTGCAGCACTCCAAAGATAAAAGCCTTTATTAAAATAGGAAATCCAAAATGCACACTGTACAACGGTACACAGGTCAAAAAAATCTGGCTAACATGTTTTGCACTGTGCTAGTGCTTATGCAGAATCACCAGGTGAAAATAATGGGAAAAAGCGTGAAAAATTAAAATAAATGCAGCCAACACCTATAAGCACAGGATATTGGGAGATGGTCTTAGTGATTGAGCACATCCAGGATATGGGGACGATCGGATGAAACAGTTTGTCAGTGCCTGATAAACTCAACCTTTTGGCGAGTACAAACCCGAAAGGGGTGTAAGACACATGGTGGAAGCAACTTGGAGTGGAGAGTTTACATGGACTCTGGCACATCTTTTTATCCTCCATATATTTCTCTTATGAACTTTTATAAGAAAGAGTGGTCACATTTGAGGAGTGAAAATTGGCCCTGCTTTAGTAATTGACAAAACTTATCTAAGGACTTGTTGTTTTACTATTTTGTTTTATGCGTAGTAGTGTGTTCGCTGTTTTGAATGGCTCTAAAAGTGTGCTGTAGCTAAGACGTTCTTTGCGTCTCTTTATATAATTTTTTTTATTTTTTTCATCTATATTTAGTGGGAATGCCCTAAAATCAGATGATACTGGACCAATGCTGACCAGTTGGCATACACACTTTGGGTCAAAGGTTTTTAAAATCTCTGCCCCTCTTAACCCATAATCGGACTACAAGAGTACTCAATTTTGCCTGCTAACTTGTGTGTTCAAGTTAGTCCTTGCCAAAGTGCAGTGGTCCTCAAATCTTATGACTGTAGAAGTAAAACGGAAAATGAACTCGTTCCTAGTTTAAAAAAATGTCAGCAAGGACTTGAAATGTTCTTCAGTAAACTCCATGGATCCTCTATATTCTTCCTGCTGAGATTGATTGTACATTGTTAACACTCTGCTGTGAAAAGCCTTTCTGAGGTTATGATACAGCCGGACGATCTACCCCAAGCACTCCCCATCCTTTCCCTATTATTTTCCCAGACCCAGTGTGAAATGCCCCTCCTTTTTTGCCATCTTTGTTCTTGTCTCCTATTCATTTTTATTTTATTTTTTCAAATTCTTAATTTAAGAATAAAGTATGCAGCAAACCTTGTCAAAAAAAGACATCGACTGAAGTCAAAAAAAAGTTGCAACATAGAAACCATATAAGTCAGAACAACAATTCCAAAGAAATACAGGAAATAAGTGTGATTAAACAAAACATTAAGAAAGATCAGCAGCAGGGCAGTAGCAGATCTGTTGAAAAGAGCAGCCCTGCCTTAAAAAGGAACTGCAGTCTGCTCACATAATTTGTAATAAAAACATCATTCTGAAGCTTCCCTCCAACCAGTTTGCATATTATTTTATACATACTGTGATTCTATACTTGGCAAATATGCTGCAGAAATCTCCCTCCACTGAGTCTGGTTGCAGCCATTTTAACTGTGGGCAGCTGAAGCTGCTGCCGGTTCACTTCTTGGATTTACACAGAGGCACACAAAGGCACACCTCCAGCTCTGCAGCCCTCATCCCCCCTCACTTCCAGGCAAACTATCATGAGAGAGAGCTGTGCATGATGTCATAAGTCTAGGCTAATGACCAGACTAGAAACAGGAAGTGGGCTGTATAAGGTATTTACTGGCAGGAAAAAAAACAAAGGGTAGAAGATTTAATAGCTGGAAAGTTGAAAAATATTACTGAAGTTCCGCTTTAAAACAATGCTAAATAGCCTATTGGTGACCTTTCCCCTATTCTATCTCTGTTCTCATGCGTTGAGTGTTGGCTTCAGATACACACCCAACAATATTCCCAGGCCTTAAAGTGGTTGTAAACCCGTACATATACTATATCAATAAGATGCGCTGTTAATGACTGAGTGGTGTCCCCAATTAAGCGTGACAACAATGAATACTGTGTACAAAATATGATATCAGATTACTCAAAACATCAGTGAGTTAATGAACAAAACCATTAAATGCATCATATAAGTTGATAAAAAAGCTGCTAAAATAAAACGGGTAGCAAAATGTTCATTAAAATGTATCCGTGCTTCACAGTTCATATAATTACATGGAAATCAAGTGATTCCAACTCCCACATGCAGTTGCAACAGTGGTACTAGTGGTGCGAATCAAAATCTCCATATACAAGGTGCATCACCGCAATGCTGGGTGTATAAAAAAAGTCCGCTTACCAAATCTAGGGATCCCACTAAGGGATCACATGCTTGTATGAATAAAACCATTCAAAGGCAGGTGTTCAGCCAGCTTCATGAAGTAGGTCCAGACTCATGTTTCTCTTTAATCTAGTGTCTCACATCATGTGATAAGGAAGATAATTGAATAGACTCATAGGGGGTTATTTACGAAAGACAAATCCACTTTGCACTACAAGTGCAGTCGCTGTAGATCTGAGGGGGACATGCAAGGAAAATAAAAAACAGCATTTTTGCTTGCACATGATTGGATGATAAAATCAGCAGAGCTTCCCCTCATTTCAGATCTACCCCTCAGATTTACAGCGACTGCACTTCCAAGTGCAATTTCAAGTGCACTTTGCACTTGCAGTGCAAAGTGGATTTGCCTTTCTCAAATAACCCCCATAGTGCATTATCATTTAAACATAATAAAATAAAAGTTGCACTTGCATCAACGATGTTAGAATCAGGCAGTGTGCATAAAAACGGAACACGGCCGCCGGCAGAATGGTTTGCGTGTGCTGACTTAGCGTTGCTAGCTCCAATCCGACGCGTTTCCTCTTAAAAGGCATTGACTGGGAAGGAGACCCGTTGGCCTTGGTCGTTTCTGGTCCAGGCTGGGGAAAAAAAAAAAAAATATATATATATATATATATATATATATATATATATTTACAGTATGTGTATGTATGTATATTAAAGAGATTTGGGGTCTTCATAAAGAGGACCTGTCATCCTTATTTCTATTACAGGGGATGTTTATATTCCTTGGAATTGGAATAAAAGTTATAAAAAAAATAATAATAATTAAAGGGACAGTGTAAAAATAAAAAGATAGATAATAAAAAAACGTGTTAAGTGCCCCCATCCCTCGGTGCTCACACGAAAAAGCGAACGCATCCGTATGTCGTGCACTCGTATGTAAAAGGTATTCGAACCACATGTGTGAAGTATTGGCGCAAGCGTTACAGCGAGAGCAATAATTCTAGTGCTAGATCTCCTTTTGTAGCTCTAAACAGGTAACCTGTAAAAGCGTTTAAAGCGTCTCCTATGGAGATTTTTTGGTACCGTAGTTTGACGCCACTCCATGTGCGCAATTTTTAAGGTAAGGCAAGACATGTTTGGTTTCTATTTACTCGGCGTAACATCATCTTTTACATTGTACAAAAAAAAATTGGGGTAACTATTGTGTTTTTGTTTTTTTAATTAAAGAAAGTGGTTTGTTTTTTTTTTTCCCCAAAAAATTGCATTTGCAAAACTGCTGCGCAAATACTGTATGACATAAAAAATTGCAACGATCGCCATTTTATTCCCTTAGTTTGTTTTGAGGGTTATATGTAATTTTCTAGCAAAAAAATACTGATTTAAACTTGTAAACGGAAAAAGCCTTTTTCCACATGTAAATTTTTGTGTACATTATTGAAATAGAAAAATCTAAAACACAGGCGTTTTATAAATGGATACATACCGGCATTAATTGGTGTGTCTTTATACATGACTGGAGTTCAGCTTTAAAACATTTTGTGTTGGCAATGCAAAGACTGGTTTGGGAGTGAGGAAGAGTTCCTTTATTAAAGGGAGTGTAGTGGCGGCAGGAGTGGAATGTATGCCGCTGTGGTTTGGGTGTCAGTTTGCTGTTTCCAGGCTTGTGGTTTTCCATCTTGCCTCGTCTACTTACACTCCCTCTAATCTTCCGCAGGCCGCACTATTGCTCTGTGTATCAGCTTACCCACATCTGTTACCATACATATAATTTGTGTGTTCCCCTCACTGTGTAATATTTCTCTGCAAAAGATTCCCACCAACTTTTTTTTTTATGTCCCTGTGAGTTTTGTGTGTAATGTTTGCCTTGATTTGGTGGAGTGCTTCCCCAACTGCTGGTGTCCTTTCATCTTTCAGTGACTTTTTGAGGTTTTCATTACAATATGCACCTCCCCAATTACATAATAAAATCTTTGGTAGATTTACCCTTTGTTTTCTGACTGGCAAAAAAGTACTCTTGTCATTTAGAATTCGGTTTTATCATAAAGACTGTTTTAACCCCTTAGTGCCTAAGGGTAAAACAAATCTAAATGCCTAAGCCCAATTTTGCAACTTTGACATGTGTTAGTAAAACCATAAATATCATCACAACTACTTTTGTGCATTATACCTTGTTTTTCAGGACAAATGTGGCTTTCATTTGGTGGTAAATGATGATGGATATCGCCTGATTTTTTTTTTTATTCTTTTTTTTTTTTGAAATGGCCCAAAATGGTAAAAAAAAAAAAAAATGGTTGTATATTTCTTGCTACTACCTTAACCTACCACCAAAGAACAACCCAAAACTATTTTTTTTTTTAATCCTACCTAAAACACATTGACACAAATTTAATAATAAAAAAAAAAAGTCCTTTCCAAAAAAATACTGACCCTGACATTGACCTTGACCCAAACACTAACTCTGGCATTAACCTAGATCAAACCTTGATGTAGGTTTTTATTTTTTTACAATGTATCTTTCTCATCCATTCACTAATGCCCCGTACACACGATCCGAAAATCGGACGACAGATCGTCTGACTTTTTTCGTTTACTAGTCGCAAGTAGAAATTGAATAGGTTACTAATGTCACGAAAATTCTCGTACGAAAAAAAAAATGGGAAGTGATGTCATGTGTGTTTAATGTATTTGTGTTGTATTTTCGGACGACAACTATACTGACTAAACGAAAATCGTACGATTAGGTATCGTACGTGGAAAATTTTCATGCATGTCCGATAAAATAATATCGGATGAACTGTCCTGATCGGCTCACAGAAGCCCTGTACTAACGATCCGATTATCGTACGATTCTTCCTCGGACGACATTTTTCGTACGATATTCGGATTGTGTGTACGGGCCATTAGACAGAAGACACGGGGGCAGACTGATCACTGTAAAAGCCAATCAGCGCCTATTACAGGTGACCTGGAATCATCCCGGGTCCCAATTGTTGAAATGAAGCGCTCGGAGGGACCCTGGTCACTGTGCTGGGAGCGCGCTGTCCCAGTACAAAGGGGGGCACAAATATGTGGCCCCGCGGCAAAAATCGCAGTGGGGCCTCATATTTATGTGACGTCGGCGCCAAGGGGTTAAAGAAGACTTTTCACCCTAACTTTCCTACACCCACTCCTGTTACTTTATTTTTATTTTTTTATTTACCTTTTTAGCTATGACTAAGCACTAGATTTAATGTGAAATGCGTCAGATGCCCAGGTCCTTTTTGTTTGCTGTGACTTGTAGTGCTGTTTTTAATTCAATAAAGGCAACCATTGTTCAGAGTGCGGCTGTCCAGAAAACATCCCTTTGTTCCTATCTCGCAGTATCTTGGGATATTACGTCCTACATCCCAGGATGTGCGTGCGTCTGTCAATCTACGCCACTCTGTGCATGCACTGTGGTTTGTATCGGGGGTCCTGCTGCAAGGACCAGGAAGAGGAAGCCATCCCCCTGATTTTGTAGGAAGAGAAGATGACGGCGTGAGACCCAACGTGCAGCAGCGGAGCTGCACAAAACAGACAACGTTGGATTTGCTGGGAATGAGTATGTTTTTGATGCCCTCCCAGCAGACATGGTAAAAGGAGAAAAAAAATGTAAGGGGGAGTGAAGTTCGCCCCTAAGTCTTACCATGTGTTTCCTTGGCATAGTGATCCAAATAAAAACGTGCAGTGCCTCTCTAAGCTCAAAGATCTCCCCAGTGGTTGCAGTGAAGGGAGATGTCATCAGTGCACCATTCGGAGGTGTAAGAGCAGAAAGGGTGCCGCTCACCTACCCGGTGCATTAGCCTGTCAATGAATGTGGCCTCAGTCAGTGGCACTTCAGTTTCTCCGAAACGTGTCTAGGGGGCGTAGTTGGAGCGGCGCTGGCTGAGGCCACATTCATCTACATACTAATGCACTGGGTTGATGAGTGCCACCCTTTCTTCTCTTTCCCTGACAGTGTCTTACTGTGCTTTTTCACTCATTTAAAGAAACCAATTCTAACACCTATATTCTAATAGCTGTACCAAACCATGTTTTGTTTTTGTCTTTTTTTAAGGCTAAAGTCCACTTTTTGTAAAAATAATAAATGCACCCATATTTTCAGCAAACAAAACATGCATGTATTATTCTTTTGCAAATGAGCCTGCAAAGCATTGCACTTGTGATCAGTGGATCACTGGTGCAATGCACAGGCGCCCGAAGACTATTGCTCTGGCTCTTTGTCTGTACCGAGGTGCAGGCTTTCGGTTACTGGGCTGGAGGACGTGTAAATGGACTATGAATGCGGTAATCAACGTTCTTGTGTTCCATTGAGAACCACTGCACAGCCACAAAAAAGTGACAGCACTGCCTTGACCCTCTTGGGCACGGAGTTCACCAGAGCTTCACAGGTTGCCACTGGAGTCCTCTTCCACTCCTCCATGATGAGATCACGAAGCTGGGGAATGTTAGAGTGCTGGAAAATAATGGTGGCCGAACAAAATATTCAAACTTTGGGCCCAATTTGGACATTTTCACTTAGGGGTTTACTCACTTTTGTTGCCAGCGGTTTAGACATTAATGGCTGTGTGTTGAGTTATTTTGAGGGGACAGCAAATTTACACTGTTATACAAGCTGTACACTCACCACTTTACATTGTAGCAAAGTGTCATTTCTTCAGTGTTGTCACATGAAAAGATATAATAAAATATTTATAAAAATGTGAGAGGTGTACTCACTTTTGTGACCTACTGTAATGCAGAGGTGTGCTGAATTCTGTTTTTCTCACAGATATAGTAGTTTTATTGACCCATAATTGTTAATTGTAGTATAGAATGTTAAATATTCACATAGTGCAGGCCTATTTATCACCAGCCAAAAGTAGACCAAAATTAAATAGACGGCAGATGGTTAAAAATAAAAAATAAATTTTCTTTGCAGAACACTGGCAGAAATAGCCGCTGCCACTTCAGTCCATGTGGTGACAATCATTGAACCCATCATACAACATGCAGACTGGTTCTTCCCTGAAGGTAAGGCAATGGACATCTGCTGATGTTAAGCATAAAGACAAACTGGGTATATAGGGGGTTATTTACTAAAGGCAAGTGCAAACTACAAGTGCAAAGTGCACTTGAAATTGTACTGAAAGTATACTTGAAAGTGCAGTCGCTGTAGATCCGGGGGGGGGGGGGGGGGGTTGGTTATGCAAGGAAAATAACACAGCATTTTAGCTTGCACGTGATTGGATGATAAAATCAGCAGAGCTTCCCTTCATTTCAGATCTACCCCTCAGATTTACAGCCACTGAACTTCCAAGTGCACTTTCAGTGCAATTTCAAGTGCACTTTGCACTTGTAGTTTGCACTTGTAGTGCAAAGTGGATTTGCTTTTCGTAAATAACCCCCATAGTGTTCTTACACATAAGTAGCTATGTTGTAACAGAGTTTATAATATTGTTATGTAGATAAATCAGAATAGTCACCGTGGTGTATCTGATCCTAGCGCTCAAGGATGGTCTAATGTTGGTCTGCTCAATTAGCTGCCGTTATAAGTAGAGTAGTAAGTATAATAAAAATATGAAATATGTTACAACAAGTATAACATTAACAGCGCTTATGTGAAATATAAAATATTGCACCTAGGTTGTAAAATATATACCGCAGAATATCAGCAACAAAAAAGTATCAGCATAACCATGTGAAAAATAACAGCACGATCCTACAGGATTAACGGATTCCTCATAAACTGCAAAGTCCACCCACTGTTAAATGTCACTAGTATTACAGTGACAGAACTTCCCAGTGAGTTCAAACACCAGTTACAAATGAGGGAACTGAAATGTAGATCCAATAGCCGTTAAGTCTTTCATATGAGAGATACTCTCTGATAATTCAATCACTGTAGTTCTTCAATTCAAACAGATCATGTTGCAATTTGTACTTCCATCATTGTCTAAGCAATTCCACTCCCTTAAGGTAATGTGCTTACCAGACTCCAGATGGTTAACCGCCTGTCAGCTCCTCTTTAGATCTCCAGTCAGCTTCCTTCAAGAAATCTCCAGGTTCTCAGGCAATAAGCATAAGTGCGTGCAGCAATGCGGGCATGTAAGACAAAATGAGCTTCACATAGCATAAAATCCTTTAATAAAAAATCCAAAAAGTCCCCCCGCATACAAACATGCTTACAAAGAAATAAATAACATAAAGCATATCACCGGGGATGATCCGTCTGCTCAGTGAGGTTAGTGAACGCTCACACAATTCAAAAGAGCTCCTGAGTCCCGGGAAGACGGACGTTCCCCTGACGTGATTGGTCGCGTCGAGTTTATAATATATTTGCAATAATGTTTGATGAAGTTATCTACTAACATATCAAAGTTGTATAAATGCCGTACACCTTATTTTCTATGTGGTTGTGGGTTCCTTTGAATTTGTGACTGCATGGAAAAGGGCACTTATAACTCGTTGACTCTTTAAATATACCCAGCCATGCAATGCAGGTCTGAAAACAACCTTTAAACCAGGGGCGTCCAAACTTTTGACCTTCCTGTACCACATTGGAAGAAGAGGAATGGTCTTGGGCCACACATAAAATACATAAAATAAAATTGTAAAGGGTGGGAGATTTTTTTTTTTGGGAAGTTAAAACTTCTAAAAGTCCAGTAAAGACACAGTCAAGTTTTTTCTTCGGCGGCATGTGTTCTTTAAGTGTAAATGCATTTTTACAAACAATTCTTACAAATAATGTAATTTTTAAGTAAGTTTGCGATGGGCCGCAGGTTGCACACCCCTGGTTTAATACTTTCCATTAAGGGATAAGTTCACCTTTTTGTAACATGTTACACCCATATTAATCCCCCGCTAGCTATTCAGTGTTCTGTGAATGGAAAACTACAAGGTCTGGCAGTCTTTGTGGCTCTCGGCTTGTAGTTTTCAAAGAACTACCATGGCCCTGTGGTAATTCATTCTCTCTTCCTGATTGTATCTGCTTACCCATACGGGATGTACATGCACACAGATACACTGACAGATCTGCAGGAGACCTGCATGACACCAGCGATCTGCTGATCGCTGGTCCAATGCTTTAGAGGCTCCAAAAACAAATAATTCACTTTTTTTTACCTGCAAAGGTGCATTTTTTTAAAATTTTTGTTGAAAGGTGAACTTATCCTTTAAGTTGGCTATGTAGGTGTTCTGCCCTACAGAATCAAAGCTGCTGGCACAAAGTTGTCTTTATGGTTACATATTCAATCTTTGACTGATCAGTTGGCTGTTTAGCTGCCGCCCATTACATCATCTGTTGGCTTTTTGACTTTCAGAGGTGGACTTCAATGTATCTGGCGCCTTTGTCCCAGCCACTCCAGCTTCTCACAATAACGTGTCCAGCGGAAATGACATGCCATACGAGTTTGGTCTTTTTGACAACAAGAAGAGGCCGTTCAGCATGGCCATTGCAGAGGACCTCCTAAAAAAGGACAGGTGAGTTAAACAGAAACCAAAGTTTTTTTAAGCTGTTGAGCTTAAAATGAAACCTGTCTGTATATTTAGGCTGCCATTGCTGACTTGGTTTTGGAGTTGCAAATTCTAGGGCAGTGCATGGAAATACTAGCAGGTCAGCAGTTTCTGAGATGCTGTAGTGCCTAGATCTGGAACCATTCTTTGTGTATTGAGTTGTAGCTACATTATCTGCTCTCTGGCTATTTGATTAACAACCAAGAGTACCTAGTGAATAGCCAATTGGGGTTATATAGAAGTTGTAATGTGTATTGTTACCGGAAGAATGGTAAGACACAGCAGGGTACTGGCAAGAGATGCTTAAAGAAGTATGGGAATATTTTTTTGGGGGGGGGGCAGGTTATGATACTTACCTAGGTGGATGCAGCATCGGTCCCCGGCCGGCTCTAACACTGAGGACCGAGCAATCAAACGCTGCAGATTTCTCAGTTCTCAGAACTCCCTGAGCAGCTCTCTGCCCCCCTCCCACACGCACTGGGCTGTGGAGGGGTGGGAGCGAAAGGCTCAGGCTCTCAGCGAATCACTGAGAGCCTGAGCCGTGTGCCAGCCCAGGCATGTGGGCAGATCCCGAACATATGGTCGCGATCTTTCCTGAGCCTGGACCGGCTCTGTGACATCAGCCGACAGCGGGCTTTCTGCGGAAAACATTTCACACGAGTACAGAAGGAACTGCACTCCTGTTATCCATAGGAGAAGTGCAGTGAACCTTGGATTACGAGCACTCTAATTCGTTCCAGGAGAATGCTTGTAATCCAAAGCACTCGCATATCAAAGCGAGTTTCCCCATAGAAGTCAATGGAAACGAAGATAATTTGTTCCGCATTGACTTCTATGGCATGCAATATCGTATGTGGCCAGAGGTGGGGGGCGCCGGAGAGCCTCGGAAATACTCGGGGACAGCTCGGCTGGCCACGGAAACACATTTGGGAACAGAGTGTTTCTGAGTATTTCCAAGTGATTCTGAGTATTTACGAACCGTTCCGAGTGTCACCGGCGCCCCCGCATCTCTGGCCAAATGCGGTACTGCACACCCCATTAGCTTGAATTATGCTCGCTTTGCAAGACAACACTTGTCTTTCAAAATGCTCGTTAACCGCATTACTCGTAAACCAAGGTTCCACTGTACAGCCAAATAAGCTTTGGCTGTACTTCTCCTTTAAAGATTCAGTATTCTTTTGCAGCAGGCAGTCCCTGTAGCCCCTATAAACACTGGGAAATGCTCATCATTGCAGTTTTTCAATGTTTTGGGAACTGTAATCATTTATCAACTGTTACTTTTTCTCACGTTTTTCCAGGACATTCAGCAATAGACCGTGAGCATAGTCTGCAGCAGTTCCTGACAGTGAAAAGATGTGAATGAGCATCAGTAGATTTCTAATTTGTATAGATCTGCACACATGTGGCCATAGCTGGGTTCTGTTCAGGTGGTGTAATCAATGTCTCATTCTGTCATACTTCAGTATTGGCCTCAAAGTTTTGGAGTTTCCATTTAATGCGAGGAGAGGAGGAACGTTAAACCGAAAACACGTGTCCCCCGCTTTTCATCCGCCGCTACCACCCAATGATGGCGGGACACAGGCAGATCCAGCTGGGACCCCAACAGATCTTACCGCTGCTAACAGTTATCCTGCACAGCCAGCAGTCCCTGCAGAGCCTGTGTCAGCTTTTGGACAAGAAGAGGCCAGGTAAGGTCAAGCAATGTGCATTACAAGAAGGGTGCGTCATTCATCTCTTACTAAATCTGATCAAAAATATTATTGTCGTCCACAGCACAAACAAGACCAAAGAAGTTCCTACAGCAACCACACCCCCATCTCTGCGGAACGGATCTCTCGCATCTTCTGCAGGCAACACAAACCAGTTAGTGGTTGGTTCTGCGCAAGGTGCTGCTAACCCAAGTCCTCACTCCTCCAGGCGAGGTTAGTAGCTTATCATGAACAAATAGAATTTTGCAGAACGTTGCATTGGACTGGGGTAGGAAGTGCATATTTGAGCATTTGGGATGGTGCGTCCGTGTCAAAGGCGAGATGCCTACCTTGTCTGGGTGTTATAAATTCCTGGTTTCAGTCAGTGGAACAATACAGAATACATCCAGTGATGATGAGCGATTGCCCCAGTGAATTTATGGTGGTAAAATTAGAAGAGCTGAATACGTATGTATACTATGGGCTACATCAGTCTGTTTCCACACTTAAAGTGGATATAAACCCGACATTTTTTATTTCTTTTTTGCTGTCACAATGTAGAGTATATGATTTCCTATCATTTGTGCCAGGTCTTGCCACAAAGAGTTAATCCAGCTCTGAGCAATCCTCTTTTATTGTTCAGTGAGCTAAAACGGACAAACAGAGAAAAACATTTGTCCGTTCCGCCCCCTTGCTTTGAGTGACAGGTTATTTACATATCTCATGCACTAGCTTTAGACAGGCATTATTTTTTAATTCCCACCCCCACTCCTTTTCTGAAGTCATGTGGTTACTTTTCTGGATTTTGACTGGATGTTAGTGATCATAGCAGAAGGAATACACAGGAGAAAATGCATGTTGACAAGGGGAGTGTTAGAGGTGGGCGGGGAGTCTACTGATGTCACGACTCCACCCACCGAGCTCCAGACAACAGATTCACCCACAGAATCTGCAGTTTTTCAGTTCTTATAACAGACAGAGGGGAGACATATCTCCTTATAGATCAGCACTATGGCAGTAGTTTAGAAAGGATGAGAGTGGGTTTACATCCACTTTAACATTAAACAAAAGAAATTGCCATTGCTGAGCTTTTCTTCTGAAAAATGCTAGTTTCCTGGCTGCCAAGCTGGCCCTCTTGCTTCATTACTGACTCCCTGACATGGGACAAGTGTGCAGATTATTTTTATTTTTTATTTTTTTTCCCGATCTTTACTCAAACAGTGACTTTAAAATTAATAAGGCAGTTGGTCTGCATTACAACCAGGCAGCTAGTATATTCAGAAGGAGACCAGCAATGCAAATTTCTGTATTTCTTTCATTACATGTAAGTACTTCCTCCCAAGAGTCGGTGGGGTAGGTTTTAGCCCAAATAAAAAATAAATAAATGTCACCCTGTTGCAGGAAAAACCCATATATAAAAAAACTGTTCTGTTTTTAGGACCTAAAAGAGGTGTGGCTTGTTTATAGCTGGGAGTGGTCTACCTCATCTGAGGTGTCAAGAATAAAAGTGATTGTAAATCCTTACACATACCCACTGAAGTGATTGGCCTCAGGCGATACACCGAGATTAAAAACAAATCCTCTTATATAAGTTGTACGTGTCTATCTGCAGTCTTCTCTAAATCCGTTCAAAGTCCAGAATTTATAAAGTTTGTCTGAGCGTTCAGAAAGCAGGGGGCGGAAAGCTGAGGTCTCACTCTGCAGAGCTCAGTGAGGAGAGCTCTAAGAGCTGATTGGGGGAAAGGAACACACGCCCCTTCACACGGCACACAGGAACAGAGCTGAGGCCGTCAATCAGATCCCCCACCCTCATCACCTTTTTTTCTCTTGGTGTCAGGAAAACTTGTCAGAAGTAATTAATGCTGATGGCAGAGGAGCGAAGCAGGAGACAGAAATTAGACCGTGCTCTGGATTGAGACAAGTACACATTATAGAAGAATATGCTTTGTTTATATTTCATGTCTGAGGTTTACAACTATGGCAGAAGCTAGCTGCCATAACCCCAGTATATTTTTTTCAGTCAGGTGGTCGGGTTTCAGATAAGTGGTCCCAGCGGCGCATTCGCAGCGAGATCACTTTCATAGGCAGCTTCCTGGTCAATTCTGAACTTACCAGAGCCGTCGGTCAGCTCGGAACCATTCCGATGCAGTCGATGGCTATGTAGGAAGCCGAGTGAGGGTAAGATAGCCCACACTCGGCCCTTGGAGGACCAGAGCGACCTCTGACGTCACTTCCGGTCCTAGGGGCATTATGACAAGATGTTTATTTACTTTTTCTTTCTCGTACATCACGGGACACAGAGCGACATAGTCATTACTATGTGGGTTATATAGATACCTTCAGGTGCTGGCACTGGCAACTTCCAAAACCGGAAGTACCCTCCCCTATATAAGCCCCTCCCATCCGGGAGCACCTCAGTTTTTTGCCAGTGTCTAAGGTGTTGGCCAAGAAGTAACATGTGTTTTTCACTGAGCTTGCGTACAGGTTCTTTTGGGCCTCAGTAAGCTATTCCGGATCCGACCAAAAAAGCTTCATAGCTAAACGGTCGGTACCCGGGCCTTGCAAAGAGAAGAGCAAGGTTTTGCCTGTAATGCCTCTCTTAGGAGGGCTGGACCCTGGGATCCAGAGCTCTGGTCATACCCACGACCAAGATGTTTTCTGTGCAGGGTGCTATACAGGTCCAGGGGAGTGGAATCCTTGGGAACCCGGTCCCTGAAGGTTTAATTACAATGCCTGCCGTGATAGGTGAAGTTTGGGCTTCTGTGGACCAAACAGAGTCCTGCGGCGAGGAAAAGGTAAGTGGGGGCCCTCAGGAACTTGGTTCTATTGGGGGACCCCCAAGCCTATTTTGTCTTTCTGCCTGTTACCTAAGGTATTCCCGCTAATATTCTGTGTATGCCTGTTACTACTGAGAAAATGTAAAAATTTTAATAGTAGGCAAGAAAAAAAAAAGAAAAAATGTGTAAGACCGCGGTACACACTGTGTTAGACACTAGAGGCCGCTATGGTTCTTTTTCTTGTAATGTGGATTTTTTTCTTCCAAAATCAAATCCAGGCAGTTGGTAAGTTCTCTGCTGGGAAGCTGTCTCCTCTGCCCTGTTGCTGCGCTCATCCAAGGGACCCTGGCTCCCATCTAGTTCCTTATTTTTTTCAAAAAAGGCGCCGAAGGCGCACGTGTGCGCGTGCACGCACCTCTATATATAGAGGCGATCTGGAAAAAGGGGCGGAGCGGGTGGATGATGCTCGGTGTGCGCCGCGGCGCTACTGCGCATGTGTGGGCGTCCAGCGTGTTTTAAAGCACAATCACAGCTGGCTATTGAAGTGCACAGACAGAGCTAGCAACAGTAAAAAGGCACACAGAGGCGGTTGATGCAGGCATCCCTTAGAAAGGCACTTTAGTAGACACCAACTGTTATATAGCAGCAATTGTGCTAGACTATTCTCAGTAAAAGTGGTGTTTTTACGGCTGGAATACCTCAGCTTTAGGCTTAGGAATATGCCGTCCAGAGGCTCCGGAACTGAATCTTCCAGGAAGCAAAGGGGGTCTCATCGGGCTCTGAGGATCTTGGGCATGCTTCTGCTGCACCAGTCTCCCCTGAAAATTCAGAGGTAAGTGACCGTAGAGACCCCGCAGGAGTACTTGGTACTGTGGCTGTCCTCAGTTCACCTGCTCCTGTGTATGTAACAGAGGAGGTTTTTTCCTCAGCTCTGGGAGATTGTCAACATTGATCGCTGCCTCCCTGTCAGGGAAAGCACGCCCGATCTCCGTCTCATCCTTCAGAGTGCCTGTTAGCAGAGCAACAGTCCCATACAGGGATCGACCTGCCTGAAGGGGATCAGGATGAGGTTGATTCTGTTATAGAGGAATCAACAGTGGAGGAACCTTTCTCAGCATCTCAAGCTGAAAGATTATGGGTTCAGTCTCTGACTAACATGGTCCGATCAGCATTTAAAATGCACCTTGCGGAACCATCAACCACTACTATCCTCGTTGGGGTCGCTAGAAGCCACCAGACTGTCTGTTCTTTTCCACTTCACCCTTTACTGGAAGGGCTCATTTACCAGGATTGGGAACATCCTGAGAAAATATTATTCCCCCCAAGAGATTTCCGGTGGTCTATCCCATGGAGGATAAGTTCATCAAAAAATGGAAGGTCCCTACAGTGGACGCAGCCATCTCTTGTGTGTATAAATCACTGACATGTCCAGTGGATAATGTCCAAATGTTCAAGAACCCAATAGATAAAAAATTGGAGTCCTTATGAAAATCTGCTTCTTTCTACAGCAAGCTTGGTGACACAACCAGCAGTGGGGTCTGCTAAGCAGTGAAGGATCAGTTGAAACAGGTCTTGAGGGACTTGCCAGATCAGCAGGCCCTTGCCCTAACTGATCTACCTAGAGCCTTAAGCTTTGCGGTTGACGCCATAAAGGATTCAATCCATCAGGCCTCCCGCCTTACGCTGTCTGTAGTACATATGCGTAGGCTTCTATGGCTCAAAAACTGGTCTGCTGAAGCTCCCTGTAAAAAAAATGGCTGGTTAGCGTCCCATTTTCATGGTGAACGCGTATTCAGGGAAGACCTGGACAAATATATCCAGAAAATTTCCAGCGGTAAAAATACACTCTTGCCGGTTAAAAACAGAGTTAGAGGTCCCTCTTTTAAGAGGCCTGCTTCTCCAGTCCCTGGGGCATCGGCTGTGAAACAGTCCGACGGCCTCCTCGGTCAATTCCCGGAGGTAAAAATCAGGGACAATCGCAGGGTAATGAGAAACCCTGGGTCAGGAGAGGTACAAAACCTCCCCCAAAGTTAAATTCATTGAAGGATTGCCCCCACTCAGTCGGGTGGGGGGAAGACTCCAGTTGTTCGCAGAGACCTGGCGGGACACGATCAGAACAGATAGGTGCTCTCCGCAGTATGTTTGGGATACAGATTGGAGTTAAAAGACTCTCCTCCTTCCCATTTTCTTTTTCGTACATCACGGGACACAGAGCGACTTAGTCATTACTAATGGGTTATATAGATTACCTTCAGGTGTTGGCACTGGCCAATTCCAAACCGGAAGTACCCTCCCCTATATAAGCCCCTCCCATCCGGGAGCACCTCAGTTTTTTGCCAGTGTCTAAGGTGTTGGCCAAAGAGTAACATGTGTTTTCACTGGGCTTGCGTACAGGTTCTTTTGGGCCTTAGTAAGCTGTTCCGGATCCCACCAAAAAAGCTTCATAGCTAAACGGTCGGTACCCGGGCCTTGCAGCAGAAGAGCAAGGTTTTGCCTGTAATGCCTCTCTTAGGAGGGCTGGACCCTGGGATCCAGAGCTCTGGTCATACCCACGACCAAGATGTTGTCTGTGCAGGGTGCTATACAGGTCCAGGGGAGTGGAATCCTTGGGAACCCGGTCCCTGAAGGTTTAATCACAATGCCTGCCGTGATAGGTGAAGTTTGGACTTCTGTGGACCAAACAAAGTCCTGCGGCGGGGATCAGGTAAGTGGGGGCCCCCAGGAACTTGGTTCTATTGGGGGACCCCCAAGCTTAATTTGTCTTTCTGTCTGTTACCTAACGGTATTCCCGCTAATATCTGTGTATGCCTGTAACTACTGAAAATGTAAAATTTTAATAGTAGTCAAGAAAAAAAAAAAAAAAGGGACCGCGGTACCTGTGTTAAACCACTAGAGGCCGCTGTAGTCCATTTTTCTTGTCATGTGGATCTTTGGTTTTCTCAAGTCAAAAGATCCAGGCAGTTGGTAAGTTTCTCTGTGGGAATCCACTTCCTCTGCCCTGTTGCTGCGCTCATCCACCGCACAGGCCCTCCGGCAAAAAGGGCCCTGGCTCCTAGTCCCTGTTTGATTTCGAAAAGGGCGCCAATGGCGCGCGCGGGCGCGTGCACGTGCCTCCTATGAAAAAAAGGGGCGGGGCGGGTGGATGACGCTCGATGCGCGCCGCGGCGCTTCTGCGCATGGCGTCCCAGCATGGTTAAAAGACACAGTACAAGTGTCAGCTGGATGCAAACAGAGCTAGCAACAAACAGTGGCACACAGAGGCGGTTGATGCAGGCATCCCCATAGAAAGGCACTTTAGTGGACACCAGCTGGTATATAGCAGCAACTGTGTTAGACTATTACCAGCAAAAATTGGTGTATGACGACGGGAATACCTCAGCTTTGTGCTTAAAGGATATGTCGTCCAGACGCTCCGGAACTAGGTCTTCCAGGAAGCCAAAGGGGTCTCCATCGGGCTCTGAGGATATTGGGCATGCTTGTACTGCACCAATCTCCCCTGAGAATTCAGAGGTCAGTAGCCGTAGAAACCCCGCAGGAGTGCCTGGTGCTGCGGCTGTCCCCAGTCCACCTGCTCCTGTATATATAACAGAGGAGGTTTTATCCTCAACTCTGGGAGGATTGGAAGAGAGATTAACAGCATTGATCGCTGCTTCCCTGTCACAGGAAAAGCGCGTCCGATCTCCGTCTCCTCCTTCAGAGTGCCTGTTAGTGGAGGAACAGCCCCACACAGAGATCGACCTACCTGAAGGGGATCAGGATGAGGTTGATTCAGTTATGGAGGAATCAACAGTGGAAGAACCTTTCTCAGCATCTCAGGCTGAAAGATTATGGGTTCAGTCTCTGACTAACATGGTCCGATCAGCATTTAAAATGCCTCTGGCGGAACCACCATCCACTACGGTTTCCTCGCTGGGGTCGCTAAAAGCTCCCCAGGCTGTCTGTTCCTTCCCAATCCACCCTTTATTAGAAGGGCTTATTTACCAGGATTGGGAGCATCCTGATAAAATATTTGCTCCCCCCAAGAGATTTCCGGTGATCTATCCCATGGAGGATAAGTTCATAAAAAAATGGAGGGTCCCTACAGTGGACGCAGCCATCTCTTCTGTTAACAAATCACTGACATGTCCAGTAGATAATGTTCCAATGTTCAAAGACCCAATAGATAAAAAATTGGAGTCTTTACTAAAATCTGCTTTCTCTACAGCAAGCATGGTGACACAACCTGCGGTAGCAGCGATTGGAGTCTGCCAAGCAGTGAAAGATCAGTTGAAACAAGTCTTAAGGGACTTACCAGATCAGCAGGCTCTTGCCCTAGCTGACCTGCCTAGAGCCTTGTGTTTTGCGGTGGACGCCATAAAGGATACAATCCAACAGGCCTCCCGCTTTACGCTGTCTATAGTACATATGCGTAGGCTTCTGTGGCTCAAAAACTGGTCTGCTGAAGCTCCCTGTAAAAAACTGCTGGTTAGCTTCCCATTTCATGGAGAACGCTTATTTGGAGAAGATCTGGACAAATATATCCAGAAAATTTCTGCCGGTAAAAGTTCACTCTTACCGGTTAAGAACAAGGGTAGAAGTCCTTCTTTTAAGAGGCCTACTTCTCCAGTCCCGGGCACATCGGCTGTGAAGCAGTTCCGACGGCCTCCGCGGTCAAATTGAGGGGGCAGAAATCACGGACAATCACAGGGTAACAAGAAGCCCTGGATCAAGAGAGGTACAAAACCTCCCCCCAAGGCATGAAGCGTTGCCCCCACTCAATCGGGTGGGGGGAAGACTTCAGTTGTTCACAGAGACCTGGCGGGACACCATCAGAGACAGATGGGTGCTCTCCGCAGTAAGTCTGGGATACAAGCTGGAGTTAAAAGGCACTCCTCCTGCCCAATTTATGAGGTCAAACGTGCCAAGAGATCCCCAGAAGAGAGGATCCCTCCTTCTGGCACTAGAACAACTATTGCTCCAAGGTGTAATCATGAAGGTTCCCCTGGAAGAATGCGGATTCAGGTTTTACTCGAACCTTTTCACAGTCCCCAAACCAAATGGGGACGTGAGGCCCATATTAAATCTAAAAGGGCTAAACAAGTTCCTAAATATCAGGACTTTTCGGATGGAGTCGATCCGATCGGTGGCCACCGCCCTACAAGGGCAGGAATGGTTAGCCTCGATCGACATAAAGGATGCTTATCTGCATATTCCCATCTTTCCGGCCCACCAGAAATTTCTACGCTTTGCAGTAGAAGGGCGCCATTTTCAGTTCAGAGCCTTACCTTTCGGTCTGGCCACAGCACCACGAGTGTTCACAAAAATTCTGGCCCCATTATTGGCCAATCTAAGAACACAGGGTGTAACGATAATGGCATATCTAGACGACCTGCTACTAATAGACCACTCAGTGGAAAAGCTGGAAGTAGCTATTCACAAGACAATCAAGTATCTGGAATATCACGGTTGGATTATCAACCGGGACAAGTCAGCTCTAAGACCAGTCAAAAGTCTGGAATACTTAGGGCTAAGGCTGGATTCAAATCAGAGAAAGATTTTCTTACCTCCAGAGAAGGTGTCGTCTTTAAAAGATTTGACCCACTTAGTGGGTACAAAAAGAAAACCATCCATACGCCTCTGCATGAGGCTGCTGGGAAAAATGGTGGCTTCATTCGAAGCGGTACCCTACGGTCAATTCCATTCAAGGAATTTGCAAAGGGCCATACTGTCAGCCTGGAACAAAAAAGTTCAGGCCCTAGACTTACCAATGTCCCTGTCCCCTTCTGTTCGCAAGAGCCTCCATTGGTGGTTGGTGCCCCAGAATCTGGAAAAAGGGAAACCCTTCAGTCCGGTTTCTTGGAAGGTAGTCACTACAGATGCCAGCCTCATAGGCTGGGGGGCAGTACTGGAGCAATGGTCTCTCCAGGGCAAGTGGTCAGAAGCAGAAAAGGCCCTGCCCATCAATCTCTTAGAGATACGAGCAGCCCGGTATGCCCTAGTAGCATGGACATCCAAACTCCAAGGGTCCCCTGTCAGAATTCAATCAGACAATGCCACAGCAGTGGCATATATCAATCACCAGGGTGGCACCAGGAGTCGTGCAGCCCAGAGGGAAGCAAATTGCATCCTGGAGTGGGCAGAAAAATATGTCCCAGCCATATCCGCGGTTTTCATCCCAGGAGTGGAAAATTGGAGAGCGGACTTTTTAAGTCGCCAACAATTATGCCCGGGGGAATGGTCTCTTCACCCCGAGGTTTTCCAGGCAATATGCCAGCGGTGGGGAACACCGGATGTAGATCTGCTAGCATCCAGATTCAACGCAAAGGTGGACAGATTTGTGTCTCGCACAAGGGATCCTCTAGCTTGCGGCTCGGATGCCCTAGTGTTCCCTTGGGATCAGTTCAAGCTGATATATGCATTCCCACCGCCACAATTGTTACCGCGATTACTCCGCAGAATCAGGGTAGAAAAGAAACCAGTGATTCTGGTGGCTCCAGCGTGGCCCTGAAGGGCATGGTACGCGGAGATTGTAAAAATGTCAGTGAGGAGTCCTTGGACCCTCCCACATCGTCCGGACCTGCTGTCGCAGGGACCGATATACCACCCTTCCTTACCAGCCCTAGGTTTGACGGCCTGGCTATTGAAGCCCACATTCTGAAAAAGAGAGGGCTCTCTAATTCTGTGGTATCTACCATGATCAATGCCAGGAAGCCGGTATCCAGGCAGATCTATTATAGGATCTGGAAAGCGTACATTACGTGGTGTGAGGCCAAGAAATGGCATCCACGTAAGTACGTGATAGGGAGGATTTTGGACTTCCTACAGTGGGCTGTAGATAGGAAGCTGGCCTTGAGTACTATCAAGGGTCAGATTTCGGCCTTGTCAATATTTTTTCAAAGGCCCTTGGCTTCGCATTCACTAGTCAAAGCTTTCATACAAGGAGTGATGCGTATTAGCCCTCCGGTTAGTATTCCCATATGTCCTTGGGACTTAAACCTGGTTCTGTCAGTTTTACAGAAACAACCGTTTGAACCATTGCAACACACTTCCTTGGTTCTTCTCACCAGGAAATTGATTTTCTTAGTAGCCGTTTGTTCGGCTAAAAGAGTATCGGAATTAGCCGCCTTGTCCTGTAAGGAGCCATATTTGGTTGTCCATAAGGACAGAGTAGTATTACGTCCTCATCCAGCCTTTCTTCCTAAGGTGGTATCGAGGTTTCATTTGAACCAAGATGTGGTTCTTCCTTCTTTTTTCCCCAAACCTAGCTCGGTAGAGGAAAAGTTATTACATTCCTTGGATGTAGTAAGAGCAGTTAAAGCTTATCTAAAAGCCACTGCTCAGATTCGCAGAACGGATACTTTGTTTATTCTGCCGGAAGGCCCTAAAAAGGGTCAGGCAGCATCAAAATCCACTTTAGCCAAGTGGATTCGACAGGTCATAATACAAGCCTATGGCTTGAGAAAGAGACCGCCTCCGTTCAAAGTTAGGGCGCACTCCACAAGAGCAGTTGGAACTTCATGGGCAGTGCATCACCAGGCCTCCCTGGCTCAAGTATGTAAGGCCGCAACATGGTCTTCGGTACACACGTTTACTAGATTCTACCAGGTAGACGTTAGAAGTCAGGAGGATGTCGCCTTTGGGCGCAGTGTGTTGCAGGCCGCAAAAGATCCTCATGCCTGATGGCGCCCAGCTTATGTATCCCTCCCCTCATTTGGCATTGCTTTGGGACGTCCCATTAGTAATGACTAAGTCGCTCTGTGTCCCGTGATGTACGAAAAAGAAAAAGGGATTTTTATAACAGCTTACCTGTAAAATCCTTTTCTTGGAGTACATCACGGGACACAGAGCTCCCACCCCTCTTTTTGGGACACTTATTGCTTGGCTACAAAACTGAGGTGCTCCCGGATGGGAGGGGCTTATATAGGGGAGGGTACTTCCGGTTTTGGAAGTTGCCAGTGCCAGCACCTGAAGGTATCTATATAACCCACATAGTAATGACTATGTCGCTCTGTGTCCCGTGATGTACTCCAAGAAAAGGATTTTACAGGTAAGCTGTTATAAAAATCCTATTTTTATTAAAGTCCAAATTACCTTTTTTTTTTTTTTTCTCTTTTTGACGCCAGATCTTTAAATAAAGAGGACCTGTCATGCTTTTTTCTATTACAAGGGATGTTTATAGTCCCTGTAATAGGAATAAAAGCGATCAAAAAAAAATTCAAATTAAAGGGACAGTGAAAAATTAAGACGTAAAATAAATACGATTTTTTTTTTTAAAGTGTCCCATCACTCCGAGCTTGTGTGCCGAAGCGAGCGCATACGTAAGTCGCGCCCACATATTGCTGCGATCATTAGTGTGCGAGCAATAATTCTATCACCAGACCTCCTCTGTAACTCTAAACAGGTAACCTGTAAAATAAAATAAATCGTCGCCTATAGAGCTTTTTAAGTACCGTAGTTTGTCACCATTCCATGAGCGTGCGCAATTTTAAAACATGACATATTGGGTATCTTTTTACTCCGCGTAACATTATCTTTCACAATATACAGAAAAATTGGAGTTCTTTGCGGTTTTTCTATTTGATTTTTTAAACATTAAAAAAAAAATTCGCAAAAAATTGTGTTTGAAAGACCGCTGCGCAAATACAGTGTGACATAAAATATTGCAATGTCCGCCATTTTATTCTCTAGGGTCTTCGGTAAAAAAAATATATATATATAATGTTTGGGGGGGTCTAAGTAATTTTGTAGCAAAAAATACAGATTTTTACTTGTAAAAAACAAATGTCAGAAAAAGGCCTGGTCTTCACTAGACTAAATAAGTCAGAGTTGATTATCAGCATTGTAATTCGGTATTGTTTTGTTTCTCTTGCAGTTATTAAGAAACCTGCCCCAGCTCCTCCAAAGCCAGTCATCCCCCATCCTATACAACCTGGAAATCAGAATGTGCCTATTGTAGCTAATACCCCTCCTTCCATCTCGCCCAAACCCTCTAGCCATGGCCATAGTGCCTCTCCGCCAAACAGCACCAGTAATCAAAGCAGCACAGCAGCTCCCATTTCACACTCACATGGCACCTTACCGCGCAGGCATTCAGGTAGCCAGCCTTTCATACAGGCACCAAATCATCCTCCCCCACAGCCACCCACACAGCCAGCACCTCAACCCAAGCCCACGGTTCAGTCCACCATGTCATCCACAGAGTCGGCCACAGAGAAATCCTCCAGCCCCTCACACTCCCCAACACCACCAGATACTCCTCCTCCTATTGCAGATCACCCAGCTGCCCAGGGCATCCTGCCGGAAGCCACCCAGACCCACCCCTTCCCCCAGCAAAACTCTGGCACTCTTCCTCGACCGCGCCCTGTCCCCAAACCACGTATCCGACCAACTGTCCCACCTCCTCCCCATCCCCCAGCATCTCAATTGCCTGGCGAAATACAATCACCATCAACTTCCAAGATCATCACTGGTAAGTACAATAGAGTCTTCAGAATTGAAAATGTGTATAATGTAATGCAACTCAGAAAAATACAGCACCCAAAGATTTCATACCTAGGATCCAAAAGTTTGAAGATTGTGGGGGGCTTCTAAGGTTTCCTTCACAAATTCACTGATAGTTTTCTCATTAAATTATTTACTCTATGCCAGCAGCTGGAGTGTATGGTGCAGTTATCGGCAGAGTCTTTTCTCCGCTATCAAACAAGTATTTCTGTAGTACATTGCCTTGCTGTCTGCCAGTAACTCATTGACAGCATGGATGTGATAGAGTACAGCACACAGTCCCCCGCCGGCTCTAAGACTGAAAACTGAGCGATCAAACCACTGATTGTTCGATTCTCAGAACTCCATAAGAAGAGAGCTGGTGACAGTCAGTCACCGCTGTCTACTCTGAAACCCCCCCCCGCACTCACTGGAGCACTAGGCTGTGGAGGGGGTGGCTGTCTCAGGCTCTCAGCGGCTCACTGAGGCTGAGCCAGGTGCCCGTCCAGGGTGGTGGGAGGATCCCCTATATATTGTCACCATCTTTCCCCAGCCTGGACCGGATCTGTGACGTCAGCTGACAGCGGGCTTCAGTCTGCTGAAAATGTGTCACAGGAGTGCAGAACAAACTGCACTCCTGTGAACCACAGGAGAGGTACAGCCAAACGAGCTTTGGCTGTACTTCTCCTTTTTAAGTTTTAGTATAACTATTTTTTTTTTTTTTTGTTTTGGATAGAGTGGAGAGGGATTAGAAAACCTGTCAGTTTTTATTTCTGTCTGTGTCCCCGTTAAGGAGATTCACCCTCTCTATATGTCATGTTTACCGTTCTCATTGACGGTAAAAGAAAATCACAAATTTTGGGTTGGCCCCAGAAAAGTGATAGAGGGGAAATCTTCCAATGGTGACCTTATTTTCAGGGATTTCCTCTCACTTCCTGTTTGGCTATGGGACAGGAAGTGAAGGGAAATCTCTGCAATGGGACATAGACAGAGAAAAAAAATCTGACAGGGGTTATATTCCTCCCTTACTCTATCCAAAATGGGGAAAAAAAAAGTTATGCCTATATAGTTCTACTTTAAATTATACATAGTCAAATTTGTTTTTGACTAGTTTTTAGGAATAAATACTTTTTTTTAGTTTAGCTCATTGAAAAAAAGACATATAGGTCCTTGGTGTTCATCCTTTTAAAATTTAAAATTGCAGGACAAGTAACACCTAGCAATACTGTTGCTGGCAGCAACACATAACTGTCAGGATTGCTAAAGAGAACAGACCACTTAATGGCTAAAACAACGCACTGTCACGCTGACCATCAGAAGCAACATTAGAGTGACATCTTGCATGTTTGTAATGGATCAAAGAGAGTTCCAAATGAAAAGTCCAAAGTCTTTATTACTTAACTGGTAACAACAAGCAGGGAAAAAGAAAGCCAACCCTCCATGATCTACAATCCCTTTCTATTGATATTGACTAATGTATTTCTCCCCTGTGTAGGATCTAATGCATAGGTGTGCGCAGCCTTTGGCATTAGGGTGTGCACCCCGAAGCTCAAACACACTCTACCGATCACTCACGATGTTCATTCAGAAAGGGAAGGGGCTGGTAAATGGAATATTTACTGGCTCCTTCCCCACTCATCCTAAAACATCCACAGCAACAGCCGGTGGGAAAGGAGGGAAGACGGCAGTGCTGTGGGGGGAAGGAGGGGAGCCATGTCAGTAGGGGGAATCTGTTCTGCACAGGGTGAGTAGGGTGTGCCCGGGCACACCTGGCACACCCTGTGCGCACGCCTATGATCTAACGACAAATCTTGAATAGGAATGTTTACAATGTTCACTGACCATATCGTGTTTTATTGTGAAGTCTATTGGATTGGTTTGTTCCTGTATGATTTGAAATTCATAAATAATAATAATAAAAAAGCCAATGGGGGTTATTTACGAAGGGCAAGTCCACTTTGCACTGCAAGTGCAAAATGCACTTGAAATTGCACTGAAAGTGCACTTGGAAGTGCAGTCGCTGCAAATCTGAGGGGAAGATCTGAAACGAGGGGAAGCTCTGCTGATTTTTTAATCCAATCATGTGCAAGCTAAAATGCTGTTTTTTCTTTTCCTTGCATGTCCCCCTCAGATCTACAGCACTTCCAAGTGCACTTTCAGTGCAATTTCAGATGCACTTTGCACTTGTAGTTTGCACTTGTAGTGCAAAGTGGATTTTCCTTTATAAAATAACCCCCAAAGTACTTAAGGGACCACACAATAAATCCTTATCTGGCCTGGAGTAAAAGCTTTAAATAACATACATAAAAAAGGTGATAACGCATATTTGCCACTAAAAATACACATGTACCGTATATACTCGAGTATAAACCGAGTTTTCAGCACATTTTTTTTGTGCTGAAAATGCCCCCCTCGGCTTGTACGAGAGTCACCTTTTTGCGCCTGATCTCCCGGATTTTGGGGACCCGGTACCAGCCGGCCATAGGACCCCAAACTTGGCACACATGTACAAGTGTGCAAAGTTTGTTGTCTGGGGGACCTACGGTCGGGGACCACAGATTTATCAAAGCCGGGCACCCCTTCCATAGACTCCCATGTTAAACGGTCATTTCTCTGGTAACTTTGGGGACCTGGTACTGGCCGGGCGTAGGTCCCCTAGACCAAAAACTTGTTACACATGTAGCCCAATTTCTCTTCTATAATTGTGCAAAGTTTTTTGTTTGGGGGACCTATGGCCGGGGCGCAACGATTTTTCAAATCTGGGCACCCTTTCCATAGACTCCCATGTTAAATGTCAGTCTAGTCATGGGCACAGTGAGGCATGGACACAGTGAGGCAAAGTGAGGCACACTGAGGCATGCAGATGGATACCCTAGGCTTATACTTGAGTCCATAAGTTTTCCCAGTTTTTTGTGGTAAAATTGGGTGCCTCGGCTTGTATTCGGGTCGGCTTATACTCGAGTATATACGGTATCTTCATTTTCATGTGTGTTATGTTAAACCTCTCCTCCAGCCCTGATGAAGGGGGATTGTGTGCGTGTTGGATGTCTTTTGCCCTGCTTGCTGTAACTAGTAGAACAGTAAAGACTCTGGACACCCAAGGCTTTTTCATTTGGCCCTCTCTTTGACCTATTACACTTGGGTTTATCAGCTTGTGTGAATCAGTTGGGCTCAAGTAATAACTTTGTCCGCATTTTGATAGCCTGTGAAAATTCATGTCCAGTCCCTCTACCTCCTATTCTTGCTTGTTTTGGCCAGCAAGGAAGAGATACTGTAGGAGCAAAATCAAAATGGGAAATTAAAAGTCATCTCTACTCTAAGGCAAGAGGGAAGTCTTGTGCCTCTGCTCCATGCACACAGTATTATGTAGCTTTGACTGTAATTTTCCAATCCCCACCCTTTTCCTAAACATCGCCCTATTTCTTGAATACATAGAACATGGATGTTAGAGTTTTTTCACTAGGTTACGTTAAGAGTATAAAAAAACAAAAGAAGGGAAAACTAGTTCTGTGGGATCAAATAATCCACGGAGTGATAATTCAAACCGTAGTGCCACTTACCAAAGTACGGTACTGTTGCTATAGCCAATCACCAAATGCATACAAAAAAGAAGAAAGAAGACCAAGATATTCCTACCAAGGTGAAAAAGCGGCTACTTCTGCAACAGAGGGTCTTAGACTGGATTATGATTCCAAAAAAGTACAAAATGTATTAATTCCAAAGGGAACGCACACTGTGAAATTTCATGATGCAATTTTAAATATTTAAAACGGCTTCAATCATAGTACTATTGACGGTCTCCTTCCAAGGGAGGAGGGGACCCCAACAAATGGTACTTAAAAAGCAGACAGAAAACACACAGGGACACGCAAGACAAATACAAGTGCACAATCAAAAACAAAACACAGAAAAGTCCGGACACCAGCATACCATTCAGGGTGAAGCTGTAATGCGAAAAAATATATATATATAATATAGATAGCTTCACTGTGAATGACCCTGGGGGATCTGGTTCAAAATAATATTGGCCCTAAATCTGAAACTATCTTAAAGGATGCTGAATGATCAAAAAATGGTTTCAATGATCAAAAGGATGCCTGTACTTCAAGTCCTATCATTAATTAAGGTATTGCATTTTTAAATGGTTGTCCATTTTATTTCTGGATGCCTTTTCTTAGTGGAATAAAGTTGCTCCTTTAAATGCTGTGCTATCCCGCTGGCTTTTGCTCACTGATTGTGAATATATTTCAAGATATCAGTCCAAGCCCTCAAAGGAATTCACATCCGGATCACAATAGATGAATGAAAAAGTCTTACTTGGGAGGCATAAATTTCATTTAGGCACATAAATTAATGGCTGTGCTTTGAATAGCTGGAGCCGATATTAGTGCAATAGGGGAACATGCTTTGCTTCCACATGCATATAGGAAGTGTATAGTTAAGCATACATCAGCTGATGTTATAAGATCAGTCCTTATAAGAAGCCAGACACAATTAAGATTTGCAGTGAAAGGCACATCCATACATTACCACTCTTGCATGGCTGACAGTCGCAGCATCCCGCTTGATCTTTACATTGATCCAGACTCCGTGGCGTAAGTGGTTTTCCAAGCTCACAAGGGCTACGCAGCTATAACGGGATCTCTCCGATGCAGGGACTGCCGATCTGCTGAGTTCACGGTGCTTGCCGGATGCTCGCCATGCTAATGAGTGTATGGTAGATTGTATGGGATAGACGTAGGGTTCAGATCCGCGGCTTCAGTTTGAATGGGGCATTCCATAGCTGGCGTCACGTGACTGCTGTGACGTCAACGCGTTTCGCTAAAGAGGTAGCGTAGCTTTGTCTGGACTAAGTACCATTTGTTGGGGTTCCCTCCTTGGAAGGAGACCGTCAATAGTACTATGATTGAAGCTGTTTTAAATATTTAAAATCGCATCCTGAAATTACACAGTGTGCGTTCCCTTTGGAATTAATACATTTTGTACTTTTTTGGAATCATAATCCAGTCTAAGACCCTCTGTTGCAGAAGTAGCTGCTTTTTCACCTTGGTAGGAATATCTTTTTCTTCTTTCTTTTGTATACGTTAAGAGTATGCAGCACAGCCTCCCAGTCAGTGAGCAGACTTTAGTCCATCCCTAATTGGTCTATTATGATCAGTACATCCCATTTTAAAATACTTTTCTATGGGAAAGGAAGGCAGTCCTACTCATTGACACCTACACTGTGCATCTCTGCTTTGTGGAAAGAATCCTGGTAGAAGGACCCTGCAATAGTGTTAGAAATATTGTAGAATTGGTTCCACTTGATATCACTAATGGAAAAGCTACTTGACGCATCTTGTTAATTGTTCAAATATCCTTTTCCTTAAAGCAGTGTGAATTTCCTAAACTCCCACTTATGTAAACTTGTGGTGTTGCATACAAAATGTCTGTTTCCTTCAAACATAATGGCTTACGCCTGCAGACCAGATGCTGTTGCACCTCTGCTCTAAATCATAAGTGGAATATATCCTCAGTCCACGCTGGCTATCACTGGCTGTTTTTGCTCTTGGCATGACACTAAACCCAAAATCAGAGAAGGGGTGGTGGGGTTGGCGGTGAGCTGCGTGGTGGGCAACGCTTGCTAATAGTTTTGTCTGTGGTGCCTCCAACAGGTTGCGAAAGTTACCGGTATTAAGGTTTGTACACTGCTGACGCTGCCTGCACCGCCTCTGTGTTTGTGTTGACCGCTTGGCCTTGCGACCTTTGTCGACTCTTGATTTTCATTTCACTCCATCCCACTCTCAACCATATTGTCCAGACCCCCCCTCCCTACCATCTGCACCCAGCACCAAATCTGCATCCCATCAGCACTATCCTGCACCATAGCAATAAAAACTCCTGGGTAGCTGATTCGTTATCTGATACAAGAAGGTCGTCCATTGATGAGGATAGCTACAGTGACTTTCTTTACCTGGAATAGTTTGCTAATGGAACCATTTAGTTCCCCCCTTGGGCTTATAAGAGCTCTGTTTATCATTATACATCATATTCTTTTAACTGTGCTGTTTACAGCATTACATATTCAGGCTTACTGTATAAAGCAGAGCCAACAATAAGCAAGATGCTATAGCAGTGAAGATTGAGTTAGGCGGTATTTTCTAATTGGCTGCTGTGGATATTGTACTTTACACTACTTCACTGTCTAAGCCAGCCTTTCGCTAACTTTTCAACACAGAGGAACCCTTGAAAGAACTTTTCCAGTATCAGGGAACACCTGCTTAAAATTACTATATCTACAACTCAAGATACATTAGTGTGATGGTCAGGGGGAAGAATGCTCCTTATACTGTACTTGTGGTTGTTGGGAAGAAGTACCCCCTTACAGATGGCTAAAAAGATCAATGGTATCAGTGGGAACTTATCTGAGGGGCAAGAATTACTTACTGCTCAAGGAACCCATAGCAACCTCTGGAGGAATCCTAGAGTTCAATGGAACCCTGGTTGAGGAAACCCTGGTCTAAACTATTGTAAATGTCATTTTATTAAGACCCTGTCGCCAGACCATCGCAATAAAAAAATTCCCATAAGAGTATATGTGCATTTAACATAATATATGCATGTTTTAATGTGTAAAAGCTTCCCTTGTGTAGACAGACATCCAAAGGCACAGAGACTGTGGCACCGCCATCATGGTTGTGATGTCAACAGACTCAAGTGACATCATAGTATTCCCATTCACTCCTCCCTCAGCTGCTACATAAAAGCTTATGTAGGAAGGTCAATGTAGGGGTAAAGGAGCTGGGCCAGCAAATACAGTAATTAGACACACTCAGAAAAAGAGAGGGCTATCCTGTTAGAAGAGATGGGGCTGTGTTAGGAAAATGACTGTGGAATTTGGAAAGAAGTCAAACTTTCCAGTAAGTTCATAGGCGCATTGTAAGTGAATAAAAAATTAATTGATGGCATGGAAAATTGCGCTAAGGAACTATTTGAATTACAAAGTGTTTTCTGTACTTTTACCTGCAATTTTTACCTATGGTAAAATGAACTTGTCAGGACAGAAATGCTGTAATTGCCATCATAGTTATCCTTTACTGCTTTCAGTCACTGACCTGAGACATTTATGCAGGCAGCATATTTATTCTGGATCATTAGTTTAAGAAGTAGAGAAAGAAAGATGACCGCCCCGATTTCTGGTTAAGAAGATATTAGTAACATTCCAGTATTTCTCTGTACATGAGTTTGCTTGTAGGTCCCAGTCTGATTGACTTCCGAAACCACAGGCCTACTCCTCAGTCTTCCCTGCACACTTAGGGTGCCTTTTTTATTTATTTTTGTTGTTTCAATATTTTTATTGAATTTTTTAGAGAAGGGTAACAAACGAAACACCCACTCAGGGTCCTAAGGCAGATGTATGGGGCCCTTATTAACATTTGGGGATACATAAACACAGACCTACACATCAGGCCAAATAACAAAGCATCAAATAGCAATGCTTAAACATAGTCTGCCCAGGGTTTCCCTTTACCTGCGCACACTCGGTATTCCCCTGCACACATGCATTGATGGTATAAGGCATCACATCTTTCGTTTTGGGTGGCACACTGCTTTGGATATGCTGCACCCTGGTGGTAGAGTGGGATTTAGTTGGGATTTAGTTTGCATGGTAGTTGGCTGTTATTCACCTCACGTCTAGACACTCGCACCAATGTATGTGAATGTAACTGGCACACTAGTAATACCATATTGACAGCATTGCTGAAAACTTGTGCACACACTATAGCATTAAAGGGGCAAGAGTCAGCCAATTGATTGCTTTCACGTACTTTTTACATTTAAAGCCATCTAATGGTTTGCTGGTAAAGCACCTTTTCTGTACAAGTGTCTGTGCATCGGTTTTCTTAATTTTTAAAATTTTGTTTGCATATATCTGTTTTTTAATATATTTATTTCATCACCTATAATTTTTAATGTTCTGCTGTCATACATTTATGTACATGCAAGCACAAAGGTTCTTTCATGTTTGTAGTCTGTAATAATAGTTAGTCACATTCAACTGTACTTCTGTAATGTTGAGGATGTTTCATATCTTCTCCAAAAGCCCTTTCTTCAGTTCTGATTAGTGTCAGTAACATACCCCAGCACTTCTATCCACACAGGTAGAACAAACGCCTTAATCCAATCATGGAAGTATAGATGATGTTAACATCTCTACCCCTGCTATTTGACAACAGTTCACACCCAAGCAGACCTCCTGACACCAAGGATGGGAACAAAGTGGTTCCACAACTTGTACATCTCTCATCCTATTCTTTGACGCTCAACATTTACACATTCCATGGTGATTGGATTAAGGTGTTGGTGCTTCTTGTGTGGATATAAATGCTGGGGTATCTTCCTGGTGTCTTGTCGAGCTAGTTCCCCTATCGGATAGGGTCCAGCCTCGACTGCGCAGGCGCAGAAGGAGCCCACGGAAATCTCCGAACCTGATCAGCTGTTCTTCAGGTGTACACGGCGCACGCGCAGCTCGGGGTGGGGGGGAGGTTAGACTTTCAATTACAATAAGGGACGGTGTTCTGAACAGCGGTGGTGCTACACTTCTGACAATCCAGGCTCATTCCTTACCATCCCCATGGACTTGGAGCATGTTAAAAAAAGAGCCAGGAGGCCGAACGAGCGAAGCGAGCCGTCTGAGCGAAGCGAGGACGTGATGCCGACTGGCCACTTACAGCGAGGTCCACGTCGCCCTGGACCTGTTGCAATAACAACTGAGGGGCGGGTACACCTGAAAACAGCTAATCAGGTTCGGTGATTTCCGTCGGCTCGGATTGCGCCTGCGCAGTCAAGGGGGAACCATAGCGATAGGAGGAACCATATCGGCAGAACACCGGCACTCAGAACCGAAGAAGTGGCTTGGAGAAGCTACAAATTGAATAGGACTAACTACTACTAGATATACCATGACTTGGATATACAGTATGAGAGCCTTCACAGACGGTCCGTAATGTTTTTATCTTAACTACTTTAACAACACTGTCTATAAACAGGTGATAACATGAAAATGTAGCAGATACGCATGAGGTCAGTCCATTGTAAACTGATATTTTGGTTTATAGTAGAGGCTGGAAAGTTGAACCCCCCCCCCCAACATTTTTGTGTGTCTTGTCGACTGATGGTTGAGATCTTTTTTGATTAAAAAAAAAATTATTGAAAGTTTTGTAGGTTTTACAAAAACAAAAAAAAGGAAAAAGAGCTGCACACAAAAATAAAATAAAAAAAGAGGAAAGAAATGCAGTAAAATGGACAGCAGCTTTGCAATCCTGAACAGTGCTGAACAGCCTAAGACATGGTTAATAAACCAAAATGCAGTCTTTGCATAACCAAGAACATATCTTTTGCACTAGGCTGATTATTCCAATAATATGCAGTGCTCTAAACCTTTCGTAAGTCTACACAATATTATATAATAAAAATCGTAACTACTAACACATCAGGAAAAATACCACGGTCCCTACACATACAGTCAGTGCATACCTGTCACCCAGTATACCATCAGGGATTTATCAAGTGACCATACTTAGCTGGGATTGCAAGTACAAAAGCACGGATCAAGTAAATTGTGGATTTTTCAGTGTTAAAAAGGTAAAACAGAGACACTAATGCAAATGGAGCTAAGCCAGGGCTCTGCAACCATTGGTTGAGATCTTTAGATGTCTGAGTTCCCAGGTCACCTGCTATGGCCATTATGAGAGGATCCCACTTTTCCTGCAGAGATTTTTTTGATTTATTTTATATAATGGTGAATGTTTCAGGAGGAGTCTGACTACACAAAGGTGGGTGAAGATACCCAAACCTGCCAATGTGAACAGAATCTGAAATGAAGCCTGGGAAATCTCACTATTGGAGTATCCAAAACAAATAAGAAGCCAGGGGCTGTCTCAGCCCACCAGAGACTATACCTATAACTAAAATATCACATATGGGTGGACTGACTCTTCAAGGGAGCCATCTTGTTAGGGAAACTAGTATTCAGTGGGGTTGATTTACTAAAACTGGAGAATGCAAAATCTGGTGCAGCTGTGCATAGCTACCAATCGGCTTCCAGTTTTTTTTTTTTTTGTCAAAGCCTAATTGAAAAAGCTGACGTTAGAAGCTAATTGGCTACCATGCACAGCTGTGCTAGATTTTGCACTCTCCAGTTTTAGTAAATCAGCACCAGACCATGTCATCTTAGGAACTTGTAACTACTCTAGTACACTTTTTGAAAAATATTTTTTTACTACAAAACTTCTTTGACAGGTATTTTTTAAATGACTAAGGTATTTGCTGACTGTGCATTGAAGGCATACAATTATTACAAATAGCAATTTTAAATTAGGGACTTCCTCAATTAAATATTCAGGCCGTTAATATTAGAAGGGAAAAGTCATAAGGGACTCTTGTGTGTCCTTTTAAAGAACACCTTTGGGGTAAATATCTTTTAAGTAAGATGAAAGTTATTTTACTAGCAACAATGTGAATTTTTTGTTCAAAGTGGAACTCCAGCCAGAATAGTTTTCTTTTCGATAGTTAGAAAGCTGCCATCTTTCGTTAGAGGTGTCACCATTGGAAAGACTTGCAAGAAAGGAAGTGGAGAAATCTAAAAGTTGACAGTCATTGGAACAGGAAGTGAAAGGAAATACCATAAGAGTTCACCTGTGCTGATGATAACTGTCAAATGTGGGATTTCTACTCCCTTTAAGAAGATTTTCTTTAACTTCCTGCTGTGTCTGGACAAGAAGTGAGGGTGTAACTGTGGATTTATTTGATGATGACTGTCCTAGGTGGGATTATCTTGGACTTCCTTTTGGGTATACACAGAAAGTGAGGATAAATCTCCCCAGTGGTAGTACAAACTTAACAAAGCATCTAGCAATTCTCCACTCTATCCTAAACTTAGAATACCACTTTAAGAATCCTTGATGGTTCAGTATTTCTCTTTCACAGGGCAACAACAATAAATAATATACAAAGGTATGTTTATTTGCTCATAGCAACCAATCATCTCCTTTCCTTTAGATATTTTTAGAACGATATAGATGAAAGAAATGAAGAATCTGATTGCTTACTAAAAGCAGCAGAAACGGTAGTGCCTTAAGCCCTTTGCAGGCAGCCAGTTTGTCTTGTAAACCAGTATGTCAAGGATAGGTAACCAATCTGTTCCCTGTGAGGACTACTCTATGTGCCATCTTCCTCACGGATATTCTAATTCCTTTTAAAAATTGGTTGAATAAATATTTAGCTTTGCCAGAAAGATGGCTGCCTAACGTTAGAGCAGGTAGCTGAAAAAATGATTTGGCTTAACATGTTTCCCTGTATCAGATTTCTAACTTTTAAACAATTTTATTGACCAACTCAGATGTTTGATGGGGCTTTATCAGTAAACACTGACTTTGGAAAATGTCAATGGTAAGGAACGAGGCACGTGATTGGCCAAAACATACATTCATCTTACACCCTCCAATCATGATTTCTGTCACTTGTGCTGGGTACTAACTGTATGTGGCCCTAACCAGGCTTGTATGCACTCACTAATACAGCATGTGGGCTCCCTGGGGGTGTGGCTTGCTTCCTTCTAGACTACGTGATTGTCACGTGGAACACAAGAGCACACAGGCTGCTGTGATTAAACCTGCCCAGGTTTGTGTTATGATGTTGTCATTATACTACTTGTAGCTTGCTGTCTCTGCAAGATCTTCTAGGACTGGTCTCAGTCTAAAGTATTGTCCCTGACATGTCTGGTTCCAGACTTGGTTTACGGTTCAGATATGATTTTAATTACCACATTAACCACAATAAATCCTTATGATTTATATAGAGATTATGCTCTATATGTGAGGTCCATTAAAAAGACTTGTCATCTTCACACACAATGTGCAGCCATTTTGATGCGGTCTAAGCTTGAAGGGTACTAGTAACATCAAATAGACAAAGCATAGACTCCCTTCTGTATAAGTGGAAGCTAAAGCGTCCCCTGGCTAGGGCAAACTGGTCAGTTAAGAGCTGTCCTTCTTCTTCAAGCACAGTTTCAAAAATAAAAGCCAACATCTGATTTGGCTGGTATGTTCAACATCTGCATTTCTAATCGTGGGGCTCGCTATTTTTTGGGTCTCTTGCACCAGCCAATAAAATGGCAGACAAAAGTGTGTGTTGGCCACAGGTCAGCTTTACATTGTACTTACAGGCTTAAAAGAGGGAGGTGCTGTTATCCATTCCAACCAGTGAATCAAGTGCTTGGGACAAACCGAAGAAAGCTTAAAAACTCATTGGTTGGTACTGGTTACAGTACATTCGACAATGTAAAAATAAAAAAATTTTAAGGTGGAAAATGTCAGTTTTTAGCATGGGTGGTGCGATGGTGAGAACATTTGAGATATGTTCTTAAATACAGGATTTTAGCTTGATCTGTAGGTGGTATTGAATGGAGGGTTAAGGTACTGTAGAATGTTTGTATTCCACAGTAACGCATGCTGGCCGTCGTGTGCCTACCCCCTTTTTTTAAAGCAAACATCTTGTACATGCATTTCAAATTAGTACAGATACATTTCTGTTCAGCCGTATAGGGATTGAAAATGTCTCCATTCTGAATTGTATGTATTTTGATGTAATGAAAATGTTGTTTTTTTCCTTGTTTTGCTTCCTCCTTTCTCTTTCCAGAACCAATACTAGCACAGCCTGTCGCTGATTCAGTGTACCCAGTCCCCATTACAGACCCTTCTCAGTTGATGGTCGCCCTTCTCGATACCGAAGCTGAGAGCACTGCTTTGTAAAAGAGACGGAGTCTTCTGCACTCCCAAGACGCAGACAAGCCAGCCCTGCTGACCCTTCTAAGGTTGTTGTGTCAAGACCCAACAGTGAGAAGCTTTTACTGTCAGCCGTTTTGTTGGAAGATAACTTTAAAGTTTGAATGACCTGATGTGTCTTGCCTTTGAGGATCGCGCAACCCTGGCTGCAGGGACTGATCGGACAAATCCCTTCAATATATACTTTCTTTATGCCACTAGTAATAAAAAGTATTTAGCTGTATGGAATAGAAACTTCTACAGACATTCCACCACCACAGTTAAATGAGTTTCTATCCTTGTTATAAACCTCTCGGGTGCCAGTCGGGCTTGAACTGCCACTGTAGTAGGAATGGGACTGCATATTGCACGTACCTTTTTACATATACTGGTTTTCATAATAAACCTTTAGGCTTTAATATTCAGAGGTTGAGGACGTGTTGACTGATGCTATAAGAATTACTAACGTCATAGGCACATAGTTTTTTTTTTGGGAACTGCTGGTTTTCAGTTACCATCTGTAGGGTAGAAACCTGGAAATGCACACTCCCTTATCGGGCACATTTGTAAGCGAGGGGAAAAGAATTGTAAAATGAAGCTGTTCTTTGTTGAAGGCTGCGTTTGCTGGACTTGGAAACAGCCTATGGGCTTTCTATAAAAAAAAAAAACTTGCTGCTGAAACCCTATTAAAACTGAGAATTTTTTTTCCTGATCTTCTTTTTGTTCATTTTCTACATAGATATTCATAAAATATACACAGAGGCCAGGTGTGATTTCTGAAAGGCAATTGACAATGTTGAGCTGAGCAACCAGATACTTATATTTAATTTCAAAACTTGGAAAACAATCAGCCGAACAATGTTCAAAGCTGAACTCCAGGAATTCAGCCACTATGTAAAATGTGCTGGCATACTGTGGGGCTGATTTACTAAAACTGAGTGCAAAATCTGGTGCATCTGCGCATGGTAGCCAATCAGCTTCTAACGTCAACATGTTCAATTAAGCTTTGACAAAAAAAAACATGGAAGCTGAGGTTTCTATGCTGAGCTGCATCAGATTATGCACACTCCAGTTTTAGTAAATCCACCCTTATGAGTTTAGTCCAACGGGATGCATGCCACCCTGTGCACTTATCTGTTTAATTTACATCTTACTGTTTTATGAAGCTCCGGCAGTGCAACTATCACTACACTCCCTACGCTTTGACAAGAGACGCTGTATTCTCACACACAACATCTCTGCTCACCCCGCCCCTCCACTGTTCATTCACAGAAGCCTTTATATTTTGTCAATGCATTAATTTAATACAAAGCACTCTGTGATTGGGCAAGGGGAGGGGTGGGCACAGCAGCTGCATGCAACTCATTAGCTGAGACCACAGGGTCCAGTTTCGAATCTCCGGGAAGCATAAGCATAGTTAAACTCCTGGCATTCAGAAAAAAGTAAACTGTCATTTAAAGTGATAAGTCCACATGGTGGCATGCACCTCGTTTGACTTAACCCCGACGAATCCAGCACATTTTACAAAGTAGCTAAATTCCTGGAGTTCAGCTTTAATGTTACAGGCATGTTCCAATATTTTAATGCAGAGATTAGCGTTTGTGAACCCTAAATCTGTTTGTTTGGCATAATGCCATACAGTTGTCCTAACCCCTTAAAGAGTAAGTAAACACTGATGGGTTTTACTTCCTCTTTTTTCCCCTGCAAAGTAAAAGCATAATGGGCTAGTATGCATCGCATACTAGCCCATTATGTGACACTTGCCTGCAAACAAAGCCCGCAATGTCCCCGCTGGTGGCCGCATCTATCTTCGCCCCTCTTTCTTCCAGGGCTGCGGACTCTGGCTCTGTGACTGGCCAGAGTTGCGTGACGTCCCTACCGCGCATGCATACGCGGGAGCCGTCAGTCATGGAACTTGCTAGTGAAGAAACGGCACATGCGCCAATGACATCATTGGCGCACTACAAGGTAAATATCTCCTAAACGACGCACGTTTAGGGGATATTTCCGCTACCTATAGGTAAGATTTATTCTAGGCTTACCTATAGGTAAAAGTGACAATCAGGGGTTTACAACCACTTTAAACTGGAAGGTAAGCCAAAGTTTAACTTTGGCACCATTTTTAATAATTTTGTTGTAGTACATACGACAGAATAGTCCAGTTTCCAATGCCAAGCATAATCCAACATAGTGCCTGGCAAATGCACATGTGTGTACCGAGCTCGGTGCTATGGAGGTGCTTGGCAGTAGATAAAGGTGGCAGCCAATGCCCCCTTTTGCTGCTTGTGTGAACAGAGCCTGTTTCGCAACAAAAAGCCCACTCTTTCTTGTTACAACAAAGCCAGTTGGAAGGTAAGAACTAGTGTGTGTTTTCTATTTGCTACAAGTATCCTGCATATAAAATAAATATCTAGTTTTACACCAGTGATCACACAAATTTATTCCATACACGATATCATTTTATATAGTGCTACTGTATCATGCAAGACAAATAAGCTGGTCTTGACAGGGGACGTTTTGTGATTGGACAAGAGCTGTCACTATCACTTTAATATACAAGTCTAAGTTCTCTGGAAAAGCTGGAATTTCAGTCACCAGATTCCACCAATCCTTTTTATTGTACATTCTAAAAGGAAGGAAGAGAAGCATCTGGCTCCTAAGAAAACAGTTCAGATATAGTTTAGGCTGCTGTATTTTTTAGTGTTGAGTAGGCCTTTTTTTAATCTTAGCTGTTAAATGGTAGCCTAAGTGGTAGTATGTGCAGAAAGCATTGGCAAAATGTTTTATTTTATTTTTTAAGGCTTTAGGGTACTCATCGTCTTCATTTCATGATTGCTGAATGCCACTTCCTAATGGGAGTGCTAACTGTAAGTTTAATCCTTTCAGGCCAGAGGCATTTCATGAGCTTCCCGATCATATGATTACTATGATTGGCTGTCACGGTGATCAGGAACCCATATTTCTGACTCCCAATCAGGAGTGTAATTAGGAACTGTTAGTGACCGTATGGTCACAGTGCTGGAGGCACCCAATAGAGTTTGCTCCCATCCCAGAACATTGTGTATAAATGTGATAGCTTGGAATAAGGCCCATCTCTTTGTCACCACATATTGGTGTACGGCAGCGGTAAAGCATTAAATAGTTAGTTGGGCCTCTGTTGCCAGGCTTGGCCTTCCATCAGTTTTAGATGCTTCTGAGATTCAAAATTAATTGATGGGTACTGTTGACCACCTGCAGTTGACCTGCTTTATGCTGTTTTGCAATGTCATGGACATGTATGTCATTGTAATATCAGTTTGAAGTGAACAAAAGCCTGTTGACACAGCAAAACGCTTGGTAAAAGCTTTGGTTTCAGTGTGACGAGTTCTAGTGGACAACAGGTTTTCTGCAGACACATACAGTATTAAATGCTTAGTAAATACTTGATGAACATTATTTTATAAGACCTAGCATTTGGCCTTTTTGATAAACCTAGAAAAACTAGAGGTCAGTTTATAAATAGAAAAGTGACATTTGCAAATTCATGTAAAAGTTTCAGTAGATGACCAGAGCTAAAGGCTTCCAGCACATAGCTGTGCAGAGCCTGTGTAAGCATTCTCCCAGGACCCCAACATATAGTAGCCCATTAAGAATTAGAAGATGGAACTATTATGTGGCAGGGGTTGCATAAAGCATCCACATGTACATGGATGTATGATGAGGACAAACACTTATCAAGTGCCTGCGCAGGTGCTTTACGCAACCGCAACACATAACTGCGTGCAGCCGCCTCCTCTGATTCATCTCAATGGGTGGCTGTATGCAGTTGCAGCAGATCCTGGGAGAATGCTGTATGGCTGTGTGCATTAAGCCAACAAGACTTTTGCATACAGCAGAATTTCATTATAATATCTGAAGGATCAAATACAATTGGTCTTTATTCAGCCTATAATGTCTGATCACAGGGAGCATTGGTCACTATGATGGAATGTAAATACTTTGTTAAATATTTCGGAACGCTGTACAGGTGTGGACCACTACATACAAGTATTGGAATGTTATTTTTGTATGGATAAGATAATTTGACATTAACTTTACCATTTATATATCAGAGATATCAAACCTATGTTAAAAAAACAGCCAACTCTGAGCCCCCCCCCCCCTTTCTCTGTTTCCTCCATCTTTACTGGGGCCATGTTGGCACGTATCTGATTGTAGACCTGTTTGTGTTGTCCACAGCAAAGACTGCCCCTTCTGAGTTTCAGGCACAATGTGAAAGGACACAACCTTCAGGCATGCTTGGCCTTAGTTGAGAATTGCCTGCTATTTTGTTGTCCTTACAAAAGAATGGCCGATTGGCTGGCCAAAATAAACTGAGGCCATTCTTCGCTCAAACATTCTAAGCTAATTATGAGGCAAAGGCAACAGATGAGGCCTACTATCAATGAGTTTTTCCCCAAATGTAGATATTTTGACTTTTGTTCAGCGTCAGTCACACTCTTTTAAAATGGCTCTGGTTATTTTTTTTTTTCCTTTTGCTTTTTGGGCATAGCAGATTGTGTTAAAACTGATTGTTAAGCCAGTCTATAAATATACTATATGCAAATTGTACAGGCCTCACGGTTTCACTTTTTTTTTTTTCCTATGGTCCGGCGCAGGTGTGAGGCAGTTTTAAGCGCTTTGGATATGGTTGAAAAGACAATGTAATATAAATTATATATTTTTGGCACACTTAAAGGAGGTTTCTGTTAAATATATATTTCCTGTTTCTGAGGAAATAAAATATGGTTGTGAGGTAAACATTATTTGTCTGGAGTCATTGTGCACTTTCATGCTGGAGTTTTTTTCTTTAAATACAACTCCAAGCTTTATTTATGTGGTAACATATTTTAACATGCATTCAATCAAATACTATTTTGATGTAGAAACTGGTAAGCTTTGTGGTGGATCCGGAAGATGTCAAAATGGCAACTATAGGTAGAAGTGTTGAGAGGCTGGCCAGAGTTGATCTAGAAAGAAAATAGTAAATAAAACCAGTGAGTTGAGTTGTAGTAATAAACACTCTGACGGTAATGTCATGCTTAGCTATGAGGCCTTAAGACTATAAAGGCTATAAGGCCTCCCATTGCTTGGGAGGCACAGGTGGTATGTACAGCCAGCAGCCTGACAAAAATCAATGACAGGCCGAAATACACTTCAGCTATATAAACTTCTGAGCAATACTTATGTACAGGGAATGCAGAAAGTACATGTTCAGGACATACATCCGTGTACACACATGATTAGCACTTGAATGTGCATACAGCCAAAACGTATTTCAGCCTGTGAGCCACCTGTGCCCCAAAATACGCCCATTTTTTTTAAACCACTGAACTTCACTTGCCAGTAAAAATGCAACTTGCTACCTATTTTATTCATAGAAAGCGATCACACTGAAGTATTTTTTTTCCCCCAAGTATTTTTTGTTCTTTGCTGTGGGGTTACAGTGACTTGAAAAAGTATTTATACCCCTTGCAATTTTCCACATTTGTCAACCAAAAACAAAAATGTATTTTATTGGGACTTTATGTGATAGACCAACACAAAGTGGCACAAAATTGTGTAGTGGAAAGAAAAATGATAAATGGTTTTCAACATTTTTTTACAAATAAATGTGAAAAGTGTGGCCTGCATTTGTATTCAGCCCCCCTGAGCCAATACTTTGTAGAACCACCTTTCACTGCAATTACAGCTGCAAGTTTTGTTGATAATGTCTCTACCAGCTTTGCACATCTAGAGAGTGATATTTTTGCCAATTTTTCGTTGCAAAATTGCTCAAGTTCTGTCAGATTGGATGGAGAGCGTCTGTGAACAGCAATTTTCAAGTCTTGCCACAGATTCTCAATTGGATTTAGGTCTGGACTTTGACTGGGCCATTCTAACACATGAATATGCTTTGATCTAAACCATTCCATCGTAGCTCTGGCTGTATGTTTAGGGTCGTTGTCCTGCTGGATGGTGAACATCCGCCACAATCTCAAGTCTTTTGCAGACTCTTAACAGGTTTTCAAGATTGCCCTGTATTTGGCTCTATCCATCTTTCCATCAACTCTGACAAGCTTCCCTGTTCCTGTTGAAGAAAAGCATCCCCACAACATGATGCTGTCACCACCATGTTTCACGGTGGGGATGGTGTGTTCAGGGTGATGTGCAGTGTTGGTTTTCTGCCACACATAGCATTTTGCTTTTAGGCCAAAAAGTTCAATTTTGGTCTCATCTGACCAAAGCACCTTCTTCCACATACTTGCTGTGTCCACCACATGGCTTCTCGTAAACTGCAAACAGGACTTCTTATGGCTTTCTTTCAACAATGGCTTTCTTCTTACAACTCTTCCATATACTGTAGGCCAGATTTGTGAAGTGAACGACTTATAGTTGCCCTGTGGAGAGATTCTCCCACCTAAGCTGTGGATCTCTGCAGCTCCTCCAGAGTTACTGTGGGCCTCTTGGCTGCTTCTCTCATTAATTCTCTCCTTGCCCGGCCTATCATTTTAGGTGGACCGCCATGTCTTGGTAGGTTTTCAGTTGTGCCATACTCTTTTCCATTTTTGGATGATGGGTTGAACAGTGCTTCGTGGGATGTTCAAAGCTTGGGATATTTTTTTTAACGTAACCCTGCTTTTAAACTTCTCCACAACTTTATCCCTAAACTGTCTGGTGTGTTCCTTGGGTCTTCATGATGCTGTTTGTTCACTAAGGTTCTCTAACAAACCTCTGAGGGCTTCACAGAACAGCTGTATTTATATTGATTTTAAATTACATACAGGTGGACTCTATTTACTAATTGGGTGACTTCTAAAGTTCCACTAGATATTAGTTAAAGGGGTTGTAAAGGTTTGTTTTTTATTTCCTAAATAGGTTCCTTTAAGCTAGTGCATTGTTGGTTCACTTACCTTTTCCTTCGATTTCCCTTCTAAATGTTTTTTTTCTTTGTCTGAATTTCTCACTTTCTGTTTCTCCTCACTAAACTTCACACCATCATCCGAGTGGTGTGGAGTCAGCCAGAACAGCTTACTGAACAGCTTACTGAGGAGGAACAGGAAGTGAGAAATTCAGACAAAGAAAACAAAGAAAAAAAAAAATTAGAAGGGAAATCTAAGGAAAAGGTAAGTGAACCAACAATGCACTAGCTTAAAGGAACCTATTTAGAAAATAAAAAACAAACCTTTACAACCCCTTTAAGGGTATCAGTGCAGGTTCACATAGGGGCGACTTGTCAGCCTGACAAGTCGTGCTCCTTGCAGTACAATGGAACCATTCTAATAGGAGCGATTCAAGTCACTCAGACTTAGAAAAAGGTTCCTGTACTACTTGGGGGTGACTTCGGGAAGGCTTGCATTGACTTCTATAGAGAAGTAGTTTTACAAGTCGCGCTGTACGGGGTGGCTTCAGAGTTCGACAACTTTGAAGCCATCCCAGTGTGAACCGGAACTTGGAGTAAAGGGGGCTGAATACAAATGCACGCCACACTTTTCATATATTTGTAAAAAAAAAAAAAAATGAAAACCATTTATCATTTTCCTTCCACTTCACAATTATGTGCCACTTTGTGTTGGTCTATCACATAAAATCCCAATAAAATACATTTACGTTTTTGGTTGTAACATGACAAAATGTGGAAAATTTCAAGGGGTATGAATACTTTTTCAAAGCACTGTAAGTGGTACGCATTTATGGGTTTAAAATGCCCCACAAAAATATGGTTTGGACATGCCTGTGGTGCCATATGTAAAGCTGAGAACTGACTGAAGTAGGCTTTGCAGAGTCTGGTCAGCCACAACCTTCACTGCCCCCACATTGCCAGCATCTCTACCCCACTCGGCTACACCAAGGATGTAGAAATGTAAGACAGCAGCTGATCAGACTCCAGGGAACATAAACTAAAAAAGTTCATTGAGTTTAACCAAAAGACAGAAATAAAGAACCTGCATCTGCAAAACCCTAACACCACAGCTGAAGGCAAAAGATGTTTATAAAACCGGATTTACACCAACATAGAAGACATTCCCCTCCTTACCCCCTAATGTAATTGAATACTTGCTGGATCAACCTATTACAGTTATATCTTATCAATATTATTAGTCTGGTACATTTTGAGAATTTAAAAGTAAGTCCAGACCTTTTTTTAGTTTAATGGTTGTAAACCTCAGACATGAAATATGAACAAAGCATATCCCACTATTGCGTGTACTCCCAATCCAGAGCACTAAGTGTAATTTCTGTCTGCTGCTTCCTTCCTTTGCTATCCGCATGAATCACTTCCGACAAGTTTTCCTTACACCTAGAGGAAAAAAGGTGATGGGAGGGTTCTCCAGCTGACCGCATTTTTATTTGCACCATCTGTTTTTGCCACATGATTTTGTGTACACAAAAGCAAGGTGCACTTGGGGTGTCGTTAGAATGCATGACACCAAAGCGCACCTTCAATAAAAAGGTGCAGACTTTTTTTTGCACTGTGGGAACATAATTTTGCAAGTATTCTAGCATCGCACAGATGTGACGGGGACTTTACTGTACAGGAGCCTGTCCACATAGGTAAACATGCTCACAGAAGGAGAATCTCTTAAATCTGAATACGGGATGTAGGAAGAAAAGAGCGTAAAACAGGCAGTCACGTTCACATTAAAGGATTTGTGAACCATACATTTTAATCGCCAATGCATTTTGGGAGTTCTAAGGGACCCCATTCATCAGGCTTCGCGTCATCAAACCAGTAAATCCAGACCAAGGAGGACACGCTACTACCAGGAGTTCCTCACATATACTACAGCTAATTTAATTCATTACTTTTACATGCACTTCAGCCTGGATAATTTAAAGCTCCAGATGAATGGGGGTCCTTTAGAAACCCCTTTAATGTGTTGGTCATTTAACAGATTTAGATCTCCCTGTGAAGAAGCATTAAAATCTTTAGGCCCCTTTCACACGGGCTGTCCGATCGGGTCTTCCTGGCGGACCTGATCGGACCATCCAGTCTCTTCTATAGAGCGGCGTATGTCAGCAGACACATGTCCGCTGACATCCGCCGCCATCTGATCCTGTCCGCCAAAAACATACAAATGGTGGTCCTATTACCCCATCCGTCTGGCGGATCAGATGGAAATGGACAGGCGGTCTATTTCCATACGATTGCCCCCATAGAGGAGAGCAGGACTGTGTCCGTGTCCCCTTTGCATAGTGGAGCGGACACGGACCTGTCATCCATCTGCTCAGCGGGGATTAGCAGAGAGATTCCCTGCTGAGCAAGCTGATTCAGCTTAGTGGAGGCGCCCGTGTGAAAGGGGCCTTAAAGAGTTTTTAAAGTTGCCTTTTGACACATTAAGGTGTATTTTACCTGATAGAATGGAGACATTCACTGGTTTGTCATACATTGCTAGGAACTCTTCTGGTTTCAGAAACCTGTCAGACTTGAGGAGAAAATGGATGGTCTCTTCTTGGACACACAGTTCAGGTGCCAACCCATGCAGATCCTCTCCGGGATCTTTACTGCCAGGCTGCAGCTAATAAAAGTAACAAATGGATAAATCAATTTTAATTCCTCAAACTATTGTAAAATCTTTTATGTACACAAGGCCAAAGGTTTGCAGGCACTTAACCATTAGGTCTGTGTGAGCTTGTTGGACATCCCATTCCAAAGCCATGTCTATTAATAGTAAGTTGGTCTTCCTTTGTTCATATTCACTCTTCTTGGAAAGCTTTTGTGAAAGAATTTGATTGTGTCTGTGGAAATGTTGTACCCATTTAGCTAAAATTACATTTATGAGGTCAGGTATTGTTAGATGAAAAGATCTGGTTTGCAATCAGTGTTCCAATTGATCCCAAAGGTGTTCAGTTGGGTTGAGGTCAGGACTCTGTGTAGGACACTTGAGTTTCTCCACACTGTGACCTGCTACGAAGGTATAATGTTAAATTTATGCAGATCTCTACAAGGGCACACAAAAAAAATTGCTTTCCAAGTGCCCTATTGACCCTACAATGGAGCAGTAAAATGCATGCTGTTTTCTGCAACCCACGCCAGAACTCACCTGGGGACTCAGATCATCATAGTTACATAGTTACATAGTTAGTCAGGTTGAAAAAAGACACAAGTCCATCCAGTTCAACCGTAAAAAAAAAAAAAATAATAATAAAAAAAATAAAAATAAACATATATCGTACAATCCCATATACCCAATTCTATACCCACAGTTGATCCAGAGGAAGGCAAAAAAAACCCAGAAGAGCATGATCCAATTTGCTACAGCAGGGGAAAAAATTCCTTCCTGATCCCCCGAGAGGCAATCGGATATTCCCTGGATCAACTTTACCTATAAATGTCAGTACCCAGTTATATTATGTACATTTAAGAAAGAATCCAGGCCCTTCTTAAAGCAATCTACTGAGCTGGCCAGAACCACCTCTGCAGGGAGTCTATTTCCACATTTTCACAGCTCTTACTGTGAAAAAACCTTTCCGTATTTGGAGGTGAAATCTCTTTTCCTCTAGACGCAAAGAGTGCCCCCTTGTCCTTTGTGTTGACCGTAAAGTGAATAACTGAACACCAAGTTCACTATATGGACCCCTTATGTATTTGTACATGTTGATCATATCCCCCCTTAATCTCCTCTTCTCAAGAGAGAATAAATTCAGTTCCTCTAATCTCTCCTCATAGCTGAGCTCCTCCATGCCTCTTATCAGTTTGGTTGCCCTTCTCTGCACTTTCTCCAGTTCCCCAATATCCTTTTTGAGAACTGGGGCCCAAAACTGAACTGCATATTCCAGATGAGGTCTTACTAATGATTTGAACAGGGGCAAAATGATATCTCTCTCTCTGGAGACCATACCTCTCTTAATACAAGAAAGGACCTTGCTCGCTTTGGAAACCGCAGCTTGGCATTGCATGCCATTATTGAGCTTATGATCTACCAAAACCCCCAGATCCTTCTCCACTACGGATCCCCCCAGTTGTACTCCCCCTAGTATGTATGATGCATTCATATTATTAGCCCCCAAGTGCATAACTTTACATTTATCAACATTAAACCTCATCTGCCACATAGTCGCCCAATTAGACAGAGCATTGAGGTCGGCTTGTAAATTGGCGACATCCTGTAAGGACGTTATTCCACTGCATAGCTTGGTGTCATCTGCAAAGACAGAAATGTTACTTTTGATCTCAGACCCAATATCATTTATAAACATATTAAAAAGTAAGGGTCCCAGCACTGAACCTTGGGGTACACCACTGATAACCTTGGACCATTCAGAGTAAGAATCATTAACTACTACTCTCTGAATTCTGTCTTTTAGCCAGTTTTCTATCCATTTACAAACTGATATTTCCAATCCTGTAGACTTTACCTTACACATGAGCCGTGTGTGGGGAACTGTATCGAACGCTTTTGCAAAATCCAAGTATACCACGTCCACTGCCACCCCTCTGTCCAAGGTCTTACTTACCTCTTCATAAAAAGAAATCAGGTTTGTTTGACAACTTCTGTCTTTCATGAATCCATGCTGTCTGTTGCTTAAATAGTTTTTTTCCAGCAAGAACTCATCTATGTGGTCTTTTATTAATCTCTCCAGTATTTTCCCAACTATAGAAGTTAAACTAACAGGTCTATAGTTACTTGGTAAACACTTAATTCCCTTTTTAAATATAGGCACCACATTGGCCCTGCGCCAATCCAGTGGTACTATTCCTGTCATTAATGAGTCCCTAAAAATTAAATACAATGGCTTTGAAATTACAGAGCTCAATTCTTTTAGGATCCGTGGGTGTATGCCATCTGGTCCAGGTGCTTTATCCACCTTTATTCCATCTAAATATTTCTGGACCATATCACTTTTGAGCCATTGTGGATTTGGGGCTGTGTCACTACCACCCCCATTTTGGACATGAGCTCCCCCATGCTCCTTTGTATACACAGAACTGAAGAAAGTATTTAATAAATTAGCCTTCTCTTTGTCCCCAGTCACCCACTCTAGATTATTTTGTAAAGGGCCTACATGCTCAGACTTGACCTTTTTACTATTAATATATTTGAAGAATTTTTTGGGGTTTGTCCTACTATCTTTTGCAATCTGTCGTTCATTTTGAATTTTTGCATCCTTGATTTCCTTTTTACATATCCTGTTATATTCTTTGTAACATTTAAATGACACTAGTGTTCCCTCATTTTTATATTTTTTAAAAGCTCTTTTCTTATAGTTTATAGCTTTTTTAACTTTGGCAGTGAGCCACATAGGTTTTATTTTTAGCCTTTTAAACTTATTGCCCATGGGAATATACTTTGCAGTGAGTTCACAAACAGTCTTTTTGAAGAATTCCCATTTCTGTTCTGTGCCCATTGATGCCAATATTCCTTCCCAGTCTAAGTCCTGGAGAGCAGCACTCATCCTTGGAAAATTTGCTCTCTTGAAATTAAGTGTTTTTATCTTTCCTGTATGTGATTTTTGCTTACAACTAACATCAAATGAAATCATGTTATGGTCACTGCTACCCAGGTGTTCCTTTATCTGAACATTAGTAATACGCTCTGCATGGTTTGAGATTACCAGGTCCAACAGAGCATCATTCCTAGTTGGGGCCTCAATAAACTGGACCATAAAATTGTCCTGCAATAGGTTTATAAATTTTTGCCCTTTAACTGTCCCAGCAGTTCCATTACTCCAGTCAATTTCTGGGTAGTTAAAATCCCCCATTATTATCACCGTCCCAGCCCTTGCAGCCCTTTCCATCTGTGCAAGGAGCTGAGTCTCTAACTCCTCATTAACATTGGGTGGTCTATAACAAACTCCAATGATTAGCTTTGAACTACGCACATCTGTATGCAGTTCCACCCATAATGCTTCAGACTCATCACACTCTCCATCCACCAGGTCCTCTTTCACACTCGCTTTGAGATCACTTCTCACATAGAGACAGACCCCTCCACCCTTCCTTTTTACCCTGTCTTTCCGAAAGAGTGCATAGCCAGGAATATTAATAGCCCAGTCATGTGAGGAATGAAGCCAAGTTTCAGCAATACCGATTACATCATAGCTCTCCTCATGCACCAGAGCTTCCAACTCACCTATTTTGCTTGGCAGACATCTGGCGTTGGTGAACAGACACTTTAATGCATTAATATTATTTGACCGGTCACATACTATCCTCTTGGGTGTTCCCAGATTGCAACTAGGACTTGCTACTATACTTACCTTGGGTTTATGTTCTTTGGTTACCCTACCACTAATGCCCCTAATACTACCCTTTAGAATATGTTCCCCGCTGACTCTCACTATCTCTGGACCCTCCCCCCTGTCACCTAGTTTAAAAACCCCTCTAACTTTTTGGCCATCCTTATTCCCAGCTGATCTGCACCCTCCTCATTTAGGTGCAGTCCGTCCCTTCTATAGTACTGGTTATCGACTGAGAAGTCGGCCCAGTCCTCCAGGAACCCAAACCCCTCCTTACTACACCAGCTCTTCAGCCACTTGTTCACTTCCCTAATCTCCCTCTGCCTTTCTGGTGTGGCTCGATGTACCGGTAGTATTCCCGAGAATACTACCTTGGAGGTCCTTTTCCTCAATTTAGCTCCTAAGTCCCTAAAATCGTTCTTTAGGACACTCCATCTGCCTCTGACTTTGTCATTGGTGCCAACGTGCACCATGACAGCTGGGTCTTCCCCAGCCCCTCCCAGTAATCTGTCCACCAGATTCGTGATGTGCCGAACCCGAGCGCCCGGTAGACAACATACAGTTCGGCGCTTCAGGTCTTTGTTACAGATTGCCCTCTCTGTCCTTCTAAGAATTGAGTCCCCTACCACCAGAATCTGTCTTTCCTTTCCCTTCGCTTCCCCCCCACTCTCACTGGAGGAGTTCTTCCCCTGGCAGCTAGGAGAGTCCCTCAGCTCCAGCAGTGCTGGTCCCGGACTGGTTTCACCAATGTCACTCAATGGAGCATACTTATTGGGATGCTCCAGCCCTGGATCGGCCTCCCTGGCACTTCGCCCTCTACCCTTCCTGACTGTCACCCATCTACTATTTTCTAGTGCCTGCACCTCTTTGACTCCACCCACCTCTGTGCTGGCCCCTGCCATCACCTGCCGGGTACGTATCCAGCTCTCCTTTAGTGTGGAGGGACTTCCCAGTGCTGACAGTTGCTTCCCTAGATTCAGAACCTGGGCTTCCAGGGAAACAATGTGTTTACATTTTGCACAGCAGTAATCGCCCTCGATCAGATGATCAAGGAACGCATACATGCTGCAAGATGTACACCGAGTCGCCTCGCCACACCCGCTGGGCATCGTACCTATTAATTTAATGAGGATTCGAGATTATACCCTGTCCAAATTACCTAACACTATCTTCCTGACCCAACTATTCAACAAGACAATACACAGGTACTCAACAAGACAATACACAGGTACTCAACAAGACAATACACAGGTACTCAACAAGACAATACACAGGTACCACGCAGACCCACGTGCACCCACAGACCAACGGACCCGTTGTCTGTTTCTACACGCCGCAGCTGAGCATAGGAATTAATAACCTTTCACTTTGTGGCTTTTAAATAACATTTTTAAAAAGGTGAATGGTGCTCTGCATGAAAAAACCCCCACAAAGTTTCATGCTAAAATGGATGGTTTTAGAGTGCAGGCCAGGAATTTTGGGGGGGGAAAATACCTTTGTAGAGCCCCCACCATGCTGCAAGGGTTAAATGCTCCTTAAGACTAGGGATAGAGGAATAAGCTGTAATACTTGCCTTATTCCTAACTCCAGCAGGCTTCACCACCCTGTGAAACCAGCAGTGGCAGCCCCATCTATTAGGGGCGCACAGGAGCCGGCCCCCTAATCTACATGCAGGGCGCCGGAAGCATGGATTTCAATAGTGTTTTTTTTTTTTTAAGCACGTGATTAGAGCCAGAGGCTCTAATGGGCCATTCAAAAAAAAGGGTGGGCTCCGAGCCCCAAGCCCACCCAGTTGTGTGACAATAGCCAATGAATTGCAAAATTGCACCATGTTTGGAGCGCCATTAAGAAAAATGGCTCACAAATGCGTGTTGTGCAATTTGCCACTATTTCGTATTGTGGCAATTCTGCCTGCTATTCCAAATCGCCTAATGTGAACAGGGCCTTGCACCTTATTCCTCTACCATAGACTTAATGACCAGTTACCCCTTGCAGTGCAAGCGATGGCCCACTGCAAGAGTTCCGATTCAAACTTAGTCAAAGTCACTGGATTGAGTATCAAGGATGCCACTTCAATAGTGAAAGGAGGAACATTTTCTCTTTGAGGCTGGGTTCCCACCGCACCACGGAGCGCCTCACAGCAGGGGTCCGGTACATCCCCATTCACCATTTCAGGCTGAATTCGGACCTGAAACGCACCAGAATACACACAGGACTCCTGTGCAATTCGCGCCGGAGCCATTCCGGAGATGTGTGAACCGGCCCCATAGAGAGACTGTCACAATCTCCTGACGGGAACTGGATGCGAGGAAAACTGCATCCAATTCGCAATAGTGTGAACCCAGCCTGAATCATAGTTTGCAGTTTCTTGTGATATCAATAAAATAACTGCGCTTGTTCAAAATGAGGGGGAGTGGAAAAAGGGGAGAAGAGCAGCAAATATAAATGTTATACAAAACACTGAACAAATGGAAAAAAAAAAAAAGCTGTGCTAATATAAAAGTGAAGGTGAGAAAACAATGAATTAGCATAAAACTCAATGTAGGAGGTCAATAAGACCTAAAGTCAGGGGCGTACCTAGAGCATTTGGCACCCGGGGCGGATCCAATATCTGGCACCCCCCCCCTCCCCCCACGTTAAAATGTAAAAACACCCCACTGTGCCCCCTGCATACCTCTGCATCCTTCAATATCTCTTTGTTACTACTGTGTACCCCCTCTCCACAACTGCACCTCTGGACCCCTTTACATTACACAGCACCCTGCACCCCTTTACATTACACATCACCCTGCACCTCTGGACCCCTTTACATTACACAGCCCCCTGCACCTCTGGAACCCTTTACATTACACAGCACCTTGCACTTATGCACCCCTTTACATTACACAGCCCCCTACACCTCTGCATCCCTTTACATTACACAGCCCCCTGCACCTCTGGACCCCTTTACATTACACAGCACCCTGCACCCCTTTACATTACACAGCCCCCTGCACATCTGGACCCCTTTACATTACACAGCACCCTGCGCCCCTTTACATTACACAGCCCCCTGCACCTCTGGACCCCTTTACATTACACAGCACCCTGCACCCCTTTACATTACACAGCCCCCTGCACATCTGGACCCCTTTACATTACACAGCACCCTGCACCCCTTTACATTACACAGCCCCCTGCACCTCTGGACCCCTTTACATTACCCAGCACCCTGAACGTCTGCACCCCTTTACATTACACAGCCCCCTGCACCTCTGGACCCCTTTACATTACACAGCACCCTGCACCTCTGGACCCCTTTACATTACACATCACCCTGAACGTCTGCACCCCTTTACATTACACAGCCCCCTGCACCCCTTTAAATTAGACAGCCCCCTGCACCCCTTTAAATTACACAGCCCCCTACACCTCTGAACCCCTTTACATTACACAGCACCCTGCAACTCTGCATCCCTTTACATTACACAGCCCCCTGCACCTCTGGACCCCTTTACATTACACAGCACCCTGCACCCCTTTACATTACACAGCATCCTGCACCTCTGCGTCACTTTACATTACACAGCACCCTACACCTCTGGACCCCTTTACACAGCACCCTGTACCTCTGGACCCCTTTACATTACACAGCACCCTGCACCCCTTTACATTACACAGCACCCTGCACCACTGGACCCCTTTACATTACACAGCACCCTGCACCACTGGACCCCTTTACATTACACAGCACCCTGCATCACTGGACCCCTTTACATTACACAGTCCCCTGCACCTCTGGACCCCTTTACATTACACAGCACCCTGCACCCCTTTACATTACACAGCCCCCTGCACCTCTGGACCCCTTTACATTACACAGCCCCCTGCACCCCTTTAAATTACACAGCCCCCTACACCTCTGGACCCCTTTACATTACACAGCACCCTGCAACTCTGCATCCCTTTACATTACACAGCCCCCTGCACCTCTGGACCCCTTTACATTACACAGCACCCTGCACCCCTTTACATTACACAGCATCCTGCACCTCTGCGTCACTTTACATTACACAGCACCCTACACCTCTGGACCCCTTTACACAGCACCCTGTACCTCTGGACCCCTTTACATTACACAGCACCCTGCACCCCTTTACATTACACAGCACCCTGCACCACTGGACCCCTTTACATTACACAGCACCCTGCACCACTGGACCCCTTTACATTACACAGCACCCTGCATCACTGGACCCCTTTACATTACACAGTCCCCTGCACCTCTGGACCCCTTTACATTACACAGCACCCTGCACCCCTTTACATTACACAGCCCCCTGCACCTCTGGACCCCTTTACATTACACAGCCCCCTGCACCCCTTTAAATTACACAGCCCCTACACCTCTGGACCCCTTTACATTACACAGCACCCTGCACCTCTGGACCCCTTTACATTACACAGCACCCTGCACCTCTGGACCCCTTTACATTCCACAGCACCCCTTTACATTACACAGCATCCTGCACCTCTGCGTCACTTTACATTACACAGCACCCTGCACCTCTGCACCCCTTTACATTACACAGCACCCTGCACCTCTGGACCCCTTTACATTACACAGCACCCTGCACCTCTGGACCCCTTGACATTACACAGCCCCCTGCACCTCTGGACCCCTTGACGGTACACAGCACCCTGCACCTCTGGACCCTTTTACATTACACAGCACCCCACAGCTCTGGACCCCCTGCATGTTACACAGACCCCCTTCAGTGCAGACCCCACTTCAGTTCACACCCCCCTTCAGTGCAAACCCCCCCCTCGGTGCAAACCCCCCTCGGTGCAACCCCCCCTCGGTGCAACCCCCCCTCGGTGCAAACCCCCCTCAATACAGACCCCCCTCAGTGCAAACCCCCCCTCCCATTTAGTACCTTTAGATCAGTGCGCGGCAGCACATGCACAGAAGGTCCCCTCCTCCTCTGTACACATAAACAGAAAGGAGGGAGAGGGGGAGGCGGCTTCACTCGGCTGTGCCTGTGTTCTGAGAAGCGCCGAACACCGCTCATCGGGATAGCAGGTCAGCCGCGGCCGTGAGAGGAGAGGAGGGGATGGATGGTGCAGCGATGTCACCCCCCCTCCCCCTTTGTATCGCGATATCTGCCTGTGCTGTCTGGAGAGCACTGCAGTTCTTCTTTGCCGCGATGCTGCGGCTGCCTAAAGTCACGGAGCGGCGGCGCTCTCACCGCTTAAGTCACGGAGGGGGGGCGCCGGCCTGACACCCCCCAGTGTGTGGCACCCCGGTGCGGCCCGCCCCCCACTTAGTACGCCTCTGCCTATAGTGCAAAAAACAGAGAAGCAAAACTTGCAGCCCATATGTGATGTATGAAAACCAAGTATATATTTGCATATAGTCCATAAAACTTTAAATGGGTCTCCACTGTGCAAATGAACCCACAGCATCCAGAAAAAGTGGTGATAGAAAAGTGCTTCCACCTTAATGACACACTGCCGCTTACCAGAAGTGCATGATCTCTTATTACAGGAGATCAGTCAGCGCATAAACGGATAATCCCAATAAAAGGTGTCCTCAGCAGGTAGCGCTACTTGCTTGGATGACTCATGAACAGTAGTCAATCAGGATATGCCACATAAATGAAAAGAAGGCTCACATAGCATAAAATCCTTTAGACTTTTAATAAGAAGTAATAAAAAGCACACTTACAGACGTAAGATGAAACAAAGCATGTAAAACGATCTGGCTGCCCGTATCTTCCGGGTCTAGCGTATGATGCGGTGACGTCAGAACGTCGCTTACCCAACGTTTCGTCTCAACAGGGACAGTCTCCGCTCTAATTCATCCCAAAGGTGTTCTATCGGTTTGAGGTCAGGACTCAGGCAGGCCAGTCAAGTTCCTCCACCCCAAACGTGCTCATCAATGTCTTTATGGACCTTGCTTTGTTCACTGATCCAAATTATTCGTGTGGGGGGGGAGGAATATGGTGTGGGCAGGGCCGGACTGTCCTATCGGGATAACGGGAGATTTCCCGGTAGGCTGCCTGTCCTGGGGCTGGTTTCATTTGCGGCTGCAGCAGTGCTCCCTGTCCCTGGCTGGGTCTGTGTTCGGCGGCGCTGTAACACGGTCCCGCCCCCCTAGACCGGCTCGTGTGATAGTAGATAGAGTCAGCGTTCAGCCTATCACAGGAGCCGGTCTAGGGGGGCGGGACCGTGTTACAGCGTCACCCCCGAACACAGATCCAGCCAGGCAGCTCCGTGATAAACAGGAGCAGGAGAGAGGAGAGAGGAGAGGGGACAGGGAGCACTACAGGAGATGCCCGCCGTACAGCCTGCCCTGTGTGCCTGGATGGGAGGATCGGCAGATGGGCCGCATATAGAGGAAATGAGCTTTCTATATTCCTCCATACAGCCACTGAATGCTTGCGGGAGGGGGAGGAGAATCAAGCATTCCGCGGCTGTATGGAGGAATATAGAAAGCTAATTTCCTCTATATGCGGCCCCCCTGCCGATCCTCCTATCCAACTTCTTTTGCTGGCCCCTCCCAGTTCTCCTTGTGGCCCCCCCCCATGCTCTCCTCCCCCAACACACTCTCCAGCCCCCCACAGTTCTCTGCTCTCCAGCCACCATTCCAGTTCTCTCCACCCCTGTTCTCCCCCCCCCCAGTACTCTCCACTCCCCCCAGTGCTCTCTACCCCTGTTCTTTCTCCCCCCCAGTGCTCTCCCCAGCCCCCACCCCAGTGCTCTCCGCCCCCCACAGTGCTCCCCAGCCCCCCACCCCTGTTCTTTCTGGCCCCCCCAGTGCTTTCAAGCTCCACCCATCGCTCTCCAGCCCCCTGTGCTCTCCACCCCTGTTCTTTTTGGCTTCCCATCCAGTGCTTTCAAGCTCCCCCCAGTACTCTCCGCTCCCCCTGCATTTTGCCCCCCCATGTGCTCTCCAACCCCGCCACTGCTCTCCGCCCCCCATAGTGCTCTCCAGCACCCCGTGCTCCCCACCCCTGTTCCTTCTCCCCCCCCAGTGCTCTCCAGCTCTCCCCATCACTCTCTAGCCACCACCCAGTGCTCTCTAGCCCCCCGTGCTCCCCACCCCTGTTCTTTTTGCCCCCACCTATGTGCTCTCCAACCCCGCCAGTGCTCTCCGCCCCTCATAGTGCTCTCCACCCGTGTTTTTTCTGGCCCCCACTGGTGCTCTCAAGCTCCCCCCATTGCTCTTCACCCCCAGTGCTCTCCACTCCCCCCTGCTCTTTGTACTGCCCAGTGCTCTCCACCCCTGTTCTTTCTCCCCCCAATGCTCTCAAGACCCCCCCCAGTGCTCTTTACCTCCCACACTGTTAGCCCCCTCAGTGCTCTCCAGCCCCCCCTCTCAGCCTCCTGTGCTCTCCACCCCTGTTCTTTTTGGCTCCCCCCAGTGCTCTTAAGCCCCCCCTAGCGCTCTCCGCTCCCCACCCCTGTGATCTCCACTCCCCCCTGCTCTTTGCCCCCACCCATGTGCTCTCCAACCCCGCCAGTGCTCTCCGCTCCCCCTTCTCTCCAGCTCCCCCCCAGTGCTCTCGCTTCCCCAGGACCAGAGGACAGGCTGACTGGGGCCGGAAAATGAGGACGGCTGAAGGTGCAGGTGGCCAGGGACCACTCCATCTCACAGCAAACAGATCCTCTGGAAGGAGCACTGTCCCCATCCAAAACGAGAACAGACCCTGCCTGCTGATGGCGATCATGGATATCCTGCTGGCATGGAAGGTACCGTACCGAGCATCAACAACACACCTTCCCACAGACAGGGACTGCAGACTGGGACATGGGGCATAGGAGAGACTGCATTCACGGGCACAGTAAAGCTGCATTTGATGAGCATAGTGAGGCTGCAATGACGGGCACAGTGAGGCTGCAATGATGGGCACAGTAAAGCTGCATTTGATGGGCACAGTAAAGCTGCATTTGATGAGCACAGTGAGGCTGCATTGATGGGCACAGTGAGGCTGCAATGGTGGGCACAGTGAGGCTGCAATGGTGGGCACAGTGAGGCTGCAATGGTGGGCACAGGGAGGCTGCATTGATGGGCACAGTGAGGCTGCATTTGATGGGCACAGTGAGGCTGCATTTGATGGGCACGGATGAGGATGCATTTGATGGGTACTGGTGGGGCTGCATTGAGCTCTTGTATCATGTCTGCAGCCTCTGACCATCTCCTGTTTAATGTCTGCAGTCTCTGAGGGAGTCTGGAGAGGAGTCAAGAGTGGGAGCACCGCCGGGATGGTGGTCATGGGAGAAGTCAGATGTGTGTGGACTGTGGAGAGGAGACTATTGGATAAAACCAGAGCCACCGAGCTGGAGCCGACTGACTGAGACCTGCACGGTGTACCTGAGAGGAGGTCAGTGACAGCACCGCTAGGCCAGTCTGAGGGGGAGTCACTGATGTAAGGGGGGGTGAATACGATAATTTAAGGGGGCATTGATATAAAGGTTTCCCCCTATATCAGTAACCCACCCCCCCTTACCTTAGTGTTTTCTTTCTGCGGAAGGTGGTCCCCCCACGTTCTGAGTTCCTCCTTGATGATTGACCACTTTTACCACTTTTAACTGGAATTTGCGTTTTTATATATATATAAAGCCCTATGTGCTTTCATATCTGTCTTATCTATATATAATACACTCTTCAAATGTGCTTTAAAATGTATGGTTTTCCCTTTCATGAACAAGAAAATAATGACGTTATGCTGGTATAATAATGCTGTGGGGCTGGTATGAAATTTTTTCCAGGGCTGGATTTTATTCCCAGTCCGACCCTGGGTGTGGGGTTGTTTTTCAGGGGTTGGGCTTGGCCCTTTAGTTCCAATAAAGGGAACTTTTAAGGCGTCAGCAAACCAAGACATTTTGGACAATTTCATGCTCCCAACTTTGTGGGAACAGTTTGGGGATGGCCCCTTCCTGTTCCTTCCAACATGACTGAGCACCAGTGCGCAAAGCAAGGTCCATAAGGACATGGATGAGAGACTTTGGGGTGGAGAAACTTGACTGACCTGCACAGAGTTATGATCTCAACCCGACATAACACCTTTTGGGATGAATTAGAGCGGAGACTGTGAGCCAGGCCTTCTCATCCACACCAATACCTGACCTTACAGATGCGCTTCTGGAAGAATGGTTAAACATTCCCATAGACACACTCCTAAACCTTGTGGACAGCCTTCCCAGACGAGTTGAAGCTGTTATAGCTGCAAAGGGTGGGCCAACTCAATATTGAACGCTACGGGCTAAGACTGTAAAGTTCACGTGCGTGTAAAGGCAGGTGTCCCAATACTTTTGGAAATATAGTGAATGTCAGGACTTTATTCATGCTGAATTGATAAATTATGGAAAGGTCAACTTTTAGGGAAGAGAACTAGCAGCATACACCTACCTGCAGAATCTCAGACAAGAAGATCCCGAGCTTCAACAATGTTGTGAGGCACCTTTCTGCCACCTCCTCCTCTGATTGGTTTTGTGTAACGTCATGAGGATAATTGGACTGCAGCCTCATTCTGTGGTGATGCCACTGCTGGAAGAGCCTGCTGGAGATATTGTGGGAGATCACAAAAATCCTGGCCTCCTGAAGAAGTGAGCTAAAAGATCACAAGCGTCCGTGTTAGAGTCTGCTTCTACTTCTATTAAAGCCTATCTTCAGACAAACATTTCGGAAGTAGGGGGAAGTCTCTCCAGAGGGGCATCAATAAAAACCTGCGAGAGGATTATAAACTCTTATGTCCTGATACAGCGGGTAAAATAAGTTTTGAACATGTCACCATTTTTCTAGGTAAATATATTTCTAATGCTGCTAGTAACATGAAATTTTCACCACGTCGGTAACAACCCATGTATTCCATACATACAGTACAAAGAAACCAAAGCAAATAAGTTCAGAAATTAACCACTTGCCACCTGCACTGTTGCGGATTGATGTCCGCAATGTGGCTCCGTTATCCTGACTGGACGTCATATAAAGTCCAGCAGGATAAGACGTTTGTGGGGTGCGCAGCACAGTGATCGGTGGTGCTGTGTTGCTCCAACACATTATATCTCCGATCGTGGTAAAGAGCTTATGACAGAGGCTCTTTACCATGTGATCAGTTGTGACCAATCACAGCAATAACTAGGAAGTGCTGGTAAATGGCTTTCTTCAGTTCACGCTGACAGGGAGAGCCGATCGGCTGCTCTCCTGTCGGGGGGGGGGGGGTGTCTGCGCTGATCGCTGATAATCAGCGCACTGTTTATCGGTCTTTTTAAATTTGTTTATCAAAAATTAAAAAACCCCAGTGGTGATCATATACTACCAAAAGAAAGCTCTATTTGTGGGGGAAAAAAATTAGTTTTGGTGAAGCATTGGATGACCACACAATTGTCATTCAAAGTGTGACAGCTCTGCAAGCTGAAAATTGGCCTGGGCAGGAAGGGGGGGAAAGTGTCTTGTATTGAAGTGGTTAAGTTATGTGTAATAAAATAGAATGACACAGGGAAAAAGTATTGAACACATGAAGAAAGGTGCAAAAAGGCATGGTAAGCCAATACATCAGCTGAAATCTATCAGTAATTAGAAAGCAATCCTGCCCCTTGTCAGTGCAAATTATTATCAGCTGGTTCAGGCTCAAATGATGGCTTATATAAAGGTGTCACACAAGAAACATCTCACAATGGGTAAAAGCAAAGAGCTCTCTCAAGATCTTCCCAACCCTATTGTTGCAAAACATACTGATGGCATTGGTTACAGAAGGATTTCTAAACTTCTGAATGTTCCAGTGAGCGCTGTTGGGGCCATAATCCGGAAGTGGAAAGAACATAATTTCACCATAAACCAGCCACGAGCAGGTGCTCCTCGCAAGATTTCTGACAGAGGAGTGAAAAGAATTATCAGAAGAGTTGTCCAGAGCCAAGGATCACTTGTGGAGAGCTTCAGAAATACCTGGAATTACCGGGTACAATTGTTTTAAAGAAAACAAGTAATGCACTCAACCGCCATGGATTGTATGCACACTGACCACGCAAGTCCATTGCTGAAGAAAAAAGCATGTTGAAGCTTGTTTAAAGTTTGCTGCACAACATTTAGACAGGCCTGTGAAATCCTGGGAGAATATAGTCTGGTCAGATGTGACCAACATTGAACTCTTTGGACGCCATAATACACACCGTGTTTGGAGGTCAAATGGCACATCTCCCCAAAAACACCCCCATACCAGCAGTGACATTTGGAGATGGGAACATCATGATGTGGGGCTGTTTTTCAGCATACGATACTGGCAAACTTCATATCATAGAAGGAAGGATGAATGGAAAAATGGACCAAGACTTTCTTGATAAAAATCTGCTGCCATCTACCAGGATGATGAAGATGAAATGAGGGTGGACATTTATAGTAAGGCAATGAGCCCAAACACAAAGCCAAGGAGACTCTCAATTGGTTTCAAAGATGGGAAAAAAGCTGCTAGAATGGCCCAGCCAATCACCTGACTTGAATCCAATAGAAAATCTATGGAAAGAACTAAAGATCAGAGTTAATAGAAGAGGCCCACGGAACCTTCAAGATTTGTTTGTGTGGAAGAATGGGCCAAAATCACACCTGAGCAATGCATGCGACTCGTTTCTCCATACAGGAGGCGTCTTGAAGCTGTCATTACCAACAAAGGATTTTGTACCAAGTATTAAATACATTTCAGTTTGCATGTTCAATACTTTTTCCATGTGCCATTCCATTTTATTACACATAACTTAATTTCTGAACTTATTTGTTTTGGTTTCTTTGTATGTATGGATTGCATGGGTTGTTACCGATGTGGTGAACAGCCAATCACAGTGGTCACATGATCCCAAAAAAATCATGGCGTTCAGAACAGAAGAGACGCTGGGGTGGGTGGGAAAGGGGTAAACTTTTGTTTACATTTTCTATATTTATAATAAAACATTTTACAGGTACTGTTATAGCCCTGTCAATTTACGCATCGCTCAGTCTCTGCCCTCAAAAAGCTTACAATCTAAGGCCCCTTTCACGGGCTGTCCGAACAGGTCTGCCTCAGTTTTTCAGGCGGACCTGATCGGACCCTCCAGTCTCTTTTATGGAGCAGCAGATGTCAGCGGACACATGTGATCCGATCCTGTCTGCCAAAAAAAGACGGATGGTGGTCTTATTCGCCCATCTGTCCGACGGATCGAATGGAAACGGACAGACAGTCCATAGAGAAGAATGCTCTGCACACGGACCTGTCATCTGCCTGATCAGTGCAGAGTTTCCTCAATGAGCAGGTGGATTCCACTTAGTGGAGGTGCCCGTGTGAAAGGGGCCTAATTCACATTTATACATACTAGAGCCAGAGTAGACGGGAGCCATTTAACCGTTAAGCATGTCTTTTGGAGTCTGGGAGGAAACTGGAGTACATGGGGGAAACCCATGCAGTTTTCTTTTTAATATTGTTGTTACTATTATATTGGATAAATATTAAAAAAATTCCATTATAAGGATAGGTCTTCACAACTCTTCAAAGAGCCAACAAGAAAACTGTCCTTCGTATTCGGAATGTCATAAATATGAACTGCCACTAGATGGCATACTACCCATTAAAAACAAGAGTGTAAGATGTTTTTATATATTTGCTGGAGCGCAAGTTTTATCATTATGTCTTTATTCAACACTAAAAAACAATGATAATGTTGGAAAATCTGAATAAAGCAGACTTACTTTACACCGTCCTGAATGTGGGCTAAATCTTGAATAATTCCATACAAGATTTCACTGCTAGACTGGAGAAAAAGAAAGTTATGATAGGCCTGCAAGAAGGAACAGAGCCTGAGCGGCTTTTAGCATAAGCTGTAAATTTTAATGTTAGAAGATTAAAGTTGACCACCTGATTGGACAATATACCTCACCTTGAAGGCCCAGTGGACCTCATGCATACATTTGTCAAGGAAAAAAAAATCATCTTGTCAATAGAAACCAATCTTCTTTTCCATATCGGTGCATTATAGAAACATGAGAATCTAACCGGTATAGAGAAAACACAAATCTTTCTTCTTTAAAGTGGGAGTAAACTCCCATGCATAATTTTTACCTATAGGTAATAAGGCTTACCTATAGTAAGGTGACCAGATTTTTTAAATGAAATCCGGGGACATATTTTTTTTATTGGCAAATGTAAACTACGGTAGTTTATACGCTTATTTTCCTCAAACTATATATGCAGTCAGTGGTGTAGCGTGGGTTTGTCAGCGCTCGGGACAAGGCAAGAAATTTGCACCCCCCCCCCCCCCCCCCCGCCAGAGTTTTAGCACTCCCTGAGTCCCTTCCACTAGTACAGCATACCTCCCAACTTTTCTAAGGTCCACTGCGGGACGTTCATTCATATTTTTTCCCCCTCCCGTTAAAGTTGTTGAGCGGGGGGGGGGGGTCGCGGTACAATGACTTATTTTTATAGAGAAATAACTGCCGAATTGAATTAGCCCCCTCCCGCCCGGCCGCCTGACATACCTGGTGATCGCAGCTCTGGGTCCCGCCTCACCTCCCTGCCTGTCGCGCTGGCGCGCTCAATCGTACCTCCTCCTCCCTCTGTGCGGGAATACAGTGTCCCGCGCGGGAACGCGGGAAGATAGTGTCCCTGCGGGAAAAACCCGCAGAATCCGTGCGGGTTGGGAGGTATGGTACAGTAGTACTGACCAAGTTGATTCCTACACTGACCTACCTGACCACTGCACTAACCTACCTGATTCCTACACTGACCTCTACACTGACCTACCTGATTCCTACACTAACCTCTGCACTGACCTACCTGATTCCTACACTGACCTACCTGATTCCTACACTGACCTCTACACTGACCTACCTGATTCCTATACTGACCACTACACTGCCCTACCTGATTCCTATACTGATCCCTACACTAACCTCTGCACTGACCTACCTGATTCCTACACTAACCTACCTGATTCCTACACTAACCTACCTGATTCCTACACTAACCTACCTGATTCCTACACTGACCTACCTGATTCCTACACTGTCCACTACACTGACCTACTTGATTCCTACACTAACCTCTACACTGACTTACCTGATTCCTATACTGACCACTACACTGACCTACCTGAGTTCTATACTGACCACTACACTGACCTACCTGATTCCTACACTGTCCACTACACTGACCTACCTGATTCCTAAACTAACCTCTACACTGACCTACCTGATCCCTATACTGACCACTACACTGACCTACCTGAGTTCTATACTGACCACTACACTGACCTACCTGATTCCTACACTGATCCCTACACTAACCTCTACACTGACCTACCTGATTCCTATACTGACCACTACACTGACCTACCGGAGTTATATCCTGACCACTACACTGACCTACCTGATTCCTGCACTACTCATACCCCCCCCCCCCCCTCCTACATGAACAGTGTAGATCGGTTGATTGATTTTGTTCACCTCTCCATGGCCGCCATGATAATCTATCGGAGCAGGGCTCCCCAGCACCAGGTACTGTTCCTGACACCCAGCTGTTCCTCAGTATCCCTTGCCAAGAGCTTCTCCAATAGCCGCCGTACGCTCTGCACCGCTCCTCCCCTCCGCCGTTCTCACACACACGGGCCACCTGCACCAGAGGGATCATGGGGGACAGGCTGGACCATAGGAGTCCCTGGGCGGGGGGGGCAACACAGCACACTTGGGGGGCACAGTAATTATTTTGCGCCCCCCCCCCTATATTGCACCCGGGGCGAGAGCACCAGATGCCCTCCCCCAAGCCACTGCAATCCGGGGACAGACTGGCTCCAGGGACAGTGTCCTCAATCCAGGGACTGTCCACGGAAACCGGGGATGTCTGGTCACCCAAACCTATAGGTACTGTAATTGACACACAGCGCAACTCGGGATCAAGCCCACACAAATGCCTCCATGGCAAACGTTTTTTTAATGGAAGTAGGAGGGAGGATCCAGGAGCGCCAGGCCAGCTATGGACCCTAGAAGAGGCGGATCAATGTTGCTCTGTGCAAAACCACTGCACAGAGTAGGTAAGTATAAGGCCCTTTCACACAGGCTTTCCGATCAGGTTGCCCTGTCAGTTTTTCAGGTGGAACCTGATTGGACCCTCCATTCACTTCTATGGAGCGGCGGATGGTGACCCCATTTTCCATCCGTCTGGCGGATCGGATGAAAACGGACAGGCAGTCCATTTTCATCTTTTCATCCGATCTCCCCACAGAGGAGAGTGGGGTTCTGACAGGTCCGTCTTTGCACAGTGAGCGTAGACGGACCTGTCATCCACCTGCCCCCCCCCCCCCCCCGTGTGAAAGGACTCTAACAAGTTTATTATTACTTTTTTTATTTTTTATTATTATCCCTTAAATTTGCTTTAACAAATAGTTTGCAGGAGAATATTTCATTTTATTGTGCCCAATGAGGTTACTACTTTCATTTATCAGACACATAACTAAAAGAGCCTGAGCTGAGCCTCACGAGGCTGATTACCTCAATGATGTGGATGACACAGGTGGGATAGATCAGCAGTAAGCCAGTGATGGACTCTCCTAGGTGGGATTTCAGAAGTTTTTTTAAAAGCTTCTCGCAGTGATCTGTGTGTGAGAATTAAAGATTTCTTTGTGAACTTAAAGGGAACCACCGCCCCCCCAGTACCAAAGATACCAATAGAACACTCAGTATTACATTTGCATTCTTAATTTTATCCCACAAAAGATTTCCCATCATGATATTGAGTTCACATACATAACACCCCATTCATAACATTCTGGTGTGATTCTATGAAATATTTGATAGGAGGCATGGAGCACTATGCAGTAGTGTATTTAGGTTTTGTGCTGCCCTAGGCCTGACTAAAATCATGCACCCCTAATTTAAATATGACCCACCCCTTCCTGTCAAGGCCACACCCCTTTCTGTTTAAGACCCGCCCTGAAATTTTCCAGTGGGGACACTAGTTCTGAGGGCCTGGGGGCAGGGAATGGATTCCCTTAATTTGCATAGATTTCCTCTCTCACTTCCTGTTTGGCTATGGGGCAGGAAGTGAAGGGAAATCTCTGCAATGGGACAGGGATGGTAAAAAATAAACTGACAGGGGCTATAACCCTCCCTTACTCTATCCAAAATGGAAAGAAAAGTGTTGCGTATAGTTCTGTTTTTAAGCACAAATTTCTGATAATTTTATGGAGAGGACCAAGAAGATATAACCATGCCAATGGTGCAGCAGAAAAAATATAGCACAGTGAGGAAGGTTTGTGATCCAGGATGATAAGACAGTCAAAATTATAAGCAGAGCCCCCCACAGTTGCGGAATGCTGGCCGCCTGTATTGCGTTTGTTAAAAATATGATTTTTTATTATTATTAATCAGACATAGGATACATGGGACAATTTTACAATAGTGAGTTGGTCAGATTACTGTCAGTATTTTGGTTTGAGTAGATTTCTCAAACAAATGTTTTACTCGTTTTGAGATTTCTTTCAGCTCTCAAACTGAAAGAATGACAGTTTAGATTACAGGTTTTGGTTTGAGTAGACAATAGGTTAGATACCATTGTTGTATCCAATATGCTAATGTCTCTATAGCCACAGTAAACAAGTAAGACATTACCTATTTGAGATTTCTTTCAGCTCTCAAACTGAAAAGAATTACAGTTTAGATTACAGGTTTCGTTTGAGTAGACAATAGGTAGATAGCATTGTTGTATTCAATGCTATTGTTGAAATACAGCTACAGTAAACAGCTATGTTTTCTGTTTGGTAACAATGGTAAACAGCCTGACACACATAAAAGCAGGGATAAGCTAGGACAGAGACAGACATCATGTTGCTGTAAGAGAGGAGAAGCCACTCATCATAAGAAGAAGATGCCTGGTCACCAAACAATGGAGATCATGAACATAGTGTAATCGAAGATAAGTAACCTTTAAATGTATTTGTAGTTATAGACCATAGGCTGTTCTATTTGCTAGGCATTTTGCTTGTTATAGAGATATGTCAGTCTTGTATTTTAGTCCTAATATTTTAATAGTTTTGTATGTACAGCATCTTGTATAGTAAAAGCACATTTACACACTGCAGAAGTCTCAGCTTCCTTGTTATACCACAGAGTAACCTTGCTAGATAGAAGCAAAGCGAAACATTTGGGGGCTCGGCCGGAATTTGTGCTATAATTCAATTGAAGCAGACTTGTTTTTCTGTAGTGTGTTGTGTAGCTTGTGCTAGGTAAAATGCTGCGTAAGCTGTTTAGGAAAAGCAAGGCTGCAGAGGGTTCTGGTGACCAGAAGAAAGTGTGCAGCTTACCTATCTGGGCCAGAAATAATGAGTGGGAGCCTCTTGCTAATGCATTTGTGAAGTATGCTTCTCCCTTGAAGCTGACTTGGGGTGATAAAGTCTCAGATCATTTTGTAGATTTTAGCCTTAAGGGGTTGGATTTAAGTAAGAAAGAGAAGAGGACAGTGTCCACCGTGGGTTGGTACTTCCTCCATGCTCTCTATACTGAATCACATAGAAGGGAGAAGGCAGAGGCAGAAGTTAAGGTATTAAAAGACCAGCTAGCAGTTGCTTCAGAGTGTGTACGTTCAACCGCTAGTCGGGCTGATGATTTGCAAGAGCAGTGTGCAGCCCTCATGACCAAATCAATTAATGCCTTAAGGAAAAGGAAGGAGCGTAAACCTGTTAGTAAAGCCAGGGTACGTGCCATTGTCACATCCCAAAATTGGGATTGTGAGGATGTGCTCTCCTCAAATGATAGTGAGGATGAGGAGATAGAGTTTGATATTTCAGAGGATGATCTGCTAGTGGGAAAGAAAAAGTATGCCAGACCTCTCATTACTAAGCATAGGAAACGGCAACATGATAGAGAGGATATGGCAGATGGGGAGGTGCATTATCGCAACCCCAGAGATGTTGAATTTGAAGAAGTACGGGAGTTTTCACAAACTGAACTCCATGAGCTGGCAAAACAATACAAACAAAGGTCTGGGGAGCCCCTATTGGGTTGGCTCCTACGCTTATGGGATGAAGGGGCGGACAGTGTTGTTTTGTCAGGTAAGGAAGCAGTGGCTATGGGAGTGTTAACCCATGATCCACAATTGCGTCAGGCAATGTGAAAAGCCCGAGAGTTTAGCGTGAATTTTTCACTGTTAGACCTTGTGAGAGATGGAATAGTCCGAGTATACGCTAGTCCTACGGACCTGGAAAATACCTACTCCTGGAGATCAATAGGAGAGGGTATTTCTTTTTTTTTATTAAATTTTTTATTTATGTCAGGGAGATCGGTCCACATGGACCACAGCACGAAAGGTATCACAATCGCCAACCTTAATACATTCACATCAAGGGAAGCATGCAGGAATAATTCAACAGTACCTTCTAAGTTATATAGTACAATCCTGCCTATGCAAGGTACTACCACACAGATTAACCTGTTTTAGTGATCTCCCCCAGCCGACATCCGCGCGGGGGACGCTCCCCGCGCGGACCCCGCCAAGTTACACCTTCCTTGTGGCATTCTCGCGTGAATCGCAGGAACGGATCAGAATACTGCGGCCCTATGGGCTCAACCTTCCTGGTTTTTTTTTTGGTTTTTTTTCCCACATATTTTAATTTCAACAGGAGTATAACACAGAAATAAGCAGGCATATCATGCCTCTTGAAGGAAGGAGTAGTCAGGTAAGTATTGTAGGAGGGGGGGGAGATGAGGGGGTCATTCAGAGAGGGAGGGGGGGTCCACGGACATGGATCTGGGCTCCCGCCCAATGGGTGGCATTGCCGCCGTGCAAGTTGAGGGCGGCCTAGATAAAGATGTCAAAGCTTAAGTCTAAGTAGGGGTTTATTAAGTGTGGAGTCAAGTCTAGTTTTCAGGGTGTGGGACCTTCTCCTCTGAGGAGTTGTCCGTCGACGGAGTATCTAAGATAGTTCCATAGTTGGCAAGTTTTGGAGTACTCCTCCCGTCTGTTTTGGCTAGTTAGGATCAGGTCTTCCATCCTACTTATGTCATCCACTTTTTTAAGCCACGAGGCGACGGTCGGTGGGTGGGGGGACTTCCACAAGAGAGGAATGCAGGCCTTCGCCGCATCCAGTAGGTGACGAATGACGGATGTTTTGTAGGTGCGAGCCGGTGTGTCATTGGCATGTAAGAGGAAATAGGCCGGGTCATTCGGGACATTCCCTTCCGTAAGTTGTTGAGCTATTCTGCGAACCTCCCCCCAGAAATGTTGAAGTCGGGGGCAGGACCAAAAAATATGCAGAAGGGTGCCCCTCTCCTTCCGGCATCGCCAGCAAACCTCAGGCGTTCCCGGGAAAAATTTATGCAGTAGAGCCGGTGTTCTGTACCAGCGTGTGAGGAGCTTGTAGTTGGTCTCCTGAATTTTGGTGCATAGGGATGACTTGTGCGTGAACCTGAGGATGTTCTGGTTTTGGTTCGTGGTAAAGTGGCAATTCAGGTCCCTTTCCCATTTTAGAAGGCTCGGAGGTTGATAGCTACTAGGTGGTGTGAGAAGCATATCGTAGGTTAGGGAAAGCGTGTGTGGCAGCACACCTGTCTCTGTACAAAGCCCCTCAAATGTTGTGAGGGGTTGGTTTGCGTCATTGGGAGGTGGAAGGCTGGTAAGGAAATGGCTGAGCTGTATCGCCCTCATAAAGTCCAGTCGGAACAGACCTCCCGGATCCGAGAGCTCCACCACCGTTTTCCATCTTCCCATGTTACTGAAGTGAGATGCTTGGTACATGCCCGCCTCACTTAGTGCTCGGAAGGGTTTATCTTTCATACCCGGCTCGAATTGGGGGTTGCCAAGAATGGGTCTTAGCGCCGAATTGCAAGTAGAGAGAGAGGAGCGTGTCAATGAGTGTGCACATGTTTTAATGGTGTTTCCGATCAGTGGGTGCCGTTTGAGGCTAGGTGGTAAGGCCGTCGGGCACCACGGGGCTCTATGAAGGGGGATGTCGCTTTGCGCCTGCTCCAGCTGTGGCCATAACTTGGTGTCTTTGTGTCGGCACCAATCAAGGAGTCTGCTCAAGTGTACTGCCTGGTAGTAGCTCCGGATCTCAGGTACAGCCAGACCTCCGAATTGTTTTGGTAGTACCAGTATCTTTTTGTGTAAACAAGGTTTTTTCCCTGCCCAGATAAATTTATTGAAGGTGGACTGTATTCGTCTAAAGTAATCTACAGGTATATGTATTGGGAGGGCCTGCAGGAGATAAAGGAATTTTGGCAAAATTGCCATTTTAATGATGTTACACCGCCCAAACCATGTGTGTAGTCCCCCGGTCCATTGGTCTAGTAATTTTTGGACAGTCTTGAGGAGGGGAGGGAAGTTGAGTCTGAATAGTCGATGGAAGGTCGAAGGGATATGGGTGCCCAGGTATCTTAGAGCCGTATCAGTCCATTTTAATTTGATGCTCGCTCGGAGACTTGTGAGCAAGGGCTGAAGAATCCCTATACCCATCGCCTCTGATTTGCTGAAGTTGATTTTCAAATTCGAGACCCGTCCGTATAAGTCAAATTCCCGCATTAGGTTGGGCAGGGACATAGTCGGTTTTGTAAGGGAGAATAGCATGTCGTCCGCGTAGGCAGATACCTTATATTGTCTGTCCCCTACCTCTATACCGGCGATGTCGGGGTTTGCTCTAACATGGCACAGGAATGGCTCAAGTGAAAGCGCGAACAGCAGAGGTGAGAGTGGGCACCCCTGCCTAGTTCCATTAGTTATTGGAAAGGTGTCAGAAAGGATACCGTTCGCCCTAACCCTAGCCGTCGGTTCTGAGTAGACCGCAGCTATCCAGTTCATCATCTTGGTCCCTAGTCCTATATGGGCAAGTGTTGCAAACATAAACTTCCAGCTTACCCTGTCGAAAGCTTTCTCAGCATCTGTACCCAGGAATATACAAGGTATTTTGGTGCTGTTTGCTACGTGTAGGAGGTTTAAGACTTTGGTCGTGTTGTCCCGAGCCTCCCTAGTTGGGACAAAGCCAACCTGGTCTAGCTGAATCAGATGGGTAAGGTGTTGTTGTAATCTATTGGCGATGATTTTGGTAAAGAGCTTGAGGTCTGTATTCAAAAGTGATATCGGACGGTAGCTCCCGCACTGGGCGGGGTCCTTGCCCTCTTTCGGAATTACTGAGATTTGTGCTTGTAGCGTGGACTTGTGGAGCGTTTTCCCAGTACTCAGGTCATTGTATAGTTTCACCATGTGGTGGCCTAGGTATGTAAGCAGGGTCTTGTAGTAAGGGGCGGTAAGGCCGTCCGGGCCCGGGCTCTACCTGACTTGGTGGCTTTCAGTGCCCGCTGTAGCTCTGGTAGCGTGATGGGGACCTCTAATAGTTCTGTAGCTTCCGCCGATAGCGAGGGCATAAGGGATTTTGCTATATATTCCGATGTTACATCTGGTGTGGGGCGTGTTGTGTTCAGATTATACAGGGAGCCATAATAAGCTTTGAACTCCTCCGTAATACGGTGGGGTAGGGAAGCCTTCTGACCTTTGGCAGACATGATGTGTGGAATGTAGGACGCCAATTTCTGCTCCCGCAGCGATTGGAGGAGAGGGTATTTCCAGGTTACGTGAGATGGGCTGTATAACCGGATTAAATACATTTCCAGAATGGATAGGTCCAGATATGGAACCCTTTACGTCTGCTCTGCGCTCTAAGCTGCTGAAGTCTGCACCATTTAATCTCAGGGCTCCATTATTGTCCTTGTTGGGAGACCTGGGATTAAACAGCAAGATTCATGAAGCCACAACCCTTTTAAGCCAGTTGGGGGAGATAGAGGAGACTAAAACAAAACCTGTCAGGGCAGTAGATAAGGTCAAGGCCAGACAGGAAGAATACAAGCAGAAAAGAACAGAGAAGAAACGGAATGAGGTAGAGAAGACAGAAGGTGAAGAGAAAACCAGGCTAGTTGTTTCTAGGAAAGAAATGTGGATGGACCTATTAAAGGCAGGAGTACCTATAGATGAGATAGATGGCATTTCTACTGCAGAAATGCTGAAGAGGTGGAAACATTTAGTAGGTAAAACTGTCAGGGTTAGAAACACTACTCCTAGTGAAGATAACATCAGCCTAGATTTAGAGGAAACAGAACAGACCCCTCCTGTTAGCCCCAAACCAATTCCCAAAACTGAACATGAACCCAAATCCCTTTATCCTGGGGAGGAGTTAGAGAGAATCAGAAAAGGGGATTGGGAGGTTCTCCTTATCCTTTATGAAGGGAAGGTGAGTCTCCTGTAACAGCAGTGAGGGCAGTGACAGCAGGAGACCGATGCCCATTTGCACCTGTCACTGTATGGTGGGGGAAGTCATCTTCTCCTACACATGTAATGGCTTTAATTGATAGCGGAGCTGAAGTTACACTTTTGCAAGGAAATCCTTCCCATCACAAAGGAGAATTGATTTATGTAGAAGGCTTGGGAGGGCAAACTACACCAGCAGTTAGGATACGGGTGAAATTGGCTATTGGCAAGGGATCAGGATTTATGACAAATGTTTTAATATCAGAGTTACCCGAAAATATTCTTGGGATGGATGTACTTCAAGGTCAGTTAATTCAGACTGAAAGAGGTACATTCACATTCGGGTATCCTGATAAAGCATATATGGTAAGGGCGGTGAAGGCTGTGGTCAGAGGTCATACGAAATGGACCCCTGTCTACATTCCTCCACCAGAGAAGCCAGTCTGTCTCAAGCAGTACAGACTTCCTGGAGGCCACAAAGAAATTGGGGAGACTATTCAAGAACTGTTGAGAGTAGGGATCCTTAGACCTGCTGTAAGTCCTTTCTCGTCTCCGGTGTTCCCAGTAAAGAAACCTGATGGGACATATAGAATGACTGTGGATTACAGAGGTCTAAACAAAGTGGCACCTCCATTGAAGTCAGCTGTACCAGATATGATCTCAATTGTTGAGAAAATTGCTAAAGATGCAGGAGAATATCATGCTGTGATAGACCTGGCTAATGCTTTCTTTTCAATTTTGATAGACCCAGATTGTCAAGACCAGTTTGCTATGGTGTGGGACGGCTGCCAGTACACTTTCACTGTCCTTCCGCAAGGCTATCTTCATTCTCCAACGATTTGTCATGGACTGATTGCCCGAGATTTAAGTACCCTGAATTTGAAAGTTGCTGTGTTTCACTACATTGATGACATCATGATCTCTGGGACAAAAGAAGATGTAACTGAAGCACTGCACCTGCTGATACAGCACTTGGAGAACAGAGGGTGGGCTATCAACAGAGACAAAGTCCAAGGACCTGCCACAGAGGTGAAATTCCTAGGAATGATGTGGACTGGGCCACAGAGGAAGATTCCAGAGACAGTTGTGCAAACTATCCAGGCGCTGTTGCCCCCTACTACCAAAAAGGAGGCACAGAAGTTCATTGGAGTTGTGGGATTCTGGAGATCGTTCATCCCACATCTTGGACTGATTCTGAGGCCTATATACAATGTTACCAGAAAAAAGACTGAGTTCTCATGGGGTTCAGAGCAGCGGACTGCATTCCTGGCTGCTAAAGAAGCTATTTTGCAGCATCAGGGATTGGGACCCGTGAGACAAGGAGTACCATTTCAGCTGGATGTAGTGGAGCAGAATGGTACCATATCTTGGAGTCTGTGGCAGCCAAATGAAAAGAAAGGACTGAGAGCAATACCTATTGGATTTTGGTCCAAACAACTGACAGGGGCACAGACAAGATACACGCCCCTAGAGAAGTACCTGTTTGGGGCCTACACAGCACTTCAACATGTAGAGACCATTACAGGAAAGGACACAGTCACCATCCATACCGCCATGCCAATAGAAGGATGGGTGAGAGATAATGGACTGACCACTAGGGCAGCTGTAGCCCAGAACCAGACACTGATGAAATGGAAGGTGGTACCTTCAAGAAAGAGGGGGTATTGCAGCTGGGGATGTTAGAGACATTTCAAAACAGTTGGCAAGGCTTGTTACTTTTACCAGCACCTGGCCAGAAGAAGAAATTCCTGTGCTGCAGTCATCCCCCATTCAAGAGGCTCCACCCTTTGAGTCTCTGTCAGAAGACATGAAGGAGTCAGCATGGTTCACTGATGGTTCAGCCATAATCGCCTCGTCTGGGCGTAAATGGACAGGAGCAGCCTACAACCCAAGTACAGACACAGTCCTGCAGGAGTCCGGAATCGGAGGGTCCAGTCAGTATGCAGAGTTGAAAGCTGTAGTGATGACTCTTCAGGAGGATCCTTCTTCCCATGTCACTATCTACACTGACAGCTGGGCGGTTTTTAAAGGACTGACAACTTGGATGCCCACGTGGAAGTCCAATGAATGGATGATTCATGGAAAGGTGGTGTGGGGAGGCAAGGAAGTCTGGGACTACATCTGGAAGGAAGCTCACTCCCGCACCATAAAAGTGGGGCATGTTGATGCACATGTGCCCCTAGTACCAGACTTTGAGAACTATAACAGATTTGCAGATGAAATCGCAAAAGTGAAGGCAGTTGTGCCAATTGGTCCTGTTTTGATGAACTTGGCCAACTGGGCCCACAAGCAATCTGGACATTTGGGGCAGAAAGCAACATATGAATGGGCACAGCAGAGAGGATTGCCTATATCCATGGACATGATAAAGACTGTAATAGGGAACTGTACAGTGTGTGGAGAAGTGCGACAATGGCCATTGCAAAAGTACCCCACTGGGTCGATTAAGAGGGGTGAGAGGCCTGCAGAGATCTGGCAGATTGACTTCATCGGTCCCCTGCCCCGGGGAAACAATGGACTGAGATATTGTTGCACTGCAGTGGACACCTATTCAGGACTTATGCTTGTTCATCCTTGCAAACGTGCAGATCAAGCCGCAACGCTTCAACTGCTTCAGAAACTTGTCGTTGCTTATGGTTGTCCCAAACAAATCCAAAGTGATAATGGCTCAAACTTCACCGGATTAACAGTACAGCAGTGGGCCAAAGATTCTGGAGTGTACTGGTTGTGCCACATCCCATACCATCCACAGGCAGCTGGTTTGATTGAAAGATACAACGGGCTATTGAAGGACCAGATACACAAAATTACACCCACACATACACTAAGGGAGTGGGATCGGGTCCTCACACAGGCAGTCATGTTGTTAAATTCTAGGCCAATAGCCAAAAGCACACCATATGTGAGGATGGTAGAGGCTGAGGCACAGATTCCACAGCTGGAGTGCAGAGTTCAGTATTTATGTAAGGTTCCTGAAAGAACAGGGTTTAACAGATACCATGTTACTGCTTCCCATGACATAGAAACCAAGAGTGACGTATCTGAAGCTGAAGCCTACCTAGGAATGAGAGGGAATCTGGCAGGAAGGTTTGAAGTTATATTTGCATTGGCAGATGAGCTTCAAGACAGTGGCTGGGACTCTGACTGGCTAGTGGATACTTCTCAGCAAGAGTGGAAAGTGAGGCTACATAACATCAAACCTTCCAAAATAAACAGCAGTGATCTTCTGGGAAATATCAGTATATTTCCTCTCCTCCCTATTGATGTTCTTTGGGAGGGTCAGAGGTGCATACAGGCAGGTGGCAAAGTATTGGTCAGATATCCAGGCAAGAAGCCATTTAGAGGAGAGATTGTAGCTGAAAGGCCAGGATCTACTGTTTATGTATTGTTCGAAGGAACAGATAATTCGCTTTGTTTTCCACTCCACAGGCTGTCTCCGATTTGATCCATAGGAAGACCAGAGAAAAGTGGTTACATGATGGAAAGAATGACCGAAGATCGCAAGAGCTGTGGAGAACAAGGCCTTTGATGTATTTCAAGCCTGGACTTGTTTCTAAAGAACTTTAGAATGGACTTTCTAATGAACTTTTATCCAAAGACTGAAACACCTTCCCAGTGACAGAAATATGGGAGGGGTTTCATTTAAGGAAAATTCATGTGTATATTGAGTTTTTAGTAATGAAGAGATTTTGTGTGTGGTCTGAGAGGGAAAAAAAAATCATAGGGCGGAATGTATTGCGTTTGTTAAAAATATGATTTTTTATTATTATTAATCAGACATAGGATACATGGGACAATGTTACAATAGTGAGTTGGTCAGATTACTGTCAGTAGTTTGGTTTGAGTAGATTTCTCAAACAAATGTTTTACTCGTTTGAGATTTCTTTCAGCTCTCAAACTGAAAGAATGACAGTTTAGATTACAGGTTTTGGTTTGAGTAGACAATAGGTTAGATACTATTGTTGTATCCAACATGCTAATGTCTCTATAGCCACAGTAAACAAGTAAGACATTACCTATTTGAGATTTCTTTCAGCTCTCAAACTGAAAAGAATTACAGTTTAGATTACAGGTTTCGTTTGAGTAGACAATAGGTAGATAACATTGTTGTATTCAATGCTATTGTTGAAATACAGCTACAGTAAACAGCTATGTTTTCTGTTTGGTAACAATGGTAAACAGCCTGACACACATAAAAGCAGGGATAAGCTAGGACAGAGACAGACATCATGTTGCTGTAAGAGAGGAGAAGCCACTCATCATAAGAAGAAGATGCCTGGTCACCAAACAATGGAGATCATGAACATAGCGTAATCGAAGATAAGTAACCTTTAAATGTATTTTGTAGTTATAGACCATAGGCTGTTCTATTTGCTAGGCATTTTGCTTGTTATAGAGATCTGTCAGTCTTGTATTTTAGTCCTAATATTGTAATAGTTTTGTATGTACAGCATCTTGTATAGTAAAAGCACATTTACACACTGCAGAAGTCTCAGCTTCCTTGTTATACCACAGAGTAACCTTGCTAGATAGAAGCAAACCGAAACACCGCCTGCATACTAGAAGCAGTGCGGCCGCTTTATGGGGGCGCTAGACTAATTTGCCTCTCAGCCCAGTCCACCCCATATGACTGGCGCTACACTAACAGTGTAGCGCAAGCCGGCGGGGACTCTTTCTGTGCTGCCCCCCTGCAAAGTGCTGCCCTAGGCCTGGGCCTTGTTGGCCTAGGTCAGGATACAGCGTTGGTTAGTGTAATGTTTACTATCTTTTTTTTTTTTTTTAAATCAAACGGTTTTTATTGCTCACAAAAAATACGAGGTACAAAAATATGCAGCATATTATATCTTTTACAAGTCGCAATATAGGTTTTTGACATTCCTTGGTCACATCTAAAATCACATACATTAAACAATCCGCTCAGAATTTCAAATAGCCTAGGGTGAACTGTACATATCCCATCGGTCTATCCCCTCTCCCACCCGCCCACCTGTTGCCGGTGGAAGCATGCTACACACCTCCCAGCAGCCTCATTCTCACCAATTCCATGGGACTTAAACCCGGTACAGCAAGCCATGCATCCCAGAGCCTATCAAACTTTCCCGCGTTGCCCCTATGCTGGTATATGTATTTCTCCATCAAAAGCGTTTTACCCATCTGCTGTATCCACAGCTGGACCGTAGGCGGCTCCGCAGACTTCCACAGTAGTAGAATAGTTTTTCTCGCCTGGAACAATGCCCTAGTAATTGCCATTCGAGTCACCTCCTCCGGGATCTCCCCCTCCAGTATTCCTAACAAGCAACATAAGGGGTCAGAAGGAACGTTGGTCTGGAACACCAAATTAAGCATAGCCAGCACCTCCGTCCAATATCTATGGAGTTTGGGGCAACGCCAGAGGAGGTGAATCAGATCTCCAGGCACCGCCCTACATCTACCACATAGTGGATCTGGCAGTCTTCCCATCTTGAATAGCTTTATCGGTGTAAAATGTACTCTCAGTAGTATATATAGTTGGGATACCTTTTGTGCCACATTAAGCGAGCAGGCGTTTACCGCCTGCATTGCCTCTTCCCAGAGCTCCCCCTCTAGAGGACCAACATCCGCCTCCCATTGGCTCACCACTTTCATGGGGTGTCCCTCCAAAAACGAGGACAGCAGCATGTTATAGCACTGAGAGATGACACCCCTGGTCTCACAAGCGTCCTGCAGCATGTGAAAGACAGGGGTGGGGGACTGAACCCACTCCACTGCATCCCCCTGAGCCCTGACAGCATGTCGCAGCTGCAGGTAGTAAAACAGCATATTAGACGGGAGCGCAAATCTCGATTGAAGTACATGAAAAGGAAGTAAGGCCCCATTATGAAACACTTGTCTCAGGTGGGTTATACCTAGTGATCTCCATTTAGGGCCCTGCTGAAGTTTGGCCAGTTCAGTGTAATTGCCGTTCCCCCATAGCGGGCTGTACCTAGTGAACCCCGTGACATTCTGGAGTTGTTTGGCCTAATTCCACACCTTCTGAAGGAGCGAATAAGTGGGCATCTTTTTAATTGATTTCTGAAACCGCTGAGCCTCCAGCCCCTCCGGCACCGTGTCGGCCCCCGAGCCAAGCAGCATCAGCCTAGCCGAGGAGCCCACAGGAGCCGGTACCATGGCACCTATCAGGTGCTGTAGTTGCGCTGCCAGATAGTATATCCAAGGGTTGGGGAGGGCAAGGCCCCCCCCTCCTTTGGTTGCTGTAGTTGTTCCAATTTGATCCGGGGGGGTTTGTTGTGCCACAATAATTGTCTAAAGAGGGAGTTGACGACCCTGAAGATTTTAAGCGTGATAACAACAGGAGCATTGTGCAGCAGGTGTACAGCAGCTGGGGCATTAGTATCATTTTAATAAGGTTCGTCTTGCCGGCCAGGGACATCCGCAGTCTATTCCATATCTGTATTTTATCGCTGAATCTAGTCAATAAGGGGTATATATTCAGCTGACAGAATTCTGTGATCACCGGGGAGATGAATACACCCATGTACTTAAATGAGGATACTATGGGGACCGGGCAGGAGGGCCCCTCGCCTAGCGCGGGGGCCCCATCCAGGAACATCAGAGCCGACTTGGACCAGTTAATTGTAAGGCCTGAGAAACAGCCAAACTCTGTGATAAGGGCCATGACCTGAGCCAGTGATTCATCCACATCTTCCAAAAAGAGGAGCATGTCATCGGCGTATAGCATAATTTTCTCGTGTATATTGCCATAGCGGAAGCCCCTGACCGACCGGCAGTCTCTCACCAGAGCCGCCAGGGGCTCAATGGCCAGAGCGAAGAGCAGGGGGGACAGGGGGCAGACCTGCCTGGTCCCCCTGCCCAACGCAAAGGCGTGAGACATCCTGTCAGACATTCGTATGGCCGCCTGCGGCGAGCCGTACAGCAGCCTCACCCACCCTAGGAACCGGGGCCCGAACCCGAACTTGGCCAGTACAGCCCAGAGATACCGCCAGCCAACACTGTCGAATGCCTTATTGGCGTCAAGAGACAACAGTGCCCTGTGGCCGACGGATTCCGAGGGGGTCTGCATGTTCAAGTATAGCCGCCTAAGATTAGTTGCGGTGGAGCTGCGAGGCATGAACCCCACCTGATCTGGGTGAATAATGGACAAGATAGTTTTGTTAACCCTCATAGCCAATACCTTAGCCAAAATTTTAACGTCGCTCTGCAGCAGTGAAATGGGCCTATACGAGCCGGGATCCAAGGGATCCTTGCCTGCCTTTAACACCAGTATAATATTAGCTCTATTCATGGAAGGGGGCAATGCTCCGGACCTAAAGAAGGTGTTGAACACCGCAAGCAGCCTGGGCAGAATCACCTCGCCATATTGGACATAGGCCTCCATGGGGATCCCATCATCTCCCGGGGCCTTGCATGTGGGGAAAGACGCGACCGCCTCTCTTAGTTCCTCCAGAGTGAGCGGGGCCTCCATCTCCGCGTGGGCCTGCCCGCCCAGGAGTGGAAGCTCCACCATTTCCAGATACTGTGATAGGTCCTCATCTGTATAATCATCACATGGCCTGTAGAGATCACTGTAGAAGGACGCCAATTCCGCTATAATCTGCTTAGGGTCATTCACCAGTCGTCCCCGGGAGTCTCGGATCACTCCAATTGCCGGGGAGGCCTGCTGTGACCTAGCAATCCTAGCCAGAAGCCTGCCCGTCTTCTCCCCCTCCTCATAGAAGGCCTGACTAGTAAAGAACCTATTTTTTTCCGCAGCAGAGGTTCTCAACCGGTCCAGGGAATCCTGGGCCGATATCCAAGCCTCCCTCGCGGAATCAGTTGGATCCACTACATATACAAGCTCCAATTGTTTCACCTGGTCTCCGTCCTGCGCCAAAAGCGCAGACGAGTTACGTTTGATGGCCGTGATTTCAGCGATAAAGGAACCCCTCAAACAGGCCTTAAAGGCATCCCAGCCCACCGCTGAGTTCTCCCCAAGGTGGTTGTCTAGAACAGTGTTTCTCAACTCCAGTCCTCAAGGCGCACCAACAGGTCATGTTTTTGGGATTTCCATTGATTTCCACAGGTGATTTCAGCAGTTTCACTGCCTTAGTAATTATCACAGCTGTTTTATCTGTAGGAAATCCCAAAAACATGACCTGTTGGTGCGCCTTGAGGACTGGAGTTGAGAAACACTGGTCTAGAAAGTACTGATCAATCTGGCAAGTGACCCGGTCATGGGATGTGAAAAGTTTTAGCCAGTAGGCATTCAATTTCCACGGTGCCCTGGGCAGGGAGGAAGCGGGACGGGTAACCAAGTGAGCCGCCAGCGGGGAGTGGTTGGACACCCCCTAGGGTAGTATCCTATCCTAGGGACCATATGCACAACCTGTTGGGACCCCACACATAGATCAATGCGAGATAATGAACCATGGGTTTTGGAAAAACATGAAAATTGTCTGGTAGTCGGATATCTGGCCCTCCACACATCCACCCAGCCCACCTCCGCCAGCAGGCGGCTCAAAACAGTGCCCCTACCCCCCAGCGGTGGCTGAACCGGTGGATGTCTATCCAACCTGGGGTCAAGGCATCCATTGAAATCCCCCATAATCATAATGGGGACATCGGGTTTGTTAACTAGATAAGACAGTAGTAATTGCAAAACCTCCCTAGAAAAGGGAGGGGGTATATACACAAAGGCAAGAATTATCATCACAGTAAACACTTTGCAATGCACAAAAACATATCTCCCATAGGGGTCTACCTCCACATCCAGTTCCTGGAAAGCCAGGGACTTGTGTACCAGTACACTCACCCCCCTAGAGTATGAGGTGTGAGTGGAGTGGTATGACGCGCCCACCCAAGCAAATCCCAAACAACCAACCGTATCTTTTGTGAGGTGGGTCTCCTGGAGGCCCACAATAGCAGGGTGGAACTTTTTTACACCCGAGTTAAGCATTGTGCGTTTCAACGGATCATGAACCCCTCGAACGTTCCAAGTCACTACTGGGGTGGTGGCCATGGTGAGTGGAAAAAGTGGTCATCGCCGGGGGCCAAAGGCCCCGGCACAAGAGTTCTGGGCATCCAGGCACTAGAGTCAGATAGGAGAGGGGTCATCACCAGTGGGCATATCTTCAACGGGTGCGGGGAAGGGGTCAGAGCAGGAAAGTTCAGCAAGCACCACGACATTGTGAGCAGGAGATAACTTTTAAACAGTCCTGAACAGCCTCTTCGAGCACGGATAACGTACCCGCTCGGGGAGGGGGCAGGCCATCCCCACTCATCCCCGGCTCCAAGGACTGTCAGGGAACCCGTGCCAACCGGGCACTGATAAACATGTCCCCACAACTGGGACTTCAGATAGTCAAACGTGGCAGACGGGGCATGCACCCCCCTCTGTGGCGTAATAGCCAGGGTAAACAAAGTGTAATCTTCCAAACGCTCTCATTAATCGCTAACATTTGAGAAAAGGGTGAAATGTCCCGCCATGGGTAAGGTAGACTCAACTGACCTGCAGGTAACATACCGACTTCACATGTGTTGATCCAGGGCCTCAGTCGCCCACACCAGCATCCCGGCTTCCCCGGAGGTCCTGTTCATTGCGATCCAGCCACTCCGCCGCCTCCGCAGCGGATTCAAAGAAGGAAGCCTGACCCCGGACTGTGATACGCAGCTTGGCAGGATACAGCATGGCATATGTGAGTTGTAGCCTCTGCAGACGTTTCTTTACATCAGCAAATTTAGCCCTCTTACGCTGCACTTCAGCAGAGAAATCCGGGTAAAACGAGATCCTAGCTCCATTGTAATGCACCGCTCCCCTTTCCCGTGCCAGTCTAAGTATAATTTCTCTGTCCTTATAGTTCAGGAGCCTGGCAAGCATTGATCTGGGTGGGTTGCCTGGGGGGAGGGGTCTGGGTGGTGTGCGGTGCGCTCTTTCCACCGCAAACAGCATAGTGAATGCCTCTTTACCAAAGATTTCTTGGTGCCATGTTTCTGTAAAGGCCGTGGGGTCCCTGCCCTCCACCTTCTCAGGGAGCTCCACTATACGGACATTGTTCATTTTGTTCATGTTTACTATCTTTACTCACTCCAAACACTCCACACAGTTACTCTGCCCACTCCATAAAGTTACTCTGCCCAGTCCAAACTTTCCACAGTTACTCAAGCCACTCCACCCAGTTACTCCGCCCACTCCAGTTGTAGACTACTGGTAGAGGCAAGAACACTTCACACAATTTCCCCAGAAATTGTAGCTTTTCTAGTAATTAAGTGTTCTTGTATAGCTTATTATAGCCAAATTTACCACCCTAACTCCTTCCACAGCTTCTACACTACATAGACAAGTAATATACCAAAACGTGCGGATTGTTCCCGATTGGTGTGCTATTACTTTGTGGAACGTTTCGCCGAATGGTTCACGAAATTTTGTTGTTTTTGCAGCAAAATTTGTCCCATAGGAATGAATGGCGAAATGTTACAAAACTAGAGTGGGAGCTGACAAAAGCTGACAACCCCATGATCAGCCAAAACATTATGACCCCCCCCCCCATGATCAGCATAGACATTATGACCCCCCCATGATCAGCATAGACATTATGACCCCCCCCATGATCAGCATAAACATTATGACCCCCCATGATCAGCATAGACATTATGACCCCCCATGATCAGCATAGACATTATGACCCCCCATGATCAGCATAAACATTATGACCCCCATTATCAGTATAAACATTATGACCCCCATTATCAGCCAAAACATTATGACCACGCAATACTCAGCCAAAACATTATGTCCACAACATGATCAGCCAAAACATTATGACCACCCTATGATCAGCCAAATACTCCAGTTGTAGACTACTGGTGGAGGCAAGAACACTTAACACAATTTCCCCAGAAATTGTAGCTTTTCTAGTTCTATGCTATTCTATTGCGCTTGTTTTTATATATATATATATAAAAATAGACATGACTGCCGACATTTTTCAAGAAAGATTTTTTTTTTTAACCTCTTGTCTACCGCCCGCCGTCAAGACTCTCTCGTTCTGACAGGACGTCATATGACGTCCTGCCTTTAAAAAAGGAGCTAGGGGGCGCGTGCGCTCCCGCCGCGTTGCTGGGGACCCGATTCGCGTGCCCGGCGGCCGCGATGGGAAGGAGGAGCTGCAGTGCGGGAAGGAGGAGCCTCTGCGGGTAAAACCCGCACAATCCGTGCCAGTTGGGAGGTATGGGTGTGTCCCTTGTACATATGGACAAACATCGGTCACCTCCCCCAGTCAGACCCCTCCCCCCACAGGTAGAACACATCTAGGAAACACATTTAACCCCTTCCTCGCCCCCTAGTGTTAACCCCTTCCCTGCCAGTCACATTTATACAGTAATCAATGCATTTTTATAGCAGGGATCGCTGTATAAATGTGAATGGTCCCAAAAATGTGTCAAAAGTGTCCGATCTGTCCGCCGCAATATCGCAGTCACAATAAAAATCGCAGATCGCCGCCATTACTAGTAAAAAAAAAAAAAAATGCTATAAATCTATCCCCTATTTTTAGGACGCTATAACTTTTGCGCAAACCAATATACGCTTATTGTGATTTTTTTTTACCAAAAATATGTAGAAGAATACGTATCGGCCTAAACTGAAGAAAATTGTAATAAAAAAATAATAAAAAAAATGGACATTTATTATAGCAAAAACAAAAAAAATAGGATTTTTGTACTCACCGTAAAATCCGTTTCTCTGACGTCCATGGACCGACACAGCTCTCATACTGATTACATGTGGGTATATGTCCCTGCTTGCAGGAGAAGACCTAGGCAGAATGTTAGATGTTAAAACATTCTAGAACAAGCCAGAGCTGAACAGCCCCGCCCAGGGGGGCGGTCCCTCCGGACATTACCCTCCCACCTGCAGCTAGCAGCCTCAGTTCGTAACAAAGCAGTACAAACTTAAAAGGAAGGGTGGGTGCTGTGTCGGTCCATGGACGTCAGAGAAACGGATTTTACGGTGAGTAAAAAAAATCCTATTTTCTCTTATCGTCCATGGACCGACACAGCTCTCATACTGATTACATGTGGGATGTCCCAAAGCAGTATAAGAAAGGGGTGGGAGCAAAAAAGTAAGGAACAACCAAAACTTCACTCCAAACCAGCAGAGCTCCTTAACGGAGGAGTTGCAACATTAGACAGCAGCCTGCAACACTTTGCGGCCGAAGGAAGCATCCGAAGATGCAGCCACATCAACCTTGTAGAACTTTGAAAAGGTATGAACGGACGACCAGGTCGCCACCTTGCACACTTGTACAACCGACGCTTGATGTCGGAAAGCCCAGGAAGCACCGATTGTCCTGGTGGAATGCGCCGTGACCGGGAAGGGAGGCGCCTGTCCCCTAATGGCATAGGCCTGTATAACAGTCTGTCTGATCCACCTAGAAATGGTGGCAGACGACACCGCTTGGCCCTGTTTCGGACCAAAGACAGATACAAACAGCGAGTTAGACTTCCGAATAGAAGCAGTAGCCGCCAGGTATACCCGTAAGGCACGCACCACGTCTAAATTGTGAAGCGCAACCTCTCTAGGATGTGATGGATGAGGGCACAAGGATGGAAGGACAATGTCCTCATTAAAGGTGAAAAGCCGAAACCACCTTAGGAAGAAAAGACGGTCACGGTCGCAATACCGCCTTATCCCTATGGAGGACCATGACCGAGCCGCCAACTCAGACACCCGTCTAACAGTGATGGCCACTAAAAAAGCCACCTTCTGGGACAAAGTTAAAAGAGGAATATCTCTTATATTCTCAAAAGGAGATTCCTGAAGAACCGAAAGCACCAAGTTCAGATCCCTAGGAGGGAGCGGGGGCTTGGCAGGTGGAACCACATGGCGTACCCCCTGCACAAAAGTGCTAACCAAGGAATGACCAGCTAGGGGCCTTTGAAAGAAAACGGCCAAGGCCGAAATCTGACCCTTAATAGTGCTTAAAGCCAGCCTTTGAGCAACACCACGCTGTAAGAACCTCAGGTTTCTAGGGACAGAGTACGTCCGTGGACGCCAGTCTTGTTCCTCGCACATAGCGATGTAAAGCTCTCCAGGTACGGTAATAGATCTTCCTAGAGGAAGACTTCCGTGCCCTAAGCATGGTTGAAATTACCGAATCCGACAGGCCTCGGTCTTTCAGCACCTGACTCTCAATAGCCATGCCATTAAAGCCAGAGACAGTAAAGCAGGATGAAAAATAGGACCTTGAGATAGAAGGTCCTCCCTCAAGGGCAGGCGCCACGGGACGTCCGCGATGAGACGTACCAAGTCGGCGTACCAATGACGCCGTGGCCAGTCCGGAGCAATGGAGGATTACCGGAATGCCCTCGGTTGCTACCCTGCGCAGCAGACGAGGAAGCAACTGCAGCGGAGGGTAGACATACATCAAGCGATACTGACCCCACGGGTCCACTAACGCGTCCGAGGCATCAGCCCAGGGGTCCCTGGACCGGGCCACAAACTTCGACACCTTGCGATTGAGTCGAGACGACATCAGGTCCACATCCGGAGTGCCCCACCATCGACAAAGGAGTTGAAACACTTCTGGATGCAAGGACCACTCCCCCTGGTTCAGGGACTGGCGCCTCATATAGTCTGCCTGCCAATTTTCTACGCCCGCAATGTAGACGGCTGACACGCTTCTTTCCGCCCACCTTAGGATGTGGGCGACCTCGGACGCCGCAGCCGAGCTCCGAGTGCCCCCCTGATGGTTGACATACGCCACGGCTGTGGCGTTGTCCGACTGGATTCTGACCGAGCGGCCCTGTAGCCTCTTCGACCATGCGGAGAGACACAGCCTGATTGCCCGCAATTCCAGGAAATTGATTGGGAGATGAGATTCGGCTGGAGTCCAGAGCCCCTGAGCTGACAGGACTCCCCACACTCCTCCCCAGCCCATCAGGCTGGCGTCCGTTGTGATCACCGTTCAGTGGATGGGGAGGAACGACTTCCCTGGCTAAAGAGCCGGGGACCTTAGCCACCACATCAGGGACGCCTTGACAGAGTGACTCACCTGGATCTGAAGATCCAATGACAATGGGGACTTGTCCCAAACTGACAGAATTCCCTTTTGCAATGCCCGAGTGTGTGATTGGGCATACGGAACCGCCTTGAAGGAGGCCACCATTAGTCCCAGGACTCTCATGCAGAAGCGAATTGACGACCATTTTCGGGACGTCAGAACCTGTACTGCCGACTGAAGTGTCAGTAACTTCTCTGAGGGTAGAAACACCTTTGCTGCCGAAGTGTTCAGGATCAGACCCAGATACTCCAAGCGCTGAGTCGGGACTAGAGCCGACTTCTGCGTGTTCAGAATCCATCCGAAGTCCCGGAGGGTCTGACTGACTATTGTCACATTTTCCTCCAATTCTGAGCCATTTTCTGCTCTGAGAAGGAGATTGTCTAGATAGCCCACGATAACAATTCCTCGCTGTCTCAGCAAAGCCAGAACCGGGGCAAGCACTTTGGTGAAAACCTGCGGTGCCGATGCAAGGCCGAAGGGAAGAGCCACGAACTGATAGTGGACTTCGCCTATGGCAAAGCGCAGAAACCTCTGGTGGCTTGCGCAGATTGGGATGTGCAAGTAAGCGTCCTTGATATCCAAGGACGCAAAAAAATCCCCCTGGTGGAGTGTCGCGATCACTGTGCGAATGGATTCCATCCAGAATTTCAATACCCTCACATAGGCATTCAGGGCCTTGAGGTCCAGGATTGGCAGAACCCCATCCTTTTTTAGGACAACAAACAGGTTTGAGTAAAACACCTGAAACCTCTCTTGTGACGGAACTGGCACAATTACTCCGCACCCGAGCAAATCCTGTACGGCCCCCAAGAGGGCCGCCCGGCTGGCCGGAAGGAGAGGGAGGTTCGAGGGAAAAAACCTGTCTGGGGGCCATGAGTGGAACTCTATCCTGTATCCTGAGGTGACCACCTCGCACACCCACCGGTCGGAGATCCGGGAGGTCTACCGCACCGAGAACCTGCGAAGACGTCCCCCCACCCCAGAGTCGGGCAAGGGCAAGACTTCATGCGGTGGTGGACTTGGGAGCTTGGTAGGCTTACGCACCCAGGGACGTCTTTGTCCCCCAGCCGCACTTTTTTCAGTCTGGGCTGGCTTACCCGTGGAATCTGACTGACGAAAAAACGTCTTCTTCGCCGGAAAGGAAGGGCCCGGCCTGCGGAGGGGCTCCTTTCCCTTGACGTTTTTAATAATGTCATCCAGAGCGGCCCCAAACAGTCTACGGCCCTTAAAGGGCAAGTCAGCCAGGAGCTTTTTGGAAGCTAGATCGGCCGACCAGCATTTCAGCCAGATAAGGCGACGCATCAACACAGCAGAAATGGAGGCCCCCGTTATTAAAGGGGTCGCATCCACAGTGGCATCGCACACGAAGACTAAACCCTGTGCAAGTTGGTGAGCCAGGGCAATGGTTTCAGGAGGGAGATTATGCTCCTGCACTGTCTGGTGCAATATCCTTGCCCAGCCTGTGAGTGTCTGAGACACAAGTGTCCCCGCCACTATTGGGCGTAAGGCGGCCCCTAATAAGGTGAACATAGTTCTACACGCCACTTCTGACCTCCTGTCAGCAGGATCCTTAAATGCAGGAGTCCCTTCCATTGGGAGCATGGTAGCCTTATTCAAACGGGCGACCGGGGGGTCGACCACTGGGGGATGAGCCCACTTCTTAACCAGGTCCTCCTCAAAAGGGGTACCTTAAGGCTATGCGCCGCGGGACCGTCAAAGTCTTCTGCGGCTTATCCCAGACTTGGTCAATGTATGTATTAAAAAAAGGCACATATGGAAAGACCTTTTTGAAGACACGGCTTTAAAGGAAACAAAGGACATAGCTTCCACCTGAGGTTCCTCCGCCTCAACATTCAGCTTGAGAGTGTCCCTCACAGCATCAATGAGTTCACTTACGAGCACCCTGTCAGTTGGTGGTTCAAGACAGGGGTCTTCCTCACAAGGAATGTCCTGTCCAAACACATCAAAGTCCTCAGAACTAGGGTCCTCACCAGCAGTAGCTAGGCCCATATCTGAGTCAGAGCACTCCCCACGTGGAGATTGTGTGGGGAGGGGGCGCTTTACAGCCCCCGTGTGTTCACACACCGCTTCCAGCTTGACAAGGAGTGATTCCAGGACTGCGACAACTGGTCCATAGGAGTACTGCCAGTTGCCTCTGACAAGTGTGGAGAAGCAGGTGAACCAGACTCCATTTTTGCCACCCTCTGAGACCTAATTCACTATTACAGTGAATAATAAAGTCCACCCACTGGCTGTGCTGAGGCTGAGGAGGGGATACCCGGAGGACTCACCACCCCTAGGGACCGCTCGGTTCCGCTGTATGAGCCGCGCTGTAGTGCGGGTGAAGCCTGAGAAGAGTGAAGAATCTGTGAGGAGATGAGGTATTTCGCGCCGTTCAGCAGCGCCGCTAGAGGCCGAAAATGAAACTGAAAGTGCCACGGCTACAAGAAAATGGCCGACCGGCGCCTGTATAACTGTGCTTTGAGCCGCGGCAAAATGGCCACCGATGGCGCACTTTTTAAACAGCCATTCCCCCCAGAACACTTCCCAAGCATATTAACAGCCATGGAGCGGCCCCCCCCCAGGGCAGAGTGACCCACCAAGCATCCCCACACAGCACAGCAGCATAACAGGGTGCAGAGAGCAGCATAACAGGGGAGAGACAGGGAGAACCCCCCACACACAGAAACACAGCCAGCATGTACTCACCTTGCAGCAGGAGAGACTACTTACCCGTCCCGCAAGCACCTTGGAGAACACCCTCGGTGCCAATAGAGGGACCCACTGGCTTGTTTCAGACAGACCTATCACTGAGTCGTACTGCGTAGCTGTCGGCCCGGTCAACCGCGAAAGATACAGTAGGTACTATTCAATCTTGAGAGGACCGCGGGAGCATGAAAGCAACCCGGCCACCCCTGGAGCCATGGGGTATGTCGTGAACTGATTCTCACGCACACAAGGCGAGGATCAGCACGCTCCATGGTCGGACAGGGAAGACTACGAGGATACCAGTGTACCCAACCTGTTACCAAGCCGACAGTTGATTGAAGGTCTCAAAAATAAAATAATAAAATTCCCAAAGGAATACAATTTAAAAGTAAAATCTTCCAGGAGACTGGCTCCTGAGAGAGCTACGTCTTCTCCTTCTGCTAGGCAGAAAAAAACTGAGGCTGCTAGTTGCAGATGGGAGGGTAATGTCGGGAGGGACCGCCCCCCTGGGCGGGGCTGTTCAGCTCTGGCTTGTTCTAGAATGTTTTAACATCTAACATTCTGCCTAGGTCTTCTCCTGCAAGCAGGGACATATACCCACACGTAATCAGTATGAGAGCTGTGTCGGTCCATGGACGATAAGAGAAACATTGTGTTTTTTTGGTGATCAAATACCACCAAAAGAAAGCTCTATTTGTGGCTCCCAAATTTCCTTTGGGAGCCACGTCGCACGACCGCGCAATTGTCAAAGTGTGACAGCGCTGAAAGCTGAAAAATGGCTTGGGCAGGAAAGGGGGTTTTCGTGCCCGGTAGGGAAGTTGTTAAATGATTTTATAAAAAAATAAAAATTCAAAATTGTTTTTTTTTTATTTTTTACTTTTTTTTATGATTTTTTTTATTTTATTTTTTTCCACAAATGATTTTTTTTTCAAACATGATTATTTTTTCATTTTTTTTTTTTTTTACAGGACAGTCAATGGAAGAAAGTGTAGAACTCTTGTCATTTGGAAGCTCAGCCAGCCAAAAGTAAAAGGCGTATCCAAAAACTGAGCACATTGCCTGAAACAAGACAAAAATACCTACGTTTTAATGTATGAATTGTGTATGACAAGTAGATGTTGTGGGCGTGAGAGCAATTTATCGAGAAGGAACTTCTTTTTTTAAGGCTCTGTGCTCTAGCTGTGACATAATCTAAGCAGCCCAATAAACACTGTTTAATTGATGCGATTTTGGGTAGATTTGGGCAAAAGGTGTGATTTTGGGTAATTTTGGCAAAAGGAGAAGATGCCATGGAGCTGCCGCCCAAGCACATGTTACACAGTGTGAGGGGGTTAGCTCGGCAGCGGGTGTGTGTGACCCCCGAGATGGGCTCCCCACACAAAAACAGGCCCAGCAAACGGTGGTTGTGGTTTTCAAAATCAAAAAGGTGCGGTTTATTTTCTATTTACAGTGACAAAACACAGCAAAGCAAAAGAAACATAAACAAAATAAATCCTGGTCAACTTGACCTCTGACTAAACTTACAGGTTTCCTAACTAACAACTGGGATCAGCCTAGTGCTGTCCTAGTCCCTAAGTCCCTGGTTTTAAATGTCCAAGCAAATAGCCACACAGGCTTTGTCTCACCGCACAGGGGTTCACTCTCCCTAGACAGTCCACACAGGTCTGGTTCCAGGCATGAGCTAACATCTAATGAAGCTGGGAGTTCTTATAGAGGCCTAAATGAGCTGACAAGCTTCAGCTGGTCTCATCAACTCCCTGTCTGTACGACGCCCCACACTCTCCCTAGAGGTATGAGTCATCCATGAGCCCACTAGCCTTATACAACTCTCCACCTAGTTGTATAAGTCGGCGTAAAGCCTGAATCTGGGCGAAATATATCTACCCCCCTGGATGCAACCAGGTGACTTTACCTTCCTGCTGTCACATACCCCCCCTCTTGTTTTAACCTCGGGGTTGGAACACCAGCAATCAGGCATTCATGTGCTCGAGACAAAGCATCCACATTCCCCATTTGAACGCCAGGGCGATGCTTTACTGTGAAGTTGAATTCCTGGAGGGCCAGGAACCACCTATTCACTCTTCTATTTGTTTCTTTGTTTTGAGCCATCCACTTTAACGGAGCGTGATCCGTAACCATGTCAAAGTGCCTACCTAGCAGGTAGTACCGAAGGGAATCTAGAGCCCACTTCACCGCTAAACACTCCTTTTCAACGGTGGCGTAATTTACCTCATGGGACTTCAACTTCCTGCTGAGGTAAATGACTGGGTGCTCTTCCCCGTTCCAGACCTGGGACAATACTGCTCCTAACCCCACATCTGACGCATCACTTTGTACGACAAAGTCTTTAGAGAAGTCGGGTGAGTACAACACTGGCTGGCTACATAAGGCTTGTTTCAAGAATTGGAATGCTGCCTCAGCCTCGGGGGTCCATTTAATCATGACCGACCCTTTCCCCTTCGTCAGGTTGGTTAGGGGCACAGCCTTAGAAGCAAAGTGGGGAATGAATCGCCGATAATACCCAGCGATTCCCAGAAAGGCTCGTACCTGCTTCTTGCTGTTGGGACGTGGCCAACTCTGGATGGCCTCGACTTTGTTGAGTTGGGGTTTTATTACTCCCCTCCCAATGGTGTACCCAAGATATTTGGCCTCCTCCTGCCCAATGGTACACTTCTTGGGGTTAGCCGTAAACCCCGCTTCCCGAACAGAGTCCAGGACTGCTTGCACTTTTGGCAGATGTGAGGCCCAATCTGTGCTATGGACAATTATGTCATCCAGGTAAGCCGCAGCATACTTCCGATGGGGCCTCAGCATCTGGTCCATTTTCCGCTGGAATGTGGCCGGCGCATTCTGTAACCCGAACGGCATTCTTTTATATTGGAACGCCCCGTCTGGGGTTACAAATGCGGTTTTCTCTTTGGCCGACTTGGCCAGGGGGATTTGCCAATACCCTTTTGTGAGGTCAAGAGTCGTCATGTATTGGGCTGTTCCCAGCCGGTCGATCAACTCATCTATACGTGGCATGGGGTAGGTGTCAAATTTTGTAACTTTGTTCAACTGTCGAAAATCGTTACAAAATCGCCAGCTCCCATCCGGTTTAGGCACCAACACAATGGGACTAGACCAATCACTTTGGGACTCCTCTATCACCCCTAAGTTCAGCATTTTCTGTACTTCCTCCCGTATTGCCTCTGGGATCCGATAGGGTTTTAACTTCACCCTTTCACCGGGCGGGGTAATGATGTCATGCTCTACCCCAGATGTTTGTCCCGGCAGCTCAGAGAATACCTCCTTGTTGCGAAGCACAAACTCCTTAACCTCCTGTTGTTGGGGTTGTGACAAGGTGGCTGCTATTCCAACCTCCGGAATCACGCAACCAGTTTGAGCTGGTGACCAAGTGTCTGCGACTAGGGACTCTCTATCCCTCCAGGCTTTCAACAGATTAACGTGATAGATCTGTTCGGGCTTTCGCCTTCCTGGTTGTCTGACCTTGTAATTCACTTCGCTCACTTTTTCCATTATCTCGTAGGGGCCTTGCCATTTGGCAAGGAATTTACTTTCAACCGTAGGGACAAGTACCAGTATCCTATCCCCCTGGGAAAAGGTACGGGTCTTGGCTCCACGGTTGTACACTCTCTGCTGTGCTAACTGCGCTTGGGCCAAATGTTCCTTCACGATGGGCATTACCTGTGCAATTCGGTCTTGCATCAGGGCGACATGCTCAATCACACTCCTGTGGGGAGAACTCTCACTTTCCCAAGTTTCCTTGGCAATATCCAACAGCCCTCTTGGGTGTCTCCCATACAGTAACTCAAAGGGGAAGAATCACGTAGAGGATTGGGGCACCTCCCTAATAGCAAACATCAGATAAGGAAGTAGACAGTCCCAATCCTTTCCATCTCTATCCACCACTTTCTTCAACATTTGTTTTAGGGTTTTGTTGAACCTTTCAACCAGCCCATCGGTTTGGGGGTGATACACAGATGTACGTAATTGCGTCACTTTGAACAATTTACACAGCTCCTTCATAACCCGGGACATAAAGGGTGTACCTTGGTCCGTAAGCAGTTCTTTACAAATACCCACCCGGCTAAACACAAGAGATAGCTCTTTGGCTATGGTTTTGGCCGAGGTATTTCGGAGAGGGATTGCTTCTGGATAACGGGTGGCATAGTCCATTATAACTAATATGTACTGGTGCCCCCTAGCGGACTTGATTATAGGACCTACCAAATCCATGGCGATCCTCTCAAACGGGACCTCAATGATGGGTAGAGGGACCAGCGGGCTACGGAAATGTGGCATCGGGGCCGACCTCTGACACACAGGGCAGGAGGAACAATAATTTTCTATGTCCTTCATCACCCCCGGCCAATAGAATCTCTGTAATACCCTCTCTCGGGTTTTCTCTGTCCCCAGATGACCTCCAAGAATGTGCCCATGGGCCAACTCCAACACCAACTTCCTGTAAGGTTTGGGCACCACAAGCTGCTCAACGGTTTCTTCTGCCCTTTTTGCCACCCGATACAGTAGGTCCTTCTCTACGCTGAAGTATGGGTAAGTGCAGGTATTATCTGGGTTCACTAACTCGCCATCTATTTTCACTACGTTTTCCCGTGCCTTTATTAGGGCGGGGTCTTTCAACTGTTCTGTGGCAAAGTTTTCCCTGTGAACCTCAAGATCAGAAAACTCCACAGACGGTAGGTTTTCGTCTGAGGAGGTGGGCTCCTCTCCAGTTTCTTGAGTCTCCCCTGCCAATACTGATAAGGGAAATTCTGGAGAGTCCTCACCACTCTCAGGGGAGTTCTGGCTATCACATTCCTGGTACATAGGGGCACCAGTGGGGGGCTCAGGATCATCCCACAGTTCCCAGAACTTCGGAAAATCCCTTCCCACAATGGCGTCATGCGGTAACTGAGATACTAAGCCCACTGGATGAGAGAGGGTACCTTTGGGGGTCTCGAAACACACTGTAGTCACTGGATACTCTCGGGTGTCCCCATGCACACAAATAACAGCTACCTTGCTATTCCCAGAGACCTCTGTTTTAACTAACTCAGCCTTTATCAGGGTCACAAGGCTACCTGAATCCAGCAATACCACAACATTTCTACCATTAACACACATTTTGCATAAATGTTTCTCAGTTCCTCGAGTGGCAGTGCATGCGACTGTCGCACACAGCGACTGACGTCTGCCCGTCAGAAAGTCACACTGCATGGGTTCCTCCACAACCGGGCAATTGGCTGCAATATGTCCCGCTTGCCGGCAGCGGTAGCAAACGATCCTTCTTGCGGCCTCTTGAGCCGCTGATTTCCCAGGCTGTTCTCGCCAAACTTGGGGTAGAGCTCCCACCCTCTCACTCTCTCCACCCTCACCCCTTGGAATCCTCTTATCCGCCCCTGGGGATGGTCTGGTCTTAGGGTGGAAAGTCCGAGTGTCTCTGGAAGAGGCCGTCAGGTTCTCTGTAGCCAAGTATTTCTCCACACGATCCACAAGACCATCGGCCGTCTCTGGGTCTCCATGGCTTACCCACTTTTGGATGGCAGTAGGAAGAGCTCTCAAAAACCGATCCATTACAACACGTTCCACAATCTTTGGTGCGGACAAAGTCTCTGGCTGTAGCCACTTTCTGCTCAGGTGAATGAGATCATACATTTGAGACCTGGGGGGTTTTCCAAGCTGGAAAGTCCAGTTATGCACACGCTGAGCCCGGACAGCCTGGGTGACACCCAGCCTTGCCAATATTTCAGCTTTTAGCATCGCATAGTCTTTTGCTTGGTTAGGCTCTAGGTCATAGTAAGCTTTCTGCGATTCACCAGTTAACAGAGGAGCCACCAGTCCAGCCCACTGCTCCTCAGGCCACTTTTCTCTTTCAGCGGTCCTTTCAAATGTGGTCAAAAATACCTCTGGATCATCCTCTCCAGTCATTTTTGTCAATAAACGACTCACCCCAAAGGACGCGGTATTAGTGGGACGGCTTTCCTCACTGGTCTGCGGACGTTGCTGCATTGCTGCTTCCATCTGTTGTTGTAGTCTCTGCTCTTGCTTCTGTAACAGGTCTATGAAGCGGGCCTCAGATTGCTGCTGGGCTTGTTGCTGAGCCTCCAGACTCTGTTGCAAAGTTGCGTTTGTCTGCTGCTGGGCTGCAAGGCTCTGTTGATGAGCTTGCTGCTGGGCTGCAAGGCTCTGTTGATGAGCTTGCTGCTGGGCTGCGAAGTTCTGTTGTTGAGCTGCAAGGCTCTTTTGCAAACCTGCATTTGTCTGCTGTTGATTGGCATTTGCTAGAGCCAGCTGCTTCAGTATCTCCTCCATGCTGGCTTAAAAAAAAACTGCCACTGGTTCTCCACCAACTGTGAGGGGGTTAGCTCGGCAGCGGGTGTGTGTGACCCCCGAGATGGGCTCCCCACACAAAAACAGGCCCAGCAAACGGTGGTTGTGGTTTTCAAAATCAAAAAGGTGCGGTTTATTTTCTATTTACAGTGACAAAACACAGCAAAGCAAAAGAAACATAAACAAAATAAATCCTGGTCAACTTGACCTCTGACTAAACTTACAGGTTTCCTAACTAACAACTGGGATCAGCCTAGTGCTGTCCTAGTCCCTAAGTCCCTGGTTTTAAATGTCCAAGCAAATAGCCACACAGGCTTTGTCTCACCGCACAGGGGTTCACTCTCCCTAGACAGTCCACACAGGTCTGGTTCCAGGCATGAGCTAACATCTAATGAAGCTGGGAGTTCTTATAGAGGCCTAAATGAGCTGACAAGCTTCAGCTGGTCTCATCAACTCCCTGTCTGTACGACGCCCCACACTCTCCCTAGAGGTATGAGTCATCCATGAGCCCACTAGCCTTATACAACTCTCCACCTAGTTGTATAAGTCGGCGTAAAGCCTGAATCTGGGCGAAATATATCTACCCCCCTGGATGCAACCAGGTGACTTTACCTTCCTGCTGTCACAACAGGGACAATCGCAATTAGGGAACTCCCTGGGATTGAACCCGCGATCACATGTATGCCAGGCAAGCGCTCTACTAATGGAGCTAAACCTTCTCCTGAAGATATAGAGCTGCTTCGGTTATTAAGTCTTCTTGTATAGCTTATTATAGCCAAATTTACCATCCTAACTCCTCCCACAGCTTTTACACTACATAGACAAGTAATATACCGAAACGTGCGGATTGTTCCCGATTGGTGTGCTATTACTTTGTGGAACGTTTCGCCGAATGGTTCATGAAATATCGTTGTTTTTGCGGCAAAATTGGTCCCATAGGAATGAATGGCGAAAATAGAGTGTGAGCTGACAAAATCTGAAAAATCAGGACATGATTTCTAAACTGCCACCACTACCTCATTTTCAAGCCTACCTACACAAATATATCAAAACGTTCGGCTATCCCTGCTGCCACTACACGTGTACACGGCTAAGGCATAGCCCTGATAGTTTTTACAATATGACTATTTGTTTGCAACTCACGCCGTCCATTGACATTCATTGAATCTCCCCTCTAGACACTTCAAATTTGAAGGGCAATTTCTAAACTGCGACTGTGCCTTCAATTTTAATATTTCAGAGACATACTATATATCAAAATGTAGGTATGGGTCTTGTGATTCTCTTTGTTGTAGGATGTATAGTTTTTAAAATACGCCCGTTTGAAGAATGACAAGTATTCAGGAGATGCAAAATACCTGTGCTTAGAACCTGCATAAACAAACATTGGTTTCCTGGCAACGCTGAGGGAATTATAGCTCCTCCAACACAGCTCTAAGGGGAATTGTAGCTCCTCCCACACAGCTCTAAAGGGGAATTATAGCATTAGTGCTCCTCCCACACAGTTGTAACATGGAGGTTGGTTGTGTTGTCTTTCCCTCAGGACACATTATGTTCCCAGTTGGGGTGTCTGGGGGGAAAGACAATGCACGTCGCCTCTTATTTCTCCAAGGCATTTCTAATGTTCAACTTTGCTTACTCTTTTGATTCTGTTATCTGTAAATGAATTACTGTGTACTGTAATACGACTGATACTGTTTTCCGCTGCTTTGTATTCTATGATAAAATCCAATAAAACTTTAAAAGAAAAAGACATCCCTCCCCTCCCGCCACCATCCGCCGCTCTCACCGGGCCTCCCGTCCCACCGGGAGACCCGATCCACGAGCCGCTACTTCCGGTGGCTAGAGACAGACTGGAACGAAGCGTCGGCTTCGTTCCAGTCTGTAAGTAAACACGGAAGCGACGTCACTTCCGCTTTACTCAGCTGCCAATGGTGCCAGATTTGAAAAGAAAATGACAGTATTCAGAATCGCCGTTTTTGGCGATCTGAATACTTTGAAGTGCAAAGGAGGGATTTGGGGTCTTTTAGACCCCCGATCCCAACATATAGGGTACCTGTCACCACCTATTACTGTCACAAGGGATGTTTACATTCCTTGTGACAGCAATAAAAGTGATCAAACTTATTTTTTTTTTTTTTTTTAAACACAATGTAAAAAAAAAAATGTTTTTTTAAAGCCTCCCTGTCCCCGCGAGCTTGCGGAGCAAAGAAAACACATACTCATGCCGCGCCCGCGCCCGCATATGTAAACGGTGTTCAAATCACACATGTGAGGTATCGCCGCGATCGTCAGAGCGAGAGAAATAATTCTAACACTAGACCTCCTCTGTAACTCTAACCTGGTAACCATTATGGAGATTTTGCCTATGGAGATTTTTAGGTACCGTAGTTTGTCGCCATTCCACATGTGTGTGCAGAAAGACACTCACCTGTCCCACAATCCAGCGACGTGTCCACCCGAACCCTCCATTCTCTCCCCCACCTGTCCACAGCGCTGGCAATACTACTGTAGGCATCTGGCTGTGACAGCTTGCAGCTTCACAGCCGGGTGTGCATATCTCACTGCGCTGTCCTGCATAGCCGGGCAATCTTCTGGGACCTGTGATGTGCCCCAGAAGATCGCAGGGAGGAAGGGACGCGTAGGTGGCTCAAGCGGAAGTGGGAGCTCGTCGGTAATCGTGATGCATCTCGGAATCGAATCGCTTACCAGATAATCGTAATTGAATCGAATCGTGAGACCAGTGAAGATGCGCACCCCTGGTATATACTATATATACACACTGTCCTATATACAGTATATCTCTATATACTATATCCCCCATATATACCCAGATATAGAGGTGTGACATGTGTTCTCTCTGTATATCAGAAGTGTATTTAGGTTTTGTGCTGCCCTAGGCCTGACTAAAATCGTGCACCCCTAATTTAAATATGACCCACCCCTTCCTGTCAAGGCCACACCCCTTTCTGTTTAAGACCCGCCCTGAAATTTTCCAGTGGGGACACTAGTTCTGAGGGCCTGGGGGGGGCAATGGATTCCCTTAATTTGCATAGATTTCCTCTCTCACTTCCTGTTTGGCTATGGGGCAGGAAGTGAAGGGAAATCTCTGCAATGGGACAGGGATGGTAAAAAATAAACTGACAGGGGCTATAACCCTCCCTTACTCTATCCAAAATGGAAAGAAAAGTGTTGCATATAGTTATGTTTTTAAGCACAAATTTCTGATAATTTTATGGAGAGGACCAAGAAGATATAACCATGCCAATGGTGCAGCAGAAAATATATAGCACAGTGAGGAAGGTTTGTGATCCAGGATGATAGGACAGTCAAAATTATAAGCAGCGCCCCCCACAGTTGCGGAATGCTGGCCGCCCGCATACTAGAAGCAGTGCGGCCGCTTTATGGGGGCGCTAGACTAATTTGCCTCTCAGCCCAGTCCACCCCATATGACTGGCGCTACACTAAAGGCCCGTACACACGGTCGGACTTTTGCCCAACAAACTTAGTGTAGCGGGGTGTTCCCCTTTAATGCAGAGAGACAAGAAGTTCTAGGGGAGAGGTGAGTCGGGAGGAAGTAGAGAAAGGACATTACTGGAAGTGAAAGCAGAGGAGAGAGAGAGACTACATCTCCCAGTACATCTTGCAGCACCCAGGGTACATTGCTCCGGAACAGAGACTGCTGGGGCAGACTTTATAAAGGGGAGGTGGAGTTTGTTCGGTCTCTTTGGACACCCCCTCGCCTAGCAAGAGGATCTCTGTGCTGAACTGCTGTGTGCACAAGGCCTGAAGCCTGGGCCTTGTGCTCCTTTCCAAAGAGCCCCTCTGCCAGCCTAGCAGAGCCTTAGAGACATCTTCTCATCCTTGCTGCAGTACACCAGAAGGATTGAAGACTTGGATGTCGGTGGATTCCTGTTCCTAGACGAATCGATGGAGGAAACTGACTTGGACTTGTCCGGGTGGTGAGAGCTGTTTAAAGACAGATACTTTTATCTTTACTATTCGTTCGGATTACAAAGTTGTTCTTCAAGTGCACCACCGAAAGATTTCTAGCGAATATTGTTTCACTGAACTTCCATTTAGATCAGTCAGGCCTGACTGCATAGGTAGACATTGCTGGGTGTTAGTCTACCCATGAGGGGAAGTAGCTGTAAAAGGGCAGCGCTAGAGTTGCATAGCAATACTTAATTATTCTGATTACTCTGTTTATCTTTATTACTGTTTATTGCAGGGATCTGCAACTTGTTATACTGTTGTTTATTACTTGCCCATTAGCCTCAGTAAAATATCTGGGTCAAGTACATTGGTGTCAGTTTCACTTACTTTAATAGAAGTTTTAAAGTATATCACTGTGTGTGTTTGCCATAGGACTGCGTCACCTAGAGTTGCGGTCACGCGGTCCTATCTCCCCTTACTAGCTGTGCCAGTAGGGGGTTGAGCATATAGCCGGGGGTTGGCGGAGCTGTCTTCAGGGCCCAACTAAATCTGCGGCCTTCTTAGTTGGAGGTATCGCTACACGTGGGGGCTCGTCCGGGATCTTGATACAGCAAGCGAACACGCCAAAAGACCGGCATGGACCCGCTAGAAGTAGGACAGTGGTACACAATGGCTGGCGCAGATCCGGCCGCGGCGGCAGTTATTGAACTCCCGGGGATCTGGCAAAGAGATGCGATAAAGCAGTTAATGACATCCCTATCACCATGCCAGAAATCATGGGTGATGGATGTGAGACCACATGCTTCGTGTACATACGCATTAATAGAGTGGAAAGACGAAATTCCAGAGCATTTTAAAAGCCAGAGCATACAAGCTATGGATGGGCAGACCTACCATCTGACACATGCTCTGCCACATAAGGAAGATCGGTTCCAAATAAGAAAGTCATCATCTCCACAGATACCTTCCCCACCATCCCCTAAGGCACAAGAGCAGGAGGATACAGAGAGTCCCAGATCATCACCGGCCACCCTCAGCACAGAACTATGCGCTGTACTGGGAGAGATTGTGGCCCAGTGCAAGAAGAATCCCACAGATTACCCAATGTCGGGGTACAGAAAGCTCCGGATATTCTCAGGGAGAAAACCTGTGCCCTCAGGGGAAGAAGGATTTGAGGAGTGGCTAGATGGCACCACTCAGGCCTTAAAGGAATGGGAAGTTCCAGAACGCAGCAAGAAACAGCGAATTGCTGAAAGTTTGAAGGGGCCTGCTCTGGATGCCACACGCAACCTGAAGATGAGCAGGAAAGACTGTACTGCACAGGACTACTTGGACATCTTGCAGAATGTGTTCGGTGGGACAGAAAAAGTTACCGAGCTCACCTATCAGCTGGAGCACTGCTACCAGAAAACAGGAGAGAAACTGTCAGAATATATGGGATGTCTAGACAAGATCCTGCATAGAATTATTCTGAAGAAGGGGATCGACCCAGGGAAGGTAGACGAGGCCCGGGCTCAGCAGGTATTGAGGGGAGCTCAGCCCCTGGATCCTATTGCATTGGCGCTGCGCACCCGACAGGACGGGAAGAACCTGGAATACCCCGACCTCATTCGAATGGTCAGAGAGGAAGAGGCCATGTGGGAGGAGAAAAAGAGGGAACAGCCAGTCGAGCCAACCAAACCTCTGGTGGTGATGGTCAGCCCGGCCATGACCCCCGAAAGAGATGCAGAAGTGGACACCCTGAAATCGCAGATGTCCCAAGTGTTGGAGATACTGACCTCTTTGATGGAGAAAGATCAAAGGAAACCAGAAAAGAAAAGTCCAAGAAAGGAGTTGTTCCAGAATACCTCAGCGCCCGCTTCTCTACAGGATCGTGAAAAAGAGGTGATTTGTTACAACTGCGGAGGGATTGGTCATTTTGCAAACATATGTTCCAGTCCCAGGAAGAAAAAGATAAATAACCGCCAGCCGGCGGAAAACTTCAGAGGGCCCCGGTGAAGGAGTCAACCGGGTGTCCATCATTTTCAGTGAGCTCCAAACTGAATGAAAAACAGAAGAAGAGAGAAAATAGAACACCTCAGAGGAAACACAACATTCTCCAACAGAGATACACCGCAGAGAAAGGGGGCAAGACCCCTCAGAAGAGACACAGCACTCCCCAGAGGGGGTGCACACCTAAGAAAAATAACAGTATCCCTCAGCGGGTTCCTACACTCATAAAAAGGAGGGAAGTCAATGCATACCAGGCTCAAGAAAGGTTCGAGTCCAAAAGGAAAAGGTCTGAAGAAGGCGACCCCTGCCGGGCCATATCCGGAGAAGCTGGTGGGCCCATCTCCTATAGTGCCCATTCAAGTGGAGGGAGTCTACACTCTTGGATACCGGGGCACAAGTGACCCTACTATACCGGGACTTCTACGATAGGCACTTGAGTCATCTGCCTATCCAGAAGATAGAAGAGCTGGAAATATGGGGAATTGGAACCCAGAGTTTCCCTTACGACGGCTATCTTCCCATCAAGATGACCTTTGACCCATCCGTGGCTGGGAAGGCCGAAGTGTTTGACACCCTGGCAGTCGTGTGCCCTAGGCCGCCTGGAGCCAACAAGAATTCCCTTATAATAGGGACGAACACGGACCTGGTCCGAAGACTCCTGACCCCTCTAGTAAAAGAAGAGGGGCGAACAGCCACCAAGATCCATCCCATGCTGAAGACGGCCTACCAACGGCTGGTCCAAGAGCAGGAGACCCCTGAAGAAGGGATAGGGAAGGTGTGGAGACTTGGAAGAGAAGGGGTAGTGTTACAGCCCGGCGAAGTAACCTGTCTCAGAGCCATTGTGAAGCTTACTTGGGAGCAGCCTGGTCCCTTTGTCGTGCTGGAGTCAGACCCAAGGGGTGAGTCCTCAGGTCTGGAAGTGATACCGGAAGTGATTCCGCTGAAGGTCCTGAAGAAGGCCCATTGTAGAGTTCCAGTGAGTGTTAGGAACACTACCAGAGACCCCATGGAAATCCCAGCCAGAATGCTGCTAGGCCAGGTGAGCCCTGCGGCCCCTGTTACCCTGTCAGAAGTGAAGAGGACAGGTGAAGGAGGAGATGCTTGGGAGAAGCTGTCCATGGAAAACCCGAATCTGCCAGGAGCTTGGAAGGAGAGAGCCAAGGCCCAGTTGAATAGATGGGAGAAGATCTTCTCTAAGGATGAGTTCGATGTGGGGTGTGCAATGAGTGCCACCCATCGGATCCGCCTCCAGGAAGACAAGCCCTTCCGAGAGAGGGTCAGGCGGGTCCCCCTAGCAGATCTGGAGGATCTAAGGGAACAACTTGCAGAACTCAAGAGGACTGGTGTGATACGGGAGTCCAGAAGCCCCTATGCCTCTCCCATCGTGGTGGTCAGAAAGAAGAATGGATCATTGAGGCTCTGTATCGACTACAGGACTCTCAACAGGAGAACCATACCTGACCAATACACCACTCCGAGGATAGAGGATGCCCTACAGAGCTTGTCTGGAGCTAAATGGTTCAGCGTTATGGATCTCAAGAGTGGGTACTATCAGATTCCTATGCACCCAGAAGACAGGGAGAAGACAGCCTTCATAACCCCAGTAGGGTTCTTTGAATTCAACCGGATGCCCCAAGGTCTGTCTGGAGCCCCAGCGACTTTCCAACGTCTCATGGAGAAGACTGTAGGAGACATGAACCTTATTGAAGTCCTTGTATACCTGGACGATGTCATTGTCTTTGGGAGAACCTTGGAAGAACACGAAAGGAGGCTGGAAAAAGTGTTGAGAAGACTCAGTGAGGAAGGACTCAAGCTTTCGCCTGAGAAGTGTCGGTTCTATCAGTCTTCTGTGAACTATCTGGGGCACATAGTGTCTGAAGAAGGGGTGGCCACAGACCCTGAGAAATTGGAGGCAGTTACCTCCTGGCCACGACCCACCACAGTAACCAAACTCAGATCCTTCTTGGGGTTCTGCTCCTATTACAGGAGGTTTGTGGAAGGATTCGCCCGAATTGCCAGGCCATTGAATGAACTACTCAAGACCGAGGGGGAAGAGGACGACTCAGGGCCCAGGAAGCCGGGAGAGTCAGTCAGAGATCAGTGGAACCAGAAGTGTGAAGAGGCCTTCCAGGCATTAAAGGAGAGCCTAACCACTGCCCCAGTCTTGGCCTATGCAGACCCAACCAAGCCCTATGAACTACATGTAGATGCTAGTCATGACGGTCTGGGAGGAGTACTTTATCAAGAACACGAAGGGCAACAACGGCCTGTTGCCTATGTGAGCCGGAGCCTGACCCCCCCTGAGAAGAACTACCCCACTCACAACCTGGAGTTCCTGGCCCTTAAGTGGGCGGTAGTAGACAAGCTTAAAGACTACCAGTATAGGGCGGAGTTCACTGTGAAGACCGATAACAACCCCCTTACCTACCTTTTCACCACGGCCAAGCTGGACGCCACTGGACACAGGTGGCTGGCCGCACTTTCTGGATTCAACTTCAGCCTAAAGTATAGGCCAGGGACTGGGAATCGAGATGCAGACGCTCTGTCCAGGAGATCTCATTCTCTCACCAGTGACGTAGAAGATTGGACCCAAGTGGCACCGGACGGGGTTGCGGGCCCTTTGTCAAGGAGCTGAATTCCAAGCCAGAGGAGGCTCCAGAGCAGAGGAAATAGGAGTTACCATGGTGGGAGTCCCCAAACACTACTGTGGAGTAGCTCAGCTGGAAGAAGACAACCTGCCAAGACTGTCTAAGAAGGAGTTGAGGTGTGACCAATTGGAAGACCCCATGGGGAGATTGGTCCTGGAGGCCCTGGAGAATCAGGATCCAAACAGACTCATGCGTCAACCTTCAAAAGAAGCTCGCCTGCTGAGGAAAGAGTGGGACAGGTTGCAGTTACATCAGGGAGTGGTCTACCGAAGGGGCCCCTCTGATGACTCAGAAGATAAGTGGCAACTGTTCCTCCCAGAGAAATATCGAGAGACTGTTCTGATTGCCCTGCATGACAACCATGGCCACCTAGGGGCTGAAAGGACCTTTCAACTTGTCAGAAGTCGGTTCTATTGGCCCTGCATGAGGGCAGAGATAGAAGAGTACTGCCACTCATGTGCACGGTGTGTCCAGAGGAAGACTTTACCCCATCAAGCTGCCCCAATGGGCCATCTACAGAGTCAAGGCCCAATGGATCTGGTATGCATTGATTTTCTCTGCCTCGAACCCGACCTGAGTGGACTAGGAAATGTTCTGGTGATAACCGACCATTTCACCAGGTATGCCCAGGCTTTCCCCACCAAAGACCAGAAGGCCTCCACTGTAGCCAAGGTACTTATGGAGAAGTACTTTGTCCATTATGGGCTGCCACAGCGACTCCATTCAGATCAAGGGAGGGACTTTGAGAGTAAACTGATCCGGAAGCTCCTGGATTCTTTGGGAATTAAGAAGACTCGAACTACACCTTACCATCCACAGGGAGATGCTCAGCCGGAAAGGTTTAACCGAACCTTGCTCAACATGTTGGGGACTCTGGAAAGCGAGAAAAAGCAACATTGGAGCCAACACATAGCAGCCATAGTACATGCTTACAACTGCACCATCAGTGATGCTACAGGCTACTCCCCATATCGACTCATGTTTGGGAGAGAAGCGAGACTACCGGTGGACTTGGCCTTTGGCACCTCTCTGGACCATTCCTCAGCCACATCCCACAAAGGATATGTGGACAGGCTCAGACACAGCCTAAAAGTAGCCTATGAACATGCTCAAGCGGCCTCAGATCAAAGGGGAGCTCGAAATAAAAGAAACTTCGACTTGAAGGTTCGGGTACAAGACCTACAGCCCGGGGATCGAGTACTGTTACGCAATCTGGGGGTCCCTGGAAAGCACAAACTTGCAGACAGATGGAGATCTGAACCCTATGTCATCTGCAGGAAGTTGCCAGGCCTACCTGTCTATACGTTGAAGCCAGAAGGAAAGGTAGGCCCACTGAAGACGTGGCATCGAAACCACCTTCTCCCACTTGCTGAGGCAGTTAGAATACCTCCCGTGGGAGACTCCCTTGAACCGGCCTCTATCCTGGATACTCCTAGGCCGAACACTCGGTCGCAGACCTCCCGAGCTGAAGATGGAGAGGCCTCTCAACTTAGTGGAAGTGAGGAGGGAGAACTTGATTGGCTGTGGCCTTCCCCAACTCCAGGAACTTCTACCATAGATCTTCCAACCACTGAAGACACCACAGATGAAACACTGAACCCAGAAGCCACAGAGTTCATCCCTTCTAGTCCTTCAGCAGAATACTGGGAAGATGCCCATGATGGTTGTTCAGAGGAAGAGGAGCCTGTGGCGCCAGAGCCAGAAATCCCAAGAGAGCAAAGGGCTCGAAGAGTCATCCGGCCTCCTAAGAAGCTGACCTACCCACAAATGGGGAACAGCTCAGAAGACTCTGTAGTTACTGCTAGGAGGAATGCTGAGAATCCGGATCCCTCCACGGTCCATTTGGTGGAGGGCAACCCCAGCTCACTCTCTGGCACAGCTAGACAGGTCGCCCCCACTGAAGCGACCTGTAGACAGGACAGCTCCCCATCTTATGATGATTGGTGGGAGGCTCCTCTGTCAACCCTATGCAACCGCATTGAATCTAGAATGTTTTGCAGACCTAAAAAATGTCTTTGGGGACCAAAGATTCAAAGTGGGGGGAGTGTGTAGCGGGGTGTTCCCCTTTAATGCAGAGAGACAAGAAGTTCTAGGGGAGAGGTGAGTCCGGAGGAAGTAGAGAAAAGACATTACTGGAAGTGAAAGCAGAGGAGAGAGAGAGACTACATCTCCCAGTACATCTTGCAGCACCCAGGGTACATTGCTCCGGAACAGAGACTGCTGGGGCAGACTTTATAAAGGGGAGGTGGAGTTTGTTCGGTCTCTTTGGACACCCCCTCTCCTAGCAAGAGGATCTCTGTGCTGAACTGCTGTGTGCACAAGGCCTGAAGCCTGGGCCTTGTGCTCCTTTCCAAAGAGCCCCTCTGCCAGCCTAGCAGAGCCTTAGAGACATCTTCTCATCCTTGCTGCAGTACACCAGAAGGATTGAAGACTTGGATGTCAGTGGATTCCTGTTCCTAGACGAATCGATGGAGGAAACGGACTTGGACTTGTCCGGGTGGTGAGAGCTGTTTAAAGACAGATACTTTTATCTTTACTATTCGTTCGGATTACAAAGTTGTTCTTCAAGTGCACCACCGAAAGATTTCTAGCGAATATTGTTTCACTGAACTTCCATTTAGATCAGTCAGGCCTGACTGCATAGGTAGACATTGCTGGGTGTTAGTCTACCCATGAGGGGAAGTAGCTGTAAAAGGGCAGCGCTAGAGTTGCATAGCAATACTTAATTATTCTGATTACTCTGTTTATCTTTATTACTGTTTATTGCAGGGATCTGCAACTTGTTATACTGTTGTTTATTACTTGCCCATTAGCCTCAGTAAAATATCTGGGTCAAGTACATTGGTGTCAGTTTCACTTACTTTAATAGAAGTTTTAAAGTATATCACTGTGTGTGTTTGCCATAGGACTGCGTCACCTAGAGTTGCGGTCACGCGGTCCTATCTCCCCTTACTAGCTGTGCCAGTAGGGGGTTGAGCATATAGCCGGGGGTTGGCGGAGCTGTCTTCAGGGCCCAACTAAATCTGCGGCCTTCTTAGTTGGAGGTATCGCTACATTAGTTTTAAGCAAGTTGGACCAACAATCCGACCGTGTGTACGCTCCATCGGACAAACTTTTTTGAGTTTGGTTTTGTTTTCATCGGACAAAAGTTGGGTCTGCGAACGGACAAACTTTTGCCCAACAAAAGTCCTATGGAGCAAAGTCCTGCCGTGTGTACAGAAAACCATAGGACTTTTGTCCGATGGACAAAACAACCAATGTTAAACGCAACCAACAATAGCAGAAGTTGACCAAAGGGTGGCAGTAAAGATCAGAAAAGAGCAGAAAAAACAAGTGATGTTGTAAGAAGTTTTAAGAAAGTTGGCAGAGAAGTCCGAGCGTGTGTATGCTATGGGTGTTCCCGACCAACTCCGTTCGGACAAAAAACCACGGAAAAGTCCGATGGAAGTCCGACCGTGTGTACAGGGCTTAACAGTGTAGCGCAAATCGGCGGGGACTCTTTCTGTGCTGCCCCCCTGCAAAGTGCTGCCCTAGGCCTGGGCCTTGTTGGCCTAAGTCAGGATACAGCGTTGGCACTATGTGTAATAGAGAGGTATGTGTCTCTCCATATATTAAAGACATAGAAATCTATAAGGGGCATGTAATAGAGAGGTATGTGTCTCTCCATATAATAAAGACATAGAAATCTATAAGGGGCATGTAATAGAGAGGTATGTGTCTCTCCATATAAAAAAGACATAGAAATCTATAAGGGGCATGTAATAGAGAGGTATGTGTCTCTCCATATAATAAAGAGGGATAAGTCACTACAGGTAAGAGATGGATGAGGAACTGTGTGTAAGGCTTCATGTACACGAGACGTTTGAAAATCACTTCTGAACCCTGACAGCTTGTAACCGATGGTTAAAAACGTCAATTTTGCCACTTTTACATGCCGCGTTTATGAGCATTTTTTTTTACGGATAACCTCAGGACACCCTCCCAAATGCCCACAATGTATGAAAAACAAATATTATCTATTTCAGCCATTCTGTGAGAGAAGAGAGACCAGTGTGCTTGTAGATAGATTTATTTTGTGTTTTAACTCTCTCTCTCTCTCTATCCATCCATCTCTATCCATCCCTCTCTCTCTATCCATCCATCCCTCTCTCTCTATCCATCCCTCTCTCTATCATCCCTCTCTCTCTATCCATCCATCCCTATCCATCCCTCTCTCTCTATCCATCCATCCCTATCCATCCCTCTCTCTCTATCCATCCATCCCTCTCCATCAATCCATTCCTCTCTCTCTCTCTTTTCTCTCTTTTCTCTCTTTTCCCTCTTTTCTCTTTCCTTCATGGACGAACACAGCCTTAATCTTGACAAAGTGGGTATTAGCCTTCCTTCAGGAGTGACTAGGCAGAAAGTATTAACAACTTCAAAGCTGAACAGCCCCCGCCCAGGGGGCGGTCCTACTGGCTATATCCCCTCAGCCTGCACTAAGCAGATCAGTTTTTTTCTGCCTAGCTAAGGAGAAGACTGGGCTGTTGGTACCTTGAACTGGAGTCCTTGTGTCAGGTGCGTGGGTCAGCATGACATCAGAAGCAGATGCTTCTCACCCTGATACACCTGAATTGGCATCTGGTGCTTCTGCACCCGCTGTGTCAGTAGACGCTAGGTCGGCATCCTGGTTGTTGCCAAGGTGGAAGCGGCGAGGTGCCCCCTCCCCCCGCCATCTTCTGGGGATAACTCTGATGCAGAGCCAGGCCCAGCTACGGCTCATGGCCCTGGTTCTGACACATCAGAAGGTGCGGACCGTGGCCGGTCGGACAGTCCGAACTGGGCCTTAAAATTGTCTGCGAATCAGCTTTGGACACTATTTCTCTGCTGTCCGGAGCCTCAAGCTATGCAGTGGTGTTACGCCGTCTGCTCTGGCTAAAAGGTTGGTCGGCGGACCAATCTTTCCAGAGGGCCCTGATGGATTGCCCTTTAAGGGCGACAGACTTTTTTGGAGCATCCCTGGATGACATTATTAAATATGCCACAGGAGGTAAGAGCAGGCTGCTCCCACAATTTAAAAGAGGTAAGAAGCCACGCCATTGGCTAGGGCCCTCCTTCACCGCAAACAAGCGTTTTTTCCGTCCGTCTAGTGCGGCAAGTAAACGATCCCAGGCCGACAAAGCGCCTGCTTAGGGACAGAAGCATCCCTGGTTTCGCAAGACCAACAAGCCTGCGAACAAATCTACGTCCGCAAAAAGGTCTGTCCCCACCCATCTCTCGGGTAGGGGGATGTGTTCGTAAATTCGCGACCTGGTGGACATCTGAGATCCCCGACAGGTGGGTTTGAGAAGTAGTTTCCTCAGGGTACAAGATAGAGTTTCTCTCTTGCCCTCCAAACAGATTGTTATTTTTTCCTTTCCCCTCCAACCACCAGCTTCTGCCGACTTGTCGGGAAGCTCTATATGGGGCGGTTCAAGACCTGCTGATACGCGGGGTGATAATTCCTGTTGCAGTACAGGAACGGTTTCAGGGGTTTTACTCAAATCTGTTCGTAGTACTGAGAAGGAGGGGGTTCGTTCAATCTTGGATCTCAAGGCCCTCAATTGCTTGTGAGGTACAAAGATTCCGGAGGGAGTTGGTTCGCTCTGTTGAAGAACGCATACTTGCAGGTCCCCATAGGCACCAGGCATCAGACATGTCTGCATTTTGCGGCCGGGGAAGACCAATACCAAGTGGTGGCGCCCCCCTTGGCCTGGCATCAGCACCGAAGGTGTTCACCAAGGTGCTCGCCCTGATTCTGGCCCTACCAGGACAGCGTGGCGATATTCTTCTGAGGGCCACCTCAAACTCAGTATAGAGGTGAGCATGTCTATAACCTGTCAGACCCTCCAATACTTGGTTGGGTGCTGAAACACTCAGAAGCCAATATTGGTACCGACATAACTCCTAGTGTATATGGGGTTGATTCTGGACTCCTCAGAGGCAAACGTTTTTTCTCCCTAGGGGAAGGTTGCAGACCCATCGGGCTGCGGTGCGGCAGTTGACATCCCAAAGATGGTCGTCACTCCGCTTTTGCATGCAAGTCCTGGGCCTCATGGTGGCCTCCTTCGAGGTGATACCATATGCGCAATTTCACACGCGAGTGTTACAGAAGGAAATTCTGTCCAGATGGGACAAGTGCCCATCATCCCTGGATTGCCGAATCCGGATGAGCCACCTAGTAAGGACCTCCCTAGTTGGTGGCTGGCATCACCGGCACATCTGTCCGGGAAGTCGTTCCTTCCCTTTCACTGGATGGTAATCACGACGGACGCCAGCCTTACCGGTTGGGGGGGGGAGTCTGGGGGGGTTCAGTCGACCCAGGGTCGCTGGACTCCGGAGGAATCCCACTTGCTGATCAATGCCCTGGAACTCCGGGCGATCAGGCTGTGCCTCTCCACATGGTCGCAGAGGCTACAGGGGCGTCCAGTCAGGATCCAGTCCGACAACGCCACGGCGGTGGCGTATGTTAACCATCAGGGAGGAACAAGAAGATTGGCTGCAGCATTGGAGATCGCTCACATCCTAAGGTGGGCAGAAAGGAGCGTACCGGCCCTGTCGGCCGTATACATTCCGGGGCGTAGAAAACTGGCAGGCAGAGTAGCCAGATGTTGGACCAAGGAGAATGGTCTCTACACCCGGAGAGGTTTCAGCTCCTTTGCCAAAGAGGGGGCATGCCAGACGTAGATCCTGACTTCTCAACTCAATCGGAAGGTATTGAGGTTTGTGGCCAGGTCAAGAGACCCATGGGCAGACGCGACATATGCGTTGGTGGCACTGTGGAGTTAGTACCGGCTAATCTATGCCTTCCCTCCTCTGAAGCTCTTTCCTCATCTGCTTCGCAGACTGGAGGATTCTAATTATCCCAATTGCTCTGGATTGGCCTCGCCGTCCTAGGTACGCCGATCTAGTGCATCTGGTAGCAGACGCCTCTTGGCACCTACCGCTAAGAAAGGACGTCCTGTCGCAAGGTCCCATACGCCACCCTGTTTTACAGTCACTGGCTTTAACGGAATTGCTATTGAGAGCCAGGTGCTAAGAGACCGGGGCCTGTCAGACTCGGTGATCTCTACCATGAGGAGTGCTCAGAAATCGTCCTCCGGAAGATTTATCATCGCACTTGGAAGACCTACATATCCATTTGGAGGAAATGAGGTGGCATCCGCGTTCTTATTTGGTTCCAGAGTCCTGTTGTTCTTACAGCGTAGGGCGGACCAAAAATTTTACTTTAAGTACAATTAAGGGGCAGATATCGGCCCTGACTGTCTTTTCAACGACCCCTGGTGGCTCACTCTTTAGTGAGAACGTTTGTACAAGGGGGTTTGGCATGCGGCCCCTCCAGTCCGCCCTCCATTACCTCCGTGGGGCTTGTATAGCAGACGTCTCTTGGCGTCTACCGCTAAGAGAGGACCTGCTGTCACAAGGTCCCATATGCCATTCTGCTTTACAGTTAAGGGCTTTAACGGCATGGCCTCTAGGTGCCTCAGAAACCACCGTTTGAGAACATCAGGGAGATTCCCTTGTTGACACTTTCTCAGAAAGTGGTCCTTTTGGTGGCTGTTACGTCAGTTAAGATGGGTTTCTGAGCTGGCAGCCTTGTCGTGCAAGGCTCCCTACCTGATCTTCCACAAGGATCGGTGGTGCTGCGTCCGCAGCCTTCTTTTCTTCCTAAGGTCGTTTCGACCTTCCATCTCAAGGAAGACATTGTACTGCCATCCTTGTGTCCTCATCCGTCGAATCCTAAGGAGACGACGTTGTATTTCTTGGATGCTGTCCGAGCTCTGAGAGCATCAAGCGTCTGTTTCCCAGGTGTGTAAGGCGGCGACCTGGTCGTCCGTTCACACTTTCACTAAACTTTACAAGTTGATGTGTGTGCATCTTCGGATGCTTCTTTCGGCCGCAAGGTATTGCAGCGGCCGTTTAGAGTTAAAACTCCTCAGTGAGGAGCTCTGTTCTGTTTTGGGGTGAAGTTGTTTTAATGCTGTTCCCACCCCTCGTTTTTGACACTGCTTTGGGACGTCCCACTTTGTCAAGATTAAGGCTGTGTCTGTCCATGAACGAAAGAGAAAATAGGATTTTTATACTCACCGTAAAATCCTTTTCTCTGAGTTCATGGATGGACACAGCACCCACCCCTCTTTTTTTAAGTTGTACTGCTTTTGATGAACTGATCTGCTTAGCGCAGGCGGAGGGGATATAGCCAGTAGGACCGCCCCCTGGGCGGGGCTGTTCAGCTTTGAAGTTGTTAACACTTTCTGCCTAGTCACTCCTGAAGGAAGGTTAATACCCACTTTGTCAAGATTAAGGCTGTGTCTGTCCATGAACTCAGAGAAAAGGATTTTACGGTGAGTATAAAAATCCTATTTTTTTACACATTTTACATGTTCCACTTTAAAAACGCTTATAAATGCAAACACGGCTTACCGTTTGAAATGCCAGAAAACTGCAGTCTTGAACGCGATTTTTCTGCTTTCAAAAAATTGCCTGTAACCTTAACTGCCTCTAAACTACTATAAACAACTGAGTGTACATGTACACATAAGATAACATAGAGGAGAGTTTTAGGGTTGCCACATCATCCCTTTAAACCGGTTCTGAAGCTAATTTATTGCAAATAAGGCACCGAGTGAGTTTAATTACCATCTTAATCAGCCACAGAACCTATGTGTAATTTAATATATGTTCGGTTTTAAAGGGATGAGGTGACAGCCCAAGTTCAGGGGCTGCTGAAAAAAAGTGCTCAACTGCTCCTAAACTGGAGTTTTGCAGCTGCAGTGTACATGAGGCCCAACAGAAATCTATGAAGGATGTGCAATAGAGAGGCGTGATCCACTACATGTAATAGGCATATGTTGTCAGTGCATGTACTAAAGAGGGGTAAGTCCAATGCAGGTAATAGAAAATCTGTGAAGGTCATGTAGTATAGAGGCATGAGCTACTACAAGTAATAGAGAGGCATGCGTGACGCACACAATTGACCGAGAGAAGAAGCGATCCTATTGGCCGCCAGGGAGGAGGAGGGAGGAGACGCACGGCGCATGGAAGAAAGTGTAGAACTCTTGTCATTTGTAAGCTCAGCCAGCCAAAAGTAAAAGGCGTATCCAAAAACTGAGCACATTGCCTGAAACAAGACAAAAATACCTACGTTTTGATGTATGAATTGTGTATGACAAGTAGATGTTGTGGGCGTGAGAGCAATTTATCGAGAAGGAACTTCTTTTTTTAAGGCTCTGTGCTCTAGCTGTGACATCATCTAAGCAGCCCAATAGACACTGTTTAATTGATGCGATTTTGGGTAGATTTGGGCAAAAGGAGAAGATGCCATGGAGCTGCCGCCCAAGCACATGTTACACAGGGACAATCGCAATTAGGGAACTCCCTGGGATTGAACCCGCGATCACATGTATGCCAGGCAAGCGCTCTACTAATGGAGCTAAACCTTCTCCTGAAGATATAGAGCTGCTTCGGTTATTAAGTCTTCTTGTATAGCTTATTATAGCCAAATTTACCATCCTAACTCCTCCCACAGCTTTTACACTACATAGACAAGTAATATACCGAAACGTGCGGATTGTTCCCGATTGGTGTGCTATTACTTTGTGGAACGTTTCGCCGAATGGTTCACGAAATATCGTTGTTTTTGCGGCAAAATTGGTCCCATAGGAATGAATGGCGAAAATAGAGTGTGAGCTGACAAAATCTGAAAAATCAGGACATGATTTCTAAACTGCCACCACTACCTCATTTTCAAGCCTACCTACACAAATTTTATATCAAAACGTTCGGCTATCCCTGCTGCCACTACACGTGTACACGGCTAAGGCATAGCCCTGATAGTTTTTACAATATGACTATTTGTTTGCAACTCATGCCGTCCATTGACATTCATTGAATCTCCCCTCTAGACACTTCAAATTTGAAGGGCAATTTCTAAACTGCGACTGTGCCTTCAATTTTAATATTTCAGAGACATACTATATATCAAAATGTAGGTATGGGTCTTGTGATTCTCACAATATAAGGCTCTTTGTTGTAGGATTTATAGTTTTTAAAATACGCCCGTTTGAAGAATGACAAGTATTCAGGAGATGCAAAATACCTGTGCTTAGAACCTGCATAAACAAACATTGGTTTCCTGGCAACGCTGAGGGAATTATAGCTCCTCCCACACAGCTCTAAGGGGAATTGTAGCTCCTCCCACACAGCTCTAAAGGGGAATTATAGCATTAGTGCTCCTCCCACACAGTTGTAACATGGAGGTTGGTTGTGTTGTCTTTCCCTCAGGACACATTATGTTCCCAGTTGGGGTGTCTGGGGGGAAAGACAATGCACGTCGCCTCTTATTTCTCCAAGGCATTTCTAATGTTCAACTTTGCTTACTCTTTTGATTCTGTTATCTGTAAATGAATTACTGTGTACTGTAATACGACTGATACTGTTTTCCGCTGCTTTGTATTCTATGATAAAATCCAATAAAACTTTAAAAGAAAAAGACATCCCTCCCCTCCCGCCACCATCCGCCGCTCTCACCGGGCCTCCCGTCCCACCGGGAGACCCGATCCACGAGCCGCTACTTCCGGTGGCTAGAGACAGACTGGAACGAAGCGTCGGCTTCGTTCCAGTCTGTAAGTAAACACGGAAGCGACGTCACTTCCACTTTACTCAGCTGCCAATGGCGCCAGATTTGAAAAGAAAATGACAGTATTCAGAATCGGCGTTTTTGGCGATCTGAATACTTTGAAGTGCAAAGGAGGGATTTTGGGTCTTTTAGACCCCCGATCCCAACATATAGGGTACCTGTCACCACCTATTAATGTCACAAGGGATGTTTACATTCCTTGTGACAGCAATAAAAGTGATCAAACTTTTTTTTTTTTTTTAAACAATTTTTTTTAAAGCCTCCCTGTCCCCGCGAGCTTGCGGAGCAAAGAAAACACATACTCATGCCGCGCCCGCATATGTAAACGGTGTTCAAATCACACATGTGAGGTATCGCCGCGATCGTCAGAGCGAGAGAAATAATTCTAACACTAGACCTCCTCTGTAACTCTAACCTGGTAACCATTATGGAGATTTTGCCTATGGAGCATTTTAGGTACCGTAGTTTGTCGCCATTCCACATGTGTGTGCAGAAAGACACTCACCTGTCCCACAATCCAGCGACGTGGCCACCCGAACCCTCCATTCTCTCCCCCACCTGTCCACAGCGCTGGCAATACTACTGTAGGCATCTGGCTGTGACAGCTTGCAGCTTCACAGCCGGGTGCGCATGTCTCACTGCGCTGTCCTGCATAGCCGGGCAATCTTCTGGGACCTGTGATGTGTCCCAGAAGATCGCAGGGAGGAAGGGACGCCTAGGTGGCTCAAGCGGAAGTGGGAGCTCGTCGGTAATCGTGATGCATCTCGGAATCGAATCGCTTACCAGATAATCGTAATTGAATCGAATCGTGAGACCAGTGAAGATGCGCACCCCTGGTATATACTATATATACACACTGTCCTATATACAGTATATCTCTATATACTATATCCCCCATATATACCCAGATATAGAGGTGTGACATGTGTTCTCTCTGTATATCAGAAGTGTATTTAGGTTTTGTGCTGCCCTAGGCCTGACTAAAATCGTGCACCCCTAATTTAAATATGACCCACCCCTTCCTGTCAAGGCCACACCCCTTTCTGTTTAAGACCCGCCCTGAAATTTTCCAGTGGGGACACTAGTTCTGAGGGCCTGGGGGGGGGGGCAATGGATTCCCTTAATTTGCATAGATTTCCTCTCTCACTTCCTGTTTGGCTATGGGGCAGGAAGTGAAGGGAAATCTCTGCAATGGGACAGGGATGGTAAAAAATAAACTGACGGGGGCTATAACCCTCCCTTACTCTATCCAAAATGGAAAGAAAAGTGTTGCGTATAGTTATGTTTTTAAGCACAAATTTCTGATAATTTTATGGAGAGGACCAAGAAGATATAACCATGCCAATGGTGCAGCAGAAAATATATAGCACAGTGAGGAAGGTTTGTGATCCAGGATGATAGGACAGTCAAAATTATAAGCAGCGCCCCCCACAGTTGCGGAATGCTGGCCGCCCGCATACTAGAAGCAGTGCGGCCGCTTTATGGGGGCGCTAGACTAATTTGCCTCTCAGCCCAGTCCACCCCATATGACTGGCGCTACACTAAAGGCCCGTACACACGGTCGGACTTTTGCCCAACAAACTTAGTTTTAAGCAAGTTGGACCAACAATCCGACCGTGTGTACGCTCCATCGGACAAACTTTTTTGAGTTTGGTTTTGTTTTCATCGGACAAAAGTTGGGTCTGCGAACGGACAAACTTTTGCCCAACAAAAGTCCTATGGAGCAAAGTCCTGCCGTGTGTACAGAAAACCATAGGACTTTTGTCCGATGGACAAAACAACCAATGTTAAAAGCAACCAACAATAGCAGAAGTTGACCAAAGGGTGGCAGTAAAGATCAGAAAAGAGCAGAAAAAACAAATGATGTTGTAAGAAGTTTTAAGAAAGTTGGCAGAAAAGTCAGAGCGTGTGTATGCTATGGGTGTTCCCGACCAACTCCGTTCGGACAAAAAACCACGGAAAAGTCCGATGGAAGTCCGACAGTGTGTACAGGGCTTAACAGTGTAGCGCAAACCGGCGGGGACTCTTTCTGTGCTGCCCCCCTGCAAAGTGCTGCCCTAGGCCTGGGCCTTGTTGGCCTAGGTCAGGATATAGCGTTGGCACTATGTGTAATAGAGAGGTATGTGTCTCTCCATATATTAAAGACATAGAAATCTATAAGGGGCATGTAATAGAGAGGTATGTGTCTCTCCATATAATAAAGACATAGAAATCTATAAGGGGCATGTAATAGAGAGGTATGTGTCTCTCCATATAAAAAAGACATAGAAATCTATAAGGGGCATGTAATAGAGAGGTATGTGTCTCTCCATATAATAAAGAGGGATAAGTCACTGCAGGTAAGAGATGGATGAGGAACTGTGTGTAAGGCTTCATGTACACGGGACGTTTGAAAATCACTTCTGAACCCTGACAGCTTGTAACCGATGGTTAAAAACATAAATTTTGCCACTTTTACATGCCGCGTTTATGAGCATTTTTTTTTTTACGGATAACCTCAGGACACCCTCCCAAATGCCCACAATGTATGAAAAACAAATATTATCTATTTCAGCCATTCTGTGAGAGAAGAGAGACCAGTGTGCTTGTAGATAGATTTATTTTGTGTTTTAACTCTCTCTCTCTCTATCCATCCATCCCTATCCATCCCTCTCTCTCTATCCATCCATCCCTCTCTCTCTATCCATCCCTCTCTCTATCCATCCCTCTCTCTCTATCCATCCATCCCTATCCATCCCTCTCTCTCTCTATCCATCCATCCCTATCCATCCCTCTCTCTCTATCCATCCATCCCTCTCCATCTATCCATCCATCCCTCTCCATCTATCCATTCCTCTCTCTCTCTTTTCTCTCTTTTCCCTCTTTTCTCTTTCATTCATGGACGAACACAGCCTTAATCTTGACAAAGTGGGTATTAGCCTTCCTTCAGGAGTGACTAGGAAGAAAGTATTAACAACTTCAAAGCTGAACAGCCCCCGCCCAGGGGGCGGTCCTACTGGCTATATCCCCTCAGCCTGCACTAAGCAGATCAGTTTTTTTCTGCCTAGTTAAGGAGAAGACTGGGCTGTTGGTACCTTGAACTGGAGTCCTTGTGTCAGGTGCGTGGGTCAGCATGACATCAGAAGCAGATGCTTCTCACCCTGATACACCTGAATTGGCATCTGGTGCTTCTGCACCCGCTGTGTCAGTAGACGCTAGGTCGGCATCCTGGTTGTTGCCAAGGTGGAAGCGGCGAGGTGCCCCCTCCCCCCGCCATCTTCTGGGGATAACTCTGATGCAGAGCCAGGCCCAGCTACGGCTCATGGCCCTGGTTCTGACACATCAGAAGGTGCGGACCGTGGCCGGTCGGACAGTCCGAACTGGGCCTTAAAATTGTCTGCGAATCAGCTTTGGACACTATTTCTCTGCTGTCCGGAGCCTCAAGCTATGCAGTGGTGTTACGCCGTCTGCTCTGGCTAAAAGGTTGGTCGGCGGACCAATCTTTCCAGAGGGCCCTGATGGATTGCCCTTTAAGGGCGACAGACTTTTTTGGAGCATCCCTGGATGACATTATTAAATATGCCACAGGAGGTAAGAGCAGGCTGCTCCCACAATTTAAAAGAGGTAAGAAGCCACGCCATTGGCTAGGGCCCTCCTTCACCGCAAACAAGCGTTTTTTCCGTCCGTCTAGTGCGGCAAGTAAACGATCCCAGGCCGACAAAGCGCCTGCTTAGGGACAGAAGCATCCCTGGTTTCGCAAGACCAACAAGCCTGCGAACAAATCTACGTCCGCAAAAAGGTCTGTCCCCACCCATCTCTCGGGTAGGGGGATGTGTTCGTAAATTCGCGACCTGGTGGACATCTGAGATCCCCGACAGGTGGGTTTGAGAAGTAGTTTCCTCAGGGTACAAGATAGAGTTTCTCTCTTGCCCTCCAAACAGATTGTTATTTTTTCCTTTCCCCTCCAACCACCAGCTTCTGCCGACTTGTCGGGAAGCTCTATATGGGGCGGTTCAAGACCTGCTGATACGCGGGGTGATAATTCCTGTTGCAGTACAGGAACGGTTTCAGGGGTTTTACTCAAATCTGTTCGTAGTACTGAGAAGGAGGGGGTTCGTTCAATCTTGGATCTCAAGGCCCTCAATTGCTTGTGAGGTACAAAGATTCCGGAGGGAGTTGGTTCGCTCTGTTGAAGAACGCATACTTGCAGGTCCCCATAGGCACCAGGCATCAGACATGTCTGCATTTTGCGGCCGGGGAAGACCAATACCAAGTGGTGGCGCCCCCCTTGGCCTGGCATCAGCACCGAAGGTGTTCACCAAGGTGCTCGCCCTGATTCTGGCCCTACCAGGACAGCGTGGCGATATTCTTCTGAGGGCCACCTCAAACTCAGTATAGAGGTGAGCATGTCTATAACCTGTCAGACCCTCCAATACTTGGTTGGGTGCTGAAACACTCAGAAGCCAATATTGGTACCGACATAACTCCTAGTGTATATGGGGTTGATTCTGGACTCCTCAGAGGCAAACGTTTTTTCTCCCTAGGGGAAGGTTGCAGACCCATCGGGCTGCGGTGCGGCAGTTGACATCCCAAAGATGGTCGTCACTCCGCTTTTGCATGCAAGTCCTGGGCCTCATGGTGGCCTCCTTCGAGGTGATACCATATGCGCAATTTCACACGCGAGTGTTACAGAAGGAAATTCTGTCCAGATGGGACAAGTGCCCATCATCCCTGGATTGCCGAATCCGGATGAGCCACCTAGTAAGGACCTCCCTAGTTGGTGGCTGGCATCACCGGCACATCTGTCCGGGAAGTCGTTCCTTCCCTTTCACTGGATGGTAATCACGACGGACGCCAGCCTTACCGGTTGGGGGGGGGAGTCTGGGGGGGTTCAGTCGACCCAGGGTCGCTGGACTCCGGAGGAATCCCACTTGCTGATCAATGCCCTGGAACTCCGGGCGATCAGGCTGTGCCTCTCCACATGGTCGCAGAGGCTACAGGGGCGTCCAGTCAGGATCCAGTCCGACAACGCCACGGCGGTGGCGTATGTTAACCATCAGGGAGGAACAAGAAGATTGGCTGCAGCATTGGAGATCGCTCACATCCTAAGGTGGGCAGAAAGGAGCGTACCGGCCCTGTCGGCCGTATACATTCCGGGGCGTAGAAAACTGGCAGGCAGAGTAGCCAGATGTTGGACCAAGGAGAATGGTCTCTACACCCGGAGAGGTTTCAGCTCCTTTGCCAAAGAGGGGGCATGCCAGACGTAGATCCTGACTTCTCAACTCAATCGGAAGGTATTGAGGTTTGTGGCCAGGTCAAGAGACCCATGGGCAGACGCGACATATGCGTTGGTGGCACTGTGGAGTTAGTACCGGCTAATCTATGCCTTCCCTCCTCTGAAGCTCTTTCCTCATCTGCTTCGCAGACTGGAGGATTCTAATTATCCCAATTGCTCTGGATTGGCCTCGCCGTCCTAGGTACGCCGATCTAGTGCATCTGGTAGCAGACGCCTCTTGGCACCTACCGCTAAGAAAGGACGTCCTGTCGCAAGGTCCCATACGCCACCCTGTTTTACAGTCACTGGCTTTAACGGAATTGCTATTGAGAGCCAGGTGCTAAGAGACCGGGGCCTGTCAGACTCGGTGATCTCTACCATGAGGAGTGCTCAGAAATCGTCCTCCGGAAGATTTATCATCGCACTTGGAAGACCTACATATCCATTTGGAGGAAATGAGGTGGCATCCGCGTTCTTATTTGGTTCCAGAGTCCTGTTGTTCTTACAGCGTAGGGCGGACCAAAAATTTTACTTTAAGTACAATTAAGGGGCAGATATCGGCCCTGACTGTCTTTTCAACGACCCCTGGTGGCTCACTCTTTAGTGAGAACGTTTGTACAAGGGGGTTTGGCATGCGGCCCCTCCAGTCCGCCCTCCATTACCTCCGTGGGGCTTGTATAGCAGACGTCTCTTGGCGTCTACCGCTAAGAGAGGACCTGCTGTCACAAGGTCCCATATGCCATTCTGCTTTACAGTTAAGGGCTTTAACGGCATGGCCTCTAGGTGCCTCAGAAACCACCGTTTGAGAACATCAGGGAGATTCCCTTGTTGACACTTTCTCAGAAAGTGGTCCTTTTGGTGGCTGTTACGTCAGTTAAGATGGGTTTCTGAGCTGGCAGCCTTGTCGTGCAAGGCTCCCTACCTGATCTTCCACAAGGATCGGTGGTGCTGCGTCCGCAGCCTTCTTTTCTTCCTAAGGTCGTTTCGACCTTCCATCTCAAGGAAGACATTGTACTGCCATCCTTGTGTCCTCATCCGTCGAATCCTAAGGAGACGACGTTGTATTTCTTGGATGCTGTCCGAGCTCTGAGAGCATCAAGCGTCTGTTTCCCAGGTGTGTAAGGCGGCGACCTGGTCGTCCGTTCACACTTTCACTAAACTTTACAAGTTGATGTGTGTGCATCTTCGGATGCTTCTTTCGGCCGCAAGGTATTGCAGCGGCCGTTTAGAGTTAAAACTCCTCAGTGAGGAGCTCTGTTCTGTTTTGGGGTGAAGTTGTTTTAATGCTGTTCCCACCCCTCGTTTTTGACACTGCTTTGGGACGTCCCACTTTGTCAAGATTAAGGCTGTGTCTGTCCATGAACGAAAGAGAAAATAGGATTTTTATACTCACCGTAAAATCCTTTTCTCTGAGTTCATGGATGGACACAGCACCCACCCCTCTTTTTTTAAGTTGTACTGCTTTTGATGAACTGATCTGCTTAGCGCAGGCGGAGGGGATATAGCCAGTAGGACCGCCCCCTGGGCGGGGCTGTTCAGCTTTGAAGTTGTTAACACTTTCTGCCTAGTCACTCCTGAAGGAAGGTTAATACCCACTTTGTCAAGATTAAGGCTGTGTCTGTCCATGAACTCAGAGAAAAGGATTTTACGGTGAGTATAAAAATCCTATTTTTTTACACATTTTACATGTTCCACTTTAAAAACGCTTATAAATGCAAACACGGCTTACCGTTTGAAATGCCAGAAAACTGCAGTCTTGAACGCGATTTTTCTGCTTTCAAAAAATTGCCTGTAACCTTAACTGCCTCTAAACTACTATAAACAACTGAGTGTACATGTACACATAAGATAACATAGAGGAGAGTTTTAGGGTTGCCACATCATCCCTTTAAACCGGTTCTGAAGCTAATTTATTGCAAATAAGGCACCGAGTGAGTTTAATTACCATCTTAATCAGCCACAGAACCTATGTGTAATTTAATATATGTTCGGTTTTAAAGGGATGAGGTGACAGCCCAAGTTCAGGGGCTGCTGAAAAAAAGTGCTCAACTGCTCCTAAACTGGAGTTTTGCAGCTGCAGTGTACATGAGGCCCAACAGAAATCTATGAAGAATGTGCAATAGAGAGGCGTGATCCACTACATGTAATAGGCATATGTCAGTGCATGTACTAAAGAGGGGTAAGTCCAATGCAGGTAATAGAAAATCTGTGAAGGTCATGTAGTATAGAGGCATGAGCTACTACAAGTAATAGAGAGGCATGCGTGACCCACACAATTGACCGAGAGAAGAAGCGATCCTATTGGCCGCCAGGGAGGAGGAGGGAGGAGACGCACGGCGCATGGAAGAAAGTGTAGAACTCTTGTCATTTGTAAGCTCAGCCAGCCAAAAGTAAAAGGCGTATCCAAAAACTGAGCACATTGCCTGAAACAAGACAAAAATACCTACGTTTTGATGTATGAATTGTGTATGACAAGTAGATGTTGTGGGCGTGAGAGCAATTTATCGAGAAGGAACTTCTTTTTTTAAGGCTCTGTGCTCTAGCTGTGACATCATCTAAGCAGCCCAATAGACACTGTTTAATTGATGCGATTTTGGGTAGATTTGGGCAAAAGGAGAAGATGCCATGGAGCTGCCGCCCAAGCACATGTTACACAGGGACAATCGCAATTAGGGAACTCCCTGGGATTGAACCCGCGATCACATGTATGCCAGGCAAGCGCTCTACTAATGGAGCTAAACCTTCTCCTGAAGATATAGAGCTGCTTCGGTTATTAAGTCTTCTTGTATAGCTTATTATAGCCAAATTTACCATCCTAACTCCTCCCACAGCTTTTACACTACATAGACAAGTAATATACCGAAACGTGCGGATTGTTCCCGATTGGTGTGCTATTACTTTGTGGAACGTTTCGCCGAATGGTTCACGAAATATCGTTGTTTTTGCGGCAAAATTGGTCCCATAGGAATGAATGGCGAAAATAGAGTGTGAGCTGACAAAATCTGAAAAATCAGGACATGATTTCTAAACTGCCACCACTACCTCATTTTCAAGCCTACCTACACAAATTTTATATCAAAACGTTCGGCTATCCCTGCTGCCACTACACGTGTACACGGCTAAGGCATAGCCCTGATAGTTTTTACAATATGACTATTTGTTTGCAACTCATGCCGTCCATTGACATTCATTGAATCTCCCCTCTAGACACTTCAAATTTGAAGGGCAATTTCTAAACTGCGACTGTGCCTTCAATTTTAATATTTCAGAGACATACTATATATCAAAATGTAGGTATGGGTCTTGTGATTCTCACAATATAAGGCTCTTTGTTGTAGGATTTATAGTTTTTAAAATACGCCCGTTTGAAGAATGACAAGTATTCAGGAGATGCAAAATACCTGTGCTTAGAACCTGCATAAACAAACATTGGTTTCCTGGCAACGCTGAGGGAATTATAGCTCCTCCCACACAGCTCTAAGGGGAATTGTAGCTCCTCCCACACAGCTCTAAAGGGGAATTATAGCATTAGTGCTCCTCCCACACAGTTGTAACATGGAGGTTGGTTGTGTTGTCTTTCCCTCAGGACACATTATGTTCCCAGTTGGGGTGTCTGGGGGGAAAGACAATGCACGTCGCCTCTTATTTCTCCAAGGCATTTCTAATGTTCAACTTTGCTTACTCTTTTGATTCTGTTATCTGTAAATGAATTACTGTGTACTGTAATACGACTGATACTGTTTTCCGCTGCTTTGTATTCTATGATAAAATCCAATAAAACTTTAAAAGAAAAAGACATCCCTCCCCTCCCGCCACCATCCGCCGCTCTCACCGGGCCTCCCGTCCCACCGGGAGACCCGATCCACGAGCCGCTACTTCCGGTGGCTAGAGACAGACTGGAACGAAGCGTCGGCTTCGTTCCAGTCTGTAAGTAAACACGGAAGCGACGTCACTTCCACTTTACTCAGCTGCCAATGGCGCCAGATTTGAAAAGAAAATGACAGTATTCAGAATCGGCGTTTTTGGCGATCTGAATACTTTGAAGTGCAAAGGAGGGATTTTGGGTCTTTTAGACCCCCGATCCCAACATATAGGGTACCTGTCACCACCTATTAATGTCACAAGGGATGTTTACATTCCTTGTGACAGCAATAAAAGTGATCAAACTTTTTTTTTTTTTTTAAACAATTTTTTTTAAAGCCTCCCTGTCCCCGCGAGCTTGCGGAGCAAAGAAAACACATACTCATGCCGCGCCCGCATATGTAAACGGTGTTCAAATCACACATGTGAGGTATCGCCGCGATCGTCAGAGCGAGAGAAATAATTCTAACACTAGACCTCCTCTGTAACTCTAACCTGGTAACCATTATGGAGATTTTGCCTATGGAGCATTTTAGGTACCGTAGTTTGTCGCCATTCCACATGTGTGTGCAGAAAGACACTCACCTGTCCCACAATCCAGCGACGTGGCCACCCGAACCCTCCATTCTCTCCCCCACCTGTCCACAGCGCTGGCAATACTACTGTAGGCATCTGGCTGTGACAGCTTGCAGCTTCACAGCCGGGTGCGCATGTCTCACTGCGCTGTCCTGCATAGCCGGGCAATCTTCTGGGACCTGTGATGTGTCCCAGAAGATCGCAGGGAGGAAGGGACGCCTAGGTGGCTCAAGCGGAAGTGGGAGCTCGTCGGTAATCGTGATGCATCTCGGAATCGAATCGCTTACCAGATAATCGTAATTGAATCGAATCGTGAGACCAGTGAAGATGCGCACCCCTGGTATATACTATATATACACACTGTCCTATATACAGTATATCTCTATATACTATATCCCCCATATATACCCAGATATAGAGGTGTGACATGTGTTCTCTCTGTATATCAGAAGTGTATTTAGGTTTTGTGCTGCCCTAGGCCTGACTAAAATCGTGCACCCCTAATTTAAATATGACCCACCCCTTCCTGTCAAGGCCACACCCCTTTCTGTTTAAGACCCGCCCTGAAATTTTCCAGTGGGGACACTAGTTCTGAGGGCCTGGGGGGGGGGGCAATGGATTCCCTTAATTTGCATAGATTTCCTCTCTCACTTCCTGTTTGGCTATGGGGCAGGAAGTGAAGGGAAATCTCTGCAATGGGACAGGGATGGTAAAAAATAAACTGACGGGGGCTATAACCCTCCCTTACTCTATCCAAAATGGAAAGAAAAGTGTTGCGTATAGTTATGTTTTTAAGCACAAATTTCTGATAATTTTATGGAGAGGACCAAGAAGATATAACCATGCCAATGGTGCAGCAGAAAATATATAGCACAGTGAGGAAGGTTTGTGATCCAGGATGATAGGACAGTCAAAATTATAAGCAGCGCCCCCCACAGTTGCGGAATGCTGGCCGCCCGCATACTAGAAGCAGTGCGGCCGCTTTATGGGGGCGCTAGACTAATTTGCCTCTCAGCCCAGTCCACCCCATATGACTGGCGCTACACTAAAGGCCCGTACACACGGTCGGACTTTTGCCCAACAAACTTAGTTTTAAGCAAGTTGGACCAACAATCCGACCGTGTGTACGCTCCATCGGACAAACTTTTTTGAGTTTGGTTTTGTTTTCATCGGACAAAAGTTGGGTCTGCGAACGGACAAACTTTTGCCCAACAAAAGTCCTATGGAGCAAAGTCCTGCCGTGTGTACAGAAAACCATAGGACTTTTGTCCGATGGACAAAACAACCAATGTTAAAAGCAACCAACAATAGCAGAAGTTGACCAAAGGGTGGCAGTAAAGATCAGAAAAGAGCAGAAAAAACAAATGATGTTGTAAGAAGTTTTAAGAAAGTTGGCAGAAAAGTCAGAGCGTGTGTATGCTATGGGTGTTCCCGACCAACTCCGTTCGGACAAAAAACCACGGAAAAGTCCGATGGAAGTCCGACAGTGTGTACAGGGCTTAACAGTGTAGCGCAAACCGGCGGGGACTCTTTCTGTGCTGCCCCCCTGCAAAGTGCTGCCCTAGGCCTGGGCCTTGTTGGCCTAGGTCAGGATATAGCGTTGGCACTATGTGTAATAGAGAGGTATGTGTCTCTCCATATATTAAAGACATAGAAATCTATAAGGGGCATGTAATAGAGAGGTATGTGTCTCTCCATATAATAAAGACATAGAAATCTATAAGGGGCATGTAATAGAGAGGTATGTGTCTCTCCATATAAAAAAGACATAGAAATCTATAAGGGGCATGTAATAGAGAGGTATGTGTCTCTCCATATAATAAAGAGGGATAAGTCACTGCAGGTAAGAGATGGATGAGGAACTGTGTGTAAGGCTTCATGTACACGGGACGTTTGAAAATCACTTCTGAACCCTGACAGCTTGTAACCGATGGTTAAAAACATAAATTTTGCCACTTTTACATGCCGCGTTTATGAGCATTTTTTTTTTTACGGATAACCTCAGGACACCCTCCCAAATGCCCACAATGTATGAAAAACAAATATTATCTATTTCAGCCATTCTGTGAGAGAAGAGAGACCAGTGTGCTTGTAGATAGATTTATTTTGTGTTTTAACTCTCTCTCTCTCTATCCATCCATCCCTATCCATCCCTCTCTCTCTATCCATCCATCCCTCTCTCTCTATCCATCCCTCTCTCTATCCATCCCTCTCTCTCTATCCATCCATCCCTATCCATCCCTCTCTCTCTCTATCCATCCATCCCTATCCATCCCTCTCTCTCTATCCATCCATCCCTCTCCATCTATCCATCCATCCCTCTCCATCTATCCATTCCTCTCTCTCTCTTTTCTCTCTTTTCCCTCTTTTCTCTTTCATTCATGGACGAACACAGCCTTAATCTTGACAAAGTGGGTATTAGCCTTCCTTCAGGAGTGACTAGGAAGAAAGTATTAACAACTTCAAAGCTGAACAGCCCCCGCCCAGGGGGCGGTCCTACTGGCTATATCCCCTCAGCCTGCACTAAGCAGATCAGTTTTTTTCTGCCTAGTTAAGGAGAAGACTGGGCTGTTGGTACCTTTAACTGGAGTCCTTGTGTCAGGTGCGTGGGTCAGCATGACATCAGAAGCAGATGCTTCTCACCCTGATACACCTGAATTGGCATCTGGTGCTTCTGCACCCGCTGTGTCAGTAGACGCTAGGTCGGCGTCCTGGTTGTTGCCAAGGTGGAAGCGGCGAGGTGCCCCCTCCCCCCGCCATCTTCTGTGGATAACTCTGACGCAGAGCCGGGCCCAGCTACGGCTCATGGCCCTGGTTCTGACACATCAGAAGGTGCGGACCGTGGCCGGTCGGACAGTCTGAACTGGGCCTTAAAATTGTCTGCGAATCAGCCTTGGACACTATTTCTCTGCTGTCCGGAGCCTCAAGCTATGCAGTGGTGTTACGCCGTCTGCTCTGGCTAAAAGGTTGGTCGGCGGACCAATCTTTCCAGAGGGCCCTGATGGATTGCCCTTTAAGGGCGACAGACTTTTTTGGAGCATCCCTGGATGACATTATTAAATATGCCACAGGAGGTAAGAGCAGGCTGCTCCCACAATTTAAAAGAGGTAAGAAGCCACGCCATTGGCTAGGGCCCTCCTTCACCGCAAACAAGCGTTTTTTCCGTCCGTCTAGTGCGGCAAGTAAACGATCCCAGGCCGACAAAGCGCCTGCTTAGGGACAGAAGCATCCCTGGTTTCGCAAGACCAACAAGGCTGCGAACAAATCTACGTCCGCAAAAAGGTCTGTCCCCACCCATCTCTCGGGTAGGGGGATGTGTTCGTGAATTCGCGACCTGGTGGACATCTCAGATCCCCGACAGGTGGGTTTGAGAAGTAGTTTCCTCAGGGTACAAGATAGAGTTTCTCTCTTGCCCTCCGAACAGATTGTTAATTTTTCCTTTCCCCTCCAACCACCAGCTTCTGCCGACTTGTCGGGAAGCTCTATATGGGGCGGTTCAAGACCTGCTGATACGCGGGGTGATAATTCCTGTTGCAGTACAGGAACGGTTTCAGGGGTTTTACTCAAATCTGTTCGTAGTACTGAGAAGGAGGGGGTTCGTTCAATCTTGGATCTCAAGGCCCTCAATTGCTTGTGAGGTACAAAGATTCCGGAGGGAGTTGGTTCGCTCTGTTGAAGAACGCATACTTGCAGGTCCCCATAGGCACCAGGCATCAGATATGTCTGCACTTTGCGGCCGGGGAAGACCAATACCAAGTGGTGGCGCCCCCCTTGGCCTGGCATCAGCACCGAAGGTGTTCACCAAGGTGCTCGCCCTGATTCTGGCCCTACCAGGACAGCGTGGCGATATTCTTCTGAGGGCCACCTCAAGCTCAGTATAGAGGTGAGCATGTCTATAACCTGTCAGACCCTCCAATACTTGGTTGGGTGCTGAAACACTCAGAAGCCAATATTGGTACCGACATAACTCCTAGTGTATCTGGGGTTGATTCTGGACTCCTCAGAGGCAAACGTTTTTTCTCCCTAGGGGAAGGTTGCAGACCCATCGGGCTGCGGTGCGGCAGTTGACATCCCAAAGATGGTCGTCACTCTGCTTTTGCATGCAAGTCCTGGGCCTCATGGTGGCCTCCTTAGAGGTGATACCATATGCGCAATTTCACACGCAAGTGTTACAGAAGGAAATTCTGTCCAGATGGGACAAGTGCCCATCATCCCTGGATTGCCGAATCCGGATGAGCCACCTAGTAAGGACCTCCCTAGTTGGTGGCTGGCATCACCGGCACATCTGTCCGGGAAGTCGTTCCTTCCCTTTCACTGGATGGTAATCACGACAGACGCCAGCCTTACCGGTTGGGGGGGGGGAGTCTGGGGGGGTTCAGTCGACCCAGGGTCGCTGGACTCCGGAGGAATCCCACTTGCCGATCAATGCCCTGGAACTCCGGGCGATCAGGCTGTGCCTCTCCACATGGTCTCAGAGGCTACAGGGGCGTCCAGTCAGGATCCAGTCAGACAACGCCACGGCGGTGGCATATGTTAACCATCAGGGAGGAACAAGAAGATTGGCTGCAGCATTGGAGATCGCTCACATCCTAAGGTGGGCAGAAAGGAGCGTACCAGCCCTGTCGGCCGTATACATTCCGGGGCGTAGAAAACTGGCAGGCAGAGTAGCCAGATGTTGGACCAAGGAGAATGGTCTCTACACCCGGAGAGGTTTCAGCTCCTTTGCCAAAGAGGGGGCACGCCAGACGTAGATCCTGACTTCTCAACTCAATCGGAAGGTATTGAGGTTTGTGGCCAGGTCAAGAGACCCATGGGCAGACGCGTCATATGCGTTGGTGGCACTGTGGAGTTAGTACCGGCTAATCTATGCCTTCCCTCCTCTGAAGCTCTTTCCTCATCTGCTTCGCAGACTGGAGGATTCTAATTATCCCAATTGCTCTGGATTGGCCTCGCCATTCTAGGTACGCCGATCTAGTGCATCTGGTAGCAGACGCCTCTTGGCACCTACTGCTAAGAAAGGACCTGCTGTCGCAAGGTCCCATACGCCACCCTGTTTTACAGTCACTGGCTTTAACGGAATTGCTATTGAGAGCCAGGTGCTAAGAGACCGGGGTCTGTCAGACTCAGTGATCTCTACCATGAGGAGTGCTCAGAAATCGTCCTCCGGAAGATTTATCATCGCACTTGGAAGACCTACATATCCATTTGGAGGAAATGAGGTGGCATCCGCGTTCTTATTTGGTTCCAGAGTCCTGTTGTTCTTACAGCGTAGGGCGGACCAAAAATTTTACTTTAAGTACAATTAAGGGGCAGATATCGGCCCTGACTGTCTTTTCAACGACCCCTGGTGGCTCACTCTTTAGTGAGAATGTTTGTACAAGGGGGTTCGGCATGCGGCCCCTCCAGTCCGCCCTCCATTACCTCCATGGGGCTTGTATAGCAGACGTCTCTTGGCGTCTACCGCTAAGAGAGGACCTGCTGTCACAAGGTCCCATATGCCATTCTGCTTTACAGTTAAGGGCTTTAACGGCATGGCCTCTAGGTGCCTCAGAAACCACCGTTTGAGAACATCAGGGAGATTCCCTTGTTGACACTTTCTCAGAAAGTGGTCCTTTTGGTGGCTGTTACGTCAGTTAAGATGGGTTTCTGAGCTGGCAGCCTTGTCGTGCAAGGCTCCCTATCTGATCTTCCACAAGGATCGGTGGTGCTGCGTCCGCAGCCTTCTTTTCTTCCTAAGGTCGTTTCGACCTTCCATCTCAAGGAAGACATTGTACTGCCATCCTTGTGTCCTCATCCGTCGAATCCTAAGGAGACGACGTTGTATTTCTTGGATGCTGTCCGAGCTCTGAGAGCATCAAGCGTCTGTTTCCCAGGTGTGTAAGGCGGCGACCTGGTCGTCCGTTCACACTTTCACTAAACTTTACAAGTTGATGTGTGTGCATCTTCGGATGCTTCTTTCGGCCGCAAGGTATTGCAGGCGGCCGTTTAGAGTTAAAACTCCTCAGTGAGGAGCTCTGTTCTGTTTTGGGGTGAAGTTGTTTTAATGCTGTTCCCACCCCTCGTTTTTGACACTGCTTTGGGACGTCCCACTTTGTCAAGATTAAGGCTGTGTCTGTCCATGAACGAAAGAGAAAATAGGATTTTTATACTCACCGTAAAATCCTTTTCTCTGAGTTAATGGACGGACACAGCACCCACCCCTCTTTTTTTAAGTTGTACTGCTTTTGATGAACTGATCTGCTTAGCGCAGGCGGAGGGGATATAGCCAGTAGGACCGCCCCCTGGGCGGGGCTGTTCAGCTTTGAAGTTGTTAACACTTTCTGCCTAGTCACTCCTGAAGGAAGGCTAATACCCACTTTGTCAAGATTAAGGCTGTGTCTGTCCATGAACTCAGAGAAAAGGATTTTACAGTGAGTATAAAAATCCTATTTTTTTACACATTTTACATGTTCCACTTTAAAAACGCTTATAAATGCAAACACGGCTTACCGTTTGAAATGCCAGAAAACTACAGTCTTGAACGCGATTTTTCTGCTTTCAAAAAATTGCCTGTAACCTTAACTGCCTCTAAACTACTATAAACAACTGAGTGTACATGTACACATAAGATAACATAGAGGAGAGTTTTAGGGTTGCCACCTCATCCCTTTAAACCGGTTCTGAAGCTAATTTATTGCAAATAAGGCACCGAGTGAGTTTAATTACCATCTTAATCAGCCACAGAACCTGTGTAATTTAATATATGTTCGGTTTTAAAGGGATGAGGTGACAACCCAAGTTCAGGGGCTGCTGAAAAAAAGCGCTCAACTGCTCCTAAACTGGAGTTTTGCAGCTGCAGTGTACATGAGGCCCAACAGAAATCTATGAAGGATGTGCAATAGAGAGGCGTGATCCACTACATGTAATAGGCATATGTTGTCAGTGCATGTACTAAAGAGGGGTAAGTCCAATGCAGGTAATAGAAAATCTGTGAAGGTCATGTAGTATAGAGGCATGAGCTACTACAAGTAATAGAGAGGCATGCGTGACCCACACAATTGACCGAGAGAAGAAGCGATCCTATTGGCCGCCAGGGAGGAGGAGGGAGGAGACGCACGGCGCATGGAAGAAAGTGTAGAACTCTTGTCATTTGGAAGCTCAGCCAGCCAAAAGTAAAAGGTGTATCCAAAAACTGAGCACATTGCCTGAAACAAGACAAAAATACCTACGTTTTGATGTATGAATTGTGTATGACAAGTAGATGTTGTGGGCGTGAGAGCAATTTATCGAGAAGGAACTTCTTTTTTTAAGGCTCTGTGCTCTAGCTGTGACATAATCTAAGCAGCCCAATAGACACTGTTTAATTGATGCGATTTTGGGTAGATTTGGGCAAAAGGTGTGATTTTGGGTAATTTTGGCAAAAGGAGAAGATGCCATGGAGCTGCCACCCAAGCACATGTTACACAGGGACAATCGCAATTAGGGAACTCCCTGGGATTGAACCCGCAATCACATGTATGCCAGGCAAGTGCTCTACTAATGGAGCTAAACCTTCTCCTGAAGATATAGAGCTGCTTCGGTTATTAAGTCTTCTTGTATAGCTTATTATAGCCAAATTTACCATCCTAACTCCTCCCACAGCTTTTACACTACATAGACAAGTAATATACCGATAAATAAATAAAGGTATGGGTCTTGTGATTCTCACAATATAAGGCTCTTTGTTGTAGGATTTATAGTTTTTATAGTTTTTAAAATACGCCCGTTTGAAGAATGACAAGTATTCAGGAGATGCAAAATACCTGTGCTTAGAACCTGCATAAACAAACATTGGTTTCCTGGCAACGCTGAGGTAATTATAGCTCCTCCCACACAGCTCTAAGGGGAATTGTAGCTCCTCCCACACAGCTCTAAAGGGGAATTATAGCATTAGTGCTCCTCCCACACAGTTGCAACATGGAGGTTGGTTGTGTTGTCTTTCCCTCAGGACACATTATGTTCCCAGTTGGGGTGTCTGGGGGGAAAGACAATGCACGTCGCCTCTTATTTCTCCAAGGCATTTCTAATGTTCAACTTTGCTTACTCTTTTGATTCTGTTATCTGTAAATGAATTACTATGTACTGTAATACGACTGATACTGTTTTCCGCTGCTTTGTATTCTATGATAAAATCCAATAAAACTTTAAAAGAAAAAGACATCCCTCCCCTCCCGCCACCATCCGCCGCTCTCACCGGGCCTCCCGTCCCACCGGGAGACCCGATCCACGAGCCGCTACTTCCGGTGGCTAGAGACAGACTGGAACGAAGCGTCGGCTTCGTTCCAGTCTGTAAGTAAACACGGAAGCGACGTCACTTCCACTTTACTCAGCTGCCAATGGCGCCAGATTTGAAAAGAAAATGACAGTATTCAGAATCGGCGTTTTTGGCGATCTGAATACTTTGAAGTGCAAAGGAGGGATTTGGGGTCTTTTAGACCCCCGATCCCAACATATAGGGTACCTGTCACCACCTATTACTGTCACAAGGGATGTTTACATTCCTTGTGACAGCAATAAAAGTGATCAAACTTTTTTTTTTTTTTTTTTAAACACAATGTAAAAAAAAAAAAAAAAATTTTTTTTAAAGCCTCCCTGTCCCCGCGAGCTTGCGGAGCAAAGAAAACACATACTCATGCCGCGCCCATGCCCGCATATGTAAACGGTGTTCAAATCACACATGTGAGGTATCGCCACGATCGTCAGAGCGAGAGAAATAATTCTAACACTAGACCTCCTCTGTAACTCTAACCTGGTAACCATTATGGAGATTTTGCCTATGGAGCATTTTAGGTACCGTAGTTTGTCGCCATTCCACATGTGTGTGCAGAAAGACACTCACCTGTCCCACAATCCAGCGACGTGGCCACCCGAACCCTCCATTCTCTCCCCCACCTGTCCACAGCGCTGGCAATACTACTGTAGGCATCTGGCTGTGACAGCTTGCAGCTTCACAGCCGGGTGCGCATGTCTCACTGCGCTGTCCTGCATAGCCGGGCAATCTTCTGGGACCTGTGATGTGCCCCAGAAGATCACAGAGAGTAAGGGACGCCTAGGTGGCTCAAGCGGAAGTGGGAGCTCGTCGGTAATCGTGATGCATCTCGGAATCGAATCGCTTACCAGATAATCGTAATTGAATCGAATCGTGAGACCAGTGAAGATGCGCACCTCTGGTATATACTATATATACACACTGTCCTATATACAGTATATCTCTATATACTATATCCCCCATATATACCCAGATATAGAGGTGTGACATGTGTTCTCTCTGTATATCAGAAGTGTATTTAGGTTTTGTGCTGCCCTAGGCCTGACTAAAATCGTGCACCCCTAATTTAAATATGACCCACCCCTTCCTGTCAAGGCCACACCCATTTCTGTTTAAGACCCGCCCTGAAATTTTCCAGTGGGGACACTAGTTCTGAGGGCCTGGGGGGGGGGGGGGCAATGGATTCCCTTAATTTGCATAGATTTCCTCTCTCACTTCCTGTTTGGCTATGGGGCAGGAAGTGAAGGGAAATCTCTGCAATGGGACAGGGATGGTAAAAAATAAACTGACAGGGGCTATAACCCTCCCTTACTCTATCCAAAATGGAAAGAAAAGTGTTGCGTATAGTTCTGTTTTTAAGCACAAATTTCTGATAATTTTATGGAGAGGACCAAGAAGATATAACCATGCCAATGGTGCAGCAGAAAATATATAGCACAGTGAGGAAGGTTTGTGATCCAGGATGATAGGACAGTCAAAATTATAAGCAGCGCCCCCCACAGTTGCGGAATGCTGGCCGCCCGCATACTAGAAGCAGTGCGGCCGCTTTATGGGGGCGCTAGACTAATTTGCCTCTCAGCCCAGTCCACCCCATATGACTGGCGCTACACTAAAGGCCCGTACACACGGTCGGACTTTTGCCCAACAAACTTAGTTTTAAGCAAGTTGGACCAACAATCCGACCGTGTGTACGCTCCATCGGACAAACTTTTTTGAGTTTGGTTTTGTTTTCATCGGACAAAAGTTGGGTCTGCGAATGGACAAACTTTTGCCCAACAAAAGTCCTATGGAGCAAAGTCCTGCCGTGTGTACAGAAAACCATAGGACTTTTGTCCGATGGACAAAACAACCAATGTTAAAAGCAACCAACAATAGCAGAAGTTGACCAAAGGGTGGCAGTAAAGATCAGAAAAGAGCAGAAAAAACAAGTGATGTTGTAAGAAGTTTTAAGAAAGTTGGCAGAAAAGTCAGAGCGTGTGTATGCTATGGGTGTTCCCGACCAACTCCGTTCGGACAAAAAACCACGGAAAAGTCAGATGGAAGTCCGACCGTGTGTACAGGGCTTAACAGTGTAGCGCAAACCGGCGGGGACTCTTTCTGTGCTGCCCCCCTGCAAAGTGCTGCCCTAGGCCTGGGCCTTGTTGGCCTAGGTCAGGATACAGCGTTGGCACTATGTGTAATAGAGAGGTATGTGTCTCTCCATATATTAAAGACATAGAAATCTATAAGGGGCATGTAATAGAGAGGTATGTGTCTCTCCATTAGTGATGAGCCGAACACCCCCGGGTTCGGTTCGCACCAGAACCCGCGAACGGACCGAAAGTTTGCACGAACATTAGAACCCTATTAAATACAATGTATGCGAACGTTCGGATTCTAAAGTGCTAATTATAACGACTATTATCCATGTTATTGTCCGAAACAGAGTTTGGGAACCCGGGTTCTGCACCAGGGGACATGTATCAATGCAAAAAGAAGTTTTAAAAACAGACGTTTTCCGGGAGCAGTCATTTTAATGATGCATAAAGTGAAAAAAAGAAAGTCAAATATTCCTTTAAATATTGTACCTGGGGGGTGTCTAAAGTATGCCTGTGAAGTGCCACGTGTTTCCCGTGTTTAGAACTGTCCCTGCACAAAATAACATTTCTAAAGGAAAAAAAGCCATTTAAAACTGCTTGCGGCTTTAATGCAATGTCTGGTCCCGGTAATATGGATGAAAATCTTTATGAAAAATGGCATAGCTACCCCATCAACCCCCACCCCCCTACCCCAGCCCATTACCAGCCCCTTTGGGTCTTGTATGGATATTAAGGGGAACCCCGCACACAAAATAAAAAAGGCCCTATATACTCTGAACAGCCGTATACAGGCGGTGCATACAAGACAGGTGTAACGGATCTCAGATACCCCAGATGGGCACATCCGCCAGACTTGTGTCTCCTGTCCTCCAAACGCACCCGCAGCCTGCAGATTCGCCATAACCAGCCCTTAACCCCTCAATCACGAGACAATCCACACAGGTGTTGAGGGTTAAACATGCAGAGCATTAACTGTTTATTAAATCCAAAACATACACTTTTACACACAGTTAGGGACACTCCCCTTAGCCTTGTCATAGAGGGGGGGTAGGGGACAAGGAAGAATCAATGGGAACTGAACACTTGTACATTGAAACAGAGACTACAGATAAACATAAAGGGATTATGGTAAGCAGGCAACCCCTCAATACACATCCCCTGCGGAGAGATGTCTGCAGTCCAGACCATTGTCTGTGTGCCATGAACCAACACAGCTAAACACAGCAACAAGAGGGGGGGGGATGGGGGAGAAGGGATGTAGCATTACATTACATTATCTCAATGCCAGCTTCTCCCCGAGTCTCCAGTCTCTTCTGGGCCATAATCTGTGGGTAGGAGGCCCGCCCTCAGTCCCTTCCAAAGCACACAGTGACAGTGGGTTCTGTCACATTTCTCCCCTTTTAAAAATAGACTAACCAGGTTCCTGACCCCGAACTGGTCTGGACCTGCGTTAGTCGCAAACTTCCACCCCAGGCCACCAGGAAAAGGAAAAGTACGTCTCTGGGGCTGGGGAGCAAAATCGCACATACGGTCTCCCGTGAATAAAAACAGCCGCTGCAGAGTGGGAACAGCTGTCCGCACTCCCGTGATCCGGGGCTGGGTTGCAGATATTGAGGGGAGCTGAATAATCCTCTGCCCCGATGCCAGCGCTTCAGCTTGTAGGGAACATAGGCTGGCAGTGCTATGCAGTTGGGGAGGAAAAGGTTCTTGCTTTTCTCCTGGAGTAGCTAACAGCCGCTGAGGAGGTATCTTGCAGGGACTGTCTCCCGGACTCTCCGTCTCTTTTTCTGATGCTGGGCAGAGGCCAACATCGCTCTGCCCCGTAGCCAGTGCTTCTGCTAGGGGGACATATACAATGGTAGAGTTCAGCAGCTGAAGAGGGGGAAGGATTTTCTCCCCTCCTGGTTCTGTGACCAGCTTCTGAGGCGACTTCTGACAGGGGCTGTCTCCCAAACCCTCCAAAAATCTACTGAGGGCTGGGTCGGGGCCGGTAACACTCTGCCATGCAGCCAGTGCTTCTGCTGGGGGGATATACACTGGGGTAGTGTCCAAGTGCTGGGCAACCAGCTCACTGAGGTCATCCCTCGGACTCCCTGGATCTAACTCTGAGGGTGGGCAGAGGCCCGCGGCACTCTGCCCCGTAGCCAGCGCTTCTGCTGGGGGGATGAACACTGGGGTAGTGTCCAAGTGCTGGGGAAACAGCTCAATGAGGTCATCCCTCGGACTCCCTGGATCCAACTCTGAGGGTGGGCAGAGGCCAGCGGCACTCTGCCCTGCAGTCAGCGCTTCTACTGGGGGGATGAACATTGGGGTAATGTCCAATTGCTGGGGAGGGAGAATTGCTTCCTCCACTCCCGTTGGGGATATCTGCTGTTGGGGAAAAGGCTCACGAAAATCATCTCTCAGACTCTCCGGATCCAATTCTTTTTCTGATGCTGGGCTGAGGCTAGTGGCACTCTGCCCTGTAGCCAGCGCTTCTGCTGGGGCACCGGATGCAATACTCTCGACTTGCTGCTGATCACCATTTACCAGCCTTCCAGCGCCAGTCTCAACTTCCCCTTCTGAGACCTTTATGCTATTATCTTGTCTCTCTGCTTGGGGAACCTCTGGTGCGTTCCGGCATTCTAGCACTCGCAGTGCCCTCTGTATCATCGCCGCTTCTTCCATTGCGGTTAGGACGGGAAAACGTAGGGGCACTCCTGGCCCCATTTGCTCCGCATCTTCGTGACTGTCCGCTGTTTCTCCAGGACAGTCCCAGGCAACGGGAGCCATGCCAGGCTGCTGATCACCGTCAAACAGCCGCTTGTAGGCAATCTCGAGCTCCCATTCCTGCTCAACCAGGAACTCCAATTCCTCCAGGTCACACGCCTCTTCAGGGAGGTCCAGCACCTCATCTCGGAAGTCCAGGATGTTTTCCAGCCGCCACTCCTCATCGCTCCCAAAGTCTGGGTCTCCGTACATTTTTTGATGGAGCAGCCCCACGCCGCCGTAGCCAACGCCTTCTGTCGGGCTGCCGTCTGCTGTACTTGGCCACAGTTGAGCCGCGAACCACCGGAGGGCTCTGTAGCTGGCGTCCAGCCTCATCTCCTCCTGGACCAATCTTCCGAGCTCCGTCTTCCACTCATCTCGCGGTCGTTCCCTCAGGAACACCTCTCGCGCATGGTACTGCGTCCAGTACATCTCTGTGGAGGAGGGAAGGATCTTCCCCTGATGGTGCCGCTCGTGGCTTAGCGTTTCATGCCAGAGTTGCCAGCGAATCACATCCTCCCAGCCGAGCATGGTGCGCTCTGTCGCTGGTCCCCGATGTTGCTTCCGCATGCCTTGCAGCCTCCTCTCAAACTCCGCTCTCATGCTGGCTGGTCCCCGTATTGCTCCTCGACGGCTGCCCAGATCTTGAATCCTGGTGGTGGTTTGGATGGCCCGGACTGCAGGAGACATCCCACTGCTGCCACCACTGTAACGGATCTCAGATACCCCAGATGGGCACATCCGCCAGACTTGTGTCTCCTGTCCTCCAAACGCACCCGCAGCCTGCAGATTCGCCATAACCAGCCCTTAACCCCTCAATCACGAGACAATCCACACAGGTGTTGAGGGTTAAACATGCAGAGCATTAACTGTTTATTAAATCCAAAACATACACTTTTACACACAGTTAGGGACACTCCCCTTAGCCTTGTCATAGAGGGGGGGTAGGGGACAAGGAAGAATCAATGGGAACTGAACACTTGTACATTGAAACAGAGACTACAGATAAACATAAAGGGATTATGATAAGCAGGCAACCCCTCAATACACATCCCCTGCGGAGAGATGTCTGCAGTCCAGACCATTGTCTGTGTGCCATGAACCAACACAGCTAAACACAGCAACAAGAGGGGGGGGGATGGGGGAGAAGGGATGTAGCATTACATTACATTATCTCAATGCCAGCTTCTCCCCGAGTCTCCAGTCTCTTCTGGGCCATAATCTGTGGGTAGGAGGCCCGCCCTCAGTCCCTTCCAAAGCACACAGTGACAGTGGGTTCTGTCACAACAGGGACTGTAGGTTTGTTCTTATGTAGAATCTGTTTGTAATTTTGAACAGCTGCATTGTTTAAGTGTAGCTCCATGCCAAATTCCTTTTTTTTAGCTTTTTGGAAAACATAGGGAACGGTTATCACCCCTGTCACATTTTTTTTGCTGTCTGTGCCCCTGTTCAGAACATTTCACCTCACTTTGCGTCCCAATGACAACTGTTTTTGAAATGTGGTGTTTTTATTGAAACAAGGATTGGTGATAAAGCATCAGTAGAGAGGAGACACCTTTCTCCCATATTAATTCTTACAGGAGAGAATTTTTCTTCCAAGGGGTAGATTTCCTCTCACTTCCTGTTGTCTTCTTCCGTTTGCAAGTAGTAGTAGTTTGTAAGTTGGATGTTTGAAAGTAGGGACCTGCCGTATATACTCTGCAGAAATTGGCCCCTTAGGTGTTGGTGTTGGCACAACACTGAAAGCACTCACAGTTATTCTTGGTGGGTGCTGGAACGCCCTGCTGTCAACTATTATATCAGGAATTGTAATAACATATAATTGTTGATCAGTGGTAGTAAAAATTGGGCCTTTGATGGTGGTGCTGGTGCCACAACACTGTAAGGCCTGACAGTTACTCTTGGTGGGCGCAGCAATGGGCCCTGCTGTGAATTATTAGATCAATAATTATAATTGCATGCCCCTGTTGAATAGGGGCTGAAAAATTGGGCCTTTGGTGGCGGTGGTGGTGGTGGTGGTGATGGTGGTGCTGGTGCCACAACACTGTAAGGCCTGACAGTTACTCTTGGTGGGCGCAGCAATGGGCCCTGCTGTGAATTATTCGAACAATAATTATAATTGCATGCCCCTGTTGAACAGGGGCTGAAAAATTGGGCCTTTGGTGGTGGTGGTGGTGGTGATGGTGGTGCTGGTGCCACAACACTGTAAGGCCTGACAGTTACTCTTGGTGGGCGCAGCAATGGGCCCTGCTGTGAATTATTCGAACACTAATTATAATTGCATGCCCCTGTTGAACAGGGGCTGAAAAATTGGGCCTTTGGGGGTGGTGGTGGTGGTGATGGTGGTGCTGGTGCCACAACACTGTAAGGCCTGACAGTTACTCTTGGTGGGCGCAGCAATGGGCCCTGCTGTGAATTATTAGATCAATAATTATAATTGCATGCCCCTGTTGAATAGGGGCTGAAAAATTGGGCCTTTGGTGGTGGTGGTGGTGGTGATGGTGGTGCTGGTGCCACAACACTGTAAGGCCTGACAGTTACTCTTGGTGGGCGCAGCAATGGGTCCTGCTGTGAATTATTCGATCAATAATTATAATTGCATGCCCCTGTTGAAGAGGGGCTGAAAAATTTGGCCTTTGGTGGTGGTGGTGGTGGTGATGGTGGTGCTGGTGCCACAACACTGTAAGGCCTGACAGTTACTCTTGGTGGGCGCAGCAATGGGCCCTGCTGTGAATTATTAGATCAATAATTATAATTGCATGCCCCTGTTGAACAGGGGCTGAAAAATTGGGCCTTAGGCACTGGTGGCACAACACTGCAACCCCTCACAGATACTGTACTTGGAGCACAGCAATGAGGCCTGTTGCAAAGTATTGCATCAAAAATTTTAATTACACGCCCCTGTTAAACAGGGGCTGAAAAATTGGGCCTTAGCCACTGGTGGCGTCACCCATAAACCAAAATGATCTTCCAAGCTATCATCATTAATCGTATCATTGAGGAGGAGGAGGAGGATAGCCAGTCAACATAACAGCACAGGCACTCAGCATCAGCATCAGTCTTGAAGGGATGTGACATTTTAAAATCAATTAGTCTGTTTTATCAGCATCTGGTGTGTGGTAGCTGGTGGTGATCCAAGACTGGTTCATCTTGATGAAAGTCAGTCGATCAACCGAGTCGGTGGACAGGCGCACCCTGTGATCCGTGACAAATCCTCCAGCAGCACTGAATGTGCGTTCTGAAAGAACGCTGGATGCAGGACAGGCCAGTAGCTCAATTGCATACTGTGCAAGCTCTGGCCAGTGATCCATCCTCAAGACCCAGTAAGCCAGAGGATTTTCGGTGGGGAAGGTGTCCAAGTCTGACCTTGCCCCTAGGTATTCCTGGACCGTGTATATCAGACGCTGGCGATGGTTGCTGGAACCGATCATACTTTGGGGCTACGGACTAAAGAATTGTCTGAACGCATCGGTCAGACGGCCACCTTCCCCACCGCTCCTTCTTTGACTGCCCGAAGCCTCAGCAACTCGTTGTCCAGGACCAGGAGTTTGTAACCTCCCAGTCTCTGGAACACGTTGCACAGACCTTTCTGCAAGGCCTCCCGGAGTTGTCTCATCCTCTGCTCCCTCTGCGACGGTACGATAAGGTCCACAACCTTACCCTTGTACCGTGGATCAAGTAGAGTGGCCAGCCAGTAATGGTCCCTCTCCTTGATCCGAAGAATACGAGGATCCTTCCGCAGACTTTGCAGGATCAGGGAGGCCATGCAGCGTAGGTTAGCTGAGGCATTCAGTCCGGAGTCCTCTGGGTCACTAAGGACGACATGATCCGCAGCCACCTCCTCCCAGCCACGTACAAGTCCATTGGTTTCTTGGGACTGTAAATCATCCCTAAAAGACTGCTGCTGATGATGCTGAGTGCCAGCCTCCACCTCCATGCTGACACAATCCTCCTCCTCCTCCTCCTCCTCCTCCTCCTCCTCTTCCTGTGCGATGGGTGGGACAGAAGGAACACTGTCTGGGTAAAGGGGGCCTTGAGAGGCAAGGAAGTCCTCCTCTTCCTGCCTCTGTTCTGCCTCAAGTGCCCTGTCCATTATTCCACGCAGCGTGTGCTCCAACAGGTGGACAAGAGGTACAGTGTCACTGATGCATGCACTGTCACTGCTCACCATCCTCGTGGCCTCCTCAAATGGTGCCAGGACAGTGCATGCATCCCTGATCATGCCCCACTGGCGTGGTGAAAAAAACCCGAGCTCCCCTGACCCTGTCCTGGTGCCGTAGTCGCACAGGTACTCATTGATGGCCCTCTGCTGCGTGTGCAGCCGCTGCAGCATGGCCAACGTTGAGTTCCACCTGGTGGGCATGTCACATATAAGGCGGTTCTTGGGCAGGTTCAACTCCTTTTGCAGCTCAGCCAGGCGAGCACTGGCATTATAAGATCTGCGGAAATGCACACAGACTTTCCTGGCCTGCCTCAGGACATCCTGTAAGCCCGGGTACCTGCCCAAGAACCGCTGCACCACCAGGTTAAGGACGTGAGCCATACATGGCACATGGGTCAGTTGTCCCTGTCGGAGGGCGGAGAGGAGGTTGGTGCCATTGTCGCAAACCACCATTCCTGGCTTAAGCTGGCGTGGCGTCAACCACCTCTCGGCCTGGCCCTGCAGAGCAGACAGGACCTCTGCCCCAGTGTGGCTCCTGTCACACCAGCGCAAGCACGGCATGGCATCTTTTTGCCTGCGTACTTGCGTAGCCCCTTGAACGCCTACGGAGCACCGCTGGTTCCGAGGACAAACCACAGGAAGAGGCCATGGAGGAAGAAGAAGAGGAGGGGGTGGAGGAGAGAGGTGTGTCACAACCAGTAGTAGCATTTTGGAGGCGTGGCGATGGAACAACCTCCAACACTACTGCACCTTGTCCTGCATCCTTCCCAGCTGCCAAAAGAGTGACCCAATGGGCCGTGAAAGAAAGGTAACGTCCCTGTCCATGCCTGCTGGACCATGAGTCAGCGGTAATATGCACCTTACCGCTGACCGCCCTGTCCAGGGAGGCCAAGACATTGCCTTCCACATGCCTGTAGAGAGCCGGAATCGCCTTCCGTGCAAAAAAGTGGCGTTTGGGAACCTGCCACTGAGGAACCGCACATTGCACAAACTCACGGAAGGGGGCTGAGTCTACCAACTGAAAAGGCAGCAGTTGAAGCGCTAGCAATTTAGCCAAGCTAGCATTCAACCTCTGGGCATGTGGATGGCTGGGAGTGAACTTCTTTCGACGGTCCAGCAGCTGGGGCAGGGAAATTTGCCTGCTAGAATCGGACGTTGGTGTACTGCTAGCAGAGTGCCCGCAAGTACTTGCCTGTGACACACCTAATTCTACACCTTCATTCCTCTCAGAGCAGGTTTCAGAGAGGAGTGAAGGTATAGTGGGGTTGGAGATCCCAGCTGATGCAGTGCAAGAAGAGGTCAGCTTTGTTCTTTGGTGTGGGTCTTTAAGGTAGGCTTGCCAACGAGCTGCATGGCAGGTCAACATATGTCTGATCAAGCATGTGGTGCCCAAGCGGCTGATGTTTTGGCCACGCGATATACGCTTGAGACATATGTTGCAAACAGCAGCTGTGCGATCTGATGCACTCGCCTCAAAAAAGGCCCACACCAAAGAACTTTTTGAATGACGGGCAGAGGCAGCGCCCTGCACAGGCGGAGCTCTGCGGTGTGATTCCGTCAGTGTGCTGCCCATACGCTGGCCACTCAAGGGCATCCTGCCTCGTTGGAGATGTGCCTCCTCCTCATCCTCCTCCTCCTCCTCCTCTCTCCTATTAGGCACCCACGTGGAGTCAGTGACCTCATCATCCCCTCCCTCCTCATCACTGGAGCCAATCTGGCAGTATGCTGCAGCTGCTGGAGCATGACTGCCAGATTGGTGTCCTTCTTGAGCATCCCCTCTCTCTGCTCTCACGCTGCTGCCTTCCTCTAGCTGGGTATCATCATCAGATCCTTCCAAACGCTGGGCATCCTCCTGGAGCATGTACCCAACACTGTGCTCAAACAGTTCGGGGGGACTCCTCAGGAGGAGGACATGGTGGGTCTATGGAAGGATTGACTAATGAAGATAATGATACCAGAGAAGAGGACGCTTTGGCAGCTGCTTTGCCAGTACCCTGAGCCTGGGTGAGAGAGGATGAGGAGGATGAGGTGGGCTTGGTCATCCACTCTACCAAGTCTTCGGCATGATGTGGCTCAACATGTCCAGCTGCCGAAAAGAAGGACAAGCGTGTCCCATGGCCATGTGCTGATGACAATGCACCGCGTCCACGACCAGCACTGTTGCCCCCAGACACAGAGCCTGCTTGCCCTCTTTTTTTGCCTCCTGACTGTCTGCCTCTCCTTGTTTGCCTTCCAGACATTTTAATGGATGGCCTGCAGGGAGATGGGAAAAAGAGCAATAAGGGCTACCTTCAGGTGTATACTGTGCAGGAGGCTTAGCAACAATGACACTGACACTGTCCCCTGCCTATCCTTCTCTGTCCCTAAACTCAAGGATTTGAAATATGGAACAGCAAAATTGGTTTAGAACAGAATAGCACACTGTCAGTTTCACTCACTGTACCTCTCTGTCCCTAAACTCAAGGATTGAAAATATGGTTCAGCAAAATTGGTTTAGAACAGAATAGGACACTTTCCCTCACTGTCCTACTCTTTCCCTCCCTACAAACAAGATTTAGCACAGAATAGCACACTGATAATTTCCACGAGTGTCCTTCTCTGTCCCTAAACTCAAGGATTGAAAATATGGAACAGCAAAATTGGTTTAGAACAGAATAGCACACTGACACTTTCCCTCACTGTCCTACTCTGTCCCTCCCTACAAACAAGATTTAGCACAGAATAGCACACTGATAATTGCCACGAGTGTCCTTCTCTGTCCCTAAACTCAAGGATTGAAAATATGGAACAGCAAAATTGGTTTAGAACAGAATAGCACACTGACACTTTCCCTCACTGTCCTACTCTGTCCCTCCCTACAAACAAGATTTAGCACAGAATAGCACACTGATAATTGCCACGAGTGTCCTTCTCTGTCCCTAAACTCAAGGATTGAAAATATGGAACAGCAAAATTGGTTTAGAACAGAATAGCACACTGACACTTTCCCTCACTGTCCCTCTCTGTCCCTCCCTACAAACAAGATTTAGCACAGAATAGCACACTGATAATTGCCACGAGTGTCCTTCTCTGTCCCTAAACTCAAGGATTGAAAATATGGAACAGCAAAATTGGTTTAGAACAGAATAGCACACTGACACTTTCCCTCACTGTCCTACTCTGTCCCTCCCTACAAACAAGATTTAGCACAGAATAGCACACTGATAATTGCCACGAGTGTCCTTCTCTGTCCCTAAACTCAAGGATTGAAAATATGGAACAGCAAAATTGGTTTAGAACAGAATAGCACACTGACACTTTCCCTCACTGTCCTACTCTGTCCCTCCCTACAAACAAGATTTAGCACAGAATAGCACACTGATAATTGCCACGAGTGTCCTTCTCTGTCCCTAAACTCAAGGATTGAAAATATGGAACAGCAAAATTGGTTTAGAACAGAATAGCACACTGACACTTTCCCTCACTGTCCTACTCTGTCCCTCCCTACAAACAAGATTTAGCACAGAATAGCACACTGATAATTGCCACGAGTGTCCTTCTCTGTCCCTAAACTCAAGGATTGAAAATATGGAACAGCAAAATTGGTTTAGAACAGAATAGCACACTGACACTTTCCCTCACTGTCCTACTCTGTCCCTCCCTACAAACAGGATTTAGCACAGAATAGCACACTGATACTTTCCCTCACTGTACCTCTCTGTCCCTAAACTCAAGGATTGAAAATATGGTTCAGCAAGATTGGTTTAGAACAGAATAGCACACTGACACTTTCCCTCACTGTACCTCTCTGTCCCTACAAACAAGGATTAGCACAGAATAGCACACTGTCACTGACACTCTCCCTACCTATCCTTATTTGTCCCTAAACACAAGGAATCCAGGATTAGTAAAGGAAAAATAATGACACTGTCCCTGCCTATGCTTCTCTTTCCCTGCTCCGGAACACACTACACAAGGCCGCCGCGCTGGCGGCCTTTTATAGTGTGGGGCGTGTACTAAACCCCCTCAGCAATAATTGGCCACAGGCATCCTGCCTGTGGCCAATCATTGCTCTCCTCGCTGCCGGCGCTGTGATTGGCCAAGCATGCGGGGTCACAGTGCATGCTTGGCCAATCACAGCGCCTGGATGACACTGCGATGGCGTAGTGCATTGTGGGCCGGTCGCGTCACTCGAATTTGGCGCGAACGGCCCAAATCGTTCGATCTTCGTCGAATGATCGAACAGCCGATGTTCGAGTCGAACGTATGTTCGACTCGAACACGAAGCTCATCCCTACTCTCCATATAATAAAGACATAGAAATCTATAAGGGGCATGTAATAGAGAGGTATGTGTCTCTCCATATAATAAAGACATAGAAATCTATAAGGGGCATGTAATAGAGAGGTATGTGTCTCTCCATATAATAAAGAGGGATAAGTCACTGCAGGTAAGAGATGGATGAGGAACTGTGTTTAAGGCTTCATGTACACGGGACGTTTGAAAATCACTTCTGAACCCTGACAGCTTGTAACCGATGGTTAAAAACGTCAATTTTGCCACTTTTACATGCCGCGTTTATGAGCATTTTTTTTCACGGATAACCTCAGGACACCCTCCCAAATGCCCACAATGTATGAAAAACAAATATTATCTATTTCAGCCATTCTGTGAGAGAAGAGAGACCAGTGTGCTTGTAGATAGATTTATTTTGTGTTTTAACTCTCTCTCTCTCTATCCATCCATCCCTATCCATCCCTCTCTCTCTATCCATCCATCCCTCTCTCTCTATCCATCCCTCTCTCTATCCATCCCTCTCTCTCTATCCATCCATCCCTATCCATCCCTCTCTCTCTCTATCCATCCATCCCTATCCATCCCTCTCTCTCTATCCATCCATCCCTCTCCATATATCCATCCATCCCTCTCCATCTATCCATTCCTCTCTCTCTCTTTTCTCTCTTTTCTCTCTTTTCCCTCTTTTCTCTTTCATTCATGGACGAACACAGCCTTAATCTTGACAAAGTGGGTATTAGCCTTCCTTCAGGAGTGACTAGGCAGAAAGTATTAACAACTTCAAAGCTGAACAGCCCCCGCCCAGGGGGCGGTCCTACTGGCTATATCCCCTCAGCCTGCACTAAGCAGATCAGTTTTTTTCTGCCTAGCTAAGGAGAAGACTGGGCTGTTGGTACCTTTAACTGGAGTCCTTGTGTCAGGTGCGTGGGTCAGCATGACATCAGAAGCAGATGCTTTTCACCCTGATACACCTGAATTGGCATCTGGTGCTTCTGCACCCGCTGTGTCAGTAGACGCTAGGTCGGCGTCCTGGTTGTTGCCAAGGTGGAAGCGGCGAGGTGCCCCCTCCCCCCGCCATCTTCAGTGGATAACTCTGATGCAGAGCCGGGCCCAGCTACGGCTCATGGCCCTGGTTCTGACACATCAGAAGGTGCGGACCGTGGCCGGTCGGACAGTCTGAACTGGGCCTTAAAATTGTCTGCGAATCAGCCTTGGACACTATTTCTCTGCTGTCCGGAGCCTCAAGCTATGCAGTGGTGTTACGCCGTCTGCTCTGGCTAAAAGGTTGGTCGGCGGACCAATCTTTCCAGAGGGCCCTGATGGATTGCCCTTTAAGGGCGACAGACTTTTTTGGAGCATCCCTGGATGACATTATTAAATATGCCACAGGAGGTAAGAGCAGGCTGCTCCCACAATTTAAAAGAGGTAAGAAGCCACGCCATTGGCTAGGGCCCTCCTTCACCGCAAACAAGCGTTTTTTCCGTCCGTCTAGTGCGGCAAGTAAACGATCCCAGGCCGACAAAGCGCCTGCTTAGGGACAGAAGCATCCCTGGTTTCGCAAGACCAACAAGCCTGCGAACAAATCTACGTTCGCAAAAAGGTCTGTCCCCACCCATCTCTCGGGTAGGGGGATGTGTTCGTGAATTCGCGACCTGGTGGACATCTCAGATCCCCGACAGGTGGGTTTGAGAAGTAGTTTCCTCAGGGTACAAGATAGAGTTTCTCTCTTGCCCTCCGAACAGATTGTTATTTTTTCCTTTCCCCTCCAACCACCAGCTTCTGCCGACTTGTCGGGAAGCTCTATATGGGGCGGTTCAAGACCTGCTGATACGCGGGGTGATAATTCCTGTTGCAGTACAGGAACGGTTTCAGGGGTTTTACTCAAATCTGTTCGTAGTACTGAGAAGGAGGGGGTTCGTTCAATCTTGGATCTCAAGGCCCTCAATTGCTTGTGAGGTACAAAGATTCCGGAGGGAGTTGGTTCGCTCTGTTGAAGAACGCATACTTGCAGGTCCCCATAGGCACCAGGCATCAGACATGTCTGCACTTTGCGGCCGGGGAAGACCAATACCAAGTGGTGGCGCCCCCCTTGGCCTGGCATCAGCACCGATGGTGTTCACCAAGGTGCTCGCCCTGATTCTGGCCCTACCAGGACAGCGTGGCGATATTCTTCTGAGGGCCACCTCAAGCTCAGTATAGAGGTGAGCATGTCTATAACCTGTCAGACCCTCCAATACTTGGTTGGGTGCTGAAACACTCAGAAGCCAATATTGGTACCGACATAACTCCTAGTGTATCTGGGGTTGATTCTGGACTCCTCAGAGGCAAACGTTTTTTCTCCCTAGGGGAAGGTTGCAGACCCATCGGGCTGCGGTGCGGCAGTTGACATCCCAAAGATGGTCGTCACTCTGCTTTTGCATGCAAGTCCTGGGCCTCATGGTGGCCTCCTTAGAGGTGATACCATATGCGCAATTTCACACGCAAGTGTTACAGAAGGAAATTCTGTCCAGATGGGACAAGTGCCCATCATCCCTGGATTGCCGAATCCGGATGAGCCACCTAGTAAGGACCTCCCTAGTTGGTGGCTGGCATCACCGGCACATCTGTCCGGGAAGTCGTTCCTTCCCTTTCACTGGATGGTAATCACGACGGACGCCAGCCTTACCGGTTGGGGGGGGGAGTCTGGGGGGGTTCAGTCGACCCAGGGTCGCTGGACTCCGGAGGAATCCCACTTGCCGATCAATGCCCTGGAACTCCGGGCGATCAGGCTGTGCCTCTCCACATGGTCGCAGAGGCTACAGGGGCGTCCAGTCAGGATCCAGTCAGACAACGCCACGGCGGTGGCATATGTTAACCATCAGGGAGGAACAAGAAGATTGGCTGCAGCATTGGAGATCGCTCACATCCTAAGGTGGGCAGAAAGGAGCGTACCGGCCCTGTCGGCCGTATACATTCCGGGGCCTAGAAAACTGGCAGGCAGAGTAGCCAGATGTTGGACCAAGGAGAATGGTCTCTACACCCGGAGAGGTTTCAGCTCCTTTGCCAAAGAGGGGGCACGCCAGACGTAGATCCTGACTTCTCAACTCAATCGGAAGGTATTGAGGTTTGTGGCCAGGTCAAGAGACCCATGGGCAGACGCGACATATGCGTTGGTGGCACTGTGGAGTTAGTACCGGCTAATCTATGCCTTCCCTCCTCTGAAGCTCTTTCCTCATCTGCTTCGCAGACTGGAGGATTCTAATGATCCCAATTGCTCTGGATTGGCCTCGCTGTTCTAGGTACGCCGATCTAGTGCATCTGGTAGCAGACGCCTCTTGGCACCTACCGCTAAGAAAGGACCTGCTGTCGCAAGGTCCCATACGCCACCCTGTTTTACAGTCACTGGCTTTAACGGAATTGCTATTGAGAGCCAGGTGCTAAGAGACCGGGGCCTGTCAGACTCAGTGATCTCTACCATGAGGAGTGCTCAGAAATCGTCCTCCGGAAGATTTATCATCGCACTTGGAAGACCTACATATCCATTTGGAGGAAATGAGGTGGCATCCGCGTTCTTATTTGGTTCCAGAGTCCTGTTGTTCTTACAGCGTAGGGCGGACCAAAAATTTTACTTTAAGTACAATTAAGGGGCAGATATCGGCCCTGACTGTCTTTTCAACGACCCCTGGTGGCTCACTCTTTAGTGAGAACGTTTGTACAAGGGGGTTCGGCATGCGGCCCCTCCAGTCCGCCCTCCATTACCTCCGTGGGGCTTGTATAGCAGACGTCTCTTGGCGTCTACCGCTAAGAGAGGACCTGCTGTCACAAGGTCCCATATGCCATTCTGCTTTACAGTTAAGGGCTTTAACGGCATGGCCTCTAGGTGCCTCAGAAACCACCGTTTGAGAACATCAGGGAGATTCCCTTGTTGACACTTTCTCAGAAAGTGGTCCTTTTGGTGGCTGTTACGTCAGTTAAGATGGGTTTCTGAGCTGGCAGCCTTGTCGTGCAAGGCTCCCTATCTGATCTTCCACAAGGATCGGTGGTGCTGCGTCCGCAGCCTTCTTTTCTTCCTAAGGTCGTTTCGACCTTCCATCTCAAGGAAGACATTGTACTGCCATCCTTGTGTCCTCATCCGTCGAATCCTAAGGAGACGACGTTGTATTTCTTGGATGCTGTCCGAGCTCTGAGAGCATCAAGCGTCTGTTTCCCAGGTGTGTAAGGCGGCGACCTGATCGTCCGTTCACACTTTCACTAAACTTTACAAGTTGATGTGTGTGCATCTTCGGATGCTTCTTTCGGCCGCAAGGTATTGCAGGCGGCCGTTTAGCGTTAAAACTCCTCAGTGAGGAGCTCTGTTCTGTTTTGGGGTGAAGTTGTTTTAATGCTGTTCCCACCCCTCGTTTTTGACACTGCTTTGGGACGTCCCACTTTGTCAAGATTAAGGCTGTGTCTGTCCATGAACGAAAGAGAAAATAGGATTTTTATACTCACCGTAAAATCCTTTTCTCTGAGTTCATGGACGGACACAGCACCCACCCCTCTTTTTTTAAGTTTGTACTGCTTTTGATGAACTGATCTGCTTAGCGCAGGCGGAGGGGATATAGCCAGTAGGACCGCCCCCTGGGTGGGGCTGTTCAGCTTTGAAGTTGTTAACACTTTCTGCCTAGTCACTCCTGAAGGAAGGCTAATACCCACTTTGTCAAGATTAAGGCTGTGTCTGTCCATGAACTCAGAGAAAAGGATTTTACGGTGAGTATAAAAATCCTATTTTTTTACACATTTTACATGTTCCACTTTAAAAACGCTTATAAATGCAAACATGGCTTACCGTGTTTATAAGTGTTTGGTGTTTGAAATGCCAGAAAACTACAGTCTTGAACGCGATTTTTCTGCTTTCAAAAAATTGCCTGTAACCTTAACTGCCTCTAAACTACTATAAACAACTGAGTGTACATGTACACATAAGATAACATAGAGGAGAGTTTTAGGGTTGCCACCTCATCCCTTTAAACCGGTTTTGAAGCTAATTTATTGCAAATAAGGCACCGAGTGAGTTTAATTACCATCTTAATCAGCCACAGAACCTGTGTAATTTAATATATGTTCGGTTTTAAAGGGATGAGGTGACAACCCAAGTTCAGGGGCTGCTGAAAAAAAGCGCTCAACTGCTCCTAAACTGGAGTTTTGCAGCTGCAGTGTACATGAGGCCCAACAGAAATCTATGAAGGATGTGCAATAGAGAGGCGTGATCCACTACATGTAATAGGCATATGTTGTCAGTGCATGTACTAAAGAGGGGTAAGTCCAATGCAGGTAATAGAAAATCTGTGAAGGTCATGTAGTATAGAGGCATGAGCTACTACAAGTAATAGAGAGGCATGCGTGACCCACACAATTGACCGAGAGAAGAAGCGATCCTATTGGCCGCCAGGGAGGAGGAGGGAGGAGACGCACGGCAGAAGCTGCCATGATGCCGAGGAGGAGGAGACGCAAGGTAAGCCGCCGCCCGGAGGAAGCGCTGCCCACGACCTAGATGGGGTAAGTGCGGGGCTGGTGACTGGCTGACTGGGGGGGGGGGGGTGGCTGTGGATGCATTGATTCCCCCCCCCAAAAAAAACGATATACCACCTGTCACTGTCTACCACCATAGTTGATGGCGGAGGCCAGTGGTGGAGGTGAAGGGAAGGAAAGTTGGCGAGGCCAGGGTTCTAGTCTGATACTATGGCAGATGCAGAAGGGCCAAAGACATGAATTGCCAGGACCGGAGGATATACCCACCACCCTCCTTTTGCCATTTCTCCATGCCCTCCTGCCCTACAGTCTCTCCCTTGTATTCAGTTCCTGTGTGGGCAGGTACACACTGACTTACTGAAATGTAAGAACTGTGGATGGACAATTCGGCTTCACACATTTCTCTGATATTTGATTGGTTGGATCCATGATTAGAATGCAGCAGGAAGGCCAAAGTAAACCGGGTAAGATCAGGTAGGTATGGCCTTTTGCCCCATGCTGTCTGATTACCTGTAAAATCCTTGTAATTGGTCCTCTCAGAAGAGATCTTCGCTGCATAGAAGAGTCTGTGATTGACGGATTTCTGCAAGAGTGACAACCAACACCAGTTACAGCGCTGATCACAACACACCAGATTTATATTCGTGGATATTCATCAGAAGACTTTTATATGTAGTACACTCCTATACTGTACAAGCCTTGCTTTTCTAATATTTACTAACACCAGCAAGTCAGACAGAGCCTGCCTCGTTTCCTGGCTGAGTACATCCATCATTCATCATCCAGCTCTTTCCTCCCTGGCCAACCCCTTTCATGCATTGGATTTCAGTTCTTTCAATCCCGAGGACTCAGCATCACATATGGGGGCTACCACAGCCTCATGTTTTCAGGAAGCTATATTATACAGTGCCCTGCCGGCCCCTCCCATCAGCCATGATCTGCCTGCATTGCATAGAGAAGCACCGAAACCTAGTGATGATGTCACTGGGTCTAAAATATGTAGTGAAAACAGGTTTTATTTAACAATTTCATTAGGCAAAAGGAGCAACCAAAGAAGACAAAATATAAAATGAAAGTGTCATAATTGCATATACCTGTGGACATGAAATGGTTAATGGTTTTTATATATGGATTGGGAGCCCCTGTCAGTTTTATTTTTTATTCTTGTGTGTGTCCCCCTTAGGGAGATTCGCCCTCTCTATTTCGTCTTATTTACTGTCATAACAGAGTGAAAGTAAATCCCAAATTCTGGGTTGCCACCAGAATAGGAATAGAGGAGAAATCATCCTACGGGGACTCCAGGGATTCTATCACTTTGGAGGGATTTCCTCTCACTTCCTGTTTTTGCTATGAGACAGGAAGTGAAGGGAAATCTCCCCAATGGGGCACAGATGGAAAAAACAGAGGTTATAACCCTCCCTTATTGTCTCCAAATTGAATTTTTTTTTTTTGCTTTAGCACTTTTTCGCACTAGTGGTTGAAGGGCGGTAAACCCCCTTGATTTTACTGCCCACCAACTGCTAACCCCTTTAGCTGCGGAGGCTGTATACATGATGCTGCCACAATGCTTTACTTGCGACTGCAGCAGGAATAAGGCCTGGTTCACACCCATGCAGGTTGCAGTTTGCATATTCCAGGTGTATTTTGCGTATTTCAATACATGCTTTTCATCCATTGAAGTCTATGGAACCAAAAACCAGAAAAAAGTCCCTGGCCTTTTCCATAAAATGCACAGATGTGACCTACATCCATAGGAAACCATGTTATATGGACTGTAGTGTGTTTCTGCAAAACTGAAAACGCGCTAAAAAAATGCATAGGTGTGAACCAGGCCTTGTACCTCCTGTTGCTTCTGGTGGACGTCATGCAGTCAGACCAACAAATGGCTGGTTTATGACAGATCACATGTGCAGCACCATGGCAACTGCAAATCAAACACAAGCAAAGATGGTAGAGAAAGGGATATCACCACTGCAGGAAGTTCAAGCAAAAGTAAAAGTCTTTCCTCCAGATTAGAAGCCCCAGGTGCTGGCAATGCATGTAACAATGCAAAAATGGGAAGAAATTCTGGACAGCCGCACTCCAAAAAAGTTTTTGCCTTTGGCCTCGTACACACGACCGATTTTCTCGTCCAAAACCGTCAAGAAAAGTGCCACGAGAGTTTTTTTGTCGAGAAAAACGTTCGTGTGTATGGTTTTACGACGAGAAAATTGCAGAGAATCTCGACGAGAAAATAGAGAACCTGCTCTCTATTTTCTCGTCAGGATTCCAGATTTCCTCGTCGTGTTTCTCGTCGGCCTGTTTTGGGACGAGAAAATGGTTCGTGTGTATGCTTTTACGACTCTTCCAAAAGCGCGCATGCTCACAAGCAACTATGAGACGGGAGCGCATCTTCTGGTAAAACAAGCCTTCGTAATGGAGAGAGCACATTCGTCACGCTCCAAATTATTGCATCGTTTAAATGTTCTGCATTGAAATCTTCGTTAGAATGTTACATTAATCAAAACGAGTGACCTTCTTTTGCTGCTGATATTCACACCGAGTTATGACTTATTTTTTAACCTTTTTCATGCTGCTCTTAAGAAGATTGATGTGTATTATATCGTGCAAGTTTTTAGGAATAATTTAAATTGTTATATTTTTCAAAATGATGTTAATTATAATTTCGCAATGTTTTGATAGTGATCTCCCATTTAATTTTGGAATCTATATTAGTTAAATTTTCCACCATCTTTTTTTGCAAATCAGATTTAGTTATTCTTTTGGGGGGTTGTTATCTGTCCCTTTTTTTGTCAGTCAAATGTATCTGCTTACTCCAAAGCTAGATTTTTAATTTTTATAAATACACATAGTCAAGTATGAACTTAAACAAAAATCACATTTATTCATGTTTCGAACTAAAATAAAGAGAAGGCAGCGCTGGAGAACCTGCTGCCATTTGTGCATCCCAGGGACCCCAGAGCACACAGCAACCCTGTGTGGACCCTAAAATTGGGAGCTTGAGAGAAGGCCAACATTTCTGAACACAATCTGATGCTGGCCTCCCAGAGGTCAGGAACAGCAGCAGGTGATATATATGTCCCAAGTGTGTGGTACTACAACAGGCTGCCTTCTGTCCGACCACAATGAAGCAAGGCCATCACTTCCTCTTCTTCCTGGCAACCTTCCCTGCAACCTTCCCTGGAGCCTTCTCTGCAGCCTTCCTTCTGCGTGTGGCTGGAGGCTGGGCCACTGGAGGGGTACTCCTGTAAGGAGGAGGAGGAGGAGATGTAGCAGAAGGGGGTGGGGCAGAAGAAGAAGGTGGAGGTGTAGCAGAAGGGGGTGGGGCAGAAGAAGAAGGTGGAGGTGTAGCAGAAGGGGGTGGGGCAGAAGAAGAAGGTGGAGGTGTAGCAGAAGGGGGTGGGGCAGAAGAAGAAGGTGGAGGTGTAGCAGAAGGGGGTGGGGCAGAAGAAGAAGGTGGAGGTGTAGCAGAAGGGGGTGGGGCAGAAGAAGAAGGTGGAGGTGTAGCAGAAGGGGGTGGGGCAGAAGAAGAAGGTGGAGGTGTAGCATAAGGGGGTGGGGCAGAAGAAGAAGGGGGAGGTGGAGGTTGAGGTTGGGTCAGTTGTGCCACCTCATATATGGCGGTATTGGGGGTCATTTTCTCCATCACCCCCTTGTTGAGCAAGGTGATGAGCAGGGGCTCGCATAGGAGGCGTTGCTCCATGCTCATCACCTTGAACTTAGCCTCCACTAGGCCGGCAATGGCCTCTTCAGGGGATGTGGGCTCCTGGAGGGTGGCATGGGCCTCACGAATAAGGGCCATTGCTGCCTCACTCGTGCTCCTGTCCCTCCTGCCTCTTTTGGGAAGCCGGATGGGAGGCACCTGGGATCTGGTGCTTCTCCTTTGCCCTGCCACCTCCTGTCTGCCACTGGGCCCTGCCACCTCCTGGCTGCCACTGGGCCCTGCCACCTCCTGGCTGCCACTGGGCCCTGCCACCTCCTGGCTGCCACTGGGCCCTGCCACCTCCTGGCTGCCACTGGGCCCTTCCTCCTCCTGCCTGACAGTTTCCAGACCCTCCTCCTGGCTGATTTCATCCTGTGTATGAAAAAGGGACATAGTTTAATATGTTGGTTTAATCTTTGCATCAAACTTTGTAATCCTGATTGAAGCAATTAGAATGTAAATCCATAAATCCTTGCTTTAAATTTACCACTTTATCAGATTGACTATTTAGCACCCAATTAAGTGCAGACTAATGTCTACAGATCTTGATTTCACTTGTGGAATCCAAAATATTTTATGTTTGTCATCTTGACATATTTGTCAAACATTAAGTTTATCCCAATACATTTTCAGTTAATACTATACCTGGCTCCAGATGGCCAAATCAGGATCATCCAGGATGGCTGCCTCCTCTTGCTCCAGAGAAGGCTCAGGTTGGCTGCAGGGAAGTCTGGGGGGAAGAGTGGAGAGTGATGGCCTTGTCTCAATGTGGTCATCCAGGAAGGACATCCTGTTGTAGTACCACAAAATCGGGACATAAACATCACCTGCTGCTGCTCCGAGTCCTGACCTCTGAGAAGCCAGCACCTTAGAGCGTTCAGTCCTGTAGGTACCTCTCAAGCTGCCAATTTTAGTGTCCACTTGTTTTGCTGTGGCTGTGGGCACCTTGGTATGCACAAATGGGAGCAGCTTCTCCAGCGCTGCTTTTCTCACCCCTCTTTTTTTGTGGATGGGGTTTTTCGTCTCCCACAGAGCGGGCAGCTCTCTTACCCGGTCAATAAATTCCGCCAGGAAATCCTTGTCGCTTATAAAGACAATCATATTGTATCTGCAAGTTAAATAAATTATATATAACTAATGTGAGGCAAACAGTCTAACCTCCTTAACATCCTAGTCACCATATATATCCTACAACATTCTCAAGACAGTATAGGCCAACAATTTGTACAAGTCACAAAATCACATACCTTCGTTCGCACGTCCGTCACTTGAACTCCTCTCTCCGCACACCGAACGTACTATAGTCACATGTAGTGATGAGCCGAACACCCCCGGGTTCGGTTCGCACCAGAACCCGCGAACGGACCGAAAGTTCGAACGAACATTAGAACCCTATTAAATACAATGGATGCGAACGTTCGAATTCTAAAGTGCTAATTATAAAAACTATTATGCATGTTATTGTCCTAAAAAGGGTTTGGGAACCCGGGTTCTGCACCAGGGGACATGTATCAATGCAAAAATAAGTTTTAAAAACGGTCGTTTTCCGGGAGCAGTCATTTTAATGATGCATAAAGTGAAAAAAAAAAAGTCAAATATTCCTTTAAATATCGTACCTGGGGGGTGTCTAAAGTATGCCTGTGAAGTGCCACGTGTTTCCCGTGTTTAGAACTGTCCCTGCACAAAATGACACTTCTAAAGGAAAAAAAAGCCATTTAAAACTGCTTGCGGCTTTAATGTAATGTCTGGTCCCGGTAATATGGATGAAAATCTTTAAGAAAAATGGCATAGCTACCCCATGACCCCCCCCCACCCCAGCCCATTACCAGCCCCTTTGGGTCTTGTATGGATATTAAGGGGAACCCCGCACATAAAATAAAAAAGGCCCTATATACTCTGAACAGCCGTATACAGGCGGTGCATACAAGACAGGGACTGTAGGTTTGTTCTTATGTAGAATCTGTTTGTAATTTTGAACAGGTACATTGTTGAAGTGTAGCTCCAGACCAAAAATCTATTTTTAAACTTTTTGGAAAACATAGGTAAGGGTTATCACCCCTGTAACATTTGTTTTGCTGTCTGTGCCCCTGTTCAGAACATTTCACCTCACTTTCCGTCCTAATGACAACTGTTTTTGAAATGTGGTGTTTTTCTTGAAACAAGGATTGCTGATAAAGCATCAGTACAGAGGAGACACCTTTCTCCCATATTTATTCTTACAGGAGAGAATTTTCCTTCCTAGTGGTAGATTTCCTCTCACTTCCTGTTGTCTTCTTGCGTTTGCAAGTAGGAGTCGTTTGTAAGTTGGATGTTTGAAAGTAGGGACCTGCCGTATATACTCTGCAGAAATAGGCCCCTTAGTTGTTGGTGTTGGCACAACACTGTAAGCACTCACAGTTACTCTTGGTTGGTGCTGGAACGCCCTGCTGTCAACTATTATATCAGGAATTTTAATTACATATAATTGTTGAACAGTGGTAGTAAAAATTGGGCCTTTGATGGTGGTGCTGGTGCCACAACACTGTAAGCCCTGACAGTTACTCTTGGTGGGTGCAGCAATGGGCCCTGCTGTGAATTATTAGATCAAGAATTGTAATTACATGCCCCTGTTGAACAGGGGCTGAAAAATTGGGCCTTAGGCACTGGTGGCACAACACTGCAACCCTTCACAGATACTGTACTTGGAGCACAGCAATGAGCCCTGTTGCAAAGTATTGCTTCAAAAATTGTAATGACACGCCCCTGTTAAACAGGGGCTGAAAAATTGGGCCTTAGGCACTGGTGGCACAACACTGCAACTCCTCACAGATACTGTACTTGGAGCACAGCAATGAGCCCTGTTGCAAAGTATTGCTTCAAAAATTGTAATTACACGCCCCTGTTAAACAGGGGCTGAAAAATTGGGCGTTAGGCACTGGTGGCGGCACCCATAAACAAAAATGATCTTCCAAGCTATCATCATCAATCGTATCATTGAGGACTCGGAGGAGGAGGATAGCCAGTCAACATAACAGCACAGGCACTCAGCATCAGCATCAGTCTTGAAGGGATGTGACATTTTAAAATCAATTAGTCTGTTATATCAGCATCAGGTGTGTGGTAGCTGGTGGTGATCCAAGACTGGTTCATCTTGATGAAAGTCAGTCGATCAACCGAGTCGGTGGACAGGCGCACCCTGTGATCCGTGACAAATCCTCCAGCAGCACTGAATGTGCGTTCCGAAAGAACGCTGGATGCAGGACAGGCCAGTAGCTCAATTGCATACTGTGCAAGCTCTGGCCAGTGATCCATCCTCAAGACCCAGTAAGCCAGAGGATTTTCGGTGGGGAAGGTGTCCAAGTCTGACCTTGCCCCTAGATATTCCTGCACCATGTTTATCAGACGCTGGCGATGGTTGCTGGAACCGATCATACTTTGGGGCTGCGGACTAAAGAATTGTCTGAACGCATCGGTCAGACGGCCACCTTCCCCACCGCTCCTTCTTTGACTGGCCGAAGCCTCAGCAACTCGTTGTCCAGGACCAGGAGTTTGCAACCTCCCAGTCTCTGGGAACGCGTTGCACAGACCTTTCTGCAAGGCCTCCCGGAGTTGTCTCATCCTCTGCTCCCTCTGCGACGGTAACATAAGGTCCGCAACCTTACCCTTGTACCGTGGATCAAGGAGAGTGGCCAGCCAGTAATGGTCCCTCTCCTTGATCCGAAGAATACGAGGATCCTTCCGCAGACTTTGCAGGATCAGGGAGGCCATGCAGCGTAGGTTTGCTGAGGCATTCGCTCCGGAGTCCTCTGGGTCACTAAGGACGACATGATCCGCAGCCACCTCCTCCCAGCCACGTACAAGTCCACTGGTTTCTTGGGACTGTAAATCATCCCTAAAAGACTGCTGCTGATGATGCTGAGTGCCAGCCTCCACCTCCATGCTGACACAATCCTCCTCCTCCTCCTCCTCCTCCTCCTCCTCCTCTTCCTGTGCGATGGGTGGGACAGAAGGAACACTGTCTGGGTAAAGGGGGCCTTGAGAGGCAAGGAAGTCCTCCTCTTCCTGCCTCTGTTCTGCCTCAAGTGCCCTGTCCATTATTCCACGCAGCGTGTGCTCCAACAGGTGGACAAGAGGTACAGTGTCACTGATGCATGCACTGTCACTGCTCACCATCCTCGTGGCCTCCTCAAATGGTGCCAGGACAGTGCATGCATCCCTGATCATGCCCCACTGGCGTGGAGAAAAAAAACCAAGCTCCCCTGACCCTGTCCTGGTGCCGTAGTCGCACAGGTACTCATTGATGGCCCTCTGCTGCGTGTGCAGCCGCTGCAGCATGGCCAACGTTGAGTTCCACCTGGTGGGCATGTCACATATAAGGCGGTTCTTGGGCAGGTTCAACTCCTTTTGCAGCTCAGCCAGGCGAGCACTGGCATTATAAGATCTGCGGAAATGCACACAGACTTTCCTGGCCTGCCTCAGGACATCCTGTAAGCCCGGGTACCTGCCCAAGAAGCGCTGCACCACCAGGTTAAGGACGTGAGCCACACAGGGCACATGGGTCAGTTGTCCCTGTCGGAGGGCGGAGAGGAGGTTGGTGCCATTGTCGCAAACCACCATTCCTGGCTTAAGCTGGCGTGGCGTCAACCACCTCTCGGCCTGGCCCTGCAGAGCAGACAGGACCTCTGCCCCAGTGTGGCTTCTGTCCCCCAAACACACCAGCGCAAGCACGGCATGGCATCTTTTTGCCTGCGTACTTGCGTAGCCCCGTGAACGGCTACGGAGCACCGCTGGTTCATAGGACAAACCACAGGAAGAGGCCATGGAGGAAGAAGAAGAGGAGGGGGTGGAGGAGAGAGGTGTGTCACAACCAGTAGTAGCATTTTGGAGGCGTGGCGGTGGGACAACCTCCAACACTACTGCACCTTGTCCTGAATCCTTCCCAGCTGCCAAAAGAGTGACCCAATGGGCCGTGAAAGAAAGGTAACGTCCCTGTCCATGCCTGCTGGACCATGAGTCAGCGGTAATATGCACCTTACCGCTGACCGCCCTGTCCAGCGAGGCCAAGACATTGCCTTCCACATGCCGGTAGAGAGCCGGAATAGCCTTCCGTGAGAAAAAGTGGCGTTTGGGAACCTGCCACTGAGGAACCGCACATTGCACAAACTCACGGAAGGGGGCCGAGTCTACCAACTGAAAAGGCAGCAGTTGAAGCGCTAGCAATTTAGCCAAGCTAGCATTCAACCGCTGGGCATGTGGATGGCTGGGAGTGAACTTCTTTCGACGGTCCAGCAGCTGGGGCAGGGAAATTTGCCTGCTAGAATCGGACGTCGGTGTACTGCTAGCAGAGTGGGCGCAAGTACTTGGCTGTGACACACCTAATTCTACACCTTCATTCCTCTCAGTGCATGTTTCAGAGAGGACTGAAGTTATAGTGGGGTTGGAGATCCCAGCTGATGCGGTGCAAGGAGAGGTCCGCTTTGTTCTTTGGTGTGGGTCTTTGAGGTAGGCTTGCCAACGAGCTGCATGGCAGGTCAACATATGTCTGGTCAGGCATGTGGTACCCAAGCGGCTGATGTTTTGGCCACGCGATATACGCTTGAGACATATGTTGCAAACAGCAGCTGTGCGATCTGATGCACTAGCCTCAAAAAAGGCCCACACCAAAGAACTTTTTGAATGACGGGCAGAGGCAGCGCCCTGCACAGGCGGAGCTCTGCGGTGTGATTCCGTCGGTGTACTGCCCTTACGCTGGCCACCAAAGGGCATCCTGCCTCGTTGGAGATGTGCCTCCTCCTCATCCTCCTCCTCCTCCTCTCTCCTATTAGGCACCCACGTGGAGTCATTGACCTCATCATCCCCTCCCTCCTCATCACTGGAGCCAATCTGGCAGTATGCTGCAGCTGCTGGAACATGACTGCCAGATTGGTGTCCTTCTTGAGCATCCCCTCTGTCTGCTCTCACGCTACTGCCTTCCTCTAGCTGGGTTTCATCATCAGACCCTTCGAAACGCTGGGCATCCTCCTGGAGCATGTACCCAACACTGTGCTGAAACAGTTCGGGGGACTCCTCAGGAGGAGGACATGGTGGGTCTAGGGAAGGAGTGACTGATGATTTGTCTGACATTGATACCAGGGAAGACGACGCTTTGGCAGCTGCTTTTCCAGTACCCTGAGCCTGGGTGAGAGAGGATGAGGAGGAGGAGGAGGGCTTGGTCATCCACTCTACCAAGTCTTCGGCATGATGTGGCTCAACATGTCCAGCTGCCGAAAAGAAGGACAAGCGTGTCCCATGGCCATGTGCTGATGACAATGCACCGCGTCCACGACCAGCACTGTTGCCCCCAGACACAGAGCCTGCTTGCCCTCTTTTATTGCCTCCTGACTGTCTGCCTCTCCTTGTTTGCCTTCCAGACATTCTAATAGATGGCCTGCAGGGAGATGGGAAAAAAGCAATAAGGGCTACCTTCAGGTGTCCTTCTCTGTCCCTTGAAACAAGGACTTTCACAGTGAAAGAAACTGACACTGTCCCTACCTAGAGTTTTCTGTCCCTAGAATAAATGTTTTTTTTAATCACAATATAGCACAAGGACAATTCACTCAATGTCTCTCCAGGTCCCTGGAAACAAGGACTTGCAGAGTGAAAGAAACTGACACTGTCCCTACCTAGAGTTTTCTGTCCCTAGAATAAATGTTTTTTTTGAGCACAATATAGCACAAGGACAATTAACTCACTGTCCTTACAGGTCCCTGGAAACAAGGACTTGCAGAGTGAAAAAAAAAAAACACTCTCCCTACCTACAGTTTTCTGTCCCTAGAAAAAATGTTTTTTTTAAGCACAATATAGCACAAGGACAATTAACTCACTGTCCTTACAGGTCCCTGGAAACAAGGACTTGCAGAGTGAAAGAAAAAAAACACTCTCCCTACCTAGAGTTTTCTGTCCCTAGAAAAAATGTTTTTTTTAATCACAATATAGCACAAGGAAAATTAACTCACTGTCCTTACAGGTCCCTGGAAACAAGGACTTGCAGAGTGAAAGAAAAAAAACACTCTCCCTACCTACAGTTTTCTGTCCCTAGAAAAAATGTTTTTTTTAATCACAATATAGCACAAGGAAAATTAACTCACTGTCCTTACAGGTCCCTGGAAACAAGGACTTGCAGAGTGAAAGAAACTGACACTGTCCCTACCTAGAGTTTTCTGTCCCTAGAATAAATGTTTTTTTTAAGCACAATATAGCACAAGGACAATTAACTCACTGTCCTTACAGGTCCCTGGAAACAAGGACTTGCAGAGTGAAAGAAAAAAAACACTCTCCCTACCTACAGTTTTCTGTCCCTAGAAAAAATGTTTTTTTTAAGCACAATATAGCACAAGTAAAATTAACTCACTGTCCTTACAGGTCCCTGGAAACAAGGACTTGCAGAGTGAAAGAAAAAAAACACTCTCCCTACCTACAGTTTTCTGTCCCTAGAAAAAATGTTTTTTTTAATCACAATATAGCACAAGGAAAATTAACTCACTGTCCTTACAGGTCCCTGGAAACAAGGACTTGCAGAGTGAAAGAAACTGACACTGTCCCTACCTAGAGTTTTCTGTCCCTAGAATAAATGTTTTTTTTAAGCACAATATAGCACAAGGACAATTAACTCACTGTCCTTACAGGTCCCTGGAAACAAGGACTTGCAGAGTGAAAGAAAAAAAACACTCTCCCTACCTACAGTTTTCTGTCCCTAGAAAAAATGTTTTTTTTAAGCACAATATAGCACAAGTAAAATTAACTCACTGTCCTTACAGGTCCCTGGAAACAAGGACTTGCAGAGTGAAAGAAAAAAAACACTCTCCCTACCTACAGTTTTCTGTCCCTAGAAAAAATGTTTTTTTTAATCACAATATAGCACAAGGAAAATTAACTCACTGTCCTTACAGGTCCCTGGAAACAAGGACTTGCAGAGTGAAAGAAACTGACACTGTCCCTACCTAGAGTTTTCTGTCCCTAGAATAAATGTTTTTTTTAATCACAATATAGCACAAGGAAAATTAACTCACTGTCCTTACAGGTCCCTGGAAACAAGGACTTGCAGAGTGAAAGAAACTGACACTGTCCCTACCTAGAGTTTTCTGTCCCTAGAATAAATGTTTTTTTTAATCACAATATAGCACAAGGAAAATTAACTCACTGTCCTTACAGGTCCCTGGAAACAAGGACTTGCAGAGTGAAAGAAACTGACACTGTCCCTACCTAGAGTTTTCTGTCCCTAGAATAAATGTTTTTTTTAATCACAATATAGCACAAGGAAAATTAACTCACTGTCCTTACAGGTCCCTGGAAACAAGGACTTGCAGAGTGAAAGAAACTGACACTGTCCCTACCTAGAGTTTTCTGTCCCTAGAATAAATGTTTTTTTTAATCACAATATAGCACAAGGAAAATTAACTCACTGTCCTTACAGGTCCCTGGAAACAAGGACTTGCAGAGTGAAAGAAACTGACACTGTCCCTACCTAGAGTTTTCTGTCCCTAGAATAAATGTTTTTTTTAAGCACAATATAGCACAAGGACAATTAACTCACTGTCCTTACAGGTCCCTGGAAACAAGGACTTGCAGAGTGAAAGAAAAAAAACACTCTCCCTACCTACAGTTTTCTGTCCCTAGAAAAAATGTTTTTTTTAATCACAATATAGCACAAGGAAAATTAACTCACTGTCCTTACAGGTCCCTGGAAACAAGGACTTGCAGAGTGAAAGAAACTGACACTGTCCCTACCTAGAGTTTTCTGTCCCTAGAATAAATGTTTTTTTTAATCACAATATAGCACAAGGACAATTAACTCACTGTCCTTACAGGTCCCTGGAAACAAGGACTTGCAGAGTGAAAGAAACTGACACTGTCCCTACCTAGAGTTTTCTGTCCCTAGAATAAATGTTTTTTTTAAGCACAATATAGCACAAGGACAATTAACTCACTGTCCTTACAGGTCCCTGGAAACAAGGACTTGCAGAGTGAAAGAAAAAAAACACTCTCCCTACCTACAGTTTTCTGTCCCTAGAAAAAATGTTTTTTTTAATCACAATATAGCACAAGGAAAATTAACTCACTGTCCTTACAGGTCCCTGGAAACAAGGACTTGCAGAGTGAAAGAAACTGACACTGTCCCTACCTAGAGTTTTCTGTCCCTAGAATAAATGTTTTTTTTAATCACAATATAGCACAAGGACAATTAACTCACTGTCCTTACAGGTCCCTGGAAACAAGGACTTGCAGAGTGAAAGAAACTGACACTGTCCCTACCTAGAGTTTTCTGTCCCTAGAATAAATGTTTTTTTTAAGCACAATATAGCACAAGGACAATTAACTCACTGTCCTTACAGGTCCCTGGAAACAAGGACTTGCAGAGTGAAAGAAACTGACACTGTCCCTACCTAGAGTTTTCTGTCCCTAGAATAAATGTTTTTTTTAAGCACACTATAGCAGAAGCACAAAACACACTGACACTCTCCCTACCTATCCTTCTCTTTCCCTAAACTAAAGGAATCCAGGTTAAGCAAGAAAGAAATAACAGTCACTGTCCCTGCCTATGCTACTCTATCCCTGCTCCGGAACACACTACACTAGGCCGCCGTGCTGGCGGCCTTTTATAGTGTGGGGCGTGTACTAAACACCCTCAGCAATAATTGGCCACAGGCATCCTGCCTGTGGCCAATCATTGCTCTCCTCGCTGCCGGCGCTGTGATTGGCCAAGCATGCGGGGTCACAGTGCATGCTTGGCCAATCACAGCGCCTGGATGACACTGCGATGGCGTAGTGCATTGTGGGCCGTTCGCGTCACTCGAATTTGGCGCGAACGGCCCAAATCGTTCGATCTTCGTCGAACGATCGAACAGCCAATGTTCGAGTCGAACGTATGTTCGACTCGAACACGAAGCTCATCCCTAGTCACATGTGTGTTTGCTATATACACACCACGCATGCATCAAATTTCGAACACGTCGCTCCGCACACGTCGCCCGCCCATGACGTTCTAACTAACATCTTTTCCCCGCCCCTTCTCTTTCGGCGCGCAGACAGATATGGCGGAGTTACAGCAGGTGTCTGATAATTCCGCAACTAACGAGGAGGAGACAAGCCCGGAGACCGAGGAAACGTCACGATCAAGGAGGAGATTCAAGGCATCGAATATGTCTTTTGCGGAGATGGCGGAGATGGTGGACATCTTGCTCAAGTCTGATTATGACGCAAAGCATGGGCCGTATAGCAAACCAAATAGAAGGAAGGCCAAAATCCTCACTAAAGTCGTGAAGAGTCTGAAGATGAATTTCGGGGTGAAACGCTCAAATGAGCAGCTCAGAAAGAGGTGGTCAGACCTCAAACTGAGGGAGCCAGAGCAGTTGAGGAGCATAAAGAGAATGCTCGCTAAAAGTAAGTAAAATGTAGACTTTTCTGCTATTAATCTTTTTCTAAACTTACATGTTGCTCTTTATTTTGGTTTCTCATATTGGACTCCCTTCCAAAATGTAATATTTTGAACTTGGTTGGGCACAGTAATCGTTCGTTACGTTACAGACACTTCGTTCGGCCACTATCCGCGGTTTTGGCTTATTTTATAGCCACAAAAGTAATTAGACATCTGCCATTTTTGGTCAAATATTGTGGCGAAATTTTTAGGCTAGATGATGTGTTTGTAAAGAGAATGAAATGCAAACTTTTATCAGTGTAAAGGAGAGAACACTCAGCAGCTGCTTCCACATCTGTACTTTGGAGCACTATAGTGTGGGCCACCAGACCCGCCTTTTTTGGGTGTCCCACACAGGTGTATTAGTGAATTTTTGTGGTGCCTCCATGTCAAAAAAATTACATCCAAAGGTGAATACTAAACATATTCTTGGTCATAAATAATGCATTCTTCTTTAAATTCCGCCCAAACACACACTTGTACCCCACTTCCAAGCAATTTAGCCTGTTTTTATTTTAACATTGAGATTTACAGTGTGATAAATAGACCTTTTGTTTGATTCTCATAGGGGAGAGAAGACTGGGAGGAGAACACTCCAGGGAGCACATGCACCCCACAACTTGCAAGCAACCCCAAACTCCCAAAGACCCACAACCGAAAGATGTGCAGGAAGTTGAGGTGGAGGAAGGAGAAGTGCAGGAAGGAGAGGTGGATGACGTTGTGGATCTGGTCACCACAACAGGTCAGTATCTGTTACCACAGCTTCAGGTAAGAGATGTAGGCCTGCAGAGTTATAATACTTTTTTTTTTTGTTTTTAGGGGATGTAAATGTTGTGAAGGATAGTACAAGGTTCTCTGCTGACAGTGCCCTCCGCCTCATCCAGCAAGTGATGGAATGTAGCACGGAACTGGACCTAATTAAACAAAGAATCCATGTGATGGAACAAACATTTAAAGACATTCTCAGTGTTTTGGGAAGAATTCAATAAGCCATCCAAACACATTTGTTTTTACATGTTTGTTATTGCACATTTTAGAATATTTTTGACAATCAAACCAGCCAAAAATTGAATCTGCACACAGTGTGTCAACATGTGCTATCTGCCATCAGGGGATATCCATGTACGTCTTTTGGGGGTGCAACCCCTTCCTCGTATCTAAAGTCGGTGAACTGAGGAAGGGGTTGCACCCCCAAAACACGTCCATTGATCACCCCTGATGGCAGATAGCACATGTTGACAATAGGGATCAGGATTGTAAACTTCCTAGATGAAAAAAATCCCAAATGTGTGCATATTCAATTTTTGGCTGGGCAAGGGGTGGCAGGACCCCATATTAGGACGGGCACATAGAGACATAGTTTGTGTAAGTGAATGTCTCAGATTGCTCAGAGGTATCCAATGTTGTAATTTTTTGAATGCAACTGTTATTTTTGTATTTTCCTAAGAAAACAATTGCCGGTTTGTGGCCAGGCCAACCCAAAAAAACAGAAAAAATTAAAAAAGGTGTGAATGTGCACAGAGTAAAATATTTGACCACAAACAACGTGTAGCTTCTTTTTATAATACCCTCTACGCTTATTTGGTTATTTTGTAAGGTTACATTGTGAAATGGTTGTTAGTTACTAAAGTAAAATACACTTGGCACTACAAATGCACTAAGACAAACTAGGAGACAGGAAAGAACAAATAATTAAAGGTTTAAACAAGCTTTTTATTTGGATCCTTAGACATAGGCTGGCATAGGAATTGCCCCCCTACCCGTGAAATACTCCATGTATTTGTCCCGAACCTCACGGGCATTTTGGGAGGGCAAGCCAGTACGGGCAGATTCCAGGCCCGGCAGGGGATTTGCAGGGGAAAGTCCAGCCTCTGGCAAAACTGAGGCCATATAGGAATTAGATTTTTGGCTCAGAAAGTCGTGTAGCACACAGCAGCATAATACGACATAGTTTATTTTGTAGTCTGCCAAGTGGATGGAAGTCATAAAAATGCGGAACCGGCTGGCCATTATGCCGAAGGCATTTTCGACAACTCTTCGGCCCCTGGCCAGCCGGTAATTGAACACCCTCTTGTCTGGGGTCAGGGTCCTCTGAGGAAATGGCCTCATAAGATGCCGTCCGAGTCCGAAGGCTTCATCAGCCAAAAAAACAAAGGGGAGTCCTTCAATATTCCCTGCATCCGGTGGCAATGCAAGGTCGTCACTCTGGAGACGAAGGGCAAACTCCGTCTGGATGAAGGATCCCCCATCGGACATCCGGCCATTCTTCCCTACATCAACATAGAGGAATTCATACCGTGCTGACACCACCGCCATCAGCACAATGCTATGAAACCCCTTGTAGTTGTAGTAGTAGGACCCAGAACGGGGTGGCGGCACGATGCGGACGTGCTTCCCGTCTATAGCACCACCGCAGTTGGGGAAGTCCCACCGCGTGGCAAACTCCGATGCCACAGTCTGCCATTCCTGTGGCGTGGAAGGAAGCTGTGGAGTGAAACAAGATGAAATAATATTAGAATACAAAAATCATACATTACAAGGAAAATCTCTGAAAAAACATTAGAGGCCAACATCAATCAAATTCTACGTTTATTAAGGTGTTTAAAATAAGTATAATGGAAGGCTCATTTATCATATTCATCACCCCCTCTGATGGGCCATTACTAAATTATTTTGGGGGGGGGGAGATGTGTTTGGCCACAGGATAGCATTGCAGTGGCGGTGCGTCCAGAGTGGGCGCTGGAGCACTGCCCCCTCTCTCCTGTGCCCATCACTCAGAACAATACATAGGTTAATGCGTTGCATTAACCTATGTATTGTCTATGCCGCCCACTATTCAGGTGGATGGCCTCTTGTTAAGCGACCGACATATGAATAATTGCGGCATTTAGGGGGTTCAAATTGCATAGCAGAAACAGGTAGTAAAATAGACTTGCACATTACAACCTGAGGGATGTAATTGGCTTCCTAAAAGTAAAATAGGGGACGCAGGGGGGGGGGGGGGCATTCCTTGGGGAAACACTGGCAGGCTGCTCTGCCAATCATGTTCACCAAGTCTGTTTATTGGTAACATGATTGGCTGATGCAACATCAAGGGAAGGAGAACACATCAAGGACAGAAGAAGGATGGCGCTGACCACAAGAAGGTAAGTGCAGGGCTGGGGGGAAACTGGCTGCATTAGAGGGGACTAAATGGCTGCATTGGAGGGAACAAAATGGCTGCATTAGAGGGGACAACTGGGGGCGTTTAATAGGCACCTGAGCAAAAAAGGAGGAAGTTTAGTTCCTAAATTGGGGTGGGACCCCCAAACATTTGGAGCAACAGGCGCCCCTGCTGGAAAAGTTAGTGAAGGGAAATATTTATGGAGGAGAAAAAAGGGGCAATCTAAAGCTTCCAGCATGCATGGGGACAAAGGGGACATTCTCAGCATATTACAATCATGGTAATTAGGGAAGGAGGAAAGAAATACAATACATTACCATACATGTAATACATAAAATGTGATGTTAAGGGAGAAAACTTACCCTAATATAGTCCTCCTGCAGGACTTGTATAATGGCAGAACAGGTGTCTGGGATTATGAGGCCCAGAGCCTGGGGGGAGATGCCTGTCGTGAACTTCAAGTCCTGAAGACTTCTCCCTGTCGCCAGATAACGTAAGGTGGCGATGAGCCTCTGCTCAGCACTGATGGCTTCCCGCATAACGGTGTCCTTCCTGGTAATATAGGGGGACACCAAAGCCAACAGTTCCTGAAAAACGGGGTCAGACATCCGCAGAAAATTCCTGTAGTCCTCAGGATTATTCTCGACGATCTCCCGCAGCAGAGGCATATGGCAGAATTGGTCCCGCTGGAGCAACCAATTCTTGGTCCATGAACTCCTCCTCACACCATTCATGGACTGGTCTTGGTCCAAAACAAGCAGACCAACACCAAGCGCACGCACAGCACGAACTCGAACGACGAGAACGTCCAGGCGACATGGCTAAGAAACGGTCGTCTTATCAGAACGTACAGAACAGAACGCTCTTTAGAGCAGCAAGGCCTATGAATAACGAACTGAAAAACAGAAACGAACAGGCAAGAACGCACTGTAAAACAGATACGACCTGCCTAGACGCCCTGAAAGTCAAGATACGAACCCACAAGCACAAACTGAACCGCAGAAAATGAACTGAAAAGTACGAAGACTGAAAAGCGCGAATCGTCTCTTCCCAAACTTTTACTTCACATGCGGTAACACGAGATCAGCAAAAGCAGCCCAAGGGGTGGCGCCAAGAAAAAAGATCTTCCCCTTTATAGTGCCGTCGTACGCAGTGGCGTCACTAGGGTTGGTGTCACCCGGTGCGAAAAAAAATGGTGTCACCCCCCAACAACTATAGTCCCCCCTCAGTACAGACCCCCCTCCACTAACTACAGACCCCCCTCCCACAGTATAGATCCCTTCCCTCAGTACAAACCCACTCCACTAAGTACAGACTCCCCGCCATCAATATAGACCCGCCTCCCTCAGTATGAACCTCCCCCTCAGTACAGACACCCCCACCTCAGTGCAGACCGCTCCATCAGTACAGACACCCCCACCTCAGTGCAGACCCCCTCAGTTACAGACACCCCCCCTCAGTTACAGACACCCCTCGTACAGACACCCCCCTCAGTACAGACACCCCCCTCAGTACAGACACCCCCCTCAGTAACAGACACCCCCTCGTACAGACTCCCCCTCGTACAGACTCCCCCTCGTACAGACCACCCCTCAGTTACAGACACCCCCTCAGTTACAGACACCCCTCGTACAGACACCCCCCTCAGTACAGACACCCCCCTCAGTACAGACACCCCCCTCGTACAGACTCCCCCTCGTACAGACCACCCCTCAGTTACAGACACCCCCTCAGTTACAGACACACCCTCAGTTAAAGACCCCCCTCAGTTAAAGACCCCCCTCAGTTACAGACACCCCCCTCAGTTACAGACACCCCCCTCAGTACAGGTGTCGTCACATCATCACAGTGCAGTGTGATGATGTGACAGGCTGAGTCGCTCGCTGGCTCTGTAGGGTAGGGAGGAGGATTGGAATTTAGGAATAGGAAGAATAAGGAGCCGGAGGACACACACCAGGCGCGGCCGCGGCGCTGGAGGTGTTGTTCCAGGCTTCCAGCCCAGCGGGGTGAAATTAATCAATGAATGGGTCAGCTGTAAAAAAAAAAAAAAAAAAAAAAAAGGGAGGGTGTCACCCCTCTAGCGGGTGTCACCCGGGGGCGGACCGCACCCCCCGCACCCCCCTAGCAACGCCTCTGGTCGTACGTGCTGGACATGACCGCGGAGAACAACGAGGAAATTGTCAGTGTGTACGCATAGAAAGCTTGACGAGAAAATCGACAAGCTTAACAAGAATCTCGTCTAAAAAAACGACGTGTTTTTTACGACGAGAAAATCGGTCGTGTGTACGAGGCCTTTTATTCAAAAATGGACATCAAAAATACGTGCCACAGCAGAACAGAACAGACAGAAGAGCTGACGCGTTTCACACTAACAAACAGTGCTTAGTCATAGCTCTGACTAAGCACTGTTTGTTGGTGTGAAACGCATCAGCTCTTCTGTCTGTTCTGCTGTATCACGTATTTTTGATGTCCGTTTTTGAATAAAAGGCAAAAACTTTTTTGGAGTGCGGCTGTCCAGAATTTCTTCCCATTTTTGCACAAGCAAAGATGGTAGCTTCGTTGGCTGTAAAGGATAGGAGAGTTTAGTTCCACTTTATCCCCCCCCCCTCCCCCAACTTTATTTAATCCCCCTGCCCACTTACCTGTATAGCCGGGTTGTGCAAAAAAAAAAAATCACACTCACATGCCTGGAGATCCAGCGATGTTCTCCAGGGTTTCGCTGCTATGCGGCAGCACACCCAGCTCTGCAGCGCCATCTTTTTCTGATGTCACAGGTGTCATTTCTGGGTTGTGCCATGGCGCTGTGATGACATGGCACAGCACCATGGGGCAGTTGCATAACCTGGCATAGACAGTCAGCCCCCCCAAAGGGAAGGAATTGATGACTGGTCTCTATGGACAACACATCCAGACTTTCAGCCTTGGAGTTCTGTGGATTTAGGTAAACCTGTCTAATGTCATACATGTAAGAGTGAAGAAAACTGGCAATGAAATCATTCAGACCATATGCTGTGTCTCCAGAACTGCAGTCAGTGCCGAGATATAGGGGAGTTCTGGGGTAGACAATCGTCTGTGATGAGAAGCCATGCTGGAGGCTGCGGCAGGATGCTGAGATACTCTGGGTACCCGAGCCAGTGCCTGCTCTCACCTGTGAAGGTGGAGTGGATGTATCCTAGCAACCAAGGGAGACCGGTAAACATTCGGGAAGAGAATGGAAGGAATTGTTAGATTAACTATCACAACAGGAGGATATGGATGAATAAGTGACAAGGGGGAATAAATAAAAAATGAGCATTAATAATTAATGTACATCACATTCTGCCATAAATTTAAGGATTATTAACAAGGAACAAGAGATGACTACTCTGGTCTTCCTCACCTTTGGGCCACGTTCATATGGGGCGTATTAAAGTGTACGCCCGTGGAAGGCTGTGTTTACCTGCATGGGGATGCACAGGTGCTCCATACATAATAAAACATTTTCTGCGCTATTAATCGACATTTAAGTCGCGTACACACGATCGGTTTTACCGATGAAAACAGTCCGATGGATTTTTTTCATTGGACAAACCGATCGTGTATGGGTACCATCGGTCTTTTTTCCATCGGTGTCAAAATATAGAACATGTTTTAAATTTTTCCGATGGATAAAAAAACGATAGAAAATTCCGATCGTCTATGGGCAAGTCCATCGGTTAAAAAACCGACGCATGCTCATAATCAAGTCGACGCATGCTCAGAAGCATAGAACTTAATTTTTCTCGGCTCATCGGAGTGTTTTACGTCACCGCGTTTGGAACGGTAGGTTTTTTGACTGATGGTGTGTAGGCAAGACTGATGGAAGTCAGCTTCATCGGTTTTCCGATGGAAAAATCCATCGGTTTAAAAACCATAGGAAATCCGATCGTGTGTACAGGGCTTAAAACTTCAAATAGTGATAAGACAGTGAATGTGAACACCAGACTAAATTGTATGCAAAGTCCCATAAACTATAACAGAACCTCTTATTGGAATTCAAGGTCGTGAAAAAATCCAGTGCTCAAAACAAGTTCAACTTGCTCTTCAAATGTGGATATGGATGTCATCCGAAAAAGTGAATCACCAAGGTGCGCCTCCATCATGTACAAAAAATGGCAGCTTACCAGAGAGAATGGACTCTAAGGCCGGGTTCACACTATTGCGAATTGGATGCGAAATCCCCGCATCCAATTCGCAATAGCAGGAGATTGTGAATGGCTCTCTATGGAGTCGGTTCACAGATCCCTCATGCGGTTCCGGTGCGAATTTGCACAGGAGCCCTGTGCGTCTTTTGGTCCGTTTCAGGTCTGAATTCAGCCCAAAATTCAGGCTGAAATCAGACCTGAAATGGTGAACCAGGACGCACAGGACCCCTGCTGGGAGCCGCATCGGTATTAGGTGTGAACTCAGCCTGAGTTATAAGAGTCATGAGCGTAGTATGGAAAGATATCCCTTGAGGTGGAAGTCCTTAACTCCTTTCTTCCCTTTGGGTGGAAACGCTCTCATAGGAGATGGTGGGTAATTAATCCAGCATATCATGCATGGAAATAAATCAAAAATATTCCAATTAGTATTAAAAGTAAAAGCACCAACTACTCACAATATAACAGTTAAAATTGGCATATATGCAGCATATACCAGTCCCAGGAATGAAACCGACAGCCTCGTGGAATTGGCATGTGTGGTGACATCACGAGCATGGACTTTCCCTACCCGTTTCGTCAGAGAAAAATTTGACATATGTATGAAGGGCAGATACGATATCTCACAAAAGTGAGTACACCCCTCACATTTTTGTAAATATTTTATTATATCTTTTCATGTGACAACACTGAAGAAATTATACTTTGCTACAATGTAAAATAGTGAATGTACAGCTTGTATAACAGTGTCAATTTGCTGACCCCTGAAAATAACTCAACACACAGCCATTAATGTCTAAACTGCTGGCAACAAAAGTGAGTACACCCCTAAGTGAAAATGTCCAAATTGGGCCCAAAGTGTCAATATTTTATGTGGCCACCATTATTTTCCAGCACTGCCTTAACCCTCTTGGGCATGGAGTTACCAGAGCTTCACAGGTTTCCACTGGAGTCCTCTTCCACCCCTCCATGACAACATCACAGAGCTGGTGGATGTTAGAGACCTTGCGCTCCTTCACCTTTCATTTGAGGATGCCCCACAGTAGCTCAATAGGGTTTAGGTCTGGAGACATGCTTGGACAGTCCATCACCTTTACCCTCAGCTTCTGTAGCAAGGCAGTGGTCGTCTTGGAGGTGTGTTTGGGGTCGTTATGTTGGAATACTGCCCTGCGGCTCATTCTCTGAAGGGAGGGGATCATGCGCTGCTTCAGTATGTCACAGTACATGTTGGCATTCATGGTTCCCTCAATGAACTGTAGCTCCCCAGTGGCGGAAGCACTCATGCAGCCCCAGACCATGACACTCCCACCACCATGCTTGACTGTAGGCAAGACACACTTGTCTTTGTACTCTTCACCTGGTTGCCGCCACACACGCTTGACACCATCTGAATCAAATAAGTTTATCTTGGTCTCATCAGACCACAGGACATGGTTCCAATAATCCATGTCCTTAGTCTGCTTGTCTTCAGCAAACTGTTTGCGGGCTTTCTTGTGCATCATCTTTAGAAGAGGCTTCCTTCTGGGACAACAGCCATACAGACCAATTTGATGCAGTGTGCGGCGTATGGTCTGAGCACTGACAGGCTGACCCCCACCCCTTCAACCTCTGCAGCAATGCTGGCAGCACTCATACGTCTATTTCCCAAAGACAACCTCTGGATATTATGCTGTACACGTGCACTCAACTTCTTTGGTCGATCATGGCGAGACCTGTTCTGAATGGAACCTGTCCTGTTAAACCGCTGTATGGTCTTGGCCACCGTGCTGCAGCTCAGTTTCAGGGTCTTGGCAATCTTCTTATAGCCTTGGCCATCTTTATGTAGAGCAACAATTCTTTTTTTCAGATCCTCAGAGAGTTCTTTGCCATGAGGTGCCATGTTGTACTTCCGGTGACCAGTATGAGAGATTGAGAGCGAGAACACCAAATTTAACACACCTGCTCCTCATTCACACCTGAGACCTTGTAACAGTAACGAGTCACATGACACCGGGAAGGAAAAATAGCTAATTGGGCCCAATTTGGACATTTTCACTTAGGGGTGTACTCACTTTTGTTGCCAGCGATTTAGACATTAATGTGTGTTGAGTTATTTTGAGGGGACAGCAAATTTACACTGTTATACAAGCTGTACACTCACTACTTTACATTGTAGCAAAGTGTAATTTCTTCAGTGTTGTCACATGAAAAGATATAATAAAATATTTACAAAAATGTGAGGTGTGTGCCTACTGTTGTGAGATACTGTATGTGACCCGAAAACACACACACGTTTGGGAACACACACCCGTATCCATGTGGATGTCCATGCAACTACTGCATTCTGAATGACATCAATGGGACTACCTGCACAGGGATGTACGAACACCTGTGAATCACTGCGCAGGTAAACACAGCATTTCATGGGCATATGCTTTAATACACCCCGTATGACTGAGGCCTTTTTTCATACCTCCCAACTGGCACGGATTGTGCGGGTTTTACCCGCAGAGGCTCCTCCTTCCCGCACTCCCGCGAGACTATCATGTTTCCCGCACAGCAGGAAACATGAAGAGAAGAAGAGGAGCAGCAGCAGCAGGTAAGAGCTCCCCCCGCGATCGGCGCATTAGTATACAACCCCCCCCCCCGATCGGCGGCCCCCCTCCGCGCCCCTCCCCCCCCGTAAATTTTTTTTTTATTTGCAAGTCCTTTTTTTTTATTTTTTTAAATGTTCCGGTGGCAACCATATCACCCCCCCCCCCCCCGCTCAACAACTCTGGGAGGGGAGAGGGGAACATCACAGAATGTCCCGCGAAGGGACTTTACAAAGTTGGGAGGTATGCTTTTTGTGTTATGTACTGCTTTACATAGCTTGTGATTTTGAAACATTTGTCCTTCAAAATGGCTTTATTTGACCAGACTAGGTGGCTTTATTGCACATTGAGGGCCCCTATGTGGCCACTGTCTCCTAGTGATCCTGTGTGTCTGTGCAATACTACCCCCTTCCTTGTGTCTCTGTATATTACCGTGCACTCCATTCCAGCTTAGACTTTACTCCCTACTAACTGAGGAAAGAAGAACACACTGGTGAGCTCAGCAACATAAAAAGGCTTGGATGTCCACAGAAGACAACAATGGTGGATGATCGCAGGATTCTCTCTAGTCTATAGTAAAGAAAAACCCATTCACAACATCCTTCCAGACAAGTGAAGGACACTCTCCAGGAGGTGGGCGTATCAATGTCAAGTCTACAATCAAGAGAAGACTTCACAAGAGCAAATACAGAGGGTTCACCACAAGGTGCAAACCATTCATTAGCCTGAAGAATAGAAAAGCCAGATTAGACTTTGCCAAAAAATATCTAAAAAAAGCCAGGCCAGTTCTGGAAAAGCATTCTTTGGATGGAGGAAACTGCGATTAATCTGTACCAGAATGGCTGGAAGAAAAAAGTGTGGGGAGGACTTGGAACAGCTCATGATCCCAAGCTTTTTACAAAAAAAATGGGTATTATATTGTTCTTGTGTTCACCAAAATGTATTAAAGTGTATCTTCTTCCAAACAATTTGCATGCTCTCAAAACTACTGCACATATTTTGTATGAGAAATTGCAACACCCACCATTTTATTCTTTAGGGCCTCTGCTTGAAAAAAAAATGCGCAGCACAACAAGTTAGCCCCGCCCATTCTCCACCCCTATTCTCGGGAACACCTCGAATTATGATTATGGCCTTGTGTAAGACCAGATAGGGTTTGTGTTGCCCATGGCAACCAAATACTGACACGCAATATAGTAACTAACTGCTAGTGTATAATTGGTTGCTATGGGAAACCTGACCATTCACCTAAATCATGCCTCAGGCTAAAATACTCTCTGACAGCCGAGCCATATGACAAGCTCAATGACCCCCGTGACCTTCCACTCTGTCCTCATTGGGTGCACCAAGATGGCGCTGGGGTTAAATAAAGAGGGTGGGCCAAAATGGCGGAATGATTTCCCATTCTCATTTCTTATAACATTACATACTACGCGCTTTATTGAGGTGATAGAAAGGGCTTTGCTCCACTATCTCTCTGTTTTTAGTCACTATACGGCGAGCCGCTCTCTATTCCTTCCAGCTTCCTCTCTATGGTCTGCGGCCGCTCTATCCCGCCCTCCGGAAGTTTCGCTGGTCCTGTCCTCGCCGCGGTGCAGTGTGGGTAGGCCGCTGTCAGCCATGGCGACTCGTGCCCTCTGTGTGTGTGTCCGCGCGGCTCTGCGCCCCCTCCCCCGGCGATCAGTGGCGCCCCTGAGCGGAGCCGTGTGCCGGCAGCGCTCCACCCTCAGCCGACCCGCAGAGCCGGCTCCGCTCCTCAACACACAGGTACAGTGCGGAATCAGGGTCACCTGGGGGGAGGGTGGACATCACGGGGAGGTCGTGTTCATTGTGTGGTAACCCTTAGCAACCAATCACAGGTCACTGTGCTAAAGCCAGGCTGATACAACGTGAAATCTGATTGGTTGCTGTTCTCACTGGACCCTGGACTGAGGAACACTCAGGGCTGACAGTGGTGACCTCTCTGGGGTCCTCCTGAGATTGGGGGCAGCCAGGCAGGCAGCATTTCCAGCACACAGTAAGGAATGACAGCCTTTCCCCAATTGTCACACTTCTCATATACATGTGAAAATCTACTACCCTTTTTTTTTTTTTTTTTTTGGGCTAGAAAATGAACACGAACCCCAAACATATTTCTTAAGCAGAGGCCCTAGAGAATAAAATATTGGGTGTTGCAATTTTTTATGTCAGTTTTTGTGCATCGGTTTTTCGAGCGCAAAAAAAAAAAAATACACTTTAGCCACTTTGATGCCCACACTAGCCGAAAGACGGCAACAGCGCAGGCTTAAATTGCCAGGATGGTGTACATGGACGTCCCCCCGTCCCCCCCCCCCGGTTCGCAGGCGCGCCCTGTGATCACCAAGTCCTTGGGATCCCAGTATAACCGCTTCTCTACTGTGTGTGTGTATGTATATGTGTGTGTGTATATATACATATATTACACACACTGTGGGGGGTAGAGAAGTGCTTAAAGGGGAACTGAACTTTTCTACTGATATATTCCTAATTATTCACCTCTTTAGATCAGAAAGGTGGCTCTATCCACATGTACCCATATTCTGGGCATTTCATTGGCCCTCCTCTGAGCTGGCGGGGCCCCACAGGGCACAATTAACTTTTCTACGCAGGCCCTGGCAGGATCAGATTGAATTTAGATTTAGGGGTGTAAACTGACAAAAATTCACTTACGTCTGCTGCTCCATAGAGAATAATGGAGGGTCCGCCAAAAAAAAACTGGCAGGCAGACCCGATTGGTCCTTGTGTGTGAAAGGGCCCTTACCATGTGTTCATGTGTTTTTAACAGGTACGATTCTTTTATTTTTTTGTGGGGGGGGGGGGGGGCTTTGGGCAGACATCAGGGGTCTAAGCTGACCCCTGAAAGAGGAAGCAAATCATTGATAAAATTAGTTTCTTCTCCCTCCCCTGCAAAGTAAAGATATAATGTGCTAGTATGCACCGCATGCTAGCACATTATGCGACACTTACCTGCAAACTAAGCCTGCGCCGTCCCCGCTGCAAGCCGCATCCATTTTCTTCCCTCTTCCTTCCGTGCTCTGACTGGCCAGAGCCACGTGATGTCACTCCAGTGTGTGGGAACCGCCGGTTACGGCACTCGCTGCTAAACGGGTGCCCGTTTCTTCAGAGCGCATGTGCCGATGACATCATTGGCACAGTATACTGTAAATCTCTTCTTAACGGCGCATGTTTAGGAGATATTTACAGTACCTATAGGTGGGCTTTATTATAGGCTTGCCTGTAGGTAGAAAGTGTAAAGGGAGGTTTACAACCTCTTGAAGTCTCCTTTTTGGGACAGAGGAAAGGACTGAAGACAGTTCCCTTTCTCTGCAGCTTCATCTACGCTGTGGATGAATAAATAGGAGCCTGTATAGAGACTGTTTCATTCACAAACTGGAGCATAGTAAACAGTTTACTATACTTCAGTGATGAACGGAAGCGATTGGTACAAATTGCCCAATTCCCCCCCCCCCCTCTCCCCTCTCCATTCTGGCACCGATCATCCAGGCAGCAGCTGCAGCCTGTAGGAGGATGTGGAGAGAAAGCTGCATGGGGATCGGTGAGGGGGGGGCTCTCATGGCAGGGGAGGAATCATTTTATAATTTTTACACTATGGCTCCCATGCAATTACCAGCAGTAGAGGCAGCGAGGGGAAGCTGGGAATTGTATCTGAGCCACAGGGGTTTGGAGCTGGAGGGAAGGGACTGGTGGCAGAGGAAGGGGGTAGTAGGCATTTTAGCCAGTGCAGCAGGGCATGTGGAGGGGCAGGAAGCAGAGATAAAAAGCGGATGGGGTGGTTTGGTTATTTTAGATGAAAAGCTCTGATCAGCTACTCTGTATTGTTCAGCAGAGTCTGCTGACACAGTTCTGGGCTGACCATGAGCTTATAGTAGGAGTCGTCAAGGATCCATACAGACCTGGTCAGCTGGAGGCAGTGCTATAGGTCCATATGCCATATATACCTGGCAGTGAAAGGGTTAAAGCGCATCATTATGTGTGTGCTGTTATTCATCTGTATTCTCTCCCTATCAAATCAGAAATGTCTTTAGCTTCAATGCTTTGCTGAGTCCCTGACCTGGAACAAGCATTTATTCCAGAGCAATAGCAGAAGTCCTTATCTGCATACTTGATCCAGGTTAGTGGTTCGGAGTAGAGGATCAGCATGACGGCTAGTCAAATGGTATCCATGGTTTTCTCAACAAAGGTCTCCTTTAACAAAGCTTATTGTTTGTTCTTCTTTTATGTAATTCTGGCAGAATGTCCGTCGGTTTGTGTCTATCAGTACTGAGTTTAGGCAAGAGATAAGCCAGTCACTGTGAGAGAGAGAATATAATCTCTAGGAGGTAAGGCTAGAAAATTGTACAGTTATGCCCTGTACACACGATAGGATTTTCCGTCAAAAAAAAGTTGGATGTGAGCTTTTGGTCGGATATTCCGACTATGTGTATGCTCCATCCAACTTTGTTTGTCAGAATTTCCGCCAACAAAAGATTGAGAGCAGGTTCTCTATTTTTTCCGACGGAAAAAGTTCGAAATTCTGATCGTCTGTATGCAATTCCGAAGCACAAAAAAGACGTATGTTCAGAATCAAGCAGAAGAGCCGAACTGCCTATTGAACTTCATTGATCTCGGCTCGTCGTACGTCTTGTACGTCACCGCGTTCTTGATGTTCGGAATTTCAGACAAGATTTATGTGACCGTGTGTATGCAACACAAGTTTGAGCCAAAATTCCATCGGAAAAAAATCCACGGTTTTCTTGTCGGAATTTCCGATCGTGTGTACAGGGCATTAACCCTGGTTCACACTGGTGCGGTTTGACATGTAAAATAAGCGGAATTTGCCGGCAATGACACCGTCCTAATCAGTGCGACGCCGCACTCTTGCAGCCCAGTGTGAACCAGGGCTTGGAGTAGAAAATCCAGTGATTACATTTGCGTGCAATCTGTGTCAGAATATGGTGAGGACTGGCTTTCTTTCTCCCCCCCAACCAACCATTGGGTTGAACGAAAAAAAAAAAGATGCGAATGGGGGGGATCCTTCTCGCTGAGTCTTTGTATTCTGGCAGTGGGGAGACTTCCCTGCCATCAGACTACACGGATCAGCACCACCAGCTATAGAAGGCGGTGCTAATCAAGAGAAAAAGTTCCAACAGTCCAGTTGTACACAATTGATTCCGGTCCCTGCTGAACTGGACGAATTTTGATCCATGGCCAGCTTTACAGCCTGGTTTAAAATTTGGGTGCCTATTATGTCTGTGGGCCAGAGCCATAGTAAACCATATGCAGCATTTTATGACTTATATTTTTTTTTCCTGGGTAAATATACATAGTTACCCCTTTTTCTTTTCTTTATATGCAGGTCTCCAGTTACTTATATCAGTCATGTCGCCAGTACAGCGGAGCTCCTCCCCTAACCTTGGAAGGCATTGCAGAACGAGTTTTATATGTATTGAAGCTCTACGATAAGGTCGATCCAGAAAAGGTGGGTCTGCTTTTTTTTTTTTTTCTCTCTACTCTTTCTAAGTTTTCAGTGCCACCTGTGATAGTAAAAGTTACAAAGTGTATCACCTCTTTACGCTGCCACAGTGCTGCTTCAGGTGTTTTGCCACCTATCGCACTTTCCCATTCATAAACCCTCCCTTTCTCCATCAGTGGCTTTGTGGAATACATCCCTTTTTTATTTCCTTCTCGGGACAACCAGCTTGCCAGCTCCCAGAAGACTATGGGGGTCGATTTACTAAAACTGGAGAGGGCAAAATCTGGTGCAGCTCTGCATAGAAACCAATCGGCTTCCAGGTTTTATTGTCAAAACTTTGTGTTGCTAAACCCAAGACCCTGCCTTCACTATGTCTGGTGTCCCACTGTACACAGAACATGGAGATGTAATGGCAGTTTATATTTACTGTTAAATGTGAGAAAATAATGCGCATCCTTAACTGAATCAATGAAGTGTATGAGTCAATATGTCACAAATGACATATGATATGAAAAAAAGTGAATAAACACCTTTAGGGTACAATGTACCACAATATGCACAAGCACATAGTACAAAAATTAAGTATACAATAAGAGTCCATAGAAGCAGTAAAAAAAGCAACATGAAAAATTGAAGAGAGACCAGAAATTCTTGAAGCTTTTCAGTCCAGCAGGTGAAAAAACAATCTTTATCAGATAATGGATGTCTCCTTACCAAGAACGGTGGACCCCCGTGACAGAGGTCATACGAGCTCAACACATAGGCTTCACTCAGACCGCTGCGGCAACGATCACATCATCCAAGTGCCCCCTTCCTTAGAAATGCGGCCGATGAAGTCTTTCCAAGGTGTAACAACCATAGATCACCGCTCACACATAGGTTAGGGAAATAGAAATAAAAAACTTCATGGTGCAGCAAGTTTCATATAAAAGAAACTATTTGATAGCTGACATCCAAAAAATAAGACAAGGTGCTGTTTGTATGCTAACGCAATGTAACAAACTCCATGAATAAAAACGAAACAATCCTGACAAAAATTGTTTCGTTTTTATTCATGGAGTTTGTTACATTGCGTTAGCATACAAAACAGCACCTTGTCTTTTATTTTTTGGATGTCAGCTATCAATAAATAGTTTCTTTTATATGAAACTTGCTGCACCACAAAGTTTTTTTTATTTCTATTTCCCTAACCTACATGTGAGCGGTGATCTATGGTTGTTACACCTTGGAAAGACTTCATCGGCCGCATTTCTAAGGAAGGGGGCACTTGGATGATGTGATCGTTGCCGCAGCGGTCTGAGTGAAGCCTATGTGTTGAGCTCGTATGACCTCTGTCACAGGGGTCCACCGTTCTTGGTAAGGAGACATCCATTATCTGATAAAGATTGTTTTTTCACCTGCTGGACTGAAAAGCTTCAAGAATTTCTGGTCTCTTCAATTTTTAATTTTTTCATTCATTTTTGTGTTGCTTTTTTTACTGCTTCTATGGACTCTTTTATTGTATACTTAATTTTTGTGTTTTGTACTATCTATGTGCTTGTGCATATTGTGGTACATTGTACCCTAAAGGTGTTTGTTCACTTTTTTTCATATCATATGTCATTTGTGACATATTGTCTCATACGCTTCATTGATTCAGTTAAGGATGCGCATTATTTTCTCACATTTAACATTTCATTGTAGTTTATATTCTAACTATTAATTGCAGCACCATCACTTTTTTTCACTTATAGGGGATTTTTCCAATTTTTTTGGATTTTGATCCTGCCCATTTTCACACATTTTTTTCACTTGGATGTGAATTTAGGTGTTTCCTTTGGGGGTAGCGCGGATATTTCCACATTACAGTTTATATTTACTAAAACTAAATTCCTTTTCTCATTGTTAGAGCTGTCTTGTCACTTCTATCAGTGTCTGGTTAAAGCTTGTAGGAGCAGTTTTGATTCTCCTCTGACTGTCCTATAAGACTGCGGGACCCCTGACCCTCTGGACAGTGCTGATTGGCCCTGTGCTGATCACATGCACTCTCCCTAGAAAAAAAAACTCTGTAGCAATACACACCAAACTGAGCATGTGCAGTGTGTCCCCAAGGCTCTGTTCTATCAGATCAATTGCGGACTGTGGAAGAAAAGGATCAGAAGACAGAATCAAACAGCCTTTTTAAACCATACAGAAGAATAACCCCTTAGGTTCTACAGTGAGTATAACTAGCATACTTTACTGCATATACACACTGATTTTACTGTTGTGGGTTTAGTAACACTTTAATTGAACAAGCTGAACTTCGAAGCTGATTGGCATGCACAGCTTCACCAATTTTAGTAAATCTCTATGTATCATTATTTTAGATCAATCTTTTGGGAAAATGACCAGTAGTGCCAACAGTGGCTGCCTTCACTAGAGTAAAGTTGGCCCTACTCTAGTAGATTTTCGTGTGAATATTTGAACAAAAATTGAGTATATTTGATTGGATTATTGTCGTTCAAAAGTAGTTCAATATTTTGTTGGCGTCTTACATTTGGTTTTGGAATAACAGGAATTTCCCAAACACCACATACTTGGTTAGAAATTTTGTTTCCATCCTACTCCTTCGAATTTTCTCATCACTGCGGCGGAAAAGAGCATTGATTTGAACCCACTAATAATTAGATAATCTATAACAAACTTTCTTAAAATCAAAAATTTTGACGCAAATTCTACTAGTGTATGGCCAACTTTAAGTGTATTCTGCCTGTGTTTTTTTGTTCTGTACTTGCATCTTTTGTGTACTGCCCAGCATGAAGAGTGAATAGCAGGGGTAGTAGTACCTATCCCACACTTTGTGGAACACTGGTCTAGTCATACACAAATGTATTCTTATCACACATTTAGCTGGCTTACCTGATATCCTAAAATTGCAGTGAATATACCTGGGCACTGTTAGCAAAGATTGTAACCTTAATGTTTTTACAAGGGTTCTTAGGCTCCATCCATATGGTGCGAATCCCAGCAGCAAGAATCTGATTCCTGCTTTGGGGGTTGACCACTCTGCTCAGACGGTCTCCAGCTGCGTCCTTTAGCATCCAGCTGCGATCATAGGTAATCACTGGCTGTGTGAACAGGCTTGAATAGCTGCAACCACTGACAGCCTGTCATTCCACTGTACAGGGCTCAGCAACAGCTATCAGTCAATCCCAGTTGGGGTAGATTCTTGCCACTGAGATTTGCAATATGGCTAAATGTCTGTTTTTTTTTATTTTGAACAGACATTTTTTATTGGTGGACAACGCATTAATACAGCTTAAACATACAGATATGAGAAATTGAGATGGCAGAAGTAAATATAATGCATTCAATGGTGTAATGCTGCGGTCCTAAAAAGGAGGGGGGGTTAGAAAAAGGGGTTCCATAGGGATCTAAAAGGTGCTGTTGATGCACCTGGTTCACCGGGTATCAATTGGTCTCCTCCATCCTCAGGGGGCAAGGTCTAATTGAGGGGAAAAGACCAAGCATGAGGGTGGGGAGAATGGGAGGGAAACATAGGTGTCCCTTTTTTTTTGTTTTAAGAGGAGGCTTGGGGTTGTCAAGGGCCCACTCTGATCAAGCGTGATCAGCATAACATGTTCTAAAGCAGAAAATCGGAAATCCAGCTTATTGCCAGGATGGGGCTCCACCAGTCCGCCTATCAGTGAGCCCGAGTCTATAAATTGAGTGACCGAGCAACGACCCGTGACTTCCATACCTTTTCAAATTTCTGGGGACACTTAGAGCCTAACATGGGATCAGGAGTATACTACTAGTTTCAACCAGGTTTAAAAGCATAGTCCACCTTACTGACCATGTTTCACTCATAGAAGGTTGTAGTATAGAACCCCACCTGATTTACCTGACTTGCAGGGTTCTTCTTATCTGACTTTTGTTTTGAAATTGGTGTAGATGTGCATGGCGCTGCCTGTATCATCCAATCACAGGGATCTTAATGGGAAAGCCTAAAAGTCCCAACTACCACTGCAGTAGAGGGACTTGTAGATCTCAATGGAACGCAAGTGTGGTGACTTCACTGCATTTGTAGTCCATTGATTACTTCCTCCAGACAGAAGGTCCATGCCTCTGTACTGGATTGCTGAAGCCTGTGCATTGCACCTGTGAAGCACTAACTATGGTTGCAACTTTCTGCAGGTTCCAGTGCAAAGGTTTTATAAGGGCATATTCATGTGTGTGCGCTAATACATTTTTTCAAAATGAGGACCATGCCTTTAAGGAATAGTTGCCTCTTCTGTGGCATTGAAACCACAATGCTGAGCAATCCAGGTCTGTTCATTGTATCTTTGGCAGAGCTTCCTGTAATAGCCTCTTCTCCTATTCGCTGTTCTTAATTGATTTAATTGTAGTATTGCAGCCACGTTCACCAAGCCACTGCTGAAAAGTGAATATCGCTGCTCAGACGGTTGAAAATTTAGCAAATAGCTTTTTTCCCCAATTGATCATTAATACCTGGGACTCCTGCTTCCTGGTCACCATAAAAGCCTCCGATTGGCTATCACAGTGATCCATCACTGTACTGCCCGCCCCTGTTTACTTTTTTTTTTCTGAATCGAGAGAAAGATGTATTGTATCTTCCTCCTCTTGTAGGAGATCAAGATGTAAATAAACAAGTTTGTTTAAAAAAATATAAAGAATAAAATAAATTATAGTAATAATTTGATAATTTTAATAAAAAAAATGTAAGAAAAATATATAGTTTGATCTAGGCCCGTGCCAGGGAAAGTGTTAGGATACGAGGTAAGGGTCCAAGGTCAGGGTAAGTACATATTGTGTGTGTGGAAAAAAAGCAAAATACGCACCATTGTTTCTGGACCCTAATATGGTTACAAGCTACACATATGTGGTATCGCTGCGATCGTCATGAGGAGAATTTTATTTTGGGTTCTTTGGTAGGGAAATAATGGTAACAGCATGAAAAATACAGCTACATTTAGGAAAATGTATTGTTTGTTGTTTTTTATGATTTTGGGCCAGTTTAACTTTTTTGATAATAAAGTCAGGACATATCTGTTGCCATTTACCATCAAAAGAGAGCCCACACTTTGCCCAAACAAAATGTGGTATAATCCACCTGGATACACAAAGTAGATGTGATATGTACAGTTTTATTAACATATGTCAGTTGCAAAATTGTGTAGAGGCATTAACATTTGTTTTACACCCAGTCACTAAAGGGTTAACTTTTGAGGCTCTCTTTTTGATTGAACGGATATCTCCTGACTTTAAAAAAATATGTATATAAATATACACACACCATATATAATTTTACATACGTAAAGTTTTAGTGGTGCATAAACTGACATGTCAGTTGTTCATTGTGCTTCTTCTAGCTCACCGTCAACTCCCATTTCATGAAAGACCTGGGACTGGATAGTTTGGACCAAGTTGAAATAATCATGGCGATGGAGGATGAGTTTGGTAAGCGCTGCAAAGATAGCAGGCACTTCATGACACGTGATGTTACTTTGCCTTATTTGACCATAAGCATACAGAACATTGTGTGTAATAACCAGGTACAGTGCCTTCCTTCATAGCATCACCTGTGATACTAAATTATAGGTGCAGTTTCATTATGTGTGTGTTTTTTTTTTTTTTCTTCCCCGTGGGGGTTGAGCACAATCTAGCATAACACTTATTTCATACAAGATAAACTGTATGTACATCTCTCTCCGCCACATGCATGTGGAGTGTGTCTAGGAAGATTTAGAAGTATTAAAGTGTGGGCACCTTCAGTTAATTGTCTTTAAAGTGCAAGTAATTTGCTGCAAATGATTGGCTGTATAGTCTCTGGGCTTGTGCTTTTTACATTCGTGTTTCCCAGCATGCAAAGGGGATGCACTTTAAATCCTTGCTGTAAAGTCATAGTAGAAATAAAGGTCTCCAGCATATTCATTTTACCCATATGAATCAAGAATAAAAGATACTAAATAATCTGGCCCCCTTCTTAGTATCACTCTGCGCTAATAAAAAAACTACAAAGATAAAAGCACCAGAAATAAAACAATATTCTATGGTTACAATATGTAAAAGAACAGCAGCTGCTAAAAACAGGCATAAAAATAAAAAGAAGCAGTAAAAAAAAACTTTATGTAAAAAAGTTCAGAATAAACTGCAGCAGCGCTACGGACAAATGTTCAAATGTGCGTCTTCTATATAATCCAATCATATAGGTAGTGTAGATAGTGAACGGAGAGTGTGGTTATAGCTGGTTTAAATCCTAGTTCCTGTGCTCCTTATCACCAAAATGTGTTTTCACCACGTGGGGGGATTAAGGGTCCCTTGATGGGGATGCACTCACCAGATGTTAAATCAATATGGGCATGTATATACCATCCTCCTCTAGTGTGTTCTGTCTTCTTTACTGTAATGGTACCTCTGGCATATGTGAGGAAAAGGAACAAAACCAAATAGGGTAGTACTGTTTGGAAACTTTATTAAATAATAATCCCCCAAAAAAAGGAACCCTTGTGCATATGCGCGTACCACATAAAAGAATAAAACAGGCGATTATATATATATATATATATATATATATATATATATATATATATATATATATATATATATATATATATATATAAATAAAAGATAATGGATGCTTTCAGCGCTTAAGACTTGCCCCCTGATGAACGCCACTTTCTAATTCCTCTGGCGTCTTCCTGGTTCGGCAGGTCCTGGAGCGCAAATACGTCACTTCCGGTTAGGGCGTGACCAGCAAACCGGAAGTGAGGTATTTGCGCTCCAGGACCTGCCGAACCAGGAAGACGCCAGAGGAATTAGAAAGTGGCGTTCATCAGGGGACAAGTCTTAAGCGCTGAAAGCATCCATTATCTTTTATATATAATCGCCTGTTTTATTTTATGTGGTACGCGCATATGCACAAGGGTTCCTTTTTTTGGGGATTATTATTTAATAAAGTTTCCAAACAGTACTACCCTATGTGGTTTTGTTCCTTTTCCTCACATATGCCAGAGGTACCATTACAGTAAAGAAGACAGAACACACTAGAGGAGGATGGTATATACATGCCTATATTGATTTAACATCTGGTGAGTGCATCCCCATCAGGGGACCCTTAATCCCCCCACGTGGTGAAAACACATTTTGGTGATAAGGAGCACAGGAACTAGGATTTAAACCAGCTATAACCACATTTTACCCATATACTCTTATGTGGAAGCCAAACGCCACTATTTACATCAAGTGCTGAACCATTACTGTCCATCAATAAACTGTTCTAAAATGGACTAAACCGAGAACAGACCATCCTCCGAGGATAGGCCAGTCTTTCCTAAAGTGACAGTAACCAAGAAGGCCAGGCTTGCTTAGAGTTGAAAATCTGTTGTGTTTCTTTACCAAACCCTGCACAAAGGTTTCTTGTATGATGCAGGTAAGTTCTTAGATCAGGGGTCTCAAACTTGCGGCCCTCCCAGCTGTTGCGAAACTAGAAGTCCCATGAGGCATTGCAAGGCTGACAGCTACAAGCATGCCTCCCACAGACAAAGGCATGATGGGACTTGTAGTTTTGCAACAGCTGGAGGGCTACCAGTTTAAAGCCCCGTACACAGTCTGACTTTTGGCCAACAAACTTCATTTTGAGCAAGTTGGACCAACAATCCGACCGCGTGTACGCTCCATCGGACAAACTTTTTTTTTTTTTTTCATCGGACATAAGTTCGGTCTGCAAACGGACAGACTTTTGGCCAACAAAAGTCCGATGAAGCAAAGTCCGACCGTATGTACAGAAAACATCGGACTTTTGTCCGATGGACAAAACAAATAATGTTAAAATCAACCAACAATATCAGAAGTTGACCAAAGGGTGGCAGTAAAGAGCAGAAAAACCACGCGATGTTGGAAGACGTTTTGGGAAAGTTTGCAGAAAAGTCCTGTGGTGTGTATGCTATGGGTGTTCCTGGCAGAAAAGTCAGATGGAAGTCCGACCATGTACGAGGCTTTAGACCCCTGTCCTAGAGAGATAAGGGGGCCCATCTTATATTGCCAAGTCTGTCAGTCTGGCTTCAGTATGGATACTTTGATGTTTTCCTGGTATTGGTAGGCCAAATGTTGCAGCCGAATCAGCCAGTCTCAACTAAAAACATGTTTCCTGTCCTCTGCCATTTATGAACTGAAATGCCTGAAGTACCACAGCTGTAGATGAAGATATTGCTGTATCTGTGCAGGATTCCTCCTACATGTCTCTCCATAGACAATTGGGGTTATTGGTGGAGTTTGGCTTCAATTTGTTAGGGTAGTGTTAGATGTACTAGTACAGTGGTTCTCAACTCCAGTCCTCAGGGCCCACTAACAGGCCAGGTTTGCAAGATAACTGAAATGCATAACAGGTGATATAATTTGTCGCTCAGGGATTGCAGTATTCTAGTCTGCATCTCCCCAAGGTAATACTTAAAATCTGGCCTGTTAGTGGGTCCTGAGGACTGGAGTTGAGAACCACTGTACTAGTAGATTAAGATGCACTAACTTCATACTGACAATGGCGCTGTCCAATTGTGCCCCCTGTGGTCCTTTATCCAGAGTGGTGTCTGTATAATACAAGTGTGTTACTGGCCAGATCACCATGTGAAAACAGAGGGGGTAAAAAGCCTAAAAGGGAAACGAATGCAGCCACCACATCTAATGATTGGTAAGAGGCGATAAATAACATTTTTGGTTTGGGGTTTATTGCTTTAATGTTACCAGATTGAAAAAATTTAATCTGGGGACACTTTAACAATGCCCACAAAGCCACTCCCCCATTTGTTAAAGTGATTTTAAATGCTACTTTTTTTATTTATTTTTTATAAAAAACATGTTTTATTTTATCCATTGCACAGAGGGCACCAATACCACCTCTTTTTGGGTCCTACAATGATGCTCCTGGCCCGTCCTCTTCAAGTGCCCCCATAGCAAGCCGCTTGCTTTGGGGGTTTCATGCCGGCTCGCTCCCAAGCCCCGCTGTCTGTCTTTAGACACAGAAAGCATGGCTCGGCCCCACCCCACTCTCCCTCTTCACTGGCTTTGAGTGACAGCGGGAGCCAATGGCTTCTGCCTCAGCATATCCTGTAAGAGCAGGAAGTGGGGTGCGGGGGAGGGTCCTGACAAATTGTCATAACAGTGGGTGGGCTTAAAATGGTATGGTTAAAGTAAACCTGAACCTCTGCTGCTGAGGGTCATGTGTGAATGGAGTGCAGGGTCCAGGATTAAGTAACGCACAGGGGGCAGGATTAATAAATTGCGCATAGACTTAATCCTGACCTCTGAATTCAGTGTGTTACTTAATCTGTACCTCCTGAATTTTTTGTTTTACCCAATCATTAAGTAACACTGAGTTCAAGGTTCAGAATTAAGTAAAACAGACTAGTAACGGGGATCATGTCAGTAGTAACCCAGTCATGCTTGCAGCATTGTCCTAGGGAGCTGCCTGGTAGAGAAAAATTTGCCGTGCGCAGGCTTCAACTCGCACTGCAAGCACTCGTCCAAATCGGCTGGAGCTCTGCCAGCGCCAATTTTGAACTATTAACTAGCGCTGCCACGTACACTTTGCATCGCACAGCTGAAGTGGTCTGCACGTGCCCAGGAGCATGTATTGCTGCACACGTACAGAAGACTATGCTTGTGCGATTTTTGAATGCTGCCTTCTGCCGAAGGACAAACAAAAAAATCTGCCGGATGCCGTTTCCTGGGGACAGACCCCCCTCTCCCATAATGTGGATGGTTCCTGGGGAAATGGGGATGAATGGCAAGCTTAATATGGGCACATATGCCATTGAGCTGCATCTTGTCAGACACATCTGTTTGCCTGTGTGCCAGAGAGGAGATGGGCCATTAGATTGGGATTAGCCAAAGCTGGCAAGGTAAGATCTCATCATGGAGGCCTTTCTTTTACAGATCGCTGTTTATGTATTGCAGCATCACATAAAGCAACACTGAAATCCAAGTACTGATTTATTTTTGCATATTTGCCTTTTCTGATAGAAGTGAAGCTGGCCATACATGGTTCTCTTCTCCTTTTTTTTTTTTTTTTTTTTTTTTTTTTTTTTTTTTTTTTCTCTCCGTTTAGCCAACTGAACAGAGCCCCATCCGCACTGAATGTGTGGATGGGGGAATTCTCCACTCTATGCTATTGTATACTGACAGTGGGGAGATCAGTGCTGCAGCCACTGTTTGGTAGATCAACTTCTGCATAGATCACAATTCTGCCAGTCCCTACTGAACCAGCCAAATTTTGGTTAATCTTTGGCCACCTTATAGCTTTGTTCCCTGGATAGAAGGGGAGGGTTGCCTCACTGACATGCCTGAGCGTTGGCATCAAAAAGGCATTGTCTCTCTCATTAATCAGTAAGAGCTCTGGTACAAAGACTGGTCTTATTGATTTGGTATTCAGATTTTCTGATCAGAAGCCAGCTTTGGGAATTGGATTTGATTTAAAATGGTTCTCAACATAGTGTTGTGTCCATGCTTTCTGGTGCTCCGCCGTATATAAATATACGGTCAGCTTTACCGCATGAAAAGCTGCTTGGCTGCATTGGTTATAACAAACATGTTTAAACCAATAATGGGGAATTGGGTAAAAGAAAAACCTTTGGACAGCTAATAGTTTTTGTATGAACTGTGAAAAAGCCCAATCTGCCAAACTGATGTTTGTTTTACCAGAGTGGATGTTCTCAGTGTAAAGGTTGTGCCTGTTACAAATCTCACTTCAACTAAACCTGATTTAAGGCCTCCTGCAGGTCACATCCCAGCAACATAAAATGTAAACCTACAATAAATGGGCACGGTTTTAAAAAGTAAAAAAAAAACCTACTTCCCAATTGACCATGAGATGTCTAATGCATTTTGGGAGCAACAATACCACTATATCGGGGCTTAAAATGGGATGAAGACTTGAAACAATTCAGATATCAACTTGGGATCCATATTGAGAGTTCAGTTACTTTGGATAATCTTTTTAGCCATTTGCCTACAGGGCACTTTCACCCCCTTCCTGCCCAGGCCATTTTTCAGTGCTGCTGTCACACTTTAAATGGCAATTACGCAGTCGTGCGATGCTGTACCCAAACGAAATTTGCGTCCTTTTTTTTTTTTTTTTCCCCCAAAAAATAGAGCTTTCTTTCAGTGGTACTTGATCACCTCCTGCGGTTTTTGTTTTTTGCGCTATAAACAAAAGATCGACAAGTTTGAAAAAAACACAATATTTTTTACTTTTTGCTATAATAAATATCTTTAAAAAAAATAAAAAAATTCCTCAGTTTAGGCCAATATGTATTCTACATATTTTTGGTTAAAAAAAAGTTTAGCAGCTACAAAATAGGGGATAGATTTATAGCATTATTATTTACTAGTGATGGCGGCGATCAGGGATTTTTATTGTGACTGCGATATTGCGGCGGACACTTTTGACACATTTTAGGGACCATTCACATTTATACAGCGATCTGTGCTATAAATATGCATTGATTACTGTATAAATGTGACTGGCAGGGAAGGGGTTAACACTAGGGGGTGATCAAGGGGTTAAATGTGTTCCCTGGAAGTGATTCTTACTGTGGGGGGAGGTGACCGATGGTTGTCCCTATGTTCAAGGGACACACCATCGGTCTCCTCTCCCTGACGGGACGTGGATCTGTGTCTGATTCAGAGGCGGTGGGGTCACCTTCACTGGGTGTAAGGCTGAGCGGACCTGATGGGGAACGTGAGAAGGGGCGGGGTCTATTCATTTATTACACTGCAGAGGAATCAAATTGATGCACATATTTTGTTCTTCCTGTGTCATAATCAGAATATTCACATAATTACCTATTTCTATCAAAGATGTAATATTTATCTACCTTTCTATGTTTTGGTAATAAAGTATTACATGTTTCATACCAACTTTAATCAGGAATTGTACCCGAAAATCGGATCTAAACACTGACACCTTACTGGTCAATAAGAGAAAACAACTTTATAAAGCCAGAAATCCTTTCCGGTGCAATAAAACATTTCACGATGATCCTTCCTGGGCAGTTTATAGCAAATAGTCTAATTTCAGCAATGGTTTCGGCAGAGTTCCAATGCTGGGGGAGGGGAAGAGTAGCTCTGATGAAGACATAACCCCCGGATGTGATGTTTGTTAGAAGAAGCCCGGATGATGGATTTGTTGTGGCTTCTTGGAGTGTTTGTTGGCAGACAGGAGCCCTGAGCTGCAGCACCGCCCCTCCTCCAGCCAGAGGAGGTTTCCCGTTGCATCAGAGGGGGACGGGGTCACCCGCACATCACTGGGAAAGCCCGGCTTTCCCCGCTTGCCGGGGAATAGCCAATGACGTAGGCGGGGTCTGATGTACAAGGGGGCGGGGTCACCCGTCAGATCATAGGGCAAGCCCCGGCTTTCCCCGCTTGCCGGGGGAATAGCCAATGACGTAGGCGGGGTCTGATGTACAAGGGGGCGGGGTCACCCGTCAGATCATAGGGCAAGCCCCGGCTTTCCCCGCTTGCCGGGGGAATAGCCAATGATGTAGGCGGGGTCTGATGTACAAGGGGGCGGGGTCACCCGTCAGATCATGGGGTAAGCCCCGGCTTGCCAGGGAATAGCCAATGACGTAGGCGGGATCACGCCTACGTCATTGGCTATTCCCCCCGGCAAGCGGGGAAAGCGGGGGCTTATCCTATTATGTGGAGATTGGAGGAGACTGCAGTTCTGGACATCGGATCACCGCGGGACACTGGATTACATCGCTGGAATGGGTTTTTTATTTTTAATAAAGGACTTTCCCAACGGTGTCTGTTTCTTTTACAATTTTTTTACTTTCTTTGTGAATGTACCCCTTGCCAATTCACATAGGGGGGGGTCGGGATCTGGGGGTCCCCTTTGTTAACGTGGTCTTCCAGATTCCGATAAGCCCCCCGCCCGCAGACCCCCACAACCACCGGTCAAGGGTTGTGGGGATGAGGCCCTTGTCCCCATCAACATGGGGACATGGTGCTTTGAGGGGTCACAGACCCCCCAAAGCATCCTCCCCATGTTGAGGGCATGTGGCCTGGTACGGTTCAGGAGGGGGGGGCGCTCTCTTGTCCCCCCCCCCCCTCGTTTCCTGCGGCCTGCCAGGTTGCGTGCTCGGATAAAGGGTATATCCATACCAGACCTGAAGGGCCTGGTAATTGAATTTGGGGGGACCCCCACGCATTTTTTTTTTTTTTTTTCTTTTATCAATGACTTTTCTCTCTGTATTGCCGGAAGCCAACAATTCATTATAGCCGTGAGTGCTTTTAAATTACTTTTTTTCCTTCAGAAATGACACTGTGCAGGGACAGTTCTAAGCACGGGAAACGTGCGCTATTTTACAGGCATACTATACATACCCCGTAGGTACGAAATTTAAAGGAATATTTTACTTTTATTGTTTCACTTTAAGCATTATTAAAAACACTGCTCCCGAAAAACGTTTTTTTTTTTTTTGCATTGATACATGTCCCCTGGGGCAGGACCCGGGTCGCCAAACACTTTTTATGACAATAACTTGCATATAAGCCTTTAAAATTGGCACATTAGATTTTTCATGTTCGAGTCCCATAGACTTTACCGGTGTCTGGATGTTCGAACAAATTTATTGCCTGTTCGCGTTCTGGTGCGAACCGAACTGGGGGGTGTTCGGCTCATCCCTACTAGTAATAATCACTGTGTTCTCTCCCGGCGGGGTGGGGGGGCTGGGAGCTGTCCTGTCCGGGAAAAAACAGTGATTATTCCTAGGGGCTGTAAAACACAATTGCTCCAGGGAAGGGATTCCCCCATCGATCTGCGGTTGCAGGAAATAAAATCGTTCCATGTATGGCCGGCTTTAGTCTGCAGTGAACAGTGTCTGTGTGCAGGCAGTCACATTCATGTCAATTGGGATGCAGCAGCTGCATGGACACAGCTGCTGCTCCCAATTTGACGGCCATGTGGGTACATGGCCCCAAATGCACACTGTGTGTCTGGAGCCGTGCACACTCATAGCTGTCGAGTTGGGAGCAGTGTCTGTCCAGTCACTACATCACATTTGACATGAATGGGATTGCCTGCATGGAAATGTATGGAACACCTGTGCAGGTAAATGCAGCCCTTGCACGGATGTACACTGTAGTGCACCCGTGTGAATGAGATCATACGGAGAATCTACAAAAGGGCCAAACCCCTCCAATCATAAAATATATAGTGAAACGGACCTTTCATTGGACTTGCGCTGCTTTGGCCTATGTAGATTTACCAGATGCCTCTAATGTAGCGACAGCCACTGTCTTCTCTCTGTGCTGCTGTCACACTGATAAGTGAAGTAAAATCTCCCCAATGGGTTCACTTCATAGAAAAGGCAACTTGACAGAAGCATTAAGTCCTCTCAAGTCTATCAAAGGCTGTGTTTTTACTGCAGTTGGGCTTCATTTATCTCCCCTTGGCTTGCTGCAATATGTCACCTTCCCACTAGATGGCAGACTTGGACCATGTCTCTATTTATGTCGCCAGGGCTTTGATGGATGATGTTTTTTGCTCGGAGGCATACGTAGGTGCCATACTAATTATCCATCCACTACATGCAGAAAGGTATTAGTCAATAGAACTAAATAGGCACTATGAGAGCGTGCAATCTGCATTTTTGGGGTATTGTGTTTTGATTGTGGCGTTTGTTACCATAATAATATATAAAATGTGCCTGGTAACCTTTACATTTTCTGGGCTTTCAGGTTGAATCATTAATTCATGCAATAGGGCTTGACGTTCTCCAGCATCTGCATTTCCACCTCCACTGGGCTGTGGGCATACTTCCATAAACATTGGGCTTCTATTTTGGACCTCAATTCTTCTCCAATCCTAAAAAGAGAAATAATTTATTTTATTAAACGTCTAAGCTGAACTTTTCTATGACATTGCTCCCGGCAATGATTTCTTTTTAATTATCTGTGTCAGTAGGACAGTCTCTGTAGAGGTAGCGAGCTTTCTCTGTACGCGGGTGATTTTATCTACCCCTACCCTCTTGCGGGTTGCTAGGCAACTGGCTTGTGCGCAAGCATCAGTAAACACACGTGCAGGCACAGGGAATGCAGGTTAAAGAAGCATATTAATTTTGCAGGATGATGGAGGCAAATATTGGCTCATCAAATTTGGTTAGAGCTTATGAATAAATATCTGTCACCCGTAGTATTCCAGCTGTCATTAGATTTCAATATATATATTTTTTTTTTTGTGTGTTTGTATCCCTCTGATTATGAGCAGCAGCAATAATAAGCTTGGCCATACATGGATCGAAATTTGGCCAGTTCAGCAGGTACCAGACAAATTTTGGTCCATGCATGGCCACTGTGCTTTAACAAGTCGGTCTATCGATCAAATTCTGTTTTACCACCCTGTTGGATTCTAGCCACTTGATCAGTAGAAGATCCCCCAGAGGGATACAAACACACACAAAAAAATATATATTGAAATCTAATGACAGCTGGAACAAATACTACGGATGACAGATATTTATTCATAAGCTCTAACCAAATTTGACAAGCCAATATTTGCCTCCATCAGCCTGCAAAATTAATATGCTGCTTTAACCTGCATTCCCTGTGCCTGCACGTGTGTTTACTGATGCTTGCGCACAAGCCAGTTGTGCTCGCTGTCACATTGGGGGGGGGGGGGGGAGTGCTGCGCCTGTAACTTGCACACCCCGAATATGATTCTTATCCTTTAAAAAGAGAAACATTTTAAAAAGATGTTTTGGTTCCCTCAGACTGAAGACCTGAAAAGTCAGTTACTGAATGACAAGAAGCCGCATGCACTGCTGGCCACTACGGTGTTCTGGGAGTTGCTGGCTGGGGTAGGGCCTGCTGGAAGCTGTCCAAAAACAGCTTGAGACATTACTTGCTTAAACTATCTGTGAAGCTGTCATTGCTCTGCTCCCTAAATCAGAGTCAAGGGAGCTTTGTGTCCTCCAGCAGTTGTAGAACAGCGAGTTCCCCCACGGCCTGGCAGGAGGGGATGGGACTTCGTGTTCTGCTGCTGCAGCTGCACCGTTTCCTTCTGCTGCCTTCATTCAGTATGTTCTCATTTTGTCTGATTCTACTGAACTTTGGTCTTTCCTTCTAGGCTTTGAGATCCCAGATGCTGACGGTGAGAAGTTGATGACCCCACAAGAGATAGTAGATTACATTGCAGATAAGCAAGATGTATATGAATGAAGCATATTTAGAAAGTTATTTGTTTATTGTAAGTATGAGAGAACGATCTAGATTTTCTTGTGTAGCCATTAACATGTACAAGATGGGGCAAGCCATAGATGATTTGATTGCTCTATTCCCCCGTCAAAACAGTCAGGGGTTGATTATACTAAAGCTGGAGAGTGCAAAATCTGGTGCATCTTTGCATAGAAACCAATTGGCTTCCAGGTTTTTGTTTGTGAAACAAGCTGAAGTTAGAAGCGGATTGGCTACCATGCACAGCTGCGCCAGTTTTAGTAAATCCCTCAGTATTGAATGGGGGGGGGGGATGCCTCCTGCAGTACTATTGTGTTCTTCCGGTGGGGAGCCTTTCTGTTGGCAAAGCACAGTAAATAATGCTAGTTGCTGTAGCTACAGGCAGTAATCTTTTATGTCAAAAATTTGACAGGCTGGTTGTACTGAAGTCGATCAATGGATCAGTACAACCAGCCTGCCCATACATGGATTGAATCTCGGCTGGTCCTTGCTAAACCGGCCAAGATTCGATTCATGTATGGACGGCTTAAGGGCATTTATCAACAGACCTTTGTTCCCATCAGAATTGCTTTTCTCCCCAAACAAGTCAAGTCAATGGAAATGCAAAAGCAAGCTTGGGCTAGGTTGATGCAGATTCATGCAGCTAAGGAAGCTGCATATGCTCCCCAATACAGGCCTTAAAGTGGTTGTAAACCTCAGACATGAAATATGAACAAAGCATATCCCTCTCTAGTGTGTGCTTGTCTCAATTAAGAGCACTAAATGTCATTTCTGTCTGCTGCTTTGTTCCTTTATCAGCATGAATCACTTCTGACAAGTTTTCCTGACACCAAGAGAAAAATGTTGACAGGGGAGGAGCTCCAGCTGATTGACAGCCTCAGCTCTGTTTCTGTGTGCTGTGTGAAGCGGGATGTGTCCCTTCCCTCCAATCAGCTCGCAGGACTCTACTTACCGAGCTCTGCAGTGTGTGACTTCAGCTCTCTGCACCCTTTTTATCTGAACTCTCAGGCCAGATTTATAAATTCTGCGCTTTGAATAGATCTAGAAAAGACTGCCGATAAACAGGTACAGCTTATGTCAGAGGACCTGAGGCCAGTCACTTAGTATATGTAAGGATTTATAGCCACTTTAAAGTACACTAGACTGCTTTTTTTGTTTACATGTAAAAGAGAAGTGATTGGTGCTCTGGGAACCCCTTTTGCTTACCTGTTTGTAATGCAGGAGTGGTGTTCACAAACTCCCACTATTTACTCCAGCCACTTCCACATGGCAAACTTGATCAATACATCGGCACTAAATTCAAAATAGATATTTTAGCACGGCCACCAATGAGATTCAGTAGGAGTTGGACTTCCTGTCGCACTTCCTCCTTCCGCTTAGGCGACTCGTCATATCGCCTAAGGCGGCCCCTCCCTGTAGGCGATCACCTGGGACACGTGACAGGTCCCAGGCAATCGCCTGTCCACTCAGATTGCGCAACGCAGCGAGTGCCCGGCCGTAAAGCCGAAAGCTGTCACGGCCGGGTGCCCACACTATGAATGGAGGTGCCGGCGGAGAGGGGGGGAGAGGAGCGATGCTCCGGGCGGCCGCGTCGCTGGACAGTGGAGCAGGTAAGCGTCTGTTTATTAAAAGCCAGCAGCTACACTTTTTGTAGCTGCTGACTTTTAATAAACATAAAGGCTGAAACTCCCCTTTAAATCTGAACTAAATTCTCCTCTCCTCCTTTACAGCCAAGGAAGCTGCCATCTTACTCTTTGATCTGCAGTTGCCATGGTGTTATGACACCAGTCATTGATGGATTCAGTTTGGTTGAGAGCGCAGGAAACTGTGACCGTTATTTACGACAAGCAATGAATGTAACTGTTTTGGGAAACTGAATCGGTATTTAGTTCTGGAATGGAGGGTACCACTATTTGGTCTTTAACCCTAGTTATGGTCTATTAAGCAACACGTAATACAAGCTGTGCTGTACTTTATTCCTTTCTTATAAGTGATTTGTGCTAAGACTGTTCTTGGCATGTTATAGGGAACACTTAAAGAGGAAGTAAAATATCTTGGTTAAAAAATATAAAACCTACACCCTGCAAGAAAAAGGCATAATGAGCTAGTGTGCATAGCATACTAGCTCATTATATATTACTTACCTGAGATCGAAGCCCCTGCAGCGGCCCTCGTTCGTCTCCTCCCACGCCGCCATCTCTCCCGGAGTGACTTCCGGGTATTGCGGCTCCGTCGCTGTGACTAGCTGGAGCCGCGATGTCGCACGGGTGCCGCCACTAACGGCATGATCGCCGTTACAAATGGCACTCTCAGTGCGCTTGCGCCCGATGTCTACGGTGCATGCGCCATAGACATCGGTGCCGCTATTTCTGCAAATATCTCCTAAACCATTTAGGTTTGGGAGATATTTCTTGCACCTACAGGTAAGCCTTAATCTAGGCTTACCTGTATGTTAAAGTGGTTGTAATGGGTTTACAACCACTTTAAATCAGCCACTCTATACATTGAACTATAACCATCAACCGAGAACATTTTCTGCAGCAATCATAATTATGTTGTGGCATTGCAATCAATTAGCGGCGCATATTCTAGAGGAGTATTATGAAATGAAGGTTACTGGATTATGCATCAACTGATCTGTCTGGTTTTAATTGGGTAACAGGAACTTCTTATAATTCACCCTTCGTGTTTTTCATGGTCATATGAATACATTTTCATAAGTGCATTGTAACCTTCTCCCGTTCTTTTATCTGTCGAGGTTGGTGCACCCCACTGACCATAAGGGCAACGAATATAAATTAAAATGGATGTTGATGGTTATTATTATTGGGTGCTATATGCAGTATGTTCATGTTTGTTTTTCTGCTCTATTTTCTTTCCATAGGTAGTTGTGCTGGGCGTCTTAGCGCACCTGCATGTTGTGCCACCGCGGCTGCCGTCACCACTTCTTCCAGGATCCTGTATTTAAACTGTTTGAATGTGTTGGCCTTTAATAAATGTAAAACCATACTTCTGATGTCTATGTTGTCTGTTATTTCCTGGGGAAAAAAAGGTTACTGAGGTTCTTTATAAACATGATTTTATAATTACAAACTTCTGAGCTGTCATCTTTCTCTTTAGTGGGTATGTTGTTGGAGCGCTGGACCCCAATCCAAAAGGTATTGTAGAGGTTGCTTTCTGCAAGCGGTTAAAGTGGTACTAAAATCTGGCATAGTTTTGCATAGCGCTGCCCCAATCCGCCGCCTCTTGGGACCTGAGCCGAGCTGCTTCTCTCTCCCTCATTGCAATCTTTAGCCCTGATGAAGGTAGCAATGAACCCCCAAAACACGTTGGTCATTATGAAAACCTGGTATTGTAATATTTATCAATCTGATAGATCTTTATCTGTGCTGCTCTAATCCTTTGAACTCCATTTTTGGTTCACTACTTGGTCACTAAGCTGGAACAAGTATGCCGCCAGTGAAGTGTTGGGATTGATATGCACATTCTGGGACAGTGGTTTACGGGATATTGCAGACACAGGCTCCAGATTTTTCAGTTATGCAATATAAGCTCCCATAATCCATCCTGATAGAATGAATTTCTATGGAGCATCTTTTTTAAACACCTTTTAGTTGTCCAGAATTGGTTTGTAAAAAGTCAGATTAAAGCAAAAAAGTGCCTTGTTACAAAAGAAGTATCTGAACTTTAAAAGTTGTTCATTCTCTTGCTTTACCTGACTGCTGATTGGCTACCATTTTCCTGTTCTTTCTTGATTCAAACCATTAGTTGCATGAATAGCATTGCATGCATGATTATATTTGCTGAAATCTTCTATTTACTACCCTTCATAAAGTTTTCCTCTCACACTTACAGGTCGTATTCAATAGAGCAGTGTAATCACTATGGATAGTTACCTACAGCAACCAATCAGACTTTGCTTTCATCTGGTTAACATGGGTTACTTCATTTGTTGCTCTTGGTTTGGGCTTATTAAATATGGCCAGGGCTGGATTTACCAGTAGCCCTGTGTCTAAAGGCGGCAGAGGTGGCTGTATCCTGTACAGTTGTTAACCACAAAATTTCCCTATCAACAAGTAGCCACCCCTTATCGGCTTGTATATAGTTACAAGTTTCTGTACTGATTAACCACTTGCCGACTGCACTGTGCTTCTACTGCAACCATGCGGGCTGGCTGTGTATGTGTGTGTGTGTATATGTATATGTATATGTGTATATACACACACACACACAATCTACATCGCGCATGTATGTGATTCTGCTCTTTGAGGTAGGGGGCACGCTGCTTGTGCTGTGATCAGTTAAAGTAATGCAGTGCTGTATAGCAGAAAATAGCCTGGTCATGAGGGGGGGGGGGGGGGTAAATCTTTCAGAGGTCAAGTTACACCAGAAAGTCGAAGAGCGGTAAACATAGCAGAGGTGTTTTTCTTTTTTTTTTTAGCTGCCCAGGGTTGTGTACCTGCAGGAGACGGTGACAAAATTTGGTCCTATATGTGAGCTAAAACCTGTACAGAGAAAAATATGAAGACATTGTTAATGGCATCTCACTTTGAAAATGATAAGCTCCTTTACCTCTGTTAGAAATGGTGTATGCATGGCACCGGCATATACTGCCACATTCTCTGGTGGGCTCCAACTAAAGTCTCTTTAATTTCCGTGACGGCTTGCATGCATCCCTGAACCATAGCTACACCATGTGTGGACTGGAAATTCTGCTCGCTTTAGAGGTGAAATGATGTTCACTGATGAACCATTACAGCAGAATAAACTTATCCAGTAGAGCTGAAGACTCTGAATAAAAGATCCATACATAAGTCTGAATCATACTTTAAGAAATGTGTTAAGGAGTTGAGAAGATCTGCCGGTACACTGTATGGCCAACGTCTGTGGACACATGATCATCGCATCTACATGACCAAAAGTATGTAGACACCTTCAATTTGCATTCAGGGGCTTCCAGTGAAAGGGACTGTTAATGTTACAGGATATAAAAACATATTAGCAAATTGTGCGCTTCCAACTTGTAGTAATAGTCTTGAGGGAAGGCGCCATTCTGTTTCAGCATGACTGTGCCCCTTCGTACAAGTCCAGCTTCAAAAAATATGGTTTTTGTGTGGAGAATGTCAAGTGACCTGCACAGAGCCCTGCTCTTAGCTCTACCTACCACTATTGGGATGAATTGGAATGCCAGTTATGAACCAGGTCTTCTTATTCAACATCAATATTTCCTCCTCCAATGTGCCTCATCCTCTGACGGGAACAATGGCACAACCATCAATCCATCCCCGTAGTGCTAGGTGCTCTCCTGGACTCTGAACCCTCCTTTAGGCCCCACATCCAATTGCTTTCCAAAGTTTGCCGCCTCAACCTCTGCAACATCTCCAAAATATGTCCCTTCCTAACCAATGGCACCACAAAGCTCCTAGTCCACTCCCTGGTTATCTTTTGCCTCAACTACTGCAACTCCCTCCTCATTGGCTTACCTTGAAATAAGTTATTCCCCCCCCTTCAGTTCATCATGAATGCTGCTTACCAATCGTTGCTCAGCATCTGCTACTCCTCTCTGCCAATCCCTCTATTGGCTGCCACTCACCCAAAAAATAAAATTCAAAATACTAACAATAACTTACAAAGCCATCCACAGCTCGGCCTCCAGCTACATCATTAACCTGGTCTCAAAATACCAACCAAATCATCCTCTTTGTTCCTCCCAAGACCTCCTGCACTCTAGCTCCCTTGTCAGCTCCTCCTTTTAATCACCTCCAGGACTTCTCCCAAGGCTCTCCCTCCATTTGGAATTCCCTACCCCAATCTGTTTGACTATCTCCAACTCTATCCACTTTTTGGGATCACTGAAATCTTTTTTCTTCAGAGAGGCCTATACTGCCTCCACCTAATAACTGTATTTCCACTTTCTCCATCAGCACATCCCTCACAGCTATTACCTTTTGTATCACTTGACCCTCCCTTCTAGATTGTAAGCTCTAACGAGCAGAGCTCTCTGATTCTTCCTGTATTGTAACTGTACTGTTTACCCTCATTTTGTAAAGCGCTGTGCGAACTGTTGGCACCATATAAATCCTGTATAATATTATTAATAATAAATAATAATCAGCTGAGCTCACCAATGCTCTTTTGGCTGCACGGGTCCACATTCCCACAAACACTCCAAATTCTTGTTGAAAGTCTTCCCAAAAGAAGGAAGGAGCGTTAAAGCTGCGGAGGGGACAACTCCATAATAATGCCCATGGTTTGGAATGGGATGTCCAGTAGGCTCCTATAGGTGTGATTGTCAGGTGCTCGCAAACCTTTTGCCATTATAGTGAATGTGTTCTTATCCAAGTCAAAACCAACTTGTTCAGCTCTCATGTAGTTTTATAATGTACTTCTTGCCAGCCCTAACAGCCACCAAGGCAGAGTAAACTGCATTACTGATATAGATGCCTTTTCTCTTCTTCTCTCTTAGTTATGCCTGCAAATAGCTCAGATTGTCTATGGACTCTCTATGACGAGCAGACGGGGTTGTATGTATAGCATAGACAGTAATTTCCTTACACGGAAACAGACGACATGTCTTTTAACTCCTTCAAAGCATCTGCAATGAGCTCCGGAAAACAACAGTGAGTAAGTGAAAGGCTTCTTTGCCTATGGGAAATGATTAAGCGCCAGCCTCCCTTCCATTGCTTCCTTTTTAATCTAAACACTTGTCCTTTAGGTTTACAGCTCATACCAGATTGTATTGTGAAATCTCAGTGGTGGAGGTTCTACAGCATATAAACATCCTGGAGGACAACCTGTGCTGGTGGAAATATGGAAGCTGTTATTGTCTGAAAATGTTAGTTGCTTGGCTGTTGAGCTTTGATGACATTGTACAATGTTCAGCCTTATCCCGCCGCAGCGTATTTCAGCCTGCCATAGACTTTTACAGGCTGCGGGCAGTGGGGCTGGACACAGCGTAAAATGCTGGGATTGTACTCACAGGAGCAAGGGCCTTAAGTTCGCTTTTTAATTTGCCTTGAAAAGGCAAAGCATAGGTGCACCTTAACCACTTCAATACCAGGCACTTGCGCACCTTCCTGCCCAGGCCAATTTTCAGCTTTCAGCGCTGTCGCAATTTGAATGACAATTGCGCGGTCATGCTACACTGTACCCAAACAAAATTTTTATAATTTTTTTTCCCACAAATAGCGCTTTCTTTTGGTGGTATTTGATCACCTCTGCGATTTTTATTTTTTGCGCAACAAATAAAAAAAGACAGAAAATTTCGAAAAAAATTATGTTTTTCTTTGTTTCTGTTAATTTTTTTTTGTAAATAAGTACGTTTTCTTCTTCAATGACAGGCACTGATGGGCATCGATGAGGTGGTACTCATGATGGGCACTGATAGGCGGCTCTGATGGGCACTTATAGGTGGCACTGGTATGCGGCACTGATGGGTACTTATGGGTCGCACTGATAGGTGGCACAGGTGGGCACTGATAGGTGGACACTGATGGGCATGGATGGGCACAGAGGTGGTACTGATGGACAATGATGGACACTGATGGGTGGCACTGATGATACTGATGGGTGGCATTGCTGGGCATCACATTTTTTTTTCATCCATAATGTTGCCAGTCAGTGCCCATTTGTGGGCACCGATTGGCATCTATTGCGCTTATTTTTTTATATGTGGATGGCCATGGGGTACATACCTGGCCATCCACATGTTGCCCACATCCCTGGTGGTCCAGTGTGGGCATCCGCGGGGGGGCTGCGCTGATAAACAATCAGAGCAAACTCCCCCTGTCAGGAGAGCCGCCGATCGGCTCTCCTCTACTTCTGTCTGTCAAACGGCTCTTCCTGTTTACATTGTGGTCAGCCGTGATTGGACACGGCTGATCACGTGGTAAAGAGCCTCCGTCGGTAAAGACTGACACACCGCACCACCGATCGCCACGATGCACGCCCCCCCCCCCGGGCGCGCGGCGGCTGTTATCCTGCAGGACGTCATATGGCGCCCAGTCAGGATAACACAACCACTGCCTGGCCTTTATTTTGCTATAGGCCGGGCGGGAAGTGGTTAAGGTCACTTTCACACGAGCGGATCGATCGGGTCTGCCTGTCCGTTTTTCAGATGGACCTAATCGGACTACCCATTGTTCTCATTGGGGCAGCGGATGTCAGCAGACATGTGCTTGCTGACACCCGCTGGGCATCCGATACGATAAAATCCACTAAAATCAGACGTATGGCAATACGTTGTCCGACAGATCGGCTCAGATGACAATCAGGATTGAAATGGGCATGCAGTCCATTTCCATCTGACTGCCCCATAGAGGAAAGCGGGCTCTGTCCGTGTCCATTCTGCATAGCGGAGCGGACACGGGCCTGTCATCCGCCTGCTCAGCAGGGAACCAATCAACTTCTAACTTCAGCTTGTTCAATTAAGCTTTGACAAAAAAAAAAAACATGGAAACTGATTGGTTTCTATGCAGAAGTGAGCCTGATTTTGCACTCTCAAGTTTTAGTAAACAAAATCATAATTGTTCATAATTAAATGCTTATTAAGCAAACTGGGGAAGATTTACCCTCACTTCCTGTTTAGACAATGGCAAATCTCTCTGATGGGGAAAGACACAGCAAAAAAAGTATGCATGGGAAAAAGTTGTAAGATCTGTCATATTTATATTGTTTTCTATAGATACCTATTTGTCTTTGTTTCATGCCCTGTTGTCACTGGGACAGGAAATGAGGGGACATTTCCACAATGGGGACACAGACAGCAATAAAAATATTGACAGTAGATCTGACTCTTCCTCATTGTATTGAACAAAAAAAAAAAAATTGGGCTTTAGTCTTGGTTCACACTGCTGCAGGATTGAAATCGTGTGAGTTCAGCTGAATTTGCACGATTTCATACCCACATGTCAGTCCGACTTCAGCGTCGCACCGATTCAAGCAGTGCCATTGCCGGCAATAGCCGCCGATTTGGCATGCCAAATTGCATCAATGTGAACCTAGGCTTAACCATGGTATCCATTTTTTGTAGTGCTACACAAAATTAATGGTGCAAAAAGAGAAAGCCATATTTCAAAATACTAATTTAAAAATACAAAAAAACAGTACTTCTCTACATTACATGTACAAATCCTCATGTGATGTCGCTTTAAAAATGACATGCTGGTAGATGTTTATTTCTGCACTGCTGTTGTCATTGCAGTGGTCAGTGCGTCAGTACGTCAGTGCACTCAATAATAAATTGCTGTGATCTACCACCTCTGGACAGCTCTGATTACAGACAGTGTACAGAAGCGATCTGAGCGGCTCTGTACCTTGTGCTCACTATGATGACCAATAACAGTCATCACAAATGTAAACACACTAGTATTTATATTATAGAGCCCTCCCCTTCCTCTTACAAGTGAGGAAAGACAAACTAATCCTGCAAGTTCAGAAAACGACCTGGTGATCCTTCCAGAAATCATTTGCGCTCCTAGCTCTCTGTACAATGCTGACAACCCTTTACTGAACACCACTCTTTATATTATGGAGATGAGGAGAAGGGGAGGCATTTTGTAGTCCAGCAGGGGCAAACTCATGCAGGGCTGGCAACACTGCTTGAGATTTCATTATACTGCAGGCAGTGTTGTCGCCTCACTACAGGAAGTTATGAGTTTTTTGGATTTCTGGTAGGATCATCAGGTGTTTTTCTGTGCTTCCAGCATTTGTAAAAAGACAAAACATAGGGAAATGTGCATGCATTGCAGAGATGTGATTTTGTATGATTTTTACCCATGCCTACACTTAAACTGGTAAATCAAGAGGCCCATAGCTGGTTATAGATAGTATGCCTATTGCTTGACTCACACTATCATATTCCTAGACTCCCTTGGCAGCTTCTATAACAAAAACATCACCCACCATTGGCAGTTGTAACTAGTCAAGAAAGTGTTACACCTAAACTTCCTCTTATGTGCCAGTCCCTGACTTGATAATGTGCGAGTCACACCATGCAGTGATAAGACTTCTTCTCCTCCACATGTTTCGCGGCTAGTAACACTTTAATTGTTAGCAGCTGTTTGCAGCACCAGCTCACGGTGGAGAGCCGCCAGAATAAATTACGCTCTAAATTAAGACTTTTCCAAACAACATATTTACTTTTATGGGCACGCAGCATTCTTCAGGTTTGGGCTGTACGCAATATGCAGAAAGTGAATTTAAATTGGTTCTCTTTGTAAATAAGCAGATTTTGTTTCTTCTTGTTCAATAGTTTTATTGAAGAATTTTACGGTATAAAAGGTAAATCTGTACAGAAGCACACATCTCCGTTGTAAACCAGAATCTTCATGGGAGATACATACAATAGCGGGACATAGGAAACAGTACATGTTTGCTTATATGATTTTTTTTATCAAGACAGTTCTGTTTAATTTTAGAGGACTGTAAGCAGGTGCAGTTAGTTTGTCTGCCACTAGGTGGCTCTGTAGTGTGCCAAAGGGAATGATGTAATTGGGTGTTAGGCCCCTTTTAGAGTAAACCTTATTCTAGTGATAGAATGGGTGGAGTTAGTGCCTATATAAATGCCAGAATGAGGGGGAGCGTTGTGAGTTGGAGCATTGGAGCCAAGCACCTCCAAAGCTATTCAGATGTAGTCAGTTACTGCCAAGGGACCTAACAGGACTGGAGGGTGCAGTTGTTTAACACCCAGGAACCAGCTGTAGTTGCCCTGACTCTGTAACCATTGAGTGTGGACAGCGAGCGAGATGCAAATGGCCTATCAGGCCAGACCAATGTCCTCTGACGTGATCACTAGTACACCTGTGAACTTGTGTAACATCAGGGAGCGTTCCCAACTTGGCAGAGCTATACATTGGGACATAGAGAGTGAGACTGGTATGATGGTAGCTAAATGCTGTGTACTCAGTGTACAGGGAGATCGGTTCCAACACTGTGGAGCTCCCAAAGGAGATGCAATGGGAAGAAGGCTTATAATTTATATGCTGTCGTGCGTGTTCCTGCGTGTGCCGTTCTGTCAGTATGTCAGTGTGATGTTAGAAGTCATGGCCATCATTGAAAACTACAGTAAATTGCGGATAACATATTTCTTGTGTGGACATTCCTTTTTCTCAAATATTAAGGCCTACAGCCAAGGAGGTCACAAGTGAGCCTATAGCCAGGAGTTTGGCACAATATGGCGAAGGTCTTCATCTACCAGAAGGTGTTTTTTGTCCTGTCCAAGAAGAAGGGGGTCGGGAGCTTGAGTAGTTGGGTGCCAACGGTCAGCCAATCACAAGCCCCCTTACAGGCCTCTTCTGTTCGTTATTCTCCAGCATGCAAGAATGGAAGTGGAGGAGACCCCCTAATAGTAGTGATGCCCTTGGTTTGATTCAGCAGGGGTTCGCCAATTTTGAAAGAAGTTTGCTTTTCAAATCCCCACTGAGCTCAATGGGAACCAAATCTGTCCCAGCTATGTAAGTGAATGGACGAGGTGACATCAGTGGTTGGTAAGGCCACAACACTAAGCTCATTCCTACCCAATAGAGAGATAGAGTAGTGCATGCATGTTGCCATCTCAAGGCATGTGTCAAGGAAAGCAGAAAGTGCAAGTAATGCCAGCCATACACTATTAGATTTCTTCCATTCAGTTTTGCGAAAGATATTCTAACAGATTCCTCCATTAACGCTAACAGCAGATGGACAAATCCCCTCTGTTGGGGATGCAGCTGTTATTTGGGCCAAAAAATTTCAAGCAGGCACCTTTAACGAACATTGATCAAACTATTGATTATTGGCAAATGAAGATGAGCTGGCAGGGCCACTCAGTGTATGGCCAGCTTAAAGGAGTGAGATTAAAGAAGGGTGAGTAAGAGGAAGGGGTGATCCCCATTTCCATTTCAATTGTTCTCATAAACTCAGGGCTCTTATTTTTGTTTGTTTTTATCCATGGGGAACAAATTTTAGGATATTTTTCATGGGTGTCCAGCAAAAGATCCATCAATCTTTCATTATGATGGCCCCATTCAGATAAGTTTCCACTTCAGCAAGATTCACCACTGGAGACTCCCAAGAGTGGCCTAGGGTTTTGTTGCATTAAAAATCTGTGTAGTTAGTTTGGCCGTATGGATATTTTAAATAGTTTGGTTCAACAAGGATTCTATGGGATCCTTTCGCAGGTCTCATCTGTGTACTATATATTTATCAAAGGATAGACTCGACTCTACAAGCTGTGCACCTTTGGACAAGTCCACCAGTCATTGAGTCATTTTGTCCAGTTACAAAAGCAGAGAGGTGAGCAATGGGGTGTGTACACATTTAGCAATACGAGATGGAGTGAGGTACCAATGGAAAAATACTTGGTATGAGTTCTCCAAGGCCAGATTGTTGAAAGAACTTCTAGCCATAGATGCGTACTATGCTTTTTAGTGTTTTAAAGGGACTTGTGCAAAGTACAAAGTGAATAATGATCGTCTTTATCAAAAAGAAACTTGCTCTATTGTTTCTGTTTTCCTCCTGATAAACCACCCCCAGAGGTGTCTGTGGCCCCTCTCAATAGGTTAAACATAAACGACGGCTGGCCAACAAAAATGCTTGAGGTTGGTGGCATTTTACCTCAATTTCTGACCACCCTACAGTGTCTATGGTGCCCTTAAAGTTTATTTAAACCCTAAAAATTAATACTAAATCTGTTTTTCTTCTATTTTATAAGTACAGAAAAAACTTTTTGACCCTGTCAGTTATCTTCTGAGCTGATAACTTTTCAGTCAGTGACTATTAATAGTTAGCATTGTTGCTAGCTTTTTCTGTGGACTACAAATCACCTATGGTCCTATGTTATTGAAAACAGGAGATGGGGAGATATTCTGTAGTCATGTCCTAGGGCGACAATGATGCTCCTCCATAAATACAATATGGTAAATGAGGGTTGTCAGGCTAAGACAGGAAGTATGTTACTGGCAGGATCGCAATGTAAAAAATAAAGGGAAAACAAAGCATAAAATCATTTTAGAACTGGTAAAGTGCAATAGATTCCATTTTTGTTATTGGGTTTAGAAACAGTATGCTGTAATGCAGGGGTCTCCAAACCATTGCCCTCCAGTTGTTCAGGAACTACAATTCCCATCCTACCTAGTCATGTCTGTGAATGTCAGAGTTTTACAATGCCTCATGGGATGTGTAGTTCCACAACAGCTGGAGGGCCGTAGTTTGGAGATCCTTGCTGTAATGCATGCTGAATAGTAGATATGCTTTCCAGGTGAACACAGACTTGCCTGATCATTTTGAGTTTATGGATCCCTGTGTATAGTGTAGCTCTAATAGTGCCCATATATATCCTGGTCATTGAAACTAGGTCTTTTATGGTGTGATTACAGTTTTGAAGAGTAACATATATATCCACTTGCATGATCAAAGGACGGGGTAGTTATTGTGTAAGGACATTTATGTTTCTATTGATTTGGAAGCTCAAGAATGTGAATGTACCCTCATTCGGACAGACCTTTCACTGTACTAAAATTGTACAAAAAAACGAAACAAAGCAATGAACATTAAAAGAAAGCAGGGAAAAGTGCCAGTGCTGTTAGTCTGTCATTGTTCAGAGAACAGACTGTTAGTGGATGTTTTGTCTTACATTGTGCATAGCAAGCATTAATGTGGGTTATATTGTAGATGTGTTCAAAGCACTTTGTGCTGTCCCAGGGCTACCAGTTTCATTCAAATGTCTATTCTACTACTCTCTAGCAATGGGCAGATCTGCCCTAAATCGATTCGCCAAGGGTTCGCCGAAGCTCCTTCAAAGTCTGATGAACGTGAGCGTAGAGGAGAATCCCAGTGAAATCTATGAGGGACAAATATTACTAAATTGTGGCCATTTTTAGGACTAATGGGCAAAACGCCATCACAAAAGACATGAAAACTGGGCACTGCCATAGCAGACATGTACCAATGATTTATTTTTATTTTTTTAATACATATTGTACCATGGGTCCAGAGGCAGCATTGAAAATACTCAAATCCATTAAATACCATTGGGGAGGGTGGGGGGGAAATAGGGGCTAAGACAGCCAGGGGTGGACAATTAGAGGAAACTTCACACGACCTCAACCCAAGTACAGGTCCTACCATTGTCCCACAAGGAGGTGTCGCAGTTCAGATGACTCCCTGAATATCTTCAAAAAGAGCCATGTTTGGTGGCATTGTTTGTATGTATCCAGTTTGCGTGTCAAGAGGGACTCCATCCTCTCAATGTAATCCATCTCTGTAACCCATTCAATCAAACGAGGGACTTGGGTCATCCACCAATGGTGTGAAATAACTGATCTCGCTGCTGTCAAACAATGGCTAAGGGGGCCTTTTTTGATATGTTTAAAAGAGCCGTGTAAGATAGAGAGCAGAGTGATTTGCAGCGTGTTGGGAACAGTCGCCCCTGTAACAGTTGTTTGGAGCCGTTAGATCCAATCCCAGAAATAAAGGATAGAGGGGCATTCCCACCAGATATGCAAGAGAGAGCCCCTGGTGGAATGGCAGTGCCAGCATAGGCCTGAAAACAGCCAGATATATCCAATGGAGCAGTATCAGGCACCAATACCAATGAGAGAGGAGCTTGAAGTTTGTCTTGTGGGCCTTAGTCGCCAGAGACAAAACGGTGAGTAAAAGTGAACGACTTCTTCCACTTCTCCGCTGTGTGTTTAGAGTTGAGATCGGATGCCCATTTAGTTGTAAATTCTGGAAGGTCAAGAATCAGATGGAGTTTCGCAAGAAGGGCCTTGTATACTGCTGAGAAGACATGTTCAGTTGTAGAGTCTATCAAAAGGTATCAACGGAGGAAAAAGAAGAGATGAAGGACAACAATCGCTGATGTTCCATCCAGTGTGTAAATGAGGACTGCTGTACAGAAGTCAAGGGTAGTAGAGTTCCCTGATGGAGAATTTGAACTAGATGAATATGCGATTCAGTTTTCCAAGATAAAAAGCGTGTCTGGGCCTTCGCGGGGGGGGGTGTGGGTTGCCAAAGAGGGGAGTCATTGGCCTGCTTGGGAAGGGAGCCCCAATCAAGATAGCAGTTTATCCCAAATTCACAATAAATGAGATGTGAGGAAAGGTAGGGAGGAAGACCCACGGAATGATGGGTCTATCCAAGGGAGCGCTCCGAAGTCATAAAGAGTAATCGACTGCTCTGTGGGAACCCATTGCTTGGAGTGAGAGTGGTGAAACCAGTTCACCAACCTGGGGAGGACCGCCACAACATGGTAGTGATATAACTTAGATGCACCCACATCTCCCCTCGCTTAAGGGAGGTATAGAATTGTTCTGTGTAGTCTGGGTCTGCTATGTCATCAACCTAAATATTTTCTTTGTCTTAGCCAATCCTTGGGAGGGTGATCAGAACGTGGCTGGGGGTGCATAAATGGCTTTGGACTGTCCTGGTCTTGTCCAGGAGTTGAAGTTCCCAGCCAGAAGGGCTGCTGCCCTACCAGGCAGCCCAGCTGAAATCTCGCCTGTGCTCATAGAGGTTCCAGCTGTGACAGAACTGGGGGGCCTGTTTTGCTAAGAATCTCTGAAGCTAAGCAAGGAATTTCACTGAGAATCCAGTCTGGAGAATTTACTGGGGAAAGGTCTGTCTGATATTGGAAGGAGGCATTGAAGTATCCAGGGACATTGTGAGTACAGACCTGAGTGAAGGATCCTAGTGACTATCACTGCTACCATCCCTTGTATATCAGTACTAGTGCTTACTTGGCCTGGGACATTTCTGATGGTGTCTCATTGCTATCACTTTCTAATTCGTTACTAGGAGGGACTTTCCTCGGAAGTAATGACAAAGTGAAGAGTGTCCTCGGATTGCTGCTCAGCATTCATGGAGTATTTTACAGCTCTTCTATGCCCTATCCAAACTATTCAGCAATAAAATTCAAAGAAAGGCCACCCCTAGACTGTTCATTTGAGCCAGAAGAGTGACTGTTGCTGCGTTCCTGTGCTATTGCACTAATCTGGGAAAGGAACCTGTGGCAAATTTAGCAGCCATTGCAGGAGTCAGCACTACATATAGTGGAACCTCAGATTGCGAGCCACGCGGTTAGCGAGCGTTTCGCAATACGAGTACTGTATTTTTAAAAATCCTGACTTGGTTTGCGAGTGTTGTCTCGCAAAACGAGCAGGATTCAAGCCACAGCAGTGTGCAGTACCGCGTTTGGCCTGAGGTTGGGGGGGGGTGCGCCGGAGCCGTTTGGAAATGCTTGGAAAGACTCGGAAATACTCTGTTCCGAGCCTTTCCAAAGTTTTCCAAGGTCAGTCGGGCTGTCCTCGGGCCTTTCCGTGTGTTTCCGAGGCTCTCCGGCGCCCCCCACCTCTGGCCACATGCGGTATTGCATGCCATTGAAGTCAATGTGGAACGAATTATTTTCGTTTTCATTGACTTCAATGGGGAAACTCGCTTTGATATGCGAGTACTTTGGATTACGAGCATTCTCCTGGAACGGATTATGCTCGTAATCCGAGGTTCCACTGTATATGATTTTTGATTGGGCTTTGGAAAAGCTGTAAATAACTGCAGTTGTCCGCATTACTACAGTGATAGCTGCGATCATTTGGGTTCCATGTCAGCAGCTTACCCTCTGCACACAAGAGCATGTTGATGAGGACAAGGTCCTTTTTCTTACAACCATTTGTGGTGGTTGTGTGAGGGTCTGCATGCAGGGCAGTGGTGGATCCAGGGGGGGGGCAACAGGGCAATTGCCCCCCCCGAGACCATCTGTCACACTCACTTGCTTGCTCTGTTTTTTTTTTTGGGCCTGATCTCCTGAACTTTGGGGACCTGGTACCGGCCGGCCGTAGGACCCCTTGACCTCAAACTTGGCACACATGTAGCCCAATGTCTTCTCTACAAGCGTGCAAAGTTTGGTGTCTGGGGGACCTACGGCCGTGGAGCACTGATTTTTTTAAACCGGGCACCCCTTCCATAGACTCCAATGTTAAACGGTAATTTCTCCAGTGATTTTGCGGACCCGGTACCGGCCGGTCGTAGGTCCTCTGGACCCCAAACTTGGCACACATGTAGCCCCATGTCTCCTCTATAAGTTTGAAAAGTTTGGTGTCTGGGAGAACCGATTTTTCAAAGCCGGGCACTCCTTCCATAGACTTCCATGTTAAACATCAGTCTAGTCATGGGCACAGTGAGGCATGGGCACAGTGAGGCAAGTATAAGCCTAGGACACCATAGGCTTATACTTGAGTCAATAAGTTTTCCCAGTTTTTTGGGGTAAAATTAGGTGCCTCGGCTTATATTCGGGTTGGCTTATACTCGAGTATATACAGTACTTGTTCTGCGGCTGCCGCTGCCTCTCTGAGTCTCTCTCTCAGTTTCTCACATCAGTCGATCAGCGGCGCTGAGAGAGAGACTCGTCTAATGTAGTTACGTGGCGCACTGACACGATACCAGGAGCGGAGAAGGAGGTGGGTGGAGCCTCTTCCCTGCACTCGCTGCTAACGCCTGGGCCGCTTGGCGTCTAGCAACGAGTGACGTCAGTGAGTCACGTCGGGCCACTCTGCGGGCAGGTGCAATAGCGTGCGGCTCCACAGACGGGTAAGAAAGCGGGTGGCTCCGCTTGCGGCGCGGTTTGTTGTCGGGGGGCGGCGCGGTTCGTGGGCAGACCGTGCTGCTCAGTGTGTTGGCAGCGCAGGTGAGAGTGAGAGAGCAGGCTCAGTGTGGCAGCTGGCCAATCAGCTAGCCGGGAGCAGGGGAGCAGAGAGATGAGATTATCTCTCACCGCCCGTGCCTGCCCTGCATTCCTGCAGTGACTTCCGCCCTCACTGTGCAGGCAGCAGAGAGATTACATTATCTCTCTGCTGCCTGACTCTGGGAGTCTGGGACACAGCAAGAGACAACCAAAACTACACCTTAGCAGGCAAGTTAGTGACAATCCGCAAGGTGTGGCAGGCGACGTGGCAAATGACAATCTGCATCTGGTGGCAGGCAAGTGACAATCAGCAAGGTGTGGCAGGTGACGTGGCAAGTGACAATCCGCAAGGTGTGGCAAGTGACAATCCACAAGATGTGGCAGGTGACGTGGCAAGTGACAATCCACAACGTGTGGCAAGTGACACGCTCAGGGCTCCCACTAATTGCAGGCGACGGTGGCAAGTGACACACTCGGGGCTCCCACTGATTCTGCATTGAACTATTTAATTTCATATTACAATGTAATAATAGAAATAATGCGCTTCAATCATCCTGACACCATAACAACCATGGTGCTGGGATGATTGAAGCGCCGACACCAACCATTTCCCCGATAAATTTCCCACAAAAAATCTTTTTTTGGCAGTGCCCCTCCCGAGAAAAGACTCTGGATCCGCCCCTGATGCAGGGGCTTATTGGAATCTGGAAATCACCTTTAACATTAAGAGGTCTTCAGATATAAGCCCCTCCAATGTGAATGGGTAAAGGGTACATTGTACCCCTAGTTACACATTCACAAAAAAAATTATTTATAACCTAGAAAAATACAATCACACCCACATATAAAATTGCCCAGATGTCATCCAAATATAAACAAAGGGGTGGGTGATGTCATTTACCATGTACGGTTACAGACGTCATTGACCTGTCCATTTGTTTACATTCAAACAACATCAGGGCAATGTTATACGTGTCCATAGAATTGACAAGTGTAGTTCGGCAGAACTTGTCGCCATCGTAATCACAGGGAGAATTTTTTAAAATCACTTGCATTGTGGTTTTTTGTTTTGCACGGATTACATGAGCTCATGTACAGATGTGATGTCTTCTCTGCACATCACACCAGTGTTTTTGTGTGACGGGCACACAGAAAATAATTGCTTCCTCTGTGATCTTGCAAAGACCTTTGTTTTTCCAGTGGAGTAGGAGATGGGGGTTAGAACAGTACTTAGTACAAATAAATAATGAGGCTGTGATTAAAATATAATAAAGGCAAATTATTTTTTTAGTGTTGGGTAGAATGGAGAGGGATTGGAAGCCCTCTCAGTATTTTTTTAATGCTGTCTTTGTCTCCATTAAGGACCCTCCCTTTTTGTCCTGTTACCTTTATCATCAGGTGAAAGTGAAAGAAAATTTCACATTGCGTTGTCACCAGATCAGGAATAGAGGGGAAATTGGTGACCCTGATTCCCTGACTTTGGAGGAATTTTCCCTCACTTCATGGTTGACTATTGGACAGTAAATGAATGGAAATCTCCCCAATGGGACACAGATGGCAAAACAAAAAAAAAAAGTATGAGGGTGGAAATATGGAAGTATTCTGGAACTAATAAAAGATGGCAACTTAAATTTTTATAATCACTAACAAAGGTGTGCCTATTCAAGAAAGGACAAGGTTGGGTAAATTACAATGTTGAAATCTTTTAGTGGGTATAATATGCAAGTAAAGAAGCGTGGAGGATATTACTGCGGGCAGTATGTGCAGGAGAGGAGTGCGGGGGGGGGGGGTATGACAGCAGACAGTACGGGTAGTCGAGGAGTGCGGAGGATATGAGAGAGGGCAGTATGTGCAGGAGAGGAGTGCAGGGGGCAGTGGCGGCTGGTGCTCAAAATTTTTTGGGGGGCACAAACAAACTGAAAAAAAAATAAAAAACATCAATTGCCGCCACTGTGCCCATTAAACGCAGCCACTGTGCCCATTAAACACAGCCACTGTGCCCATTAAACGCAGCCACTGTGCCCATAAAACGCCTCCAGTTTGCCCCCAAATGCAGCCAGTTTGCCCCCTCAAATGCAGTTTGCCCCCTCAAATGCAGCCAGTTTGTCCCCCCAAATGCAGCCAGTTTGTGCCCCCAAATGCAGCCAGTTTCCCCCCAGCCCGGCACTTACCTTCCTCGGGTCAGTGCCATCCTCCTCCACGCTCCCTCGATGTCTTCTCCCGCCCTCGATGTTGCTTCAGCCAATCAGGTGACCAGTAACCAGACCCGGTGCACCTGATTGGCTGAGAGGCGGGTCAGTGTCAGGCTGTAATCGGGAAGCCTATTAGAGCGTCTCGCTCTAATCAGGCACTTCCAAAACACACCCACCGCTGTTATTCAGACGGCCAGCGCTCAACAGGGGGCCAGACACCTGAATAGTGGGCGGCAGCGGCGACAATACATAGATTTATGCAATGCATGAATCTATGTATTGTTGATTAATGGGTGCAGGAGAGAGGGGGCGGCACTCCTGCGCCCACTATGGACGCACCGGCACTGGCAGGGGGTATGAGAGCGGGCAGTTTGTGCAGGAAAGGAGTGCGGGGGGGTATGACAGCAGGCAGTACGTGTAGTCAAGGAGTGCGGCGGGTATGAGAGCAGGCAGTATGTGCAGGAAAGGAGTGCGGGGGGTATGACAGCAGGCAGTACGTGTAGTCAAGGAGTGCGGCGGGTATGAGAGTGGGCAGTATGTGCAGGAAAGGAGTGCGGGGGGTATGACAGCAGGCAGTATGTGTAGTCGAGTAGTGCGGAGGGTATGAGAGAGGGCAGTATGTGCAGGAGAGAAGTGCGGGGGGTATGAGAGCGCGCAGTATGTGCAGGAAAGGAGTTAGGGGGATATGACAGCAGGCAGTACGTGTAGTTGAGGAGTGCGGAGGGTATGAGAGAGGGCAGTATGTGCAGGAGAGGAGTCCAGGGGGTATGAGAGCGGGCAGTATGTGCAGGAAAGGAGTTAGGGGGATATGACAGCAGGAAGTACGTGTAGTCGAGGAGTGCGGCGGGTATGAGAGCGGGCAGTATGTGCAGGAAAGGAGTTAGGGGGATATGAGAGCAGGCAGTACATGTAGTCGAGGAGTGCGGCGGGTATGAGAGAGGGCAGTATGTGCAGGAGAGGAGTGCAGGGGGTATGAGAGTGGGCAGTATGTGCAGGAAAGGAGTTAGAGGGATATGACAGCAGGCAGTACGTATAGTCGAGGAGTGCAGAGGGTATGAGAGAGGGCAGTATGTGCAGGAGAGGAGTGCAGGGGGTATGAGAGCGGGCAGTATGTGCAGGAAAGGAGTTAGGGGGATATGACAGCAGGCAGTACGTGTAGTCGAGGAGTGCGGCGGGTATGAGAGCGGGCAGTATGTGCAGGAAAGGAGTTAGGGGGATATGACAGCAGGCAGTACATGTAGTCGAGGAGTGCGGCGGGTATGAGAGCGGGCGGTATGTGCAGGAGAGGAGTGCGGGGGTATGACAGCAGGCAGTATGTGTAGTCGAGGAGTGCGGAGGGTATGAGAGGGCAGTATGTGTAAGAGAGGAGAGCGGGGGGGTATGACAGCAGGCAGTACGGGTAGTCAAGGAGTGCAGAGGGTATGAGAGAGGGCAGTATGTGCAGGAGAGGAGTGCAGGGGGTATGAGAGCGGGCAGTATGTGCAGGAAAGGAGTGCGGGGAGTATGACAGCAGGCAGTATGTGTAGTCGAGTAGTGCGGAGGGCATGAGAGTGGGCAGTATGTGCAGGAAAGGAGTTAGGGGGATATGACAGCAGGCAGTATGTGTAGTTGAGGAGTGCGGAGGGTATGAGAGAGGGCAGTATGTGTGGGAGAGGAGTGTGGGGGGTATGACAGCAGGCAGTACATGTAGTCGAGAAGTGCAGAGGGTATGAGAGGGGGCAGTATGTGCGGGAGAGGAGTGCGGAGGGTATGAGAGAGGGCAGTATTTGCGGGAGAGGAGTGTGGAGGGTATGAGAGCGGGCAGTATGTGCAGGAGAGGAGTGCAGGGGGTATGACAGTGGGCAATATGTGCTGGAGAGGAGTACAGAGGATATGACTGAACATTTTCTTTTCACTTTACCTTTGACATGGTAACCTTAATATATATTTGGCTTGGAGTACTGGTTAATTTTGTTCTTTCAGGTTTTATTGCTGTCTGTGCCCTACTGGGAAGGTTCACCCTCTCTATTTCTCTTGGTGACCACCAAAACTGACAGTGATAAACAAATCCAAGCTTTTAAGTTGTCACAGAATGGTGACTAGAGGGTAAATCTTCTAATGTGGACACTTGTACCGGTGACAACTGTCTCTCTTCCTTTGGCGAGGTCTCCCTCATTTTTCAAGACACAAAAGGTTTGCACGTATTTTAGGTTAGTAAACCCTGCATCCTAGGCTGAGCTGAGTATAGGGCCCTGTATTACACCCTAGGCATGTGCTCTCTGGTTGCTAGGGGCCACACACATCCCTTTCCTTCACTCCATTTTTTATGGACATCTTCTTCAAATTATGCACCCCCCCCCCCCCCTGTAGCTTCTGGCTTGTGTTTTCTATTCCTACACAAGCGAGAAGCAGAATTCAGCCTCTGCAGTGGCTTCTAAGTCCACCATGAAGCTATTTTAAGAAAAATTCAGCTGGTTATGAATTTTTTTTTCTTCTTTCCTTTGAAAAGCGTGTTATACTTTATCAAGCATTGAAAGGCTGGCTCTGCTATCCAGGTATCTCTCCCCAGAAAGGCTCCTTGCTCTCCTTTTAATCAGTTTCTTAGTTCTCCAGTAGTAGTTGTTGCTATGGCAACCCCAGTTTGCTCACTGGATGTGAGTGACAGCGGCCATTATATATTCCCAGTGTGCAATTTTGTTGTATTAAATATCATCACCGCAGCTCCTAAATTTAATATGGGTCATGCTGCTTATGGTGACAGATGGTCCTCCACCATTTCAATGCAAAATGTCAAGGGTGTTGCTGCGTTCACCTACCAAGAACACACCTACGTGAGTTACCTCTGAGTGGACCGTGCTATATTTAGCAGGAGCTGGCAGCGGGCAATACTCATTACTGCAAACCTATTCCCTCCATCATAGAAATATGGACTAAGGACCTGTCATAAATAACCCTTTGCAAGCAGACGTCGCCATTCTTCAGAAGATGCCACATAATCTTACAGCTCTGAAATGACATTAACTAAGCATTGACACGTGTCAATCATTCTTACAGAAATGTATATTTGCATGATTTGTTGTCCTGAAAAAATCATAATTAAAGTGGCTTGATATTATTCAAATGATATCAATTATTAAATGTATATGAATTATTAAAAGTATTAATACAATTTAGTGTCATAAATTAAAATGAATAAAAATAATACAATTTATAAAATCCCAATTAAAATGGCTTGATAGCAAGCATTATTTTTTTATTTTTTTTTTATTTAGATTAATACATTAAAATTAATAAAATGAAGTGTTAGTAAAATCTCATTTAAAGTTGGCTTGATAGCAATTACATCCAGAGCTTTGTTTCTGTTAACAACCGTCCCTTCGTTCCCCCGAAGACCAAATGTGTCCTTCAGCCTTATTCAGAAAAAAAAGAGCAAATTCTTAAAGTGGACCTGTACTTTACCTATAGCACAAGCCTCCTGTACTTACCTTGTACACCCGCTTTACCCTAGCTGAATTAGGCTAATGCGTTTAGATGTGATTAAATGCCCCATTTGCCCCAATTGGACGCAGCAGGACTCTCACCAGAAAGTTGACAGTGGGCTTAGAAAGTACACAATGGGGGTTATTTACTAAAAGGCAAATCCACTTTGCACTTCAAGTGCAAACTACAAGTGCAAAGTGCACTTGAAATTGCACTGAAAGTTCACTTGGAAGTTCAGTCGCTGTAGATCCGAGGGGGACATGCAAGGAAAATAAAAAAAAAATGCATTTTAGCTTGCACATGATTGGATAATAAAATCAGCAGAGCTTCCCCTCATTTCAGATCTACCCCTCAGATTTACAGCGACTGCACTTCCAAGTGCAATTTCAAGTGCACTTTGCACTTGTAGTTTGCACTTGTAGTGCAAAGTGGATTTGCCTTTTGTAAATAACCCCCTCTGTGTGTTAATGCCACCAACGTACAGTGGGGGAAATAATTATTTGATCCCCTGCAGATTTGGTAAGTATGCCCACTTACAAAGAAATGAAGGGTCTATAAATTTTTATCATAGGTTTATTTTAAATAATAGAGACAGAATATCAACCAAAAATCCAGGAAAAAAACACATAAAACAAATGTTATATGTTAAGTTGCAGTTCAGTGAGTAAAATAAGTATTTGATCCCCAAGAAAAACACGACTTTAGTACTTGGTGGAGAAACCCTTGTTGGCAAGCACAGAGGTCAGACGTTTCTTGTCGTTGGTTACCAGATTTGCACACATCTCAGGAGGGAGTTTGGTCCCCTCTTTTTTACAGATCTTCTCTAAAGCCTTAAGGTTTCTTGGCTATCGCTTGGCAACTCAAAGTTTCAGCTCCCTCCATACATTTTCTATAGGATTAAGGTCTGGAGAATAGCTAGGCCAATCCATGACCTTAATGTGCTTCTTCTTGAGACACTCCTTTGTTCCCTTGGTGGTATGTTTTGGGTCATTGTCATGCTGAAAGACCCATCCATGGCCCATCTTCAGTGTTCTGGCTGAGGGAAGAAGGTTCTCATCCAAGATTTTACAATACATGGCTCACCCATTGGCCCCTCAATGCGGCAAAGTCTGCCTGTACCTTTAGCAGAGGAAGAGCCCCAAAGCATCATGTTTCCACCTCCGTGCTGGACTGTAGGGATGGTGTTCTTAGGGTCATAGTCAGCATTTTTCTTCCTCCAAACATGGCGAGTCAAGTTAATGCCAAAGAGCTCATTTTTAGTCTCATCTGACCACAGCACTTTCTCCCAATCCCTCTCTGAATCATTTAGATGTTCCTTGGCATGACTGTACATGTGCCTTCTTGAGGAAGGGGACTCACCATGTTTGTAGGAAGAAAAATGCTGACTATGACCCTAAGAACACCACTGTGGGGCCAATGGATGGGGCCAAGTATTGTAAAATCTTGGATGAGAACCTTCTTCCCTCAGCCAGAACACTGAAGATGGGTCATGGATGGGTCTTCCAGCATGACAATGACCCAAAACATACTGCTAAGGCAACAAAGGAGTGGCTCAAGGAGAAGCACATTAAGTTTATGGAGTGGCCCAGTCAGACTATAGAACATTTATGGAGGGAGCTGAAACTTCGAGTTGCCAAGTGACAGCCAAGAAACCTTAAAGGGGTTGTAAAGGTTCGGTTTTTATTTTCTAAATAGGTTGCTTTAAGCTAGTGCATTGTTGGTTCACTTACCTTTTCCTTCGATTTCACTTCTAAATGTTTTTTTTCTTTGTTTTCTTTGTCTGAATTTCTCACTTCCTGTTCCTCCTCACTTCCTGTTCCTCCTCACTTCCTGTTCCTCCTCAGCTGTTCAGTAAGCTATTCTGGCTGACTAAACACCACTCGGATGATGGTGTGAAGTTTACTGAGAAGGAACAGGAAGTGAGAAATTCAGACAAAGAAAAAAAACATTTAGAAGGGAAATCGAAGGAAAAGGTAAGTGAACCAACAATGCACTAGCTTAAAGGAACCTATTTAGAAAATAAAAACCAAACCTTTACAACCCCTTTAAGGATTTAGAGAAGATCTGTAAAGAAGAGTGAACCAAAATCCCTCCTGAGATGTGTGCAAACCTGATAACCAACTACAAGAAATGTCTGACCTCTGTGCTCGCCAACAAGGGTTTCTCCACCAAGTACTAAGTCATGTTTTGCTTGGGGATCAAAAACGTATTTTACTCACTGAACTGCAACTCAGTTTATAACATTTGTTTTATGTGTTTTTCTGGATTTTTGGTTGATTTTCGGTCTCTATTATTTAAAATACACCCATGATAAAAATGATAGACCCTTCATTTCTTTGTAAGTGGGCAAACGTACAAAATCTGCAGGGGATCAAAAAAATATTTGCCCTACTGTGTGTTTTGATGTCAATGACCATAAAAAGTTAAAGCCCCATTCCAGGCAGAGATTTACTCTTGCTGTAATGCCCCCACACTGCTTTTCAGGTTTAGAGGGGGAGGAATAAGGTGCAAGGGCCCCATTCACATTTCGCTTAGGCGGAAACTCTCATTCCAGATTGTGATTTTGTGTGGGTGATTTTCACGTGATTCCGCATGTTGCACAAGGGCAGCCCACCCCCTCCAATGCACTTTTGTCATCCAAAAGAGGCTCCTTTTTGGGTGACAAGCGACTCTGTTGCACGACAATCGCACCAAAAATCACACAACATTTGGAGGTGCCATTTAGCATAAACGGCGTCCAGACGTTGCGCATTTAGCAGCGATTGCCAAGCGTTTTGGAAATGCGGGAAATCAGCAAGTGTTAATGGGTCCTTATGCCGCGTAAACACGATGGGATTTTTCGTCGGAAAAACCTTGGATGGTTTTTCCGACGCAATTCCGCTCAAGCTTGGCTTGCATACACACGGTCACGCAAAAGTTCTCTGAACTTTCCACCGTCAAGAACGCGGTGACGTACAACACTACGACGAGCCGAGAAAATTAAGTTCAATGCTTCTGAGCATGCGTCAAATTGTTTCCGAGCATGCATCGGAAATTTTGCGCTTCGGAATTGCTGCAGACGATCGGATTTTCCGAGAGGAATTTTTTCCGTCGGAAAATTTGAGAACCAGCTCTCAATCTTTTTCTGGCGGAAATTCCGACAGCAAAAGTCCGATGGAGCCTACACACGGTCTGAATTTCCGACCAAAAGCTTGCATCGGACTTTTGCTGGCGGAATTTCCGACCGTGTGTACGCGGCATAATACTTACCTTATTATTCGCTCCTGCATGCTTTCTCCGCACTGGTCCCTCAAAGCCTCTTCTCTAAAGCGATCTGACGTCATCAAGTACAATGTGGGGCCAACACCCCCGTGCTGGCACAGCTACATTGGTTATCTATAGTGCATAGAGTACAATTTAAAATCTTGGTTCTGATGTTTATAGCATATTGGGGCCTGGGCCCACTCTATCTCACAGAAATGGCCCCCCATTACACACCAATTAGAGCATTGCGGTCAGGGCTTCAAAATAGGATCATCCAAGCACCCGCCCGACTCCAGTCCTTGGGAGGTCGACGAATGCAGACTATGGGCGCGGCCCTTTGGAACCAACTCCCCAACCATCTCTGGCTCCCAATGCCCCAAGCTCTTTTTAAGAGGCAATTAAAAACCCACCTTTTTAAAAACGCTTTTTCCTAACTACGGATGTAGAGACACCTAACTCTGTAATAATTAACGTCAACTTTGTTTTTCGACTCCCCTCGTGAGCCTTCCTCCCTCTTTTTTTTTTTTTTCTCCCCTGTCTTTTTCTCAAATGTTTTTTTCTTTTCCCAAGGCTGATTGGTGAATTTATGGTACAGCGCGCTTAGTTGCAGTCCTCCAAGACAGTATTTGGCGCGATATAAATTTACATATCAATCAATCAATCAATCATTGTACATGAGGATGGTGAGGGCTGACCCACAACCCAGAGCATTGGAGAGAATAGCACTGGTAGTTGGAAGAGCAAGAAATACGGTACTTTTCCTCCAACCTCTATACTTAACCCTTTCAGTGCCAGGGAGGCGGGACCCACTGTAAGGGTTTTTTTATTTTTTATCAAGGAGTTCAGATCTAAGTGTGACCAAGACGTGATGGAAGAGGTTTAGTTCCTATAGATTACTGCACTTAAAATTCACATTCAGCCTAATGTGGACAACCCCTTTTACCTTCCCTTCACCTCCCCCTGCCCTGTCTATGTAGAGAGGTAAAGTGACATATCTGCTATGGGGGGGTGACTTGCCGCCCTCTCTCCAACGCAACTGGCTCAGCATGGTCACATGGGGGCCAGGGAGGAATTCTCTACCTATATAAGCTCTATCTGGGATGACTTGGAGCTTACACAGAAAGTAAAGTGAGCATGTGCAGCTGGTGGCGCCAGAATCAACGGGAACTTGCCGCTGTGTCCTGCATGGGAAGTGTATAGCCACCATTACGATGATCAATTATTGATCGCATCTCTGTTTCCACCCTGTAATCTAATAATCAAATCTATCAAAATACGATCGTATTCCTGAACAAATGATCTCAGTGCTGCTAATTGCAAAGCGATCAATAGTATTCTGCCCTGGCTGGTTGACTACGTTTGATTGAACTATAATTGATTCTAAATTGTTATGGCTATTTGATTATATTGATTGAATCGCACTGCGATCACACAACTAAAAAATACTTTATTCATGAATACGATTGTATTTCCATGGATCAGATTATGAGACTACGTGGTGAGATCAATCATTTATTATCGTACTTTATGATCGTATCTTATCTATCGATCAGATTATGAGACTACATGGTGAGATCAATCATTTATTATCGTACTTTATGATCGTATCTTATCTATCGATCAGATTATGAGACTACATGGTGAGATCAATTATTTATTATCGTACTTTATGATCGTATCCTATCTATTGATCAGATTATGAGACTACATGGTGAGATCAATCATTTATTATCGTACTTTATGATCGTATCTTATCTATTGATCAGATTATGAGACTACATGATGAGATCAATCAGTTATGATCGTATTTTATTTATCGATCAGATTATAAGACTACAAAGTGAGATCAATCATTTATGATCGTACGTTATGATCGTATCTTATCTATCGATCAGATTATGAGACTACATGATGAGATCAATCAGTTATGATCGTATCTTATTTATCGATCAGATTATGAGACTATATGGTGAGATCAATCATTTATGATTGTACTTTATGATCATATCTTATCTATCGATCAGATTATGAGACTACATGATGAGATCAATCAGTTATGATCGTATTTTATTTATAGATCAGATTATAAGACTACACAGTGGAAAATGAGAAAACCTCTATTGTTGGGATTTTGGAGGCAATGCAAAAAAAGGGGGGGAGGAAAAACCTCAATTTAAAAATATCTGAATATTTATTTGTAACAAAACCGTATAAAACGGACACATATATAAAATTACAAAATTGTACAAAAAGGCACATATAAACATGGATATTGTACAATAACTACATAAATCTAACATATTACAAATCTTTCAAGAAGCAATACAGTAGCCTGATTGACCACTCCCGCCGGAAGCAGATCAAGAGAGGCTTATCCAACGCGTTTCAAACTGTAATTGTCCTTCATCAGGGATTTCAAATGCATTTGCTTCTAAGAGATCAAATTTCTGTTAAATACAGAAACAATAAGATAAGTTTTCACTTTAATTTCAACCATTATATAAAATGCAATACAAAGGAAACAAACTTACACAAAAAATCATATATAAATTATTCCATCAATGTTCCCATACATGCATCCCAGGTTCCAGAAACTCCAGGGGTAGATTCCCCGATGCCCTCAAAATGCCAGGAAAACCCTCTGTCAGAACACATGTCCATATAAGAAGTACGGACATCTAAATAAATTGGTCCAAAATAGGTGCCTTAAACAAAAAATAATAAATAACATACATAAGTATGGATGTAATTCTGTTGGGGAATAAAATAATTATCCCTAGAGAGAATGTGGTACCTGTAGATGGAAAAATGGAAATCTAGGATTCAGATTCATCAGGCAAGTATAACTCATGTACAGAGACAGGACCAAAGGATGCTTGAGTCCAAAGATATATGTCCTAAAAATAATTAAAGAAAACAATAAAAATTGTATCAATCAAAAGAGAAGAAAAGTTCTTCCCTCTTCTAAATAAAACGTCTCCAAAAGTTTTTGAGTATTACCTGTCAAAAGGATCAGAAATCCCGATAACTATCCAAAAAAGTTTCCATGCAGTAGAGGTCCATACAGAAACATCCTCTGCCTGCCAGCAGAGGGAAAGAATGACACCATATAACTCCTTTGGCGTCCTTTATATCCCTCTGCTATGTCTGATTGGTCCAGACCAGGTCACATGACGCACCTGCTCATAGAGCAGAGCCTCATGTAGCCATGGAAACGCCACGCTTCCCAGGTCAAGCCACGTCAGGCGCCGATCACATGACGCAACCAAACCAATCAGCGGTGCGTCTGCCATCATTGCATATCAGCAGCAAAACACCAAGGGAGCGCGGCATGAAAAAGCCTACGGCCGCGTCATTGAACCGCTATAGCGTCACCCATCATACCCCGCTATGGAAGCAAGGGTATGATAAACGACCCCTCTGCTAAATCAGTCCCCATTCCGATCCGTCCCGCACCGCAGGAAGTGCATAGACGGCCATCTTGAATGTGGGCAAAGTAAAGGGATGCCAGATGGAAAAAATGGTTTAGATGGAAAAGATGGAACTAAATTGCCGTGGGGCAATCAGACATTGAATATTAGCACCAGTTTACCATTGTAAACTCGTGCCCAGGATATAGATCCTTATCCCAGAACAATTGTATATGGACGGGGAGCGGACCAGGGACTAACACCACCGGTGCCGTTTTAAGCCTACGGGAGGAACAAAAAAGTTTCTCCTGCCCAGGAAAAAATGGCATTTTATATAATGGTTGAAATTAAAGTGAAAACTTATCTTATTGTTTCTGTATTTAACAGAAATTTGATCTCTTAGAAGCAAATGCATTTGAAATCCCTGATGAAGGACAATTACAGTTTGAAACGCGTTGGATAAGCCTCTCTTGATCTGCTTCCGGCGGGAGTGGTCAATCAGGCTACTGTATTGCTTCTTGAAAGATTTGTAATATGTTAGATTTATGTAGTTATTGTACAATATCCATGTTTATATGTGCCTTTTTGTACAATTTTGTAATTTTATATATGTGTCCGTTTTATACGGTTTTGTTACAAATAAATATTCAGATATTTTTAAATTGAGGTTTTTCCTCCCCCCCTTTTTTTGCATTGCCTCCAAAATCCCAACAATAGAGGTTTTCTCATTTTCCACATATATTCGGGATGATGGCAATTACATGTTGGGTTGCATGAGGTGTTACACTTTTCACATAAGACTACACAGTAAGATCAATCATTTATGATCGTACGTTATGATCGTATCTTATCTATCGATCAGATTATGAGACTACATGATGAGATCAATCAGTTATGATCGTATCTTATTTATCGATCAGATTATGAGACTACATGGTAAGATCAATCGTTTATGATTGTACATTATGATCATATCTATCTATCTATCGCAAATATCGATCAAAATCCACTTCCCCATGTGTGGCATATTGATGATTGGGTTGTCGACTATAATTGATTATTCCTATCGAAGAAATTGATCGGAAAATAAATCAATAAATTATCGAAGCGTCGATAGCCACCATTACGATGATCAATTATTGATCGCATCTCTGTTTCCACCGTGTAATCTAAAAATCAAATCTATCAAAATATGATCGTATTCCTGAACAAAGTATCTCAGTGCTGCTAATTGGTGCAAAGCGATCAATATTATTCTGCCCTGGCTGATTGACTAGGTTTGATTGAATCCGCTGGAAATTGATTCTAAATTGTTATGGCTATTTGATCGTATTGATGGATTTGCACAAAAATAAATAAATAACTGAAGTGTGTGTGTGTTATTATTAGACTACATGGTGAGATCAATCAGTTATGATCGTACATTATAATCATATTTTATCTATCTATCAAAATTCACTTCACTGTGTGTGTCGTATTGATTGAATAGGTTGTCAACTATAATTGATTATTCCTATCGGAAGAGATTGATTGGAAAATAAATCATTCATTTATCGAAGTGTGTATAGCCACCATTATGGTGATCAGTTATTGATCGCATCTCTGTTTCCACCGTGTAATCTAAAAACTGAATCTATCAAAATACGATCGTACACCTGAACAAAGTATTTCAGTGCTGCTAATTGGTGTAAACGATCTATAGTATTCTGCCCTGGCTGATTGATTACATTTGATTGAATCCGATTCAAATTGACGCTAGATTGTTATGGCTATTTAATCATATTGATCGAATTGCACTGCGATCACACAATAACCAAAAACTGAAGTGTGTGCCCACCAATACTTTAACCATGAATATAATTGTATTTCTATCGATCAGATTATGAGACTTCATGGTGGGATCAATCATTTATAATCATACGTTATGATCATATCTTTCTCTATTGATCAAAATCCACTTCCCTGTGTGTGTCGTATTAATTGAATAGGTTGTCAATATAAATGATTATTCCTATCTGAAGAGATCATTCAGAAAATAAATTGATCATCCATCAAAGTGTGTATAGCCACCATTACAACTATCAATTATTGATCGAATCTCTGTTTCCACTGTGTAATCTAAACATCAAATCTATCAAAATACGATCGTATTCCTGAACAAATGATCTCAGTGCTGCTAATTGGTGGAAAGCGATCAATAGTATTCTGCCCTGGATGATTAACTACATTTGATTTAATCCGACTGAAATTGATTCTAAATTGTTATGGCTATTTGATGGTATTGATCGAACCGCACTGCGATCATACAAGAAAAAAAAAATGAAGTGTGTGTGTGGCCACCAATACTTTATTCCTGAATACGATTGTATTTCTATCGATCAGATTAAAAGACTACATGTTGAGATCAATCATTTATGATTGTATCTAATCAATCAATCAGATTATGAGACTACATGGTGAGATCAATCAGTAATGATCGTACTTTATGATCGTATCTAATCTATCGATCAGATTATATGACTACATGTTGAGATCAATCATTTATGATCGTTTTTAATCTATCGATCAGATTATAGGACTACATGGTGAGATCAATCAGTTATGATCATATCTAATCAATCGATCAGATTATGAGACTACATGGTGAGATCAATCATTTATGATCGTACTTTATGATCGTATCTAATCTATCGATCATCTTATAAGACTACATGGTGAGATCAATCTTTTATGATCGTATCTAATCAATCGATCAGATTATGAGACTACATGGTGAGATCAATCTTTTATGATCGTATCTAATCAATCGATCAGATTATGAGACTACATTGTGAGATCAATCATTTATGATCGTATCTAATCTATCGATCAGATTATGAGACTACATGGTGAGATCAATCAGTTATGATTGTATCTAATCTATCGATCAGATTATAGGACTACATGGTGAGATCAATCATTTATGATCGTATCTAATCTATCGATCAGATTATAAAACTACATGGTGAAATCAATAATTTATGATCGTATCTAATCAATCGATCAGATTATGAGACTACATGGTGAGATCAATCATTTATGATCGTATCTAATCTATCGAACAGATTATAAGATTACATGGTGAGATCAATCAGTTATGATTGTATGTTATGATTGTATCTTATCTATCGATCAAAATTCACTTCCCTGTGTGTGTTGTATTGATTGAAAAGATTGTCAACTATAATTGATTATTCCTATCGGAAGAGATTGATCGGAAAATAAATTGATCATCGATCAAAGTGTGTACGGAAGACGAAAAATGACAACTGCGCCTTTTTTTTTACTTTTTATGTCACTCTCTGCCTTTTTTTTTCCTGGCTCGCTCGCTGTCCGATTGGATGGTTTTGTCGCAGCAGACATCGGTCGTTGAGTTTTATCGCTCGGCGTGCGTCCGATTGAAAGACGCTGCCTGGGATTTATTAGGGATGGTGCAGATCCAGAAGGATCCCATTATCCGGTGAGGAGCAGCTGGGGGTGGTGTGGCCCCCAGATGCAGCAGTGGGGGGGTGGTGGTGTATGGAGCCCCCCCTCCCCCCTCTCCCCCTCCTCCTCCAGGTTTTGGGGGGAGGAGATTTGGGATCTACAAGTGACAGTAGTGTGGATGTGACACGGGCAGAGCACACAGCTGGGATCGGGGTGTCCTGAACATGTGTAGCCGGGCTCCGCCCCCTCTGCCCCCCAATCCTCACCCGGGGAGCCGTGCTGGGCTATGACAGCCGGGAGGAGGAGAAGAGGGGAGATCTGACAGCCTGCGCCCGGATCCCAAGCAACCAAGCAGCCCGCCTCTGAGCTCCATGGCCCCAGGATGATCCGCTTCCTTCTGCTGCTCTTGCTGCTTCCAGGGGCCGCCGGTAAGTAGCCCACAAGGTCATACCTAGAGAATGGTGCATTGGCATGGTGGAGGATGTATGGGGGATGATCCGGTGCACAACCCCCATCTCCATACATATGGATGTCTCCTATATACTCCGACCAGGGATGGATGGACACTGTATGGCGCTCACACATGGATCTGATTTTTATTTGGGGGGGGGGGGGGGGGCATCCCTGATTTTCAGCAGACTTAAAAAGAAAAGACCCCCCCCCCCCTTCCTTTGATGTGTTCAGATCTGTCTGCATAGATTACTGTCTGATCTCCAATGTGCAGCATAGAAAGCCCAGCATTTCATTACAGAGCCTGGATGGGGGACATTTCTCATAAACAATAATTGTCCCCCCCCCCTTTTCTTGGGGGGGGGCGGGATTTGTTTTAGGTCCCAGCTGCTGATCTTCTTCAACCTCTTTGCAGCCACTTAACCCCCCAGTGACAGTTGCATGTGATCTCCCAGGGTGGGTGTCTTGGTGCTATCGATGGGAATCGGGGGGTGTTTGGTGTGACTTCTGACAATAAACAAACCGAAAACTGGCAATAAAATACAGTTTTCACCTTTTTCTTTTGCTTTGTTGCATGTTCTGCTGTTGCTTTTGCTGCTGATCTTCTGCAGCCTATTTGCAGCCACTTCCTCTGGTGATGGCTGCTTCGCCAGGGTGGGATTGGCATCTTTGCCCTGGGTGCTGGATGAACTTGTCCCGGCACTGTGTGTTATAGACAACTGACCATGAAATACATATGTTACCTTTTTTTCTTTTTTTGTCATGCTTTGTTACATGCCATAATTTCGGATCTTTTGCAGCCACTTCCTCTGGTGATGGCTGCGTGGCTTTCCTGGCACTGCTTTCTGGGTACGATGGATGAGCTTGGGGTTTGGTGCGACCTGCTGTGTGTCCTTAACAACCGACAAATACAAATTCAAAAATTCAGTTGTCACCGCTGTGTGTTAGGCCCCTTTCACACTGAGGCGCTTTGCAGGCGCTATTGCGCTAAAAATAGCGCCTGCAATGCGCCCCAAAAAAGCAGCTCAATTGTATCCAATGTGAAAGCCCGAGGGCTTTCACACTGGAGCGTTGCGCTTGCAGGAGGGTCAAAAAACTCCTGCAAGCCGCACCTTTGAGGCGCGATAGGAGCGGTAAAAATACCGCTCCTATAGCGCCCCTGCCGATTGAAATCAATGGGGTAGCGCCTCCAAAACGCCTGCAAAACGCCGCAAAAGAGGCATTATTGTGGGCGTTTTTAACCCATTTTCGGCCGGTAGCGGGGGTTAAAATCCCCCCGCTAGCGCCCGCAAATTGCGGCAAAAAATATGGTATAGCGCCGCTATACCGCCAGCGCATCCAGCACCTCAGTGTGAAAGTAGCCTTATAGATGGCTGACAACAAGGCCCCGTTCACATATAGCGCATTAAAAATTAACTTTTTTGCGCCTGCTGCATAACGCAGCCCATTCACGTCAATGGCTTACCCTACATGCGATAAACGCAGAAAAGTAGCTCAAGGAGCTTTTTTGCTATATTCAGATTTGCACATTTTACCACAATTGTTGCGTGTTTTTGCACGTGGCAAAATGCACATTTACTTGCCACATTTGGGGTAACAATGAATGATGCCCCAACGCGGCGTACATTTTGGAAACGTGATTTTGCACACATTTACAACGTGCGCAGTTGTGCATGCTTAAAATGTTACTAAACCCAGGACTCTGCATTCACTATATCCGGTCTCCCACAGTACACGGAACAATTCTTTTAGTAAATATAAACTGCTAAATACCCTTTCTCATCAGCAGTATATAGCAGTCTTGTGACTTCTGTCAGTGTCTGGTTAAAGCTGGTAGGAGGAGTTTTCATTCTCCCCTGATTGTCCTATGAGGCTGCAGGACCCCTGACCCTCTGTCTGGACAGTGCTGATTGGCCCTGTGATGATCACATGCACTCTCCCAAACAAAACAAAAACTCTCTAGCAATACACATCAAACTGAGCATGTGCAGAGTGCCCCCTGGCCCTGTACTATCAGGAGATAGAATGAGGACAGTGGGAGAAGGGGAGGATCAGAGAAGACAGAATCAAACATACTTTTTACACAATGCAGAGGATTAACCCCTTAGGTTCCATAGTGAGTATAACAAGCATGCTTTACTGCATATACAGACTGATTTTACTGTTGTGGGTTTAGTAACATTTTAAATACTTTGTTGTATCCTGAAGCTGCGGATCTCCTGCATCCGGTTTGCAGCCTCCTGTGATGGCGGCGTGGCGTTTCTCAGGGTGGATTTTTTTAGGCATTGACAACTAGCGATGAACTTGGGCGTCTCCCCAAACGGCTGTGTGTCATAAATAACAGACAGAAGACAGCTTTTGTCTTTTTTTTCCCAAGGCTTTGCTGCAGCTAGGTGCTGCGGATCACTTGCGGCCTGTTTTCAGCCATTTCCTCCAGTGATGGCTGCATGGCATTTCCCAGGGTTTCTTGATGGTGACAATGAGTTAGCTCTGATCTCTCATCGAACCCTAAACTTGCGCCTTTTTTTTTTTTTTTTACTCCGGGGTGATTCCAAACAAAGGGGCGGGCTGTGGGGGTGGAGAATAACTCGGCCTGAAGCTCATTGGGTTAGAAGAGGAGCATGAGATGAGTTAGGAGGTCGCTCCAGGTATGTTACATAGTTAGTCATGTTACTGACTATTGAGGTCACATTAGGTCAATGGGGTTACAGGAATCCCCGCCCCTTTGTGTACATCTGTGGGCAGGGCTCTGAGATAACAGCTATCTTTTGGATTGGACAGAACCTAATCTCATCACTAGTGACAAAAGTGGACCGCGCCTGCACGTGGTGTCATTTGTAGTCTCCATTGGTCTGTGTGACAACGCAAGAGAACTACTAGGAGACGGGGCAGAGCGTTGTCACCGTATAACAGAGTATAGATTTTTGTGAATTAACCACTTGAGTAAGAGCTCAGCGCCTTTAAATGGATGTAAGCCCCGTGTATAATAATTTCCTTTAAAAAAATAAATAAATGCTGTTTGCACCTTTCTTTTTAAACCTTTGTGTCATATCACTGCTGATCTCCTGCAGCCCACTTGCGACCACTTCCCATCAACAATAGTTGCGTGTCATTTATCAGAGACAATCAGTTGACAATCGTGAACTATTTTGAAAAAGTAAGGGTTTTGGGATTTTTAAAGTGCAAGATTACAACAACATTAGTATGAAAAATATTTATTTATAAAAATTAAAACTGACAGAATATAGAAAATCCATCCAATAATACAATACAGTTTCAAGAATGTGCAGGCTGAAAATATCTCTCTACATGTTTCGCCACGATGAGTAGCTTCCTCAGGATAATTCAATTTATCAGGCACTGTCTACTGAAAATAGAAAAAAAAACAATACATAGAATTACACAATACAACAATACAAAAATGATATAATAATTTTTATAATTTTTGTATTGTTGTATTGTTGTGTAATTCTATGTATTGTTTTCTTTCTATTTTCAGTAGACAGTGCCTGACAAATTTAATTCTCCTGAGGAAGCTACTAATCGTGGCGAAACATGTAGAGAGAATTTTTTTAGCCTGCACATTCTTGAAACTGTATTGGATTATTGGATGGGTTTTCTATATTCTGTCATTTTAAATTTTTATAAATAAATATTTTTTCATACTAATGTTGTAATCTTGCACCTTAAAAGTCTCAAAACCCTTACTTTTTCTAAATTGTTACCAAGCCCGGTTCACACAGGGGCGGCACGACTTCGGGGGCGACCTCGGCGGCGCGATCTCAAGACGACTTGAGATGCCCGCCGAGGCGATTTGCATAATGACTTTTGTATAGAAGTCAATGCAAGTCGCCCTGCGTCGCCCCCAAAAGTAGTACAGGAACCTTTTTCTAAGTCGGAGCGACTCAGGTCGCTCCTATTAGAACGGTTCCATAGCACAGACCAGGACGCGACTCCTCAGGCGACCGAGTCGCCTGAGGAGTCGCCCCTATGTGAACCGGGCCTAAGGGGATTATTGTGGTGCCAATACTATATATAGTTGATAAATAAAAAACTCTTCTCCTAATGGTGAACCATGCCAGAGTAATGTGTGTTGAAACGGCCTCCATTGGAAGCCCATGGTATAAACTATAAAGTGACAACCCAGGAGCTCAGTTAGGGCCCTTTCACACGTACGGATCCCGTGAGGATCCGTTCCTTTAACATCCGTCTGCTCAGCAGGGATCGCTCCGTTGATCCCCACTGAGCCGGCGGATGTCTAGCCTGTCTCTGCACACTGTGCAGAGACGGACCAGTCAGATCTCTGCTCTCCTCTATGGGGGGGATCGGATGAAAACGGATCGTCTGTCTGCGTTCATCCGATCCACAGACGGATGGAAAAATAGGATTTTTCTCTGTCTGCAGAAACGGACCATAGCGGAGACTGATGAGATCGGGTGTCAGCGGATGTTCATCCGCTGACACCCGCTATCCCATAGGGATACATGTATGTCCCTTTTTCATCCGAAAACGGATGGATGAAAAACAGACATACGATTCGCATGCGTGAAAGGGGCCTTAGGTAATGGGCAGAGTGTTGTCACCCTATAACAGGAAGTGCCTGCACACTAATCTTCATGGCAGGATCACCGGGCTTTATTTTAATAACAGCTGAGGATTTCAAAATATTGACACTGGTCTTAGCATGGTAACGCTTCTATGTGATTTTAGTGATTGGATTACTAAATAACTAATACATACTAATCTATTTTAAAGCGGAACTTTACCCATAATAACTTTATAAAAAATAAATGTTCTTTAGCAAGGAACATACATCCCATGTTAATATTTATAATACCATAATTAGTGTGTGTTGTAAATTGCCTCCGGCATTGCTCCTGTTTCTTCTTCCTGGAGACTGCCAGTTTGCTGAAGCCCAGAGCCCCTGAACAGCAGTAAATTATAAAGCAAAACTAAACCCATCAATTTAACACTTTCAAAAAAACAGTTACGTTCCTGAAATCCCGGGAATGTAACTGTTACATTTGCTTCTGTCCTCTACCAAACTGTCAAACCATCAAATGGCTCATGTCATAACTGATCACATGTGCAGCACCATGGCAGTTGAAAATCAAATAGAAGCAGCTTCCTTGACTGTAATGCCCCGTACACACGATCCGAATATCGTACGACAGATCGTACGTCTTTTTTCAGTTAAAGTGGAAGTAAACCCTCCTATAATTTTCAGCCAAGGAAGCTGCCATCTTGGCCTCTGTTTAATCTTCAACTGCCATGATGCTGCACATGTGATCAGTTATGACACCAGCCATTGGATGGTGTGACAGTTTGGTTGAGAGCACAACAAATGTGACAGTTAGCATTTCCGGCATGCCGCAAATGTAACTTTTTTTTTTAAACTATTAAATCGTTGGGTTTACTTCCGCTTTAATAGTCGCAAGTAAAATTTAATAGGTTATTAAAGTCACGAAAATTCTCGTACGACAGAAAAAAAAATCGGAAGTGATGCCATGTGTTGTAATGTATTTGTGTTGTATTTTCGGACGACAACTATACTGACTAAACGAAAATCGTACGATTAGGTATCGTACGAGGAAAATTTTCGTGCATGTCCGATAAAATAATATCGGATGAACTGTCATGATTGGCTCTCGAAGCTCTGTACTAACGATCCGATTATCGTACGATTCTTCCTCAGACGACATTTTTCGTATGATATTCGGATCGTGTGTACGGAGCTTAAGAGTCCATTCACACCGAGCCGCCTGCTGCGTTAGCAGTAAATCGCTGCTAGTTTTAGTGGCGCTTTACCGTCGTTTTGGCTGCGCTTATCGGCCGCTATCGGGGCACTTTTAACCCCCGCTAGCAGCCGAATAAAGGGTTAATAGCTCCCTTGTAGCGCCCATTCATTTTAATGGGCAGGGGCGTTGGAGGAGTGGTGTACATACACCGCCCCAAAGACGCTGCTTGCAGGACTTTTTTTAACGTCCTACCAGCGCAGCGCCCCAGTGTGAAAGCACTCTGGCTTTCACACTGGGGAGCATTGAGAGACGTTTTCAGGTGCTATTTTTAGCGCTAAAACGCCTGAAAAACACTTCCAGCGTGAAAGGGGTCTAAAGGATAGGGGGGTTTAACTCCTTCACGCATAAGGGTAAAACAAATCTTAAAGGGGTTGTAAAGGCAGAATGTTTTTTTAACTTAAAGCATTAAAATAAAAAGCCCCCAGCCCCCCCCCCTCCCCCATAACACTTACCTGAGGTCCTTCTTTGTCCAGCGATGTCCATGAGTGTCTCAGCCGTCCAAATTCTCTTTCCTGATTGGCTGAGACACAGCAGCAGTGCCATTGGCTCCCGCTGCTGTCAATCAAAGTCGGCTAGCCAATCAGGGCTCCGTGTCTGAATGGATACAGGGTGCTGTGACCTGCATCGTGTGCCCCCATAGCAAGCTGCTTCCTGTGGGGGCACTGAACAAGAGGGAGGGGCTAGGAGAGCTGAAAAGGGACCTGAGAAGAGGAAGATCTGGGCTGCTCTGTGCAAAACCACTGCACACAGAGCAGGGAAGTATAACATGTTTCTTATTTTTATAAGAACCAAAAAAAGCCTTTACAATCACTTTAATGCCTAAGCCCAATTTTGCAAGTTTGACACGTGTTAGTAAGACCCCTTTCACACTGGAACGGGTTTCAGGCATTTTAGCGCTAGAAATAGCGCCTCCCATTTATTTCAGTGTGACTTTTCACACCCGGACAGTGCGCTTGCCGGTCGTTAGGAAAAGTCCTGCAAGCAGCATCTTTGGGGCAGTTTGGGAGTGCTGTATTTAGCGCTCCCAAAACGCCTAAAAAGCACTTCGGAAACGCCTCGACACGGGCGGTTTTAACCCCTTCTTTGGGGTTAAAAGCGCCCCACTAGCGGCTGAAAACCGTCGCTTAACCAGCGCTAAAGCGCTTATGTGCCCAATGTGAAAGGGCTCTAAAACCCTACATATCATCACTTTGTGCATCCAGGTGGCTTATACCTTGTTTTTTTTCAGGGCAACGTGGGTTTTCATTTGGTAGTAAATGGTAATGGATATCTCCTAGGGCTGGGAAAAAAATCGATTTTAATCTTAAATCGAGTTTTGAGCTCAAATCGATTCAGATTTGAAGAAAATCGATTTTTTTAGATTTTTTTTTTTTTTCCTTCAAAGTTTCCGTAGCAGGACTGTAGGGGGCGTATCCGGAATGGCACTGGGCAGTGTTACCCCAATTACATCTACTCGCTGCAGCCGCCATCTGCCTACCTGATCAGCGTGTCATGCAGACAGACGGCGGCCATTGCAGTGTTCAAAAGCCGCGCCTCCCGAGTCCTCGTCGTCTGTGATAGGCGGAACACTCAATTTCACAGCAGGCAGTATTCAGCCTATCACGGACATCCTCTCATCCTCGTCTGTGTTATGAGGATGACCATGATAGGCGGAACACTGAATGCTGGGAAATTGAGTGTTCCGCCTATCACAGACGAGAAGGAGGCGCGGCTTTTGAATACTGGAATGGCTGCCGGTGTAGCAGTAAAATCCGTATCCCATGAAAATCTGCATCAGGTACGGGCACAGTGATTGAAGCATGGGCACAGTGAGACACGGGCACAGTGATTGAAGCATGGGCACAGTGAGGCATTGGGCACAGTGAGGCATTGGGCACAGTGAGGCATGGACACAGTTCAATTCAACTAAGACTAACCTCAGGATTTTTTGTTGTTTTATTAGCTAAATCCAAATACAGTATTAATAATTTGGATGTTTAACAATCTTTGTTGCACACTGCAAAAAACAACAAAAGGTCACAAGCGCTAAATTGGTGGATAAAGAAAAAAATATAATGGATGATAATAATAAAAAGAAAAAAATCCCAAATATTTTGGGAAGTACAAAGTATCCAAAAGGGGGAAAAAACAGGATCCAGCGCAGCAAGAAAAAATCCGTACCCAGAAGTACAAAATACACAACATGCACACAATATAATCCAGCGCTCATGGAACATACATTATTAACTATTGAAAACTCTTGAAGAATTGATAAAAAAGCTTAGTCCATTTATCACAATAAAGAGAGGGATCCAATCCCAAATGTGCAGAGGGCAAATGAATCTTAACTCTCCAGTTGCCAGTGGTGACAAACTTGTTAAACTTGCAGTGACATCCGTGGAGCAAGGAGGGGTTAAAAAAGTCAAAACAAAGTCTGTGGCATGATCTCCGTGTGAGCACAGTACCTTGAATGATGGACAACAGGCAGACCAGCGTGTGGAGGGCCCTCCAACCCAAAAGGATGCAGAGCCAGGATCGCAGCAAGGCTGGGACAGAAGGAATCACACACAGAGTTTCAAGAGTTTTCAATAGTTAATAATGTATGTTCCATGAGCGCTGGAATATATTGTGTGTTTGTTGCACACTGACTTTTCAGTTAGAGAAAGGGTTTGCCTTTGCAATTTTGTTTGTTGATGCACTTTAATTAATATAATAAAAAAATAAAAAAATCGAATTGTAAATCGAGTTTTTTATAAAAAAATCGCAGATTTTTTTGGGGGGGAAAATCGCCCAGCCCTAATATCTCCTGACTTTTTTTTTTTTTAAATCAAAGGAAAACCAAAAATACCGGATATTTCTTGCTACTACCATAACTTACCACCAAAGAACAACCCAAAATAAATTCTCCCGCTCCTGACGATCGCAGCGATACCACATATGTGTATGTTACTTGCTGTTTGTACCCCGCAGTACCGCGCCCAGAAACAATAGTACGCTTTTCTTTTTTCTTTTTTTTAATCCTACCTAAAATACACTGAAAGAAAAAAGAAAAAAAAATCCTGTCCATAAAATACTGACCCCGACATTGACCCAAACACTAACCCTGGCACTGACCTAGATGAAACCTTGATCCAGGTATTTTTTACATTTTTATTTTTTTCTACACACACCTTTTTATTTATTTTTTCTATCTCTGCAAGGACAGAGAGTGAGTGATACAATGGGGGTGATTTACTAAAACTGGAGCACTCAGAATCTGGTGCAGCTGTGCATGGTAGCCAATCAGCTTCTATTTTCAGCTTGTTCAATTAAGCTTTGACAATAAAACCTGGAAGCTGATTGGTTTCTATACAGAACTGCACCAGATTTTGCCCTCTCCAGTTTTAGTAAATAACCCCCAATGTATCTCTCTCGTCCATTCACAGAAACAGAAAACACAGGGGCGGGCTTCACGGTGACTAATCACTGTGATAGCCAATCAGAGGCTATGACAGCGATCAGGTGACCCAGAATCGGACATTCCAGATCCCAATCGTCAGAACGGGGCCCCGTTCTCTGTGCTAGGAGCACAATGTGCAGCACGCTCTCAGCACAAAGGGAGATTTGCAAATATGCGGCCACACGGAAAAAAGCCCAGTTCAGCGGGGCTGCATTAGTTGTGTAGGGTTGGCGTGAAGAGGTTAATTCTACTTTAAAGTGATTGTAAATGATCACCTTGTAAAACTTCCCATTCACTTTAAAACTGAAATGAAAGGCAAAACATTTGCGTATGTGTATATATATAAAAAAAAAAACATAAATACCTTTTCCCCCCTTTTTTTTAAAGTGATCACATTCCCTCTGTTCTCAGCTGCATAAGAGCTGGGGGGAGGAGAAGCAACAGTACACTGATCTTCCCAGTGAATGGCTGTGTAGGGGGCGTGTCAGGACAGGTCTGATCATTGGAGGAGAGCAGGCTGAGTTCCCAGCATGAGTTCTCTTGCTTAGTGTGGTCAGTTTTTAACAGGAAAGCAGAGGGACTTATCCAATCAGGCAAACTCTGATACTATGTAATAGTTGTTGGTACATGTGTTGAAGGGCGGATTTTGCCTGTGTCCAAGGGTGGGTTGCACCACACACTGAACCCGCCCCGCAACAGCGAGGCATAATCTGACAAGTACTTTCTCCCCCTCTGCTTTTTGCAGATCGTCTGATAATGCCTCCAACAATCTGCACATGCGCTGTGTTGACATCACGCCAGCCGATCAATATATCAGCTGGAGTGGCGTTTGGTACTGCGCATGCGCAGACCCATTGGAGAAATTATCAGTCGGAAGGCATTTTTCAATAGAACACTGGCTATCCTGTACCGGACCTGGGCCCTATCAGTTTAAAAAAGGGGCCTGGGCATCTGCTGAGCAGGAGGACCGGCTATACTGCCATATTGCAAACACAGATCTTCTTGTACCTCCCGCTGCAGCACTGCCAACTTCTCCTCCTCTCTCTTCATCCCTCCAGCTGCACTGCAGGGGGATCAGTTCTATCATCTGCGCTCCCATCCCCCTGCTTTCCAGATCCCCCTGTTGTGACCCTTTCCCCAGCAGCGTTTCCAGCTTCCCTCCCCTCCTCTCCTCTCCTGCCGGAGGCTGCTGTGTGCACACAGGGGGAAGTTTCAAGATGGAGGGTGGGCGAAGGGGCTGGTAAAATATGTCACTTATGTCATACCGATCGCTCCTGTGTCCATTCATTGTGGAAGCATAGTATACTGTGGTTACTATGCTTCCGTTTGTGAATGAATAGGAAGCCTGTGAGATCTTTCTATTCATTCATCTGTGCAGCTGAGGCTGCAGAGAAAGGGACTGATGAAGCTTTGTCCTCAGCCCCTTTCTCAGTCTTAAGGCTGAGGTCACACTTTTGTGAATTGGATGCGGATTCCCCGTCCATCCAATTAACATGACAGGAGATTGTGACTGGCTCTCTATGGTCCATTTCAGGTCCGAATTCAGCCAAAAATTTGGGGTGAGTTGGGACCTGAAACGGTGAAGGGGGACACACCGGACCCCTGCTATGAGCCGCTCCACACAGTGTGAACCCAGTCTAAATGTAAGATATCAGAGGTCTGTTTAGACCCCTGATATTTCACCAAAGTCCCCCAACAGGGCTGATAAAAAATAAAGAAAAAATTTAATTCTAAAAAGATAAAATAATGGAGGACTCGTTCACATGTGCTTTGCTCTCTATAATTTCTGCCATGGTTGTGAAGCATCGCAGCCATGGCATGTGTACACCCCTAGCCACTGTCTCTGTGTTTGAGTTTTGGGGTGCACACCCTAATGCACACCTATGGGTCCCACAATGTATAGATGTCAGTCCTTGGTTTGGACTTCAGGGTTTCAGAATCATTTAGTCCGCTTCTTTAATTGATGCCGCTTTCATGCCATCTCCCAAAACTGCAGCCTGCGTTTTTCCCTGATCCCGGTGACCACCAACCAGTAACGTGTGTCCATACTGATTGCCTGTGGTTATTTCCTGCCTCCAGACTGATCTTCCCTGTGATAGCGCCGGGAAGCCAACTGGAGGGGGTGGTGTTGTATCTAGACACGGTAATTGAATGTGTCAACGTGTTTTCTGCGCTCTGTTAATCGTGCAATCAATTAGTCCCAAAGAACTCCAGCTGCTATGGAGCGAAGCCGTTCATGGCTGGACATGATCTGACACATCCTGGCTGGTTCAGAGTCAAGGGTGGTAGCCGTCTGCTTGGCGTGGCTTAAAGTGTTGACCAGGGGTGGCAGACCATTAGTGCAAACTGTGCAGCTGCACAAGGGCCCATAGAAAGTAGGGGGCCCATGCACACTAGCAGTGGCAGCCCGTCCATAAGGGGCGCCGCGCCCCTAATCCATGTGTCCGGCCCCCTATTCTACATGCAGTGCGCCGAACACATGGATTCCAATGGGGTTTTTTTTTTTTTTTTTTTAGAAGCCAGAGGCTCGAACACCCCCCAGTTGTGTGACAATAGCGCCAATAGCAAATTAATATTCGATATTGTCTACCTGATTTTGTTCCCGGACAATCAGGAAGCTGGTCCTGAGACCCGATTGGCTAGGGAGTCTTATGACTCAGTCAGGACACACTTCCTGTACAGCCAGGAAGAGAAGTAATGGCCGAATCTCCCTTCCCCCTTCCTCCTAAGGTCAGTCTGTCCAATGGCGGGGGGGGGGGGGCGGTGTATGGGTGCTTGCGGTGACCTCCGCCTTCTCGTCCGCCTACCTGGTGTTATTTTTTGACCCCCCCCCCCCCGGGGGAAGAGGTAAGATTGATTTTTCATGATGCCCTTACCATACTTGTGGGTTGGTAACATCTACCAGCTTACCATGACAGCCACCGCTACACCACTTGTTGAAAAGGAATCCACAAGACATTGTTTTTCAGAGGGTGGTATAGCAGCAGCTGTCAGGCGTTAAGGGGACGCTACTAACTTTTTTTTTTTCATTGCCTAATGACAATTTTTTATTGTGGGGCCGTGCCACAACTGAAAGCCAATCACTTAGCTTGCAGTTGCAGTGCGGCCACCATTGATTACAATGGGCAAGTTTCATAGGCAGTGCTGCTTGTCAAACTTTGCAGCCCAAACTAAAAATGCCAAGCATTGTGGGCATAGCATGTGTACAGCCCTTTACAGAAGAAAAAAGGTCCTATAACACCACACATCACTAGAAGATCCTGTGTATAGAGTGTGAAACAGCCTCAGTCCGGGCTCCAACCAGGCCACACCTCCAATGTGTTTTTCGCCCCGCCCGAAATACTTAGCCCTCCATGACTAAGCCCCAGGGGTAGGGCGAAACGCGTTGGGATGTGTGGCCTGGTTGGAGCCCAGGCTGGGGATGTTTTACTTTATACATAGGATCTTGTAGTGATGTGTGGCATATAGAACCTTTTTTCATTTTGTATCTGTATTTGGAGCTGGGATGAGCTCCATCCTTGTCTGCACTCCCAGCAGTTGATTCAGAGAAGAGGACCTGTCGGAGCCTTAATAAGGCACCCACAATTCTGGTATTGGTTCACAATGTGTACAGCCCTGTCAGGCTGTAATGTTAAAATTCCAACAAGTGGCCAATGGGGTGGTGAAAACCACAGCTCAGCTGCCTGTTGTTACTGCCCCGTGGCCACCAGTGTGAAAGAGTCCTAAGGTCTCATTTAGACTTACAGTTGGGGGAATTGAAAATGAACTGTTAAGCCATGTTTTTAGTACCCCCATCTGCTTCCCTTTAAGCTGTAATGGCAGTGGATGGGGATATTTCCTTGCTGCAGTCACAAAAATTAACCCCTCTCTTGCAACCAATTCAAGTGAATGGGGGCACACCACAAATGCCCCGCAACCGCATGCAATCTATTTTTGGGTTTAAAACAGGAATTAAGGAGGCGTCATAATGCGTCCTCCAAGCGGATCACTTATCAGAGGCATGGTACTAGATCAATGTTTCTCTACTCCAGTCCTCAAGTACCCCCAACAGGTCATGTTTTCAGGATTTCCCTCAGATGAAACAGCTGTGGTAATTACCAAGGCAGTGAAACTGATCAAATCACCTGTGCAAAATAATGGAAAGCCTGAAAACATGACCTGTTGGGGCGCCTTGAGGACTGGAGTTGTTAGTAAATGTGTCTGCTGCTTGTGTTGGGCTTGGTAGTTATCTGATAACGCAAAACTGTTAGATCCCGTGTTTTGAGCTCTTTTTACTATTTATGATGGATTATGGTGGTGGGTGGGGGTGCTAAAAGAAAACGCAAATGAATTTGACATTTGGCTGACTATGTGGTGTATGTGGCGTGGTTGAACAGCGCTGAAACGATTCATAACCTTATTACCCAGATTTCTGTTTTCTCTTTGATGCCACTTCTAAGCATTTGCTTGCTGTTTTATATACACTATATTGTCAAAAGTATTGGGACACGTGACTTTACACGCACGTGAACTTAAATGGCATTCACACTGCAGCGTTTTGAATCCCGGGCGGATCTGTCCACGAAATGACAGCGCTGAGGTGTGAATGACAAAATGCCGAAATCACATTTGAAATGCCATTCATTTGAATGACACCTCAAATGGCGATGCGGGTCTGCCGCAATTGTCACGCGATAAAATGTGATGCAATTACGGACAACCTGCATCGCGGGACGCATGTCGCCCTAAAGTAGCTCCTGAACTATTTTTGGGCGACGTGTCCCGCGATGCAGGTTGCCGCGATTGCAGCACGTTTTATTGCATGACAATCGCAGCAGACCCGCACCGCGATTTGAGGTGTCCTTTAAATGAATGGCATCTCAAATGTGAGTTCCGCGTTTTGTCATTCACACCTCAGCGCTGTCAAATCGCAGGCAGATCTGTGGCAAATCTGCCCGTGATTCAAAGCGCTGTAGTGTGAATGCAGCTTTAGTCCGTAGGGTTCAATATTAAGTTGGCCCACCCTTTGCAGCTATAACAGCTTAAACTCTTCTGGGAAGGCTGGCCACAAGGTTTAGGAGTGTGGCTATGGGAATGTTTGACCATTCTTCCAGAAGCGCATTTGTGAGGTCAGGCACTGATGTGGACAAGAAGGCCTGGCTAGCAGTCTCTGCTCTAATTCATCCCAAAGGTGTTCTATCGGGTTGAGGTCAGGACTCTGTGCAGACCAGTCAAGTTCCTCCACCCCAAACTCACTCATCCATGTCTTTATGGACCTTGCTTTGTGCAGTCATGTTGGAACAGGAAGGGGCCATCCCCAAACTGTTCCCACAAAGTTGGGAGCATGAAATTGTCCAAAATGTCTTGGTATGCTGACACCAAGAGTTCCCTTCACTGGAACTAAGAGGCCAAGCCCAACCCCTGAAAAACAACCCCACATCATAATCCCCCCCCCCCCCCCCGCTGAATGTTTTAGACCATTGCACAAAGCAAGATCCTTAAAGACATGGATGTGCGAGGTTGGGGTTGAGGAACTTGACTGGCCTGCACAGAGTCCTGACCTCAACCTTATAAAACACCTTTGGGATGAATTAGAGCGGAGACTGCGAGCCAGGCCTTCTCATCCAGCATCAGTGCCTGACCGCACAAATGCGCTTTTTGAAAGAGTGGTCAAACATTCCCACAGACACCCTCCTAAACCTTGTGGACAGCCTTCCCAGAAGAGTTGAAGCTGTTAAAGCTGCAAAGGGAGGGCCAACTCAATATTGAACCCTACGGACTAAGACTGGGATGCCATTAAAGACAGGCATCCCAATACTTTTGACGTGTGTGTTAGGCCCCTTTCACACTGGGGCGGGCAGGAGCGGTGGCGGTATAGCAGCGCGATTTTCAGCGCTGCTATACCGTCATTCTTACCGCGGTATGCGGTCGCTAGGGGGGTTAATTTAACCCCCGCTAGCGGCCGAAAAAGGGTGGTTTGCGGGCGGTATTACCGCGCTGTCCCATTGATTTCAATGGGAGACCGCGGTAAAGGAGTGGTGAACACACCGCTCCTTTACCGCTGTAAAGAAGCGGCTAGCAGGACTTTTGGAGCGGTCCTGCTAGCGCACCGCTTCAGTGTGAAAGCCTTCGGGCTTTCACACTGAAGGCACAGGGCAGGATTTTTTCATGCGGTATAACAGCGCTATTATTAGCGCTAAACCGCATGAAAAACGCCCCAGTGTGAAAGGGGCCTTATTCTGCCAGGGATTTTTATGCTGTGTGGACGTATATCTCAATAAAATTTTTGGCCCGGAGTTCAACTTTAAAACTGGTTTTGTGTACAGTTCTAGCTCTTCATCGAAGTATTGAATTGCGGAAATCTTTCCTGCTCTTTGCATGATGTATCTGTTTCTCTGGGCTCCATCACTCCCCTCCTGCCTTGTTCTCTCAATAACACGAAGACCTTCTCTCACTTTCAAGGTGTCCATGTTTTGTGCCATATCAGTGTCCTCCTTGGTTACATTTTTCCCTCGGTTTCTGTTTGTTGCTGATATTCCAGCGCGGTCGGGGCTGAGTAATGGCTTACTTAGCAAAGTAAAAGCGGCAGCGTGGCTCTGGCGGTAATTAAGTGTTCTGCTCAGAATAGGATTAGGATTCAGCTGACTCCATCTAACGTCTACTTCTTATCACGTTGGAGGTTTTTACATGGCTCTATATAGAACAGATAGGCATTGCCTTGGTGCAACAATGGAAAAACGTAATGGGAGCGAAAACTCATAATGACATAGCTTATGGGTCTGTGGACTGATAAACACTGCACCAGTGGTTTTCCACCTTACTGCCACCAGGGCTCGGTAAATTCTTCTAAAACCCTTCATGCCCCAGACGTATAAAAAAAAAAAAAAAGTTTATACTCGTACAATAAAAGTATGGGGGTGCAAAACATGAACTGAAATGCTGGAAGGCTAGGATAGGGCTTGGTGTCAATATGGGGGGAAGGGGGTTTTGGAGGGGGTTAGGGTAAGGTGACCAGATTTTTTAAATGAAATCACATATTTTTTTATTACTAGTAATGGCGGCAATCAGCGACTCTTTGCCGTCGCCGCCCGCCTCACAGCCGGTCAAGTCTTACTCTCCGTGTCCCGGCTACTACTGGGTGGGGAGCGGAGGAAGATCACTCCACCAGGGAAGGCAAGGAGATAAGCAGGCAGGCGGCTGGCCGGGACTTGAGCCAAGGCAGAAGAACATGCGAGCGGAGCTGAATGGGCATGCACCCGAAACTGAAGAAATATTCCCTCCGCTCCGACCAGCACATGATCATCAGAAAGGGGCACAGATCATGGAAAAAAAATACACCCCCCTAAGCTAGTAGGAGCAGCAGAGCGGGGGGGTGTAATTCAGATTTTTTTTTTTTTAATTCTGCACTGACTGTCTTTGAAATTGCCCCAGCCCCTCTTCAAATCCAATCCGGGGACAAAACCAGGGACAGACTTGGTCCGGGGACAGTGTCCTTAATCCGGGGACTGTCCCCTGAAACCGGGGATGTCTGGTCACCCTAGGTTAGAGGACTTGGTAGCCCTGTAGGAGGAGGCAGGGGCACTGTAGGAGACTGGAGGGCACTGCAGAAGCTAGGAATTATGTGGCACACTGTTGGAGGTTGTGGGCATCAGAGGGGCTGGAGGTTCTGCAGCAGGCTGGCAGGCACTGTGAGAGACTGGGGGGCACTACAGAGACAAGGAGACACTGGGAGATTGAGAAGCACTGAGGCACACAGTCGGAGTTTTGGGGCACCAGGTGGGGACAGAGGCTCTCCAGCCTGCTGGGGGCATTGTGGGAGACTTGAGGACATTACAGGGGCAAGAGGACACTGTGGGAGATTGGGAGACTCTGTGGTACACTGTTGGAGTTTGGGGGCACCAGGTGGGGGGCAGAGGTTTTTCAGCAGGCTGGGGGCACTGTGGGCCATTTTTAACCACTTCCCCTTTTTGCTGGAGAGGCATCGGCCACAGGGTGTACACATGCCATGGTCGCGAATGATACCCACTGTCGCGCTCACGCCCACCGAGTGTGACCTATTCAAGTAAATGGGGCTGCACTGCAACCACCCTGCAACCGCACACAATGCACATGGTTGTGACACGATTGTCTGATATTTAGGGGGTTATAGCAGGCAGTAAGGAGCAGATACAACACCTCACCACCTGTCTAATACCATGCATGTTTGGATCGCTCTTCAGAAAGCAAAGCAGATGTAAATGAGGCCTTAGTTACTATATTATTATTATACAGGATTTATATAGAGCCAACAGTTTACGCAGTGCTTTACAACTTGAGGGTAGACAGTACAAATACAATACACTTTAAGGGCCAGTTCACCAGATGCAGTTCCGTACAGTTTTGTGCGCATTTTTTCTGCACTAAAAATGCATGCACAGTGTTTTCCATGTATTCCAATGGCTCTTGTTGGCTCTAGTTCACACCATGCACTCAGTTTCCAGTGCAGAAACTGACCGGAAACTGACTGCATGGTGTGAACTAGAGCCAACTAGAGCCATTGGAATACATGGAAAACACTGTGCATGCATTTTGTGCAGAAAAAAAGCACACGGAACTGAACAGAACTGCGTCTGGTGTGAACTGGCCCTTATACAGTAGGAATCAGAGGGCCCTGGTCCTTAGAGCTTACATTCTAAGAGGGAAGGTCAAGAGATACAAGATGTAATAACTTAGGGGATGTGCTAATGGAGAAGATAAATGGTGGACAGTTGTTAGGTGGGGGCCAGATAGGCTTCTCTGAAGAAATTAGTTTTCAGAGTCTGAAAGTGTATAAAGTAGGAGAAAATCGGACAGATTGGGGTAGAGCATTCCAGAGGATGGGAGATAGGGTGACCAAATTTCCAAACTGCCATTCAGGGACACCCCCTTCCTAAAAAAATTAAAAAATGTATACCTTTTTTGTGACCCCCACAGATTTCACCGGTTCATCCTGGGACCTGTAGTTCTTCACTGGTTGGGGTCACATCTTCAGCTCTGAGGGGTTCATGGTGGGACCTGTAGTCCTTCACTTTTGGGGGTCACATCCCCCCAAAAATTAAAGGACTACAAGTCCCAGCATGAACTCCTAATATCTAAAGATTGACCCCCCCAAATTTGAAGGAATGCAACACCCAACATTAACCCCTGAGATCTAAGGGTGTGATCCCATAGATTTCACAGGTTTATGCTGGGACCTGTAGTTCTTCACTGATTGGGGTCACATCTTCAGCTCTGAGGGGTTCATGGTGGGACCTGTAGTCCTTCACTTTTGGGGGTCACATCCCCCCAAAAATTAAAGGACTACAAGTCCCAGCATGAACTCCTAATATCTAAAGATTGACCCCCCCAAATTTGAAGGAATGCAACACCCAACATTAACCCCTGAGATCTAAGGGTGTGATCCCATAGATTTCACAGGTTTATGCTGGGACCTGTAGTTCTTCACTATTTGGGGGGCAGGGGGGTCTCACATCTTCAGCTATGGGGGGGGGGTTTCATGCTGAGACCTGTTGTCTTTCATTTTGGGGAGGTCACACCCCCCCAAAGTAAAGGACTACCAGTCCCAGCATGAACCCCTGGGATCTAAGGGTGTGACCCCATAGATTTCACGGGTTCATGCTGGGACCTGTAGTTCGTCACTATTTGGGGGGGTGTCACATCTTAAGCTCTGAGGGGTTCATGCTGGGACCTGTGTCAGTTTCATTCCGGGACACTGTATTGTCCCAGAGTGAAGGTGCCCGGGACAGACCTGCACAATGCGGGACTGTCCCGGGCAATCCGGGACACGTGGTCACCCTAATGGGAGAGGCTCTGGAGAAGTCCTGAAGGCGAGCATGGGATGAGGTGACGAGGGAGTTTGAGAGCAGGAGGTCTTGGGAGGAACGAAGAGAACGATTAGGTTGGTATTTTGAGACCAGGTTTGTGATGTAGCTGGGGGCCAGGTTGTGGATGGCACTATATATTTAATGTCTTGGTGATACAAAATCAGGCATGTGGCGGATTTCTTTAAATGCCATGTGTACTTTTGGAACACCATAAAATATGATCTGCAGTAAATGAAGTTAGCCCCGAGATTGTCACCTCCACTCACAAGTCCTTTGTCCTGATTCCCTATACAAATAAAGATCTGTCAGCAAACATAAAGGGTGTCTTTGCTCAGTCACAGAGGGCTGTAGAAGGAGAAATGTACAATATGGCGTCTGTCATGTCCCACTGGAAGACTGAGGATAGGCTTTCATTGTGTGATAGGAAATAAGGCCCCGTATATCAGAACCTCCTGCTGCCCCCAAATCCTTACTTTCAACATTCGGGGTCACTGGAAGAGTGATAGTAATTCAGTCAGTGACCCCTAATATGGCCTCATAGTCAGGCTGGGGTATGTTTTACAGGCCCCAATGGCAGATGCGTTGCTCACTATATATTACATATGTGTCAGGTTCATTTGATGCAAACACATCTGCTTCTGGTTAAAGATGGCAGGAGACCACCACAGTACAAACATCCAGGAGTCACCAGGGACACGTTGTGTTAATGGCATCATTATTTCAAAGTCCCTGACCTGGAACAAGCATAGAGAGAAGGAATTCTGACACTCGTAAAAGTCTGGTACCCAAAAGCCACACAGCCAGGCAACTAGCATTTCAGAAGCAGGCCAGAAACAACATCCCTCGTGACAGGTGCACTTTAAGGTAAATTGGGTGAACTTTCTGACTTTAGCAAATCTGCAGTGTTTGATACATAGAGTTAGCTAGTTGTAGATTGGCTTTACCTGTTGCCATTTCAAAGTATGCAGCAAGGGAAAGGGGATGCACAGGTGTTCCATGCATTCCCATTCAGTCAGGCCCATTCATGTCAATTGGGACACAGCGGATGAACAGACACAGTCGCTGCTCCCAATTTAACATCCATGTGGATGGGCGACCCTGAACACAGACAACGTGAGTTTGGGAACACACGCCCATGATGGTCAGAGACTCTGCATATGCTACATTTGTAGCCTGGAAACAGTGGAGATCAGTGTTTTTACCCCTAATCTGTGTCTCCACTACAGTCTACAGAGGACCGTCTGAGGCCCTCACATCATATACCAAAGGGCCACAGGTTGGGCACCAGGGTTCTACAGTCTGTTTCTCTTATCACATATGATCTCTGTTCTTATGCAGTCTATTATACCCGGGCCAAATTCACTCCCAATAACAAGAAAGCTTTCTGTCACCATTGGGAAAGAATCAAAACATATTCAGTCTTGAAGTGTACATAAAATCAAAATCTATTTTTCAGTATACAGTGCCTTGAAAAAGTATTCATACCCCTTGAAAGTTTCCACATTTTGTCATGTTACAACCAAAAACGTAAATGTATTTTATTGGGATTTTATGTGATAGACCAACACAAAGTGGCACATAATTGTGAAGTGGAAGGAAAAGAATTAATGGTTTTCAATTTTCTTTACCAATAAATATCTGAGAAGTGTGGGGTGCAATTGTATTCAGCCCCCTTTACTATGATACCCCTAACTAAAATCTAGTGGAAGCAATTGCCTTCAGAAGTCACTTAATTAGTAAATAGAGTGTGTGATTTAATCTCAGTATAAATACAGCTGTTCTGTGAATCATTCAGAGGTTTGTTAGAGAACTTTAGTGAACAAACCGCATCATGAAGGCCAAGGAACACACCAGACAGGTCAGGGATAAAGTTGTGGAGAAGTTTAAAGCAGGGTTACGTTATAAACAAATATCCCAAGCTTTGAACATCTCACGGAGCTCTGTTCAATCCATCATCCAAAAATGGAAAGAGTATGGCACAACTGCAAACCTACCAAGATATGGCCGTCCACCTAAACTGACAGGCCGGGCAAGGAGAGCATTAATCAGAGAAGCAGCCAAGAGGCCCATGGTAACTCTGGAGGAGCTGCAGAGATCCACAGCTCAGGTGGGAGAATCTGTCCACAGGACAACTATTAGTCGTGCACTTCACAAATCTGGCCTTTATGGAAGAGTGGCAAGAAGAAAGTCATTGTTTAAAGAAAGCCATAAGAAGTCTCATTTGCAGTTTGCTTGAAGCCATGTGGGGGACACAGCAAACATGTGGAAGAAGGTGCTCTGGTCATATAAGACCAAAATTAAACTTTTTGGCCTAAAAGCAAAACGCTATGTGTGGTGAAAAACTAACACTGCACATCACCCTGAGCACACCATCCCCACCGTGAAACATGGTGGTGGCAGCACCATGTTGTGGGGATGCTTTTTTTCAGCAGGGACAGGGAAGCTGGTCAGAGTTGATGGGAAAATTGATGGAGCCAAATACAGGGCAATCTTAGAGGAAAACCTGCTAGAGTCTGCAAAAGACTTGGTATGGGGCGGAGGTTCACCTTCCAGCAGGACCGCAACCCTAAACATACAGCCAGAGCTACAATGGAATGGTTTAGATCAAAGCATATTCATGTGTTAGAATGGCCCAGTCAAAGTCCAGACCTAAATCTAATTGAGAATCTGTGGCAAGACTTGAAAATTGCTGTTCACAGACGCTCGCCGTCCAATCTGACAGAGCCTGAGCTATTTTGCAAAGAAGAATGGGCAACAAATTTCACTCTCTAGATGTGCAAAGCTGGTAGAGACATCCCCAAAAAGACTTGCAGCTGTAATTGTAGCGAAAGGTGGTTCTACAAAGTATTGACTTGGGGGGGCGGTCTAGCCACTGCTCTACCGCTCTCTGGAAAGCGCTCCACCGCAGATCATTTTTTAGCGATACACATTCGGTCCATCTGAAAGAGCCCTAACAGTATGAAATAACGGTTCCATGTAGCTCATTATTTAGCATTCTGTTAGTGGACAATGTTGCTCATTCTCGGGATCAGGGAGAGAGTGTGTATGAGGTTAACTGGGGAGCCGCTGTCAGACTTCAGGTGACCTCTGACCCCTGACTTTGAAATTTAGTAATCAGGTTTAGGAAAAGTGACTAAACCTAAATAAAGCGAACAGGCAAGCTCTACTGTAGAGGTATGGAGGGGGTCATTGCTGACCTCTTCTTCTGAAAATACTAGTTGCCTGACCTTTATTCTGACCCTATGGCTGACCCATTACTCTGATTCACTGACTCAGCAAAAGCATGCAATCAGGACAGTTACTTCTCTGACTTTACTTGCCGTGGGCTTGTTCCTGGGTCTATTGTAGAAAGTTTTAAGGCAACTAATAAAATAAATAAAAATGTGATCTTGATTCTTTCTTTTATTTAATGTCTCCTCAAAGCCTGATTAGTTCCAGTCAGTTAACATGGGATCTTCAGGCTCTTGATTGTGTCCAGTTTAGACTGGTTCTCTTTGAAGGGTTACATAATCCTTATGCTAGTTGGGGAATATGTGTAGAAGCCAATGTTGTTCAACTTGCCAGCAACTACACAAAACTGAAGTTTTCCTAACAACGCTCCCCGTGGATCACTTACACAACAGTTTTCCTAAGATGTATGTTTATGCATGAGACACACGGATATGTAATTAGGTTTGGTATTCTGTAACAGCCAAACATCAGTAATGGGATTATTTTGCAAAGAAAACAAAAAAAATAAAAAAAATGACAGCTGTGAACGCCAAGGATCGCAATGACATCAGCAGAGACACCACCTGCACAAAAAGCAAATCAACAATGGCAGCTCTTGTATTCTGGTCCGAGTTCTTGGAGAGTCACTTAAAGTGAACATGTGCAGAGATTATGCACAATAAACAATGTATTTTATTCTGAACAAGCAGTAACAGCCATTTATACACAAGCCCACAATGACCTCTGTAGCTATAGGCATTGTGGAGAAATTCATCTTCAATGTTCACAACAGAGGCACGGAAATCTCAGCTATCAATTACTGTAAAAGTAAATGCAGCTAGAAAGGCTAGGTAAAGTTTATTTCACATGTTCCTACACCGAGATCACACAGGGTTTGAACGCAGCACTACTACAAAGATACAGGACAGCGGAGGAGCATTGGAAAAGGAAAAATCTCAGGGTTGGGGGAGAGGCAGTTGACCCCTATTAAGAGAACCTGTCACTTTCTCCTGAATGGGCAAAGTGACGTTAAGTCACTTTAAGACTCTTATGCTTTATTTAGACATGCGGGTGGGGGTGTCAAAAATTTGCAGTTTTGCCGCCCACCAAGTGCACCCAACATGTGAGCGGGAAGCCCAGCAAATGCTGCACAGGTGTGCAAACGCAATGCAACAGCGATCAATGCATACAGTTGTGTCACATTTGTCTGCAAAAAATGGGGTTAAGGCTCAGTTTCCACTTATGCGACTTTTCATGCGGCTTGGGACTGCAAAGTCGCATGACAAGTCGTACCCCATGATTTCCAATGAGTACCGTTCATATCTTTGCGACTTCAAGTCGCAGCGACTTCAAAGTAGTCCCTGCACTACTTTGGTCCCACTTTGATGCGACTTGAGGTCCAGGGCCTCAAGAATACACTGGCATTGCTTCAAGTCGCATCAAAATCGCGGTAAAAAATTGTGATAAAATCTAGCGACTTTGGGGTTGCAATAGTGGAAACAGAGCCTAAAACAGACGGTGAGGAATTGTCACATCGCTTCCTCACCGCCTGTCAGTAGCCTAGGAAGCTCGATTCTAACGTGGATCGAGCTTACAAGGAAAGGGAGATTTACACGTATGTCTAAATCTATCCTAAGAAGTTTGCAGTTTTCTATTGCGGTTTATATGGCAGCAGTCAGTGCTCAGTTATCATTTATTTTTCCTTTTTACCCTATTGTGTACACGGTTGTCCTTAATGAAGTAGTGAATGATAGGGATGACTGTTCCGGCACCTTTTAAAGCTGACCTCTAGGATAAGAAATTATTGTCTAAATACAGGAGTCATGTGTGTTCTTCTTGAATCTTGGGGTGCTTTGTGTATTTCTTCCAGATCTGTGCAGTAATCCAGTGTGACACTTTACCTCTGTGCAGGGGCTTCCTGTAATAAAGACCGCTCACTGCTGCTCTCTCTCTATGTGCAGGGTGACTGGTCTTGTCTCCGCCCCCTCCTGTAGTTGTCTGCTGGCAGCCTGTAGTGGGTGGGCCTTGCTGGGCCCCTTCCACAGCTCTGGCTATGTACAGCACAGTGATGATATAACCACTACTTTACAAGGCAATAACTGGGTTTGCCAAGGCATTTGGTGCACGCAAAGCGGATTTACATCCTTTGTGGCTATTGAGGAATAGATTTAAATGAAAGATTTGCCATCCTGATACCTTTTTAATATTTTTTTTAAAAGGCAATAAAAGTCCATGATCTGATTTTTTAAATGTAGGTAGAGAGAGAAGGAAGGCCCCCAATTGGTTGCTGCAGACAATAGTCCTAATCTTTTGTGCGGTAACATTGTTCGGCGTGTACTGTACATTGTGTCACTTGAGGGTGTGAATTGCTTTGGAATTTTTATTGACTCGTCCGTGGTTTAGGAACACACCAAACACCATGTAGTTCCCCCATCGCCTTCCCCTGCCCATCCAACCTCCACACCCCAAGCCTGCTTTATCTGTAGAGGTTTTCCTGCAGATAAGGTCACAGTCCCGTGTTCAGGGGGATCTGCGGAAACACACTGGAATCCTATCCGGCCTCAGGAAGTAGGAGGACAGGATGCAGCAGCCTCATTGCTATAGACCAGGACCAGCTTGAAGACTCATCAAACCTCCATTTGCACTGTACAGTCCAAATCTGCAGGGAAGTTCGGCCTCTGTTTTAAAGGGCCAGCATTCATAAACTGTGTGTCACCTCCTTTGCCATGCATGGCACCTAAAACTGGCTTTACACTAGTAAAATTTTCTTCCAAACTTTTGGTTTTAAGAACGTTCGTTCAGTCATTTCCTATCCATTAGCCCTGGTTCCCATTGGAGCGATTTGGTAATGCGATTGGACATGTCAAATCGGCAGCAGTTGCCGGCAGTGGCACCGTCCGAATTCCCAAAAGTAGTTTCTGTACTACTTTTGGTGACTTTGGGGTGCGATTTTTTTTTATTGACATCTGTGTAGCAACCCGCACAAATGTCTCTGAAATCGCCCCCCAAGTCGGGACTGACATGCGGGAGTTAAATCGTGCGAGTTCAGCTGAACTCGCACGATTTCATTGTGAACCTGGGCTCAGTGACCTTTTTTTTCAACTGCAATAGTGAGAAATTATGAAGGAGCAGGATGGAACTTTTTCCTTGAATGAGCGAGTTTTGTCTGGTAAACTTTATTTGTCCCAAAACCGATTGTTAGAACCAAGCAGTACTTTCCAATGACATTCATCAAATGGTCAAATGTTCTGAGAACTTTCATATGAATGGGCTTTCATTTTTTTTTTTTTTTCTTTTTTGGTATTTCTTTGTATTCCATGAACCAAAAAAAAAAAAACACAAAGTGGTGATAGAGTAACGGTCCTGAAATACTGGATTAATAAATTTTCTGGATTAATATGCTGGATCTTGGATGTGCTCCTGTGTATAAGGCCTGAGTAAGGCTTAAGCCCTGTACACACGATCGGATTTCCTATGGATTTTAAACCGATGGATTTTTCCATCGGAAATCCGATGAAGCTGACTTCCATCAGTCTTGCCTACACACCATCAGTCAAAAATCCGACCGTCCCAAACGCTGTGACGTAAAACACTCAGACGAGCCGAGAAAAATGAAGTTCTATGCTTCTGAGCATGCGTCGACTTGATTCTGAGCATGCGTGGGTTTTTTATCCGATGGAGTTCCCCACAGACGATAGTAATTTGCTATCGTTTTTTTTTCCATCGGATAAATTTAAAACATGTTCTATTTTTTTTAACACCGATGGAAAAAAGACCGATGGGGCCCATACACGATCGGTTTGTCCGATGAAAAAAGTCCATCGGACTGTTTTCATCGGACAAACCGATCGTGCGTACAGGGCTTTAGTAAACTCAGGTGCCAAACCTAACATGCCCCACGCGTTGGTGTGAGAAGGGACAGTTTTGCCAAGTGCTTTGGCGCCCGCCTACTGAGCCACCGATTGGAGCCCAAGGCTGCAGATCCAACTTGGCCAGATGCAGCACCACACTTTAATTTTAAAGAAGAACTGCACCATTTTTATAAGGAACCCACAATGGGGTAACATATATATTTATTTTTTTTACATTTTATACGTTTTCAAACTAATGTTTTATGTCCATTTTTTAAACTGTTTTTTTTATATCTTTTTTTTTTGTATGGCACATTATACAACACATTTCTAACATGGCACATTATACAACAAAAATATATATTTTTTTACGAAGCTCCACCTTTTATCACTAAAAAAGAACCATCCTTGAGCTTCAGGCTGTAATGATGTCACCTTTTGTACCACCGTCCCCTCCCTAGAATGTAATCTCTACGAACAGGGCCCTCCTGTACCTTCTCTATTGAACTGTACTGTAATTGTGCTGTTCCCCCTCTATATTGTAAAGTGCTGCGTAAACTGTTGGTGCTATATAAATTGTGTATAATAATTTCCTCTGTCTCATCTCCCTCAGTGATCAGAATGAAATGTTGTAACTTTTTAACAAGTCACAAGGTGAGAGGGTGCAGCAGGATCTGATTTGTATCAGACATTTGTCAACACAGCCAAGGACCATAGGGTCTAATCCAGAGGTGCCCAACCGCTAGCCCGTGGCGCCCTCTGATGTGGCCCTCAACCTCCTGCTTTGGGCATCAGTGGTCCAGAGCATCAGTGGTAAGAATGGAGCCGGCGGTAGAGGAAGCATGAGGCTGCAGTAGAGAGCAGAGCCCATGTGTCCTTTATAGCGCCGGTGTTCTATCGAGAAGTGCCCCCCATCGAATAGTGCCCGCGCATGCGCAGGACGGAGCCCCACTTCAGCTGATTTGCCGATCAGCTGGAGTGACATGACCATGGCGCAAACTAGGGCTGGGAAAAAAATTGATTTAAAATCTGAATCGAGTTGCAAGTGCAAATCGATTCAGATTTTGACCGAATCGATTTTTTTTTTTGTAATTTTTTTTCATTGGGCCGGCACTCCGCGGACTAGGACGAAGCCGTGGCCTCGCCTAAAAAATCCTGCCTGCAGCTCACCACGATCCTGGGAAAAGGCTCGTGAGGCCGGACGCCACGGACTAAGCCGAAGCCGCGGCCTTTTCCCAGGATTGCAGCGAGCTGCAGGCGGGATTTTTTAGGCAAGGCCGCGGCTTTGGCCTAGTCCGCAGCCTTTTCCCAGGATCGCAGTGGACTAGGCTGAAGCTGCGGCCTCGCCTAAAAACTCCTGCCGGCGTGGTGTCCATCAGGAAAAAAAAACTTGATTCGAATCGTTTTTTTTTTGCCCAAAATCGCTCAGCCCTAGCGCAAACGCACATCACAGGAGGCATTTTTTGACGGGAGACGTAATTTGACAGACACAATTGAAAGCTATATACAGAGCGGAGGGACACCGTAGTTGTTACATTATGTCTCGCTGTTGCAGGCCAGCTTGTTGCTGTGTTGAAGGGCGGGTTTTGTCTGTGTTGCTACCCGCCCTTAGACACGGGCAACAGGCGCAGATCAAGACACTAAAGCCGCCCTGCAACACTGACAAAAGGCGACCTTGCGCAGAATGAAACCCTGTGTCACAGGCGGAGTGATACCAAATGCACTGCGCCTGGAAGAGCAACAGCCAGCGATACCCGCCTGGGACAGATGCCTGCAAGAATCTTGAGGAACAAGTGAAGATTGAGGTCAGTTTTCTTATTAAAATCAGACAGCAATCGGCATATCTGGTCTCTACACTAGTTACTATGGGCTGCTTCCAAACTGATCCATGGGTGCAGTGCAGTGCACCTGCGGGTTACCTGCACTGAGCCATAGATTTCTGTTATTACCTGTAGGTTTGGTGCTCTTTCTAAAAACAACCTGAATGCTTTCAGAAAGTGCACCATACCTGCAGGATGTAATAGAACTCTATGGCAAAGTGCAGGTAACCCGCAGGAAAGCCACGGGTGCACTGTGCTGCATCCACGGTGTGGGTAAACCGCAGCGCATCACTGTGAAGGCAGCCTTAGGCCCCTTTCACATGATCAGTCCGATCAGGTCCGCCTGTCTATTTTCCAGGCAGACCCAGTCCCTCCATTCATCTCTATGGAGCGGCAGATGTAAACGGGCTTGTGTCCGTTTACAACCGCCTACCTCCAATCCGATCTGCTAAAAAAAATCAAAAGGGGATCCCCTTCTACCTGGGCAGTTCGGATTGGAGAGTCCATGGTTAGAGCATATGCAGAGTGGACACAGGACTGTTATCTGCCCGCTCCACTCATTGTGACCCGCGATCGGCTACCATTTTTTTTTTTACTTTATTTGAAAGGCACAAAGTGACACTTTATTAATGTATCCGCAAGAAATATGTGGTGCCATCCAGTGCACTGCAAAAAAACGCAGCATATCTGCATTTTTCCACACTGCATTGTGGTGTGAGCAGGGCTAGAATGCAGTTGTTTTCTGTATGCCCTTGTGGTGACTGGTGTTTATCCAATTCGAACAGTCACCGCACATAGTGGGAAGAGCCCCAAAACTGAATGTAAACCTTTAAAGTGTTCCTAAACCCACAACAGTAAAATCAGTGTGTATATGCAGTAAAGCATACACAGGCTGTGGAGCCTAAAGGGTTAAAGTGATTGTAAAGCTTTGTGTTTTATTTATTTTTTAAATAACAAACATGTCATACTTACCTCCACAGTGCAGTTTGTTTTGCACAGAGTGGTCCCGATCCTCCTCTTCTGGGGTCCTTCTGCGGCGCTCGCGGCTCCTCCTCGCATCAGATAACCCTCTAGGAGAAGCGATCTCCCGAGGGGGTTACCGTTCGGGCACGCTCCCGAGTCCAGCATTTGCGTCCATAGACACGAATGCTGAACTCGGCCTGCCCCCGGCGTCATTGGATTTGATTGACAGCAGTGCGAGCCAATGGCTGCGCTGCTATCAACCTATCCAATCAAGAGCCGGGACCCCATTTAGAGAGGGAGGTCGCGTCTCCGCCGAGGCAATGAAGGGGCTCAGGTAAGTAAAACGGGGGGGGGGGGGGGTTGGGGGGCCGGTCGCTGCCAGTGCCAGCAGTTTTTCCACCTTAATGCATAGGATGCATTAAGGTGGAAAAACACAAGGGTTTACTACCCCTTTAATCCTCTGCATTGTGTAAAAAGGCTGTTTGATCCTGTCTTCTCTGATCCTGCCCTTTTTTTTTTTTTTACTGTCCCCAATCCAGCTCCTGATAGAACAGAGCCTTAGAGGCACTCTGCACATGCTCAGTTTGGTGTGCACTGCTAGAGAGTTTATTTTTTTAAATTTCTTGGTAGGGTGCATGTGATCGGCACAGGGCCAATCCGCACTGTCCAGACAGAGGGTCAGGGGTCCTGCAGCCTCATAGGACAATCAGAGTAGAATGAAAACTCCTCTTAAAAAGCTTTAACCAGACACTGATAGAATTTACAAGAGTGCTCTGACTGCTGATAAGAAAAGGTATTTAGCAGTTTATATTAAATAAAATAATTGCATTTCCATGTTCTGTGTATTGGGGGAGATCAGATATAGTGAGTGCAGAGTCCTGGGTTAGTAACAACTTAAAGGGGTTGTAAAGTCTCATGGTTTTTCACCTTAATGAAGTCTATGCATTAACCTCCCTGGCGGTTTTCCATTATCAGGCTCGGGGTGAGATTTCAGTACCCAAAGCGGTAACCCCAAGCCAGACTCTGGGCTGCATCGCAGGATACAGGAAAAGTTACTTACCTTGTCCCCTGGATCCTGCGATGTCTCCCCGCTGTGTGTGCGAGCTGTCTCCTCGCTCGATTCACACAGTGCCCGAGTGCCGTCGAGCTCCATTCCCTGTGACGTTGCGGTGCATGGAGGGCGGAGATCGGCGCCAAATTCTAAAAAGTCAAAACACAATACACATACAGTACACTGTAATCTTACAGATTACAGTACTGTATAAAAAAATGACATACCCCCTTTGTCCCTAGTGGTCTGTAATTACAGTTTTTTTCTGCCTGGAAACTGGAGATTGTCCATAGCAACCAAAAAGTGTCCCTTTATGTCAAAAGTGGTTTTAGACCAACTAGAAAACAGCGATAATAAATTAGAATCACTTGCAGAATTGAGCGATAGTGATTTGTGGGGAAAATCGTCATAAAACACTAAATCTAATGACAGCGACAATTCTGCAACTGAGCAAATTTCAGTGTTTTTGATTTGATTACATTATTGAATAATTTTTATTATTATTATTACATTATTATTTGTTATAATTATTTATAGTTATTTATTATATTATAATTAATGATTTAGTGTTTCAAACTTTATCATACCTGGGATGTCTACTAGACTCTTGTTTGGACAGATTTAAGTGAGTTATTGCTAAGAATTACAGGCCTACAAGGCCTACAATAACGCCAAATTTCCATGCAAAATAATTGTACCGCTTTCAGCACCTAATATCTGACATAATCATACAGCCAGGGAGGTTAAAGTGAAAAACCTTCTGTGCTGCAGCTGCCCCCAGAGCACCCCCTTTTTTTCTTACCTGAGTCTGTCCACTCCAGCGATGTGCATGAGCCCAGCGACTACAGCCGCTGTCTCCATCCTCATCGGATAAAATGATAGCAGCAGGAGCCATTGGCTCCCGCTGCTGTCAATCAAATCCAGTGACACGGGAGCCGGGGGCGGGGCCAAGTTTTGCTGTCTGTGTCAATGGACGCAGTAGCGGGACTTGTGAGTGTGCCCACACGGGTGCCCCCATGGAAAGTGGCTCTTCGTGGGAGCACACGATGAAGAAGAGGAGGAGCCAGGAGCACCACTGGGGCACCCCAGAAGAAGAGGATCGGGGCTCCTCTGTGCAAAACCCTTGCACAGAGCAGGTAAGTATATCATGTTTATTTTTATTTTTTAAACAAACCTTTTAAAATCTCTTTAACTGAGTGAAATTTAGCTTTCTAAGACAATATTTGTTATAAACATTTGTCACAGATTTTCTTACAAAATACTATTTTCACCTTTTTAATTATTTTTTTCTGCATCTCAGTATTGCTAAACTCCTCCAGTCTTTTTTAGTCAATTCCTGCCTGCATGCCCTCGCTCCAAGTTATTTCTCTAGATCACCTTTCCTGATAGTGACAACAAAGTCGTCACCCTATATTTGTACCCGCACTACGTTCATAGTGATCCACAATGCACCGTGCGTTCATGTCTGCGCAGTGTGGTGCCCCGGAGGACTGGTGCTTTGAGGTTCCATTACATGAATGCTAATGCTCCATAACACACACACCTACACACTAGCAGTTGAGGGGCGTTAAAACCCTGTGGTTGAGCCAAGCCACCCAACTGCTTCCACTTTACTGTAGCTGCAGAGGTAGCAGCCAGGGGTGTACACATGCCATGGGCGAGATGCTTTGGACGCAGTTGCTGCTCACTAGTGCAGGGTTCAAGGGGTGAAGCAGGCAATGAGGTGATACAACGCTTCCTCACTGCCCATCGAATGCTCTCTGAAGAGTGATATGGGCCGCAGATTGCTATTCAGAGACCGAAGCAAGTGTGAACGATCCGTTTGGACCCATCCATGCCTGTGCACATGTTCGGTTGCATCTTATTTGCTGTTTTCAAAGCACAATGTAATTGTTTTTTTTTTTTATGACGTGGGTATGACATGCATTTTAGTGAAATGCAATGGTACGATGTGAATTAGCCCTAAGAGTAGGTTTTGTTTTTAATTTGTGGATTGCTCTGCCTTTTCCCGGTCAGCGCCATGCTCGGTAGCCCAATCTGTTTTCTTTTAAAGGTCACTAAATACTCACACAGCCGGGGTCTTCCAAGGCTGGAGGCAACTCGTAAGTGCTGTCAGGTTAAGAGAAAATGAAAAATAGGCCGTCCAATTACTGCGTCCTCCTGTGTCCTATAACGCTTAGCCGTGGATATGACTCTGTGTTTCCTGTCTGGCTGCCCCAGGTCAGAAAAAAAACAGCTTTTTCCCTCTTGCAGCAAATTCTTTAGGCTGATTGTAAACGACATAATATCTTTAGTAATGTACTGTAATGGCAGATCTCAAGATGACGTTTTACTGCAGGAGAATGTAATGCAGATATATCCTTACCGTAGTCTGCCGTAGTGATCGCTTTATTTTTCTTTTCAATAAATTTTTATTTTTCAATTCAAGACATGTACAGAAAATCTTAAAAAATTGTTGTTTAAACATGACAAAGGGTTATTTCCAATTGTTTATGTCACAATGTTCTCATCAAGAGATTAAAAAAAAAAAATGAAAAATAGGCATTCAGGGAAGTCACACCCCACCTGGACGCCCCTAATGGGATCATCCTGCACCCAGGTCAGGCCCCCCCCCCCCCAGCCCGCCATCCTCATATGAAACCAATAAAAAGGAACTCGGAATCTTAATGAAGAACAGTACTACACTCATATACAATAACGCCCATCAAATTTAAGACTCGGAAATACCGCAATAAGAACACAGTAAATAATGATATCAAATCTTTGAATCATGTTTAAGTATCGAAACAAAAATAAAAGAAAAATAAATAAAACAAAAGATAAAAGAACCAAGAAAAGATAGAATAGAAGAAGAAAGAAATAAGAAGAAATCACATGCTGAACATGAGGCCCTTTAGGAATTAGAGCGGTCAGGGTCATGCCTGACCTTCAAAGAAACGCCACAGAAAACTGCCCAAGGTTCCCATATTGCCTCAAATTTAGGGATTAAATTAGTTGATATGCTAACCATCTTCTCTTGAGCTATAATCCAAGAGATCTTATTGTGTATAGCCTTAATGGATACCCTGGGCTTCCTCCAAGATCTAGCAATAATAATTTTAGTCCCCAGAAGTATAAAGTGAATCAGTTTTCTAGTTGGTTTAGAAACGTTGGGAATATTGTCATTGAGAAGAGCAACAGAAGCTGACCTAGGTATTGAACACGAAGTGACCTTAAATATGAGATTAAAAATTTTCTTCCAGATCGGCCTGATCCTAGGACATTCCCACCAGATATGCACCATCGAGCCCAATAAATGGCAGCCTCTAAAGCAGTTGGGATCCGATTCTGGGTAGATGGATGCAAGCCTGATGGGAGTCATATACCATCTCATGACAACTTTTAAGTTAGCTTCCATGAGGGAGGTGTTCAAAATACTTTGGAATGAGCGAAAGTTGGCCTTTTGCCAGGATCCTAGATCCCAATTTAGCTGGAGGTCATCTTCCCGTGCTTTCATGTATGAGGTTTTAGTAGCTGCACAAGTAAGTGAAGAGTAGATGACAGAAATGCCCCCCCTTTGTCCCACGGCCGATCCGCACCAGATCTCATAGTCCGTAAATTTGGGAGGAAGAGGTTTCTCCGTCCAAATATCATTCAAGAATTGTGAAATCTGTTCAAATCTAAACTTTTCAGAGTCAGGGAGGTCAAATTTATTTAGACAATGGGGCATGGTAATAGGACCCCGATTTGTAAAGTATTGTCCTATCCTATATAGACCTTTGTTTGTCCACCAACTGAAGGCCTCTGTATCCATACCAGGAAAGAATTTTGGATTATTAAAAATGTGTGCTAGTGGTTGTGTTACAGACACTAGAGTGGGAAGAGGACGGAGTCTGTCCCAAAGGGCAAATGATTGAGATAAGGAAGGGGATAAAATAGGTGGTCTCTGTCTTTGTGGGCACCAAAGCAGGTACTATAAGGATAATTGTGGTACCGCTTGTTCTTCTATCAGCACCCAGTCCGGTTTTTCATTCTTGAAATAAAATATAGATAATTGTGCTAGTCTGGCAGCTAAAAAATAATTATATAAGTTAGGAAAACCCACCCCTCCCTTCTTCCTATTTAAATATAGGGTGTTTTGGGGAACTCTGTAACTAGATTTGCCCCATACGAATGTGAGAATTTTACTTTGTAAGGAATTTATCTGATCTTTCCTGATGGGAATGGGGAGGGAACGAAATAGATATAAAATTCTAGGGAGTAATGTCATTTTCACTGAATTAATCCTGCCCAACCAAGATAGTTCGAATTTGTCCCAATTTTTAAGATCTGTAATAATTTTATGGAATAGGGGAGGATAGTTACTTGTGTAAAGAGATTCTGTTCGAGCAGTCAGAAAGATTCCCAGATATTTAATATGAGAAGAATTCCATTCAAATTTGAAAGACTGTTTGATGAGGGAAACTATGGGTAACGGGAGGGAAATATTTAGTGCCTGTGACTTGGCAAAATTGACCCTGAGTCCTGAAATATTAGAAAAATCTGAAATTACTTTATAAAGATTCGGGAGGGAGGTAATGGGAGAGGTAAGAAAGAGAAGCAAATCATCTGCGAAAAGTCCGCATTTATGCATCTGATTCCCACAGGTTACACCTTTAATGTCAGAATTTTGTCTAATGGCTATGGCCAAGCTTTCAATGGCCATAGCAAAGACAATAGGGGATAGTGGACAACCTTGTCTTGTACCCCTGGCTATATTTATCGGAGAGGAATAATATCCCTGTATACGGATTTGAGCTTTAGGTTGAGAATACAGAGCTCTAATAACTCCCATAAAACGTGGGCCAAAACCCCATCGTTCTAATAGGGGAAAAAAGTATTGCCAGGATACAGAGTCGAAGGCCTTCTCCAGATCAAGTGCTAACAGGAAACCCTGTTGTTTTTGACCTCCGTCCCAGTTGGACTGCAAAAGGGAGATAATATCAATCGCTCTTCTCACTTGATCTGGGCCTTGTCTTCCTGGCATAAATCCTACCTGATCCTTGTGAATATATTTAGTAATAAAAGAGGAGAGGCGATTCACTAAAATTTTAGTGAGAATTTTCAAATCATTATTTATCAAAGAAATAGGGCGATAATTGGAAACTTCTTCTGGGTTTTTATCCGGTTTGGGTATAACAGTAATGTAGGCTGTATTAAGTTGTGTACCTAATTGGGAACCCCTTGTAGTAAAATTAAAAAAATTTGTTAAATATGGGGTAAGGGTGTCCTTGAAGGCTTTGTAGTAGGGAGCTGATAATCCATCAGGTCCCGGGGCTGATCCCGCCCTGAGATCTTGAATTACTGCTGTAACCTCTTCAACAGAGAAGGGAGCTTCTAGGATATCTCTATGTTCCATATTCAAGGATGGAATAGGGAGGCCATCTAAGTATGAGGGTACCGAGTTCATGGGTATATTTGAATGGTCGCTATAGAGTTCGGAATAAAATGTCTGAAAAGCCTTTAGTATCTTTTCAGGGTTAGCCGTGGGGTCCTGTCCAGCAATGCGGATCTTAGGTATGGAATAAACTCTCGTTTTAGGAGACAATTTAGATGCCAACATTCTACCTATTTTACCTGTTTGAGTATAAAATGTATTACTTGTCCAACGGAGAGATTTCTTTCTCGTACATCACGGGACACAGAGCGACATAGTCATTACTAATGGGTTATATAGATACCGTCAGGTGCTGGCACTGGCAACTTCCAAAACCGGAAGTACCCTCCCCTATATAAGCCCCTCCCATCCGGGAGCACCTCAGTTTTTTGCCAGTGTCTAAGGTGTTGGCCAAGAAGAAACATGTGTTTTTCACTGAGCTTGCGTACAGGTTCTTTTGGGCCTCAGTAAGCTATTCCGGATCCGACCAAAAAAGCTTCATAGCTAAACGGTCGGTACCCGGGCCTTGCAGAGAAGAGCAAGGTTTTGCCTGTAATGCTTCTCTTAGGAGAGCTGGACCCTGGGATCCAGAGCTCTGGTCATACCCACGACCAAGATGTTTTCTGTGCAGGGTGCTATACAGGTCCAGGGGAGTGGAATCCTTGGGAACCCGGTCCCTGAAGGTTTGATTACAATGCCTGCCGTGATAGGTGAAGTTTGGGCTTTTGTGGACCAAACAAAGTCCTGCGGCGGGGAACAGGTAAGTGGGGGCCCCCAGGAACTTGGTTCTATTGGGGGACCCCCAAGCCTAATTTGTCTTTCTGTCTGTTACCTAATGGTATTCCCGCAAAATTCTGTGCATGCCTGTAACTACTAAAAAAATGTAATAATTTTTAATGGTGGTCAAGAAAAAAAAAAATAAATTTTTTTTATATATATTTAATATATTAGACTGCGGTACCTGTGTTTGTCCACTAGAGGCCGCTGTGGAATGTTTTCTTGTCATGTGGACTAGTTTCTTCTCAGCAGAGCAAGTCCAGGCAGATGGTGAGTTCTCTTATGGGAAACTGCTTCCTCTGCCATGTTGCAATGCTCGTCCATCCCCCGGCCTGCGGCAAAGAGGGGCCCTGGCTCTTGTCCCTAGTTTCCATTTTTCGAAATTAGCGCCAAAGGCGCACGTGGCCGCGCGCATGCGCGTGCACGTGCCTCTATATATAGAGGTGAGCCGGAAAAGGGGGCGGAGCCTGGGGGATGACGCTCTGTGCGCGCCGCAGCGCTTCTGCGCATGTGCGGGCGTCCCAGCATGTTAAAAATCACAATTTTGTGTGGTGAGCTGGCTATGAAGTACAGAGACAGAGCTGGCAACATTTAAAAAAGGGCATACAGCAAGCGGTTGATACAGGCATCCCCTAGAAAGGCACATTAGTAGACACCAACTGTTTCTTATAGCAGCATTTATGCTAGACTATTGTCAGTAACTGGTGTATTTCGGCTGGAATACCTCAGCTTTGTGGCTTAGGAATATGCCGTCTAAAAACTCCGGGACTAGAAATTCCAGGAGGAATAGGGGGTCTCCATCGGGCTCTGAGGATCTTGGGCATGCTTTGGCTGCACCAGTCTCCCCTGAAGAATCAGAGGTTAGTGACCGTAGAGCACCCTCAGGAGTACCTGGTACTGTGGCTGTCCTCAGTTCACCTGCTCCTGTGTATGTAACAGAGGAGGTTTTTTCCTCAGCTCTGGGAGGGCTGGAAGAGAGATTGTCAGCATTGATCGCGGCTTCCCTGTCACAGGAGAAAAGCGCCCGATCTCCGTCTCCTCCCTCAGAGTGCCTGTTAACAGAGCAACAGTCCCATACAGGGATCGACCTACCTGAAGGGGATCAGGATGAGGTCGATTCGGTTGTAGAGGAATCAACAGTGGAAGAGCCGTTCTCAGCATCACATGCTGAAAGGTTATGGGTTCAGTCCCTGACTAATATGGTCCGATCAGCATTTAAAATGCCACTTGCGGAGCCATCATCCACTTCTGTCTCCTCGTTGGGGTCGCTAAAAGCTCCCCAGACTGTTTGTTCCTTTCCGATCCATCCTTTACTGGAAGGGCTCATTTACCAGGATTGGGAGCATCCTGACAAAATATTTACTCCCCCTAAGAGATTTCCGGTGGTCTATCCCATGGAGGATAAGTTCATCAGAAAATGGAAGGTCCCTACAGTGGACGCAGCCATCTCTTGTGTGAATAAATCACTGACATGTCCGGTGGATAATGTCCAAATGTTCAAGGACCCAATAGATAAAAAATTGGAGTCCTTATTAAAATCTGCTTTTTCTACAGCAGGATTGGTGACACAACCAGCAGTGGCAGCTATTGGGGTCTGCCAAGCAGTGAAGGATCAGTTGAAACAGGTCTTAAGGGACTTGCCAGATCAGCAGGCTCTTGCCCTAGCTGATCTACCTAGAGCCTTATGCTTTGCGGTGGACGCCATAAAGGATTCAATCCATCAGGCCTCCCGCCTTACGCTGTCTGTAGTACATATGCGCAGGCTTCTATGGCTCAAAAACTGGTCTGCTGAAGCTCCCTGTAAAAAATTGCTGGTCAGCTTCCCATTTCATGGTGAGTGCTTATTCGGGGAAGACCTGGACAAGTATATCCAGAGAATTTCCAGCGGTAAAAGTACACTTTTGCCGGTTAAAAATAGAGTTAGAGGTCCCTCTTTTAAGAGGCCGGCTTCTCCAGTCCCTAGGACATCAGCTGTGAAACAGTTCCGACGGCCTCCTCGGTCAAATCCCGGAGGTAAAAATCAGGGACAGTTGCAGGGTAACAAGAAGCCCTGGAGCAGGAGAGGTACAAAACCTCCCCCAAAGTCAAATGCATGAAGGGTTGCCCCCACTCAATCGGGTGGGGGGAAGACTTCAGTTGTTCACAGAGACCTGGCGGGACACGATCCGAGACAGATGGGTGCTCTCCGCAGTAAATCTGGGATACAAATTGGAGTTAAAAAACTCCCCTCCTTCCCGCTTTATAAGGTCAAACGTGCCAAGGGATCCCCAGAAGAGAGGATCCCTCCTGTTGGCACTGGAACAATTATTGCTCCAAGCAGTAATTATAGAGGTTCCCCTGGAAGAATGGGGGTTCGGGTTTTACTCAAACCTCTTTACAGTTCCGAAGCCAAACCGGGACGTGAGGCCCATATTAAATCTAAAAGGGCTAAACAAATTCCTACATATCAGGACTTTCCGGATGGAGTCGATCCGATCGGTAGCCACTGCCCTACAAGGGGAGGAATGGTTAGCCTCGATCGACATCAAAGATGCTTATTTGCACATTCCCATCTTTCCAGCCCACCAAAAATTTCTACGCTTTGCGGTAGAAGGACGCCATTTTCAGTTCAGAGCCTTACCCTTCGGTCTGGCCACAGCACCAAGAGTGTTCACAAAAATTCTGGCCCCATTATTGGCCAATCTAAGGACACGAGGTGTAACGATAATGGCATATCTAGACGACTTGTTGCTGATAGACCACTCAGTGGAAAAACTAGAAGTGGTTGTTCACGAGACAATCAAGTTTCTGGAATATCACGGTTGGATTATCAACCGAGACAAGTCAGCCCTAAAACCAGTCAAAAGTCTGGAATACTTGGGGCTAAGGCTGGATTCAGACCAGAGAAAAATTTTCTTGCCTCAAGAAAAGGGGTCGTCTTTGAGAGATTTGATCCACTTAGTGGGTTCAAAAAGACAGCCATCCATACGCCTGTGCATGAGGCTGCTGGGAAAAATGGTGGCATCATTCGAAGCAGTACCCTACGGTCAATTCCATTCAAGGAAATTGCAAAGGGCCATACTGTCAGCCTGGAACAAAAAAGTTCAGGCTCTGGACTTACCAATGTCCTTGTCCCCTTCCGTTTGCAAGAGCCTCCGCTGGTGGTTGGTTCCCCAGAATCTGGAAAGAGGGAAATCCTTCAGTCCGATTTCCTGGAAGGTGGTCACTACAGATGCCAGCCTTATAGGCTGGGGAGCAGTACTGGAGCAATGGTCTCTCCAGGGCAAGTGGTCAGAAGCAGAAAAGGCCCTGCCCATCAATCTCTTAGAGATACGAGCAGCCCGGTATGCCCTAGTAGCATGGACATCCAAACTCCAAGGGTCCCCTGTCAGAGTTCAATCAGACAATGCCACAGCAGTGGCATATATCAATCGTCAGGGGGGCACCAGGAGTCGTGCAGCCCAAAGGGAAGTAAATTACATCCTGAGATGGGCAGAAAGATATGTCCCAGCCATATCTGCGGTATTCATTCCAGGAGTGGAGAATTGGAAGGCGGACTTTCTAAGTCGCCAACAATTATGCCCAGGGGAATGGTCCCTTCATCCCGAGGTTTTCCGGACAATATGTCAGCGGTGGGGAACACCGGATGTAGATCTGCTAGCATCCAGATTCAACACAAAAGTGGACAGGTTTGTCTCTTGGACAAGGGATCCCCTAGCGTGCGGCTCGGATGCCCTAGTGTTCCCTTGGGATCAGTTCAAGCTGATATATGCATTCCCACCGCCACAATTGTTACCTCGATTACTCCGCAGAATCAGGGTAGAAAAGAAACCAGTGATTCTGGTGGCTCCAGCGTGGCCCCGAAGAGCATGGTACGCGGAGATTGTAAAAATGTCTGTGGGGAGTCCTTGGACCCTCCCACATCGTCCGGACCTGCTTTCGCAAGGACCGATATACCACCCTTCCTTACCAGCCCTAGGTTTGACGGCCTGGCTATTGAAGCCCACATTCTAAAAAAGAGAGGGCTCTCTAATTCTGTGGTATCTACCATGATCAATGCCAGGAAGCCGGTATCCAGGCAGATCTACTATAGAATCTGGAAGGCGTACATCGCCTGGTGTGAGGCCAAGAAATGGCATCCACGTAAATACGTAATAGGTAGGATTCTGGACTTCCTACAATGGGCTGTAGATAGGAAGCTTGCCTTGAGTACTATCAAGGGTCAGATTTCGGCCTTGTCAATATTTTTTCAAAGGCCCTTGGCTTCGCATTCACTAGTCAAAGCCTTTATACAAGGAGTGATGCGTATTAGTCCTCCGGTTAATATTCCCATATGTCCATGGGATCTAAACTTGGTTCTGTCGGTTCTACAGAAACAACCATTTGAACCATTACAGCATATTTCCTTGGTGCTTCTCACCAGGAAATTGATTTTTCTAGTAGCCATTTGTTCGGCTAAAAGAGTATCGGAATTAGCAGCTATGTCCTGTAAGGAGCCATATCTGGTTATCCATAAGGACAGAGTAGTGTTACGTCCTCATCCAGCCTTTCTTCCTAAGGTGGTATCGAGTTTTCATTTGAACCAAGATGTGGTTCTTCCTTCTTTTTTCCCCAAACCTACTTCGGTAGAGGAAAAGTTATTGCATTCTTTGGATGTAATAAGAGCAGTTAAAGCTTATCTAAAAGCCACTGCTCAGATTCGCAGAACGGATACTTTGTTTATTCTGCCGGAAGGCCCCAGAAAGGGTCAGGCAGCGTCAAAATCTACTTTAGCCAAGTGGATTCGACAGGTCATAATACAAGCCTATGGCTTGAGAAGGAGACGGCCTCTGTTCAAAGTTAGAGCGCACTCCACGAGAGCAGTTGGAACTTCATGGGCAGTGCATCACCAGGCCTCCCTGGCTCAAATCTGTAAGGCCGCAACATGGTCTTCAGTACACACGTTTACTAGGTTCTACCAGGTGGACGTTAGAAGTCAGGAGGATGTCGCCTTTGGGCGCAGTGTGTTGCAGGCCGCAAAAGATCCTCATGTCTGATAGCGCTCAGCTTGTATATGGTGTATCCCCCCCCCTCATTTGGCATTGCTTTAGGACATCCCATTAGTAATGACTATGTCGCTCTGTGTCCCGTGATGTACGAGAAAGAAAATAGGATTTTTATTATAGCTTACCTGTAAAATCCTTTTCTTGGAGTACATCACGGGACACAGAGCTCCCGCCCCTCTTTGGGGACACTTATTGCTTTGCTACAAAACTGAGGTGCTCCCGGATGGGAGGGGCTTATATAGGGGAGGGTACTTCCGGTTTTGGAAGTTGCCAGTGCCAGCACCTGACGGTATCTATATAACCCATTAGTAATGACTATGTCGCTCTGTGTCCCGTGATGTACTCCAAGAAAAGGATTTTACAGGTAAGCTGTTATAAAAATCCTATTTTCTCCGCTTTTGTAGTGAGTGCTAAATTGAGTTCTAGTCTACTCCTTTCAATCTTAGACAATAAGGATGGAGAAGGTTTCCTTTTATGCTGTGTTCTCAGGGTCCTGTATGATCTCTCCAATCTATCAATGTCCGCTTCCCTTTCCTTTTTGATTCTTGTCGAAATTTGGATAAGCTTGCCCCTAATAAAGGCCTTATGAGCAGCCCAAAGGACTTCAGCGGAAACATTTTCTATATCATTAAAGCTGAAGTATTCTTGAAGAGCTTTATCTATTTCCATTTGTATGGCTGGATCGGAAAGTAAAGACTCATTTAGTCTCCAATTACCCCCCTTTGATCTACCAGTTTTAGTACGTAGGAACATGACAACCATGGAGTGATCAGAAAGGACCGTGTCTTTGATGATTGATTTAATAACATCCGGGAGAATATAGGAAGGAACCAGGATATGGTCAATCCTAGAGTAGGTGTTGTGTGGGTGAGAGTAATGAGTATAATCTCTTATAGAAGGATTAGATTCTCGCCATACATCAGCTAGGCCTTTATCATGCAAAAGTCTAGCTATTTTCAGGCTTATCTTAGTGGGTCTGGTTAATTGGGTCGAGGGGGGATTGGATCGCTTTATTTTTCATAGTTTGAAGAGTAATAGACGGTGTCATTGACCGAAAATGGCAATGGCCAATGATGTGACGAGCATCCCTGCCCCTTTGTTATGCACATCTGCGAAGTAATGCCCTGGCCGTGGCTGATTGGGTGCTGATATGGCGGGAGTGATGGCTTGCTCCCAGCTTCAATCCCAACCTTAAGTTGGGACCAAGCCTGTGCTCATCCCTAGTAATTTGTCCTTGTGGGACAAATTTTCAGTTGCGCCTTCACTTCCTTTTGAAGTTACAGGTGAAATTGGTCTTTGAGGAATGTTCCTCGGCCAGAGGTATGTGGACCCTCTTTCAAATGATTGATTTCAGGTATCTCCAGTGAAGGGTGTTGTTAATACAAACACATTTTTAACCAGGGGTGCCCAACCTGCGGCCCAAGACGGCTATGAATGCGGCCCAACACAAAATCGTCAACTTACTCAAAAATTTCGATTTTTTGGTAAAAATGTGAACACATGCGACCATGAAGTTTTATAAGTTTTATAAGCTTCCCAAAGAAAAAATATCCCACTCTTCACAATCGCTTCTTAAGCCTCGTAAGCACAGCCGAGAATCTCGTCAGGAAAAAACACGTTGTTTTTCCTGACGAGATTCTTGACAAGAATCTTGTCCCGGCCGAGTGTACACATGCTCGATTCAAAAGAACCGCCGTTCTTTTGAATGGACGTCATCGACTACAACGAGCGTGCACTCGTCACATTCGATGCCGCCGCCGCCATCTTGCTACACCCTACCTATGCCTAGGAAGCTACCGCGCATGCGTCAAAGTCATTTTGAGCATGCGCGGGTTTCCACGGCGACAGGTAAGTATACACACGCTCGGGTTTCTCGTCGGGAAACAGGCCGACGAGAATCTCGACGAAAAAATAGAGAGCAGGATCTCTATTTTTCTCGTCGAGATTCTGGCCAGTTTTCTTGACGAGAAACCTGAAAGCCTCGTACACACGGCCGGTTTTCTCTGCAAGAAAGCTCTCCCGGCAGTTTTCTTGTCGTTTCTTGACGAGAAAACCGGCCGTGTGTACGAGGCTTTAATCATGTCACCGGTTTTCGGCAGCACCGATATTTTCGAGGAACTATTTTCAAGGACGAAGCACACAAAGGGCAAAATTAGAACCAAAATATTTGATGAGCACCTTGAGAATTCAGTGGGAATTGCTACTCCATCCATCCAACCAGATAGTCATGTGTTCGTTTATCAAAAACCGTGTTAAATATCGCACTTGTTTTATGTTGCCTTCTTTTATTTTTATAATAAAAAATATTACAAAATAAGTTTTATTACTCAGATAGGTATATTATCTATATCAGTGATCATTAGCTTGTGATCTGCCCAGCATTTTCTGCTCATCAGCTGTCATTGTAATTACTACTTTTTGTTTGGCCCAAGACAATTCCTCTTCTTCCAGTGTGGCCCAGGAAGGTCTAAAGGTTGGACACCCCTGTTTTTAATAATTGTGGGCCTCCAACCTTGTGGCAACAACTGGAGGAAGGCGTTTTCAATTTCAGTATGGCTGTGCCGCCTGTGTACAAAGCCAGCTCCATAAAGACATGGTTTGATGAGTTTGGGGTGGAGGAGGCCAAGTATCCTGCACAGAGCCCTGACCTCAACCCTACTGAACCCTTTTTGGGATTTATTGATCCCCCACCCTGAGCAAGTACTTCTCATCTATCCTCAGTGCCTGACCTCACAAAGGTTTTTTTGCTTAAATGGGAACATATTCGCTCAGACACACGTCAAAATCTTTTGCAAGGCCTTTCCAGAACAGTGGAGTTTGTTATAGGTGACTTCCAACCTTGTAGTAATAGCCTGAGGGAAGGCCCTTTTCTGTTCCAGCATGACTGTGCTCCTAAAGCTAGCTCCATCCTAATGTTTTTTGAGTTTGGTGTGGAGGATGTGACGTGGCCTGCACAGAGCCCTGATCTCAACTCTACAGATCACTGTTGAGAAGAATTGGAATGCCAATTACGAGCCAGGTCTTCTTCTTATCAAACATCATTACCTGAGCTCACCAATGCTCTTTTGGCTGGATGGGTCCACATTTGCACAAACACTCCAAAATCTTGTTGAAAGCCTTCCCAAAAGAGGGAAAGTAGTTATAGCAGCAAAGGGGCAACTCCATTTTGATGCCCAATATTTTGGAATTGGATACAGGTTCATGCAGGTGTGATGGCCAGGTGTCCCCAAACTTTTAATGTAGCTTGGTGAGTAAAATGCTTCATCCTGAACTGTGTTTGAGGGGTTTGATTGAGGACAGAAGAGTTAGAACTTCTCTCAAGTTTTTATGCTGCCTACATTTCCATTGTGACCCTCTTTGTGTCTTGATCTTGGTGATATAACAGTATCTGTCCCCAGTGAGGACATAGGCAGGCCATACACGGTTCGAATCTTGGCTGGTTCAGCAGGAACCGGCCAAGATTCAAACTGTGTATGGGAAGGCTAAATGTACCAAGTTGATTGATCGATCAACTTGGGCACAACCAGTCTGCTGGGTTTTACCTGAGATTATTGCTAGCGACTGCTATAGCCGCTAGCAATAATCACTGTCTTCTCCCAGCAGGGACGGCTTCCCCTGCGCCGCGAGAAGACAGTGACTCGGCAGGAGGGATTCCCGCATCAACACTGTCTTCGTTGATGGGGAAAATTAGCAAATTTCTTTCCTGCAATTTGCTCCGTGTATGACTGGCCTTGGGCTGGCTATACATTATACAGTTTTCTTGTACAATTTTAATTTAGATTTACCAAAACCATGTAATATGAGGTCAAACCTAAACACTTTCAATTTGTATGCAATCAGGGCGGCCCTTGCACTATAGTTGATGGTAAATATCAGGCTACGTACTTACCGAGGCCGAGATGCCGAGAGTGGTTCACCCTTGCACCCAAGCGCACTCCGCCCCCTGGAGGTGAGACAGGGAGAGGACAGCACGAGGGAGCACTGGCCACCAGCAGGTAGAGGTGTCTTGCTGAAGAATCTAGCAGGGATGAGTCTGAAGAACAGGCCAGGAGTCAAACACCAAGGGTAGACAGGGTCAAACAGCAACCAGTAGCAAGGCACAAGTCCGTTTACGAGTTTAGCAGGAAGCACCAGAATAGTCAGGCTAGGCAAGAAGTCCAGGGTACAGGCAGAAGGTAGAGGGCTGGAGACAGGCAGCAGATCCGGGTCACAGGCCGAGGGTCAAGCACAAGGAGAGAGGTAGAAGTCCGTTTAGCAAGCCAAGGGGTCAGGTTCAGGAGAAGCAGAAGCGTAGTCAAATCCGGTCCGGGTCACAGCAGGAGAACTTTAACTTCTTTCAGGCACAAGGAAACACAGTAAAGCTGACAAACCAGCAACCAGATAGTGTTACTGCGTCTGTTTAAATAGGCCCGCCTGTAGTCCCATTGGCGAGCTATTGCGCATTCGTCGTTGCGCCGGTGCGCGCACCCGAGCACGCCGAAGCGCCGTCCCGCCACGCACGCGCATGCGCCCATGCGCCGTTTTGCCGCGCATGCGCACTGAGCGCAGATTGGTGACAACAGACGGGGAATTTCCCTGACAGTGCCCCCCCCGAGGGGCGGACTCCGGACGCCCAGACTGGCCATTAATTCCGGATGTTCTTGGTGAAAGGCTCGTATTAGGCGAGGAGCATGCAAGTTCCTGGATGGTTCCCAGGAGTTGTCTTCCGGGGGGTACCCCTTCCATTTAACCAAGTATTGTAACTGTCTGCCTTTTTTCCTGCAGCCCAGGATGGATTCCATCTCAAATTCCTTTTCCCCATCTACTTCAACTGGTGGTGGAGGAGGTTCATCTCTTCCAGGAAAGGCGTTGGGAATGACGGGTTTTAATAAAGATGAGTGGAACACTGGGTGAATCCTATAGGAATCAGGTAATGCTAGTTCAAAAGCCACAGGATTAATAGCTCGTTTGATCTTGAAGGGCCCGATAAATCTAGGGCCAAGCTTTCGAGAGGGAATAGGCAATCTGAGGTTGGCGGCGGAAAGCCAAACTTTTTCCCCGACTCTGAACGCCGGGTTTTCCTTCCTTCCCCGGTCATAAAATTTCTTGTAGGATCCTTGGGCATTCCGCATCATCTCCTGGAGTCTTTGGAAATTCGCCTGGACAGAAGTCACTCGGTCCTGGACCGCGGGAACAGGGCTCTCGGGGATGTTTTCAGGGAGAAAGGAGGGATGAAAACCGTAATTGGCCCAAAAGGGGGTTTGATTGGTAGCAGAATGCATTGAATTGTTATAGGCAAACTCTGCGTAAGGAAGTAGAGATGCCCAGTCATCCTGGGAAGCAGAGCAGAAACAACAGAGGTATTGCTCCAGGGTCTGATTGGTTCTTTCTGTCTGGCCATTGCTTTGGGGGTGGTACGCTGACGAGAGGCAGGTTTTGACTTCTAGTGACTTGCAGAGTTCCTTCCAGAATTTTGAAGTGAACTGGACCCCTCTGTCGGAGGTGATACTCTTTGGTATTCCATGAAGCCTGGTTATCTCCTTAAAAAAGATTTGAGCAGTATCCATGGCTGAAGGTGTCCCAATCATCGGTAAAAAGTGAGCCATTTTTGAGAGGCGGTCCACAACGACCAGAATCGTGGTAAACCCTCCGGAGGAAGGCAAGTCCACGATAAAGTCCATGGACACGTCCGCCCAAGGGCGCTCAGGAATGGGTAAGGGCTTGAGCAGGCCCCAACTCTTGGTGTTTGACCCCTTGTTACGCTGACACTGAGTGCAGGAAGCGACATAAGACTTACAATCTTGCCTCCAGCCTGGCCACCAGAAGGAGCGGGAGACAAGTTCCGACGATTTATGTGCTCCGAAGTGACCTGCCAGTTTGAGATCGTGGAAGGTCCTCAAGACCAGCGGTCTTGTTTCCAGAGGGACGAAAATCTTGTCCTGGAACCAGAATAGGCCGTCCCGCTTCTCCAGGGAGGTAGTGACCGGATCAGAGCAGAGCCCGGAAGCGATTTTAATAGAGGTGAGTAGATCGGCCCGGGGAATCAACAGAAAGTTCTGAGCTGACAGAATGGTGCCCGGTTGGGCCGACTGAGGGGTTTCCGGAAACATCCTGGATAGCGCATCCGCCTTCCCATTCTTGGAGCCGGGTCTATAGGAAATGTGAAAGTTGAACCGGGTGAAGAAAAGGGCCCAACGGGCCTGCCTGGGGCGTAGACGTTGAGCTGTTCTTAAGTACTCTAGATTTTTATGATCTGTGAAGATCACGATGGGGTGTACTGCCCCCTCCAGAAGGTATCGCCATTCCTCCAGTGCGAATTTTATGGCCAGTAATTCCCGGTCCCCTACATCATAGTTTCGCTCCGGGGGAGTCAACTTTTTAGAGGCAAAGGCTACTGGATACAGGAGAGCCTTGGGGCCTCGTCTTTGAGAGAGGATGGCTCTGATGGCTGTCTCAGAGGCGTCCACTTCCAGGGTGAACGGCAGTAGGGGATCCGGGTGCTGAAGTACTGGTGCTGAAGTGAAGACGTCCTTGAGGCGAGAGAAGGCCTCTTGAGCTTCTGGAGACCAGTGAAAACGGTTATTTTGCCGGGTAAGTTGGGTTATTGGGGCCACAATGGAGGAGAAGCCCACGATGAATCTCCTATAGAAGTTGGCGAAGCCTATAAACCGCTGTACCCCCTTTTTGTCGGTTGGGGCTGGCCAGTCCTGAATGGCCTTCACCTTCTGCGGGTCCATCGCGACCCCATCGATGGAAATGATAAAGCCGAGGAACTGTACGGTGGTCTTTTCGAACTCGCATTTCTCAGCTTTGAGGTAGAGTTTGTGCTTCCGAAGGATGGTGAGGACCTTCGTGACATGAGCCCGGTGGAGTTCGATGTTGGTGGAAAAGATGAGGATATCGTCCAGGTACACTACTAAGAAGTCATCAAGGTGCTGTCTGAAAATGTCGTTGACTAAGTGTTGGAAGGTGGCTGGAGCATTACAAAGACCGAACGGCATGACCGAATACTCAAAGTGTCCGAAACGAGATCTGAAGGCGGTTTTCCACTCGTCTCCGGCCCTGATTCTGATAAGATTGTAGGCCCCCCGTAGATCCAGTTTGGAAAAGACCCGAGCAGATCGGAAGCGCTGAAATAGCTCCGGAATAAGGGGTAGTGGGTACCTGTTCTTAATGGTTATCTTGTTTAGGTCCCGGTAATCGATACAGGGTCTTAAGGACCCGTCTTTCTTTTCCACAAAGAAGATTCCTGCACCGGCTAGAGAGGAGGAAGGGCGAATAAATCTTTTCTGGAGGTTTTCATCAATATAAGCCTTGAGGGCTTTCAACTCGGTTTCGGACAACGGAAAGATACGTCCGAACGGAATTTTAGAGCCCGGCAAGAGATCGATAGGGCAATCATAGGGCCGATGAGGTGGTAGATGGTCGGCTTGCTGCTTATCGAACACGTCCCGGAATTCTAGATAGACTGAAGGAACATGCTGTAGGTTGTCCGGCTTGGCAATCATGGAAGCGCAGACCGTAGAGGCAGAGGCAAGACAGTTCTGGGAACAATAGGAGGAGGTGAAGCTAACCTCTTTCTTCACCCAATTTATGAGGGGCTCGTGTGCCTGTAGCCAGGGAAGACCCAGGATGATGGGGAACATCGGGGAAGGTATGAGGTCTAACCGGAGGAGTTCTTGATGACCCGAGTCAGAGATGGCAAGGAAAGGTTTGGTTTCCTGCGTGATCAGCCCTGAACGGGGCAAGGACCCATCCGCCAGGTGGATCTGAAGGCAGTGGTCCTTAGGTTGAGTGGGGACATGGAATCTTGAGGCTAAGGCAGAGTCCAGGAAGCAGCTGCAGGCTCCAGAATCAATAATTGCCGGGAGGCGGATTGCCCCTTCCGGCAGCTGTAGGGACACAAAGAGAATGACATAAGATTGAGGGTTGTCAAAGAGTTGATAGTTTAAAGTGTCTTTAGAGATAGACTTACTAGGTCTTACGGGGCAGTTGAGGAGGAAGTGGCCGGCACCCCCGCAATATAGGCACAGATTGGCCTGGCGCCTTCGCTGTTTTTCCTCAGGAGTCAGGGGAGCCCGAACCAACCCGAGCTGCATGGGTTCTGGCTCAGGAAGAGGTGTGACTGCAGGCGCAGAGGTTGGTGGGTAGTGAGGTACAGTCCTGGATGGAGGCCAGTTGGGACGGGGAGATTGAAATCGCTCCACCCGTCGTTCACGCAGACGCCTATCGAGTTGTATGGCGGATTGGATCAGGTTCTCCAAGGTAGTGGGGGTTTCGATCCTGGCCAGCTCGTCCTTGAGAGTCTCAGATAGTCCCTGGCGGTATTGGTATCTGAGGGCCGCCTCATTCCATTTGGTGTCGGCGGACCATTTCCTAAATTCCAACGTATAGTCTTCCACCGGTCTTCTCCCCTGAGTTAGGTTATGGAGGACGGACTCGGCCGTGGCTGATCGCTGGGGATCATCGTATAATTGAGCCATATGTTCAAAAAATGTCTCTACTGAGTCCAATATGGGGCTCTGTTGCTCCATCAGGCCATGGGCCCAGGCTTGAGGGTCATCCGTTAAAAGAGAGATGATAAACCCCACTTTTACTGCTTCCGAAGAGAAGGTCCTTGGTTGGAGGGCAAGGTAGAGGGAGCAGGCGTTTTTAAAGGCCCGGTATTTTTTGCGGACACCCGAAAAGCGTTCCGGAATAGGGACCCTGGGTTCAGGGGTGGCCATCACTACTGTAGAACTCGTAGGTACTTGGGAGTTGGTGGCGGTGTTGGCAGAGGTGGCAGCTGTGGGGCCTGGCCCTAGGAGACCGGTGAGCTGTTGAAGACGGCCATCAATCTGAGTATATCCCTCTTGGAGTCTTTGGACAGTGTCCGTTAGGGTGGAGACCTGCTGCCAGAGGGTGTCAAATGGGGAACGCACTCTGTCGGCCTCAGACATCTGGCTGGTTTGTACTATCAGGCTACGTACTTACCGAGGCCGAGATGCCGAGAGTGGTTCACCCTTGCACCCAAGCGCACTCCGCCCCCTGGAGGTGAGACAGGGAGAGGACAGCACGAGGGAGCACTAGCCACCAGCAGGTAGAGGTGTCTTGCTGAAGAATCTAGCAGGGATGAGTCTGAAGAACAGGCCAGGAGTCAAACACCAAGGTAGACAGGGTCAAACAGCAACCAGTAGCAAGGCACAAGTCCGTTTAGGAGTTTAGCAGGAAGCACCAGAATAGTCAGGCTAGGCAAGAAGTCCAGGGTACAGGCAGAAGGTAGAGGGCTGGAGACAGGCAGCAGATCCGGGTCACAGGCCGAGGGTCAAGCACAAGGAGAGAGGTAGAAGTCCGTTTAGCAAGCCAAGGGGTCAGGTTCAGGAGAAGCAGAAGCGTAGTCAAATCCGGTCCGGGTCACAGCAGGAGAACTTTAACTTCTTTCAGGCACAAGGAAACACAGTAAAGCTGACAAACCAGCAACCAGATAGTGTTACTGCGTCTGTTTAAATAGGCCCGCCTGTAGTCCCATTGGCGAGCTATTGCGCACGCGCATTCGTCGTTGCGCCGGTGCGCGCACCCGAGCACGCCGAAGCGCCGTCCCGCCACGCACGCGCATGCGCCGATGCGCCGTTTTGCCGCGCATGCGCACTGAGCGCAGATTGGTGACAACAGACGGGGAATTTCCCTGACAGTAAATCTAAAGGAAATTGAATAAGAAAATTATATAATGTATGGCCAGCTTTAGACAGCATTGGAAACATGGCAGTGGTCGCAGTCCTTCCACACTTTATCCAAAACTAAAAAAAAAAGTATTAGCTGGAACCTTTATTTGATTGAGTATGCAAGCTGCCATTGCTGATCAAGGATTACTTGATCTGAGTACTGTCGGTTATCTAAAAAGAGAGCATAGGGGTAGATTACTCCATTCATACTGGCTGAATCGCACTGATACCTTGGACTGAACTGCCCAGGAAGGGAGTTGTCACTTCTCTGACTTATTCTCTTTGTGTGTGTAACTTGAGCTATTGAGTGCTGTAAACAACATGTTTTTTGTTTTTTTTACAACAGAAGAGCAAAGCAGATACAGGTACAGATACATATCACTAGTAAAGAAGTCTCCACCTGCTGCCTGGAAATAGGAATAAGAAATATTCACATTCGTTATTTAAAATTTTACCTGCCAAAAAAAATATATATCTTGACGCCTTGACCATAATGAATGAAAAATAGTAATATATACAAAACCACTGTATATTTGTTTGCTCATTTAAGCTTTTGCACAATACCTGCCTCTTTCCTGTTTATGGGAGCAGGTGACCTCCCATGATGCAGTCCATAACACTGTCATGTGAGGTGGAGGACGATGCTATCAACCATGTGTAAGATGCTACACCATATGAGCTTACACAGGGGCTGAATGCAGTAGTGGTGGGGTCGCGGGGAAAGTACTGTATATACTCGAGTATAAGCCGAGGTACCTAATTTTACCACAAAAAACTGGGAAAACTTACTGATTCGAGTATAAGCCGAGGGTGAGAATGCAGCAGCTACTGTAAGTGGAAGAGGGTCAACAATGCCCATTTGCACGCCTCACTGTGCCCATTGCAACCTCACTAAGCCAATTGTCACTGTGCCCAACCTCACTCTGCCCATTGCCACCTTACTGTGCCCATTCTTACTGTGCCAATCCTCACTGTGCCAATCCTCACTGTGCTGTTATCAGTGTACCTGAAATTGAGAGGCTGCGGGCGTCCATTCATTGTTTAAAACTTGCGGTCTCTTCCTGGTCCCTTCCGTGATAGGCCTTTCTCAGCAGACACAGTTCCGCCTATCAAGAACGTTCTCTCATCCTCGGACTCAGTTTCCCAGCAGACACTGTGTTCAGTGCTCCGCCAATCACGGACGTTCTCTTGTCCGAGGATGAAAAGGCATCCGTGATTGGCGGAACACTGAACACAGTGTCTGCTGGGATGGGTGAGGATGAGAGAACGTTCGTGATAGGCGATTCTCAGCAGACACAGTTCCGCCTATCACGGAAGGGACCAGGAGGAGACCGCGAGTTTTAAACGATGGACGCCCGCAGCCTCTCAATATTTTCAGGTACACAGACTCGAGTACAAGCCAAAAAAAAGGGCTGAAAATCTCGGCTTATACTCGAGTATATACGGTAAGTTGAGTCAAGGGTGGGCTTTAAAGAGACCCTTTCAATTTTTTCTTAATGGACAAAGTAACATTTAAAAACACTGGGTGAGAGTAAGTTTGCAAGCAGCTAGTGTTTCCAAACTGTCTCATGGCACCAGACTTGGCTTCCACCACTTCTGGAAGTGCCATGTGATGTGCCATCTGCCGCGGGAGCTTTGTCAGAATCTCGGCGGTTCATTAGCACAAGCTGTGCTTGTTGTCCCACTCTAGCGTAATTGACAGCCATTATGTATCTGCAGGGTTTAGTGATCTGGCTATTACCCAGTGGCTAATTTGGGCTTTCCTCACGGACAACTCAACTCTGGTTTCTCGAACATTTTTTAAGAATTGTCATGTTTGAGATGTGAGAGGCATATGGGCTGGTTGGTAATATATGCACATGTAGAATGAACACTGATTACACTCTGAACAGCTTCAGATTTATTGTTGATATAACACTGAATCTTAATTCCATTCTGTTTGTTTTACTTGAGCCGTATTTTCAAAGTTTTCCAAGTCTGTATTCAAACGACAGCTTTTTGTGAATATGAGCAAAATCACGCAATTGTGCATGCATTCATGAAAAGTGCAAAAAATGCGTGTTACGTTTGCGGTGCTATTCATTGTCAATGGCACCAGAATGTGCCAAGCAGATGCGCAGTTAAAAAAAAATAAAAAAAAAACGTGCAAAGCTCGAAGCTCAAAAAGATAAACAAGATACTTTGCCACGTTTCTCGTGCGTAGGGAAGCCAATTGGCAAGAGTAGGCTTCCTATGCGTGTAGCACATCAACAAGCAAAAGAAGTGCATACTGTATGTATAATGCCTGACGTCCCACGTCATAGTGTAGATGCAGCCTAATTCCCTTACGTTGTATCATTATAGGGGTTCCATGACCTAATAATCAAAGTTTTTTTTTTTGGTAGAACTATGGCCAGGCAATGGAAATTTAAAATTGGTTGTAAAGGTTCAAATGTTTTAAAAAAAATAAAATAACAAACATGTCATACTTGCCTCCACTGTGCAGCTCGTTTTGCACAGAGTGGCCCCGATCCTGGTCTTCTGGGGTCCCTCGGCAGCTGTCTCGGCTCCTCCCCGCATCAGCTAACCCCCTTCATGGGAAGCGCTCTCCCAAGGGAGTTAGCTTGCAGGCGCGCTCCCGTGATACAGCCGGTGGCTATAGCCGCCGACTGTATTACTCGGCCCCGCCCCCCCATGCGCCGCGTCATTGGTTTGATTGACAGCAGCGGGAGCCAATGGCTGCGCTGCTATCAATCATCCAATGAATGAGCCGAAAAGCCAGATCGAGAAGCCTGCTCGTTCACGACGCGGGACTTTCAAGGGCTCAGGTAAGTAAACCGGGGGGCTGGGGGGCCGGAAAACATCAGATGTTTTTTCACCTTAATGTATAGAATGTATTAGGGTGAAAAAACATGAACCTTTACGACCGCTTAAAACATTTACACATCTATAATAAATAGAGATGAGTTTGGGCATCCTCCAAAACTCACCTTTATCTGCACTATAAAGTCGTTTTTTTAGTCCATCCAGCTGCGGGCCAGGTCTTTCACACCTCTGCAGCACACATAAACAAAGGCGCAGGATTCTGGTGACATCAGTGCACTTAGGTGTGCTGTGGGCAGTCAATGGCCCAGCCCGCAGTTGATTGGTCTTTTTTTTAGTGCGCATTTGATTTTCAGATAGAGGTGAGTTTGGAGGATGGTTAGTGAACGCAGGAGGATGCTCGCTCAACACAGGCACCATTCAGAGAACATTTTACATTTTCTCAATAAATGCAAAGCGTTTTATGATTGGACAAGGTTAAGATCGTGATGTCACAGGGCCACCTCTCCACCACAACCAATCAGAGAATGGTTTTCATTCATTGAGAAGATCCAGGATTGGAAACTAGCGGTGATCTCTGTAGTAGTGGTGCCTACTACAGTGGTTTCCAGCTTCCACAGGGATCAGCCAACTATAACCTATACATACTTACAATGGTCCGGGCTGGACCAATGTCACTGTGCAAAAACATGCATACTTTGTGTAGCGGCCTCACCTCTCTCTCTTTCTTTATTGGTTATATGGCTGTTGTCTAGGGGTACCTGGGAGAGAGAGAGAAAACACACCACGGCCCATGTCCTCCGTAACTGGTGGGTGAAGGCCAGAGATTGGGCTTTTGTTTAGGTGTCCTAGAGTCAAGTCCAGTCCTTCGTCCCTGACTCCTTTGCTTGAGTAACCCAAGTTCCACACAGTGAATAGGTACAACTCTGTTTTATTCTTCTTGGCAAGCAATAAAACAATCTTTCTCCTTTGGAAAATGAGGGGGACAGATCGAGGCACAATCCTTTCCCTTCTTGCTGCTGCCCACTGTGCTGTCACCAGTGGTGAATAGTCACTGCCACTGACTAGGTACTATAGAACGTGAATTTACCTTCGCTCACTTTGCCCCTGTCAGAGGAAGAAATCCGTCCAAGGGAGAAATGGAGGCCTCTCCGTCACCAGCGATGCTGCGCCGGGCTCTTCAGAGAAGTTACTGCGCACCAGTCCTCACGAACTCAGACACGGGCACCCAAGGAGTTAGGGCCCCCTCAGATTCCTCCACCCTCGCGGAACTCAGTCGAAGGTACTGAGCCCCAGGCATCCGCCATAGTACCTCACCCCAGGCTAAAGGTGCCTGAGATGGACTCCATCCCTGCTCCAGCTAGGCCAAGGGCGCCTAGGCCTGAAACACCGGAACGCCAGCACCCAAGCTGAAGGTGCCTGGGTGCGGCCACGTCCTCCGACCCCCCCAAAACAGGGCGTCCGCCCCTTTTATGACCTCTCCCTTTGCGTCCCAGCGGGTTCCCCGCCCCGCTGTACCAGCTCCAGGGGAGGACAAAAAGGCACGTTTTGCGGTGTGAGTTCAACTCCGGCCCCAGGCAACAGCGCCACCCAGGGGCCCCAAGGAACCTCACACCACCAGAGTCCTCACATAATTCAAGTACCCGCTACATTTGAATGCAGCTACACACCTGCTTTGGTAAACCACTGGTTCTGTAGCCAAACTCCATCCATAACTTTGTGTTTAGTTTTCTTCCTGAGTCACTGCTAGGAGGGAAAGCAAGGAGGACTGAGTGGCTGTTGGAAGGGGGAGCAGAGTTGCTGAGAGATATACTGTATAAATACTTGAATGTCCATAGCCTAGTGACACGCTCCCTTTGGGAAAATAACAATATAAGTAGCACTGTAAAAAAAAAAAAAAAACTCCTGACAAATTCTCGGACACTTTAGCCAAAAGCAGCCTAAATTTTCGGTCCGGGGATGTTGCTAAAATAGATTAGCAGGGAGCAGGCCCTATTTCAAAACACCTCAGAGAGTCTCTGTCTATGATGAGAGGGGGTGTGTGCCTTTCCTCCAATCAGCAAATTTAGCTGTCTTGGCTGTATGCCCAGACATCACACTCTGTGTTACCAGGAAGAGGAAAAAAAAAAAAAACACGATCTGAACTTTCTAAACAGTATATAAATGTGAAGACAGCAGATATACATGTAAAACCTATGTAGGTATATTTGGTTCATCCCTGTGTATCATCTAAGGCTGTTCACTTTACTGGGTGTATGGAGGGTTTACATCCACTTTAATGACCAATGGAAAGAACCCCCCTCCCTTAGTGGTGGGCAGAATGCTACTCCTACAGATTACTAAAAAGATCATTGATGTCACCTGGCTCTGCCAAGTGGCGTTAGAACTAGGACAATGCAGGTACCATCAGATGGGAGGTCCACCACCAACAGCTTCAGGAACCCCTAGAAACCTCTGTAGGAACTATAGGGTTCAATGGAACCCTGGTTGAGAATGGTTAATTTACATGGTAAATAGGATCTGCTGGTAAAATTCACACGTCACAACAAACAGGGTAGCCCAGTAATTATTTTCCAGGGCAGACTCAAAGGGACGTGACCATAAGTTATTAATGGATTGGTGTAGTTGTAGAGGATATAGATAAAAAAGTGATAACCAGAAAACCCCTGTCTGTTAAATATAAACTATCATCAAATTAAGATTTTTTAATATGTTTTACAGAACTGAAGGTCTCAGTCCTCGTGGTCTTCCATGGATTTGGAATAGGCATACTTGTTACAACATGCTAACTGACTACTGCTGACCATGTGTTTATATATACTCATCTTTGGATCCACAGATTACAACACTCTTTTGGCAGAAAATCGTATATTCTTTATGAAAGCATGATGACGGGGATGCTTTTATGAGTCATGTGTCCAAGGTATCATTGAACATGAGCCAATACATCACAATGCCATGGTCTTGCCATGTGGCCTAAATTATTTGAAAGCTTGTACAGATGTAACTTCCTCACTCAATGCATATCTAAACCCAGAAACAAAAATGTTATATATTGCAGCATATCGGTCTATAGATGAGGTGGCTGTATAACTTTTTTTCTTACCTGGTGATCCTGCCAATAACAAACTTCCTGTCTCAAGCTGACAATGCTAAGAGTAGAGCATATGTAGCGGGTATGTACACTTCAGAGTGTTTGGGTCTGGTGAAGACATCAGTGATGACCAGTTCCCTGCGGCCCAGCAGGTGGCGCTGTCACTTTGGGCTGGGGTTGAACGGTCACTGCAGTGCCGTACCCTTTGTGACCTCTTGCAGCAGTTGTACGGCGGGGTGGGGAACCCGCTGTGCTTGCTGGGAGAGGGTATAAAGGGGGCAGACATCTTCGCCACGAGGTTCAAGTCCCAGGCACCTTCAACCTGAGGGCTGCTGTCTGCGGTCGGTGTCCAGGCGGCCTAGGCCTGGACACTTGGAGTTCATGTTCCATCCCAGACACCTTCAGGTACCTTCCACTGGGTCCCGCCAGGGAGGGATTGTCCTAGGGTGCCCCAGGTGTTGGGCACCCGAATCCAAAGGCGTAAGGGACCAGAGGAGTGATTCATCCGAAGACCTGGTGCAGCATACTGCCAGTGACGGGTGAACCTCTGGAGACCGCCCGGAGGGATATCTTTCCCGAACAGGGGCCAAGTTCATAGAGGAAGGTGGTTCATGTTCAATGACCGGTTGCAGCGGTCCAACTAGTCCATTCAGGTCGGTGGCAGAGACCTGCTATTAGGCCTGTGGCAGGGGCCTCAACAGTTCACCCGGTCGGTGGCAGCAACCAATCTCACGGTCGGTGACAGAGACCGTGCGCCAGGCCTATTCGCTTGCAAAGGAATAGGAGAATTCATTTGTGCCTGGGCCTACTCGTATCCACACCCCTGTCTGTCTGTTACTGAAAGTTCAACTATTATGTTTACCCTGCAATGGAGAAATAAAAGAGTGTTGGACTTTTAATTGGTGTGGGGCTCTGTTACTGGCAGACACATTTCCACGGAACAAGCGGAAGCTTCGTATGCAGTGAGCAGACCCGGAGGTAATTTAAGTGACTTTGCTCAACCCTCATACACATACGAGGTGAGAGCTTGGCGTAGTGTTCCTGCACTCTCCTCTCCCAGGTACTCCTAGACCACACCAGCCAACCAGGCAATAGAAGCGAAGAGGGAGAGTGAGGCCCGCTACACATATATAAAGAGTACAGGAAGTTATCAGCTTGTGCATTTTCTGGCAGGACGAACAGGTATTTTTTTTGCCACGTATAGAAAAGACAACACTTTTAATGGTATTTTGAAAAGTTGATAAGAAAACTTAATTGGGAGGGTTTAAAAAAACTTTAAGGCTGGATTCACATCTTTTGCATTGCAGTTAGGCACATTAGTGCCATGCCCAGTACCACACCATGCATGTACTGTATTAGTGTATTGTGGTGCACTAATGCACTAAAGCATTGCACCTGCTTTGCTATGTGCTACAAGATGACCTTTGCTAGAGAAGGGTCAGGTGTGGTTTCTTTTGCGCAGAAGAGCTTTGGAAGCTCATTCAAATGAATGGATGCCTTAAGGCAGGGGTCTCCAAACATTCTAAACAAAGGGCCGGTTTATTGTCCTTCAGACTCTTGGAGGGCTGGACTTTGGCAAGCGGGAGTGAAAATTTTCCTGGCATCAGTGGGAGTAAACATCTGATATTAGGGGGAGGAATAGTGCCCCATTTCTGGTATCATAGGGAGGAATAGTGCCCCATTTAGTGGTGTCCGTGGGAGAAATGGTGCTCCATTGTCGGTGTCACATGGCAGAATAGTGTCTTGTATCATTGGAAGGGATAGTGCTCCAAGGGCCGGATAAAGGCAGGCAAAGGGCCGCATCCGGCCCTCGGGATGCATTTTGGAGACCACTGCCTTAAGGCAAAGCATGTTACCAGGGGTGTACTGACAACTCATGGGGCCCCCAGGCAATAGGAGAGCATAGGGGCCCCCTGTGTCACCGCCCACACTCGAGCAACACCCACACAAAGCCTACATATTGCACTGCCCACATTACATGCGTTTGTCACCAAATTTCTCTATTCTATGTTCAAAATAAATGTTTTATAAGTTAAGAAATATAAACTTACATAAAAAGTGCAACAATGCTACATTTCCAAAGTTTTGATAAACGAACACAACATAACAGGTGCACTCCATGTACTACCTCCTGCACAGCACATCTGCTGCAATAATAATGCAATTTTAAAACTCCTATATTTTACAGGCAATGGGCCTCTATTTGGGAATAATAAAGACAGAATTCAGAGACATTTCCAGGAACAGATCTGCGACTGTCTCTGCAAATCTGAGACTGCTGTTAACTCTGACATGCCAGGGCGCCCCCCTCCCTTCCCCTTCATTAGTTGGACATTCGCAGCAAGTTGCAGTAATAGTTGTCGGACCTTAAAGGGTCTGCTCACGTTTCTGAGTACTTTGTGGCAGTTGCTGTAGATCAGGTAGTCCCTGCTGTTTCTCAGGCTCTCCGTGCTGTCCATGGTGTCCAATGCAGTTTAGCACACATTAATTTGCACTGCACAGGAAGCCAGATTAAGGGTTTGAATCTCTGCGAGTCTATGGATATCCTTATGTAGTAAACAGATTCCAGGTGCAGACAAATGCTAAGATGCATGAATTATTCATATTTGTATAGCTGCTAGGTGTCTTCAGGGCAAAATATGGAAATTTCCTGTATCAGCAATCGAACCTCTACCACAAAAGATTTGGTGGATTTATAAGATGGAAAAAAAATCATAGGCATGTTGGGGTCTAAACTGGCATACTACCACCATGTGGCTAGAGTGCAAGCCATCAGGCTCCCCCAGGCCAGATTCCACTGACCTTTTCATTGATTTCTTGGGTGTGGCCCCACTCTTTCCTCTCAATTTCACTGTATGAACCACAGGTCTATTTCCACTTGGTCAGTAACTATTCCAAAGAGAAAGCATTTGTTACTTGAGAAATGTTGACTGTTTTCTGCTGATGTTATGGATACAATATCTACTTTTTTATCCCCCTTTAGAGCTTGTTGCCAATAACACCGATGCAGTGGAATATTTTGCAAGTACTACCGTAGGGGCTCAGTTCACCATGGCTGTCACCCCCAAGACCATGCTTCGAACACCAGCATCCCGTGGACCAGCAAACAAGACAGCTGTGCCTCATCCTCCACCTCCAAAAGATGGCAAAAAACAACATAGTCCTCTGAAAGGCATATCTGTAAAGCCTGCCAAAGTCCAGGCACTGCAAGGAGGTGCAAATGTCAGTGATGCAAATCATCCTCGTTATCAGCAAAGAAGCTCAACTCCTTATGAGTCTCAGCTTAATTCTACCAAGGTGCCATTGACTGCCAGGAGCCATTCATTGAGTGATTCTCATCAAAAGCGACCAGTTATTAGAAAAGGACCAATGGTACCCAGCAAAGCCAAAACAGTTCCAAAATTTCCAATTAAAAACCCTTCTGCAAGATATCAAAGCCTTCCACATTTACATCATAAAAATGTCACATCAAAACCCGCAACAGGTCAGTGGAGAGACTCCAATTTTACCGCTGGCTCAACAGGGCTGTCAGTCGGCCCCATACCTCAGCGGACTGCCACCATACCTCTGAGAAACACTATTAAATCTGGCCAAAAAGGCACGCCATTTCCGCCTGATAGGGTTAAACAGTTTCCAGTGGCATTACAAGCAGTAACACAGATGGGTAGGCAGCTGAAGGAAAAATCAAGTAACACATCAGTTCTGCTCAATACCCTTGTAAATCAGAATTCTAGCTTCCTCACTAACAGCCTTCAACATATGGCTCAGTCTTCTAATTCCACCTTTACAACTGGAAAAGAGACTGTGTTGTATGAACTGAATTCTCTGAATACCCAGGACCATCTATTGAATGCTGAAAATGTGACTTCTGTGCCCGAAGTTGATCGGCACAACGATGTCTCAAGAGCTGGACTTTTAGGAAAGGTATATTGGCCAGAAGTACATGATTCCAAAGTCATGCAAGAGTTAAAATCCAAAGTAAATGTAAAGATACCAGACATAAATATATTTATGAACACAAACCTGAGCTCAACAGAACTTTCTGGACTTGCCCAAAAAGACAGAGTTCAATTCCATCCAGAATTAACCACAGAGACCAGTGTCGTTGGACTTGCACAGATTGATGTATTGGCCACTCAGGCTGCAAGGACTTCTGATAATGTAAGTCATTCAAGTGACCGTTCTCAAGGACCTGTAGAAACAGCAACAGAAATCCATAGTCGATTAATGACGGGGGTAGCTGCACAAGCCAAAAGAGAAAAAGACAAGACTTTGCTGGGCACGACAGAGGGCCACCAAATTCACAGCAATATGACACATTCCCATAAACACAGACACCCAGTTATAGAGTCACTTAGCCGAAATGAAACCAACACCATATCTCAACATAAAGGCACAGCTCATGATAGAACAGTTCCTTCAGAACCAAACAGACATCATCAGAAACACTTACACAACCACACCCAGCCACACTCACATAGCCACCATAAACACCACTCAAACCACCATTTGAAAAGGAATCCCGTTTCACAGACTCCGGTACACAATAATGAACAAGAACAGTCAGGTTTAACCACTCCGATGCAACCAAGGCAGTTTAACTCACAACAGCTTCACACAAAGTTGGTAACATCTACTCAGAGACATATGTTTAACCAAAATGATACCCACTTTAGTACTAGGCTATCAGATCCCTCCTATATAGGAGGTCTGAAGGAGAACAAGATAGGATCTGTAACAGCAGGACTTTCAGGAATATCCAGAACAGCTAGTCCAAGGCTGACTACCCAGACTGTCTTTGACAGTCAGTCTGAACTGACAACACAGTCCCAAGAACCCACTACACATTTCTCCATTTCTGTAACAGACAGTCAAACTGCAGTTCACAAGCTAAACCACCTGGAACAAGGTAGACAAACAGAAGCATATCCCAGCCTACACACTAAACCATTCATACACAGACATTCAGAATCACACGCAAGGCACCACTTGACCCAAACAACAAAATACAATGTAACCACACACCTTCAAGTAGCAGCAACTGAACAGCCTCAGTTAGATTTCACCCCACCCACTACACAGAACCAATCAGGCACTCGTTCAACCCAGGAGGAGCTAACCACACCCACACAGGAGCAGCAAACCATAAAGAATCAGACAAATCTAACTTTTCTGGGTCCACCAAAGCTAAGCACATCAGAAGTAGGTTTAACCACACAAACTCAGTCTAAGTTAATCACACAGACCCTACCAGAGCTGTCTACAGAGCAGGATTTTTACACAAGGGCCTGGTCAACGATGTCCACCCAAAAACCTCCTAACCTAACAACAAACCCACTGATGCCTATTACTGTAACAATGCCTTATCTGATCACACCATCCCAGCCAGAACCAACAAGAAAGGATCTGTCAAATTCTGGAACATTAGCATATGTTAATAAAACTCAACCAGAACCAATCACTGATAGCCACTTGAAAGGAAATGATAGAATAGAATTCTCCACCATTACAGGGCCAGTCCTAAACAATGCTCTGGGTTCTACTTATCAAACAAAACCAATCCCAAACAGCCCCAGGGAACTTGGTAATTACACAGAGCCAATCACAAACACAAGATCTTCCACACAGAAAGAATTCATGACAAAGACCAGGGCAGTCTTCCCAACAATGTCAGAGCTAATTACAAAGGTCACCACTGAATCAACGAATATCACAGAACCGATTCTACAGGGTGGGACAAAAACTGACTCTCAGATAGAACCAGTCACAAAGCGTAAGGATGAGTCCACTGCACAAAATGAACCAGCATCTAGGAGAGATTCTACTACAAGACACAAACCAACAACCGTGACCCATCTCCCCACAAAATCAGAATGGGTCACAGATGAAATGGATACCCAAACACAAACAACGCCAACCCCAGATACTCATACAGGATCAACCACACAAACAGAACCAAACACAAACAGGAAGATGGAATCAACTACACTGTTAGAGTCTACCACTGAGAATTTAACAGATTCCACAGACACAGAGCCAATCACAAGGTATGTAGCAGAACTTGACACAGAAAAAGAACCAACCACTGCAAACAAAATGGAATCATTCACACAAACAAGTTTCACAAGCCACAGTGGCGGTAAAAAAGAGCCAGCGATTCAGATTGAGATTGGACTGATCAACCAAACAGAATTGATCCCCAAGATGTCATTTAAGCCAACTGCATCCTATCATCATGGAGCTACATCTCACAAAGGGCTAATGCAATCTACACCGTCAAACGCTGGAACATCTACATATCATCAGTCAATCACATGGACTGGACCAGAGTTGACCATGAATGTTAATGAAGAAGCTGACATACAAACTCCTGGAGACCAAACTGTGGACATGTATGCACCAACAGAAATGACCTCATTTACCAACCATGCCAATGTAACTGAGTATAGGACAGAAAGCCCTGCCCCAGCAACAACAGGTGGACCGCATGCCTACACTCAAAATGGTGTGCTCTATTCTAAAACACCAGCTTGGGATGTGGAAGCATATCATCCTACATCAAGACTTCCTTCGGACCAGCATCAAGACCATGCAACTGCAGTGAAAAATGATGGATCAGAGCCTCCTAGCTCAACGAAATCGGTGACTTCACCACAATCCAGCACCTTCACCCCCCAGACACTTAGTGAGATGATGTCTTCACCTTCTGGGAGAGACAGAATCTTCATCGTAGATGAACAACAACCGGTCTTTAAAGGTCAGTTGTGAAATTTCCTCCACATTGACGAGAACCATTTTTTTTCATGTTGGCCTTTTTCTTTTTATTTCTCAGCGGAGATGTCTCTAAGAATAGTTCAGCAGATGCTTTTGTTTTCTGACCTTTTTCAAAAAGATAATTCATTGAGATATTAAGACAGGTTTTCAAATTCTAGGAATTGAGAAACTACTGCATTTGTAACAAAGTTCTGAGACATTTTCAGAAATCTATGATGGAGCAGAAGAATATTTCCATCGTGCAAAAGTCATTTGTGTCTGATTCTATGCAAATGGTAGTATATGCAGTAGACATTGAACCTAAGGCCTCATACACACGATCGGACTTCCATCGGACTTTTCCGTGGATTTTGGTCCAAAGGGCGTTGGCCGTGAACTTGTTCTGCATACACACGGCATAACATTTTCAGCCAACTTTCACCAAATCACGTGTTTTTTCAGCTCTTTACCGCCACCCTTTGGGCAACTTCTGCTATTGTTGTCTGATCTTTAGCATTGGTTCTGAGCATGCGTGTTTGGACTTTAGTCCTATGGACTTGTGCACACACGATCGGATTTTGCTCCATCAGGGACATTTGTTGCCGGAAAGTTTGTCTGTTTTCACAGCGAACATTTTGTCCGATGAAAAACACAAAACATTTGTCCGATGGAGCGTACACACGGTCGGATTGTCCACTAAAACAGGTCCTTAGGACAATTGTTGTCAAAAAGTCCGATCGTGTGAATGGGCCTTAAGGCCTGCCATAGTAGGAGCAAATTTATTTTCTGCAAATGGGTTTCAGGAAAGAAATTTGCTTGATTTCCCCCATCAACACAGACAGTGTTTACAGGAGAATCCCTCCCATAGAGCCATTATGTCCTCCGGGCAGGGGAAGCCACCCCACAGTGATTTATAACAGCCGCTAGCAATAATCAGATTTAAAATCAGGCAGCCTGGTTGCACGAAAGTTGATCGATCAACTTTGGTATATTCAGCCTGCCCATACATGGTTAGAATCTTGGGTCAGTTCCTGCTGAACTGTCCGAGTTTCAAACTGTCTGTGGTCGGCCTAAAAGGATTAGTCCATCTTCACCTTTCTGTATAGTGGCTGGGCTCTGGTGTGCGGCGTCTCCACCTTCTGTCTAATGATCAGTCCATCTACCATTGACATGTCAGCTAGACATGTGCACTGCCTAAAAATTTGTTCGTTTTTGTTTTTCTCGTAAATTCGGAATTCATAAATTCGAAATTTCGGAAATTTGAAATTTTGGAATTTGTAAATTCGAAAATTCGGAAATTCAAAAATAAGAAAGGAAAATCCGAAAATTAGAAATTACGAAAATCCAAAAATTCTAAATAATTAACTAACTAACTAACTAACTAATAATAATTAACTATTAAATTATAGGTATTGGAATTTCCTTTCAAATTTGGCTGTTAGTGAACGTAGCAAATACAAAATTTATCTGAAGTTACGAATTATCCAAAATAAAGAATGAAATCTAAACAAATGGAACGAAACTAAATAATAATAATAATACATTTTTATTATTATTATTGTTATTTATTATTATTAATTTGTTACGTTCCATTCATTTAGATACGGCATTCGTTATTACGGATAATTCGTAACTTCGGATAAATTCGTATAAGTTACGTTCACTATCAGCCAAATTTGAAAGGAAATTCTTATATCTATAATTTAATAGTTAGTAATAGTTAAGTTATTATTAGTTAGTTAGTTAGTTCAGATTTTCGAGTTTTTGAATTTTCAGATTTTTGTTCTTCTTTTCTGATTTTCGTTCTTTTGAATTTTCGGATTTTCATTGTTATTTTCGAATTTCCAAATTTTCGAATTCCGAATTTCTGAATATTTGGAAAAATTCGGATATTCGGAAAAATTCGGATATTCAGAAAAATTTGGATATACGGAATTAACGAAATTGTCTAAATTCGTTAAAACAACGAATTTGGAACTAAACAAATTGCACATGTCTAATGTCAGCAAAGAAACTGTTTCACAAAGAAGAAGAAGAAACAACTGCTGCAGTTGTCAAGTACATGCATCCTCCCAAACCTTCCCATCATGGCCGAAGCTTGATTGTGCCTTCTGCATATTTCTGTTGGCCAATGGGGCTGCCTATCATAATTATGGGACAAAAGGAATGCAGGTGGGCGTGGTTTAGTGTCAAGCTCTGATACTTACCTGTCAGAGAGACCCAAAATATCTCTTTAAAATATCTGCCAACTGGATAAGTCACCCATCAACTTTTTATATACAACAAATTATAAAGAATGTAGCACTGTAAACCAATGTGATCCCATAAAAAGGTCCAAAAGAAATACAAAAGTGTTTTAAAACATTGCATGCTCAAAAAAAGGCAAACCTCCAATCATTTAAATATTCTTATTCAGGATGAGTGAAAATGCAGCAAAAAATGGTCTCTTTCCTTGTTTTCACCCTGCGCTCCAGTGCTCCACCACCCCTCACAGACTGATGCCCCGTACACACGATCGGATTTTCCGTCGGGATAAACTCTGACGTATTTTTCCAACGGAAATCTGTTCAAGCTGTCCTGTATACACACTGTCACACCAAATTCAGACCGTCAAGAACGCGGTGACGTACAACACTACGACGAGCCGAGAAAAATGAAGTTCAATGCTCCTGAGCATGCGTCGACTTGATTCTGAGCATGCGTGTTTTTTTTCTCCGTCGGAGTTCCACACAGACAAGCGGAATTTCCGATAGGAATTTTTTCCATCGGAAAAAAAGAGAACATTTTCACTTTCTAAATTCCGACGGAAAAAAGTCAGATGGGGCACACACACGGTCGGAATATCCGATGAAAAAATTCAGTCAGACTTTTTCCATTGGAAATTCCGATTGTGTGTAAAAGGCATAAGATTCACCAAAACAACATGCCTCATGTATAAATGATAGCAGAACTCCCACTGCCTCCGGAACTCTATATCCCAAGATTCCACCCAATGCCAGGCTCAATCACAGGGGATATAAGAAGCAATACAAAGAGGACAGGATACTTTCTCATACAAGTACATGGTACAGCAGACACATATCAGGAATATGAAGTGTTGGGGTAACAAACGCTTTAAGAGGCTGCCTTTGATCTTCTTTGTGTTGCTTTGCACTTTGGATAAAGAATGACCGATTGAGGTTGCCAAACGCAGCATTTTCCCATCAAACACAGCAGCTAATGAAACATTTGTGTTCAACAAGAACGCCCTTACTTAACTGCAGGAGAGATGCAGTATATTACCTAAAGTATTGGGACACCTGCTTTTGCACACACATGAACTTTAATGACATCCCAGTCTTAAGCCCCGTACACACGATCTGACTTTTTGCCAACAAACTTCAAAATGAGCAAGTTTTCCAAAAAATCCGACCGTGTGTACGCTCCATCGGACAAACTTTTTCGGTTTTTATCGGACAAAAGTTCGCTCTGCAAACGGACAAACTTTTTGGGAAACAAAAGTCTGATGGTGCAAAGTCCTATCGTGTGTACAGAAATCCATTGGACTATTGTCCCAAGTACAAATACTCATGCCCAGAACCAATGTTAAAATCAACCAACAATAGCAGAAGTTGACCAAAGGGTTGTGGTAAAGAGCAGAAAAACCACGTGATGTTGGGAAAGTTTTGGAAAAGTTTGCAGAAAAGTTCTGCCGTGTGTATGCTATGGGTGTGCCCGGCCAACTCCCTTCGGACAAAAATCCACGGAAAAGTTTGTTTCAAGTCCAGCCGTGTGTATGAGGCTTTAGTCTGTAGGGTTCCATATTGAGTTGGCCCACCCTTTGGAACTATAACAGCTTCAACTCTTCTGGGAAGGCTGTCCACAAGGTTTAGGAGTGTGTCTATGGGAATGTTTGACCATTCTTTCAAAAGAACATTTGTGAGGTCACTGATGTTGGACGAGAAGGGCTGTCTCGCAATCTCTGATTCTCTAATTCATCCCAAAGGTGTTCTATTGGGTTGAAGTCAGGACTCTGTGCAGGCCAGTCAAGTTCCTCCACCCCAAACTCACTCATCCATGTCTTTATGGACCTTGCTTTGTGCACTGGTGCGCAGTCATGTTGGAACAGGAAGGGGCCATCCCCAAACTGTTCCCACAAAGTTTGGAGCATGAAATTGTCCAAAACCGTCACTGGAACTAAGGGGTCAAGACCAACCCCTGTAAAACAACCCCACACCATAATCCCCCCTCCACTAAATGATTTGGACCAGTGCACAAAGCAAGGTCCATAAAGACATGGAAGAGCGAGTTCGGGGGGGAGGAACTTGACTGGCCTGCACAGAGTCCTGACCTCAACCCAATAGAACACCTTTGGGATGAATTAGAACACATCAGTGCCTGACCTCACAGATGCGCTTCTGGAAGAATGGTTAAACCTTCCCATAGACACCCTCCTAAACCTTGTGGACAGCCTTCCCAGAAGAGTTGAAGCCATAGAGCTGCAAAGGGTGGGCCAACTCAATATTGAAACCTAAAGACTAAAGCCTCATACACACGATCGGACTTCCATCTGACTTTTCCGTGGATTTTGGTCTGAAGGGCGTTGGCCGTGAACTTGTTCTGCATACAGACGACACAACTTTTTTAGCCAACATACACGAAACTACGTGGTTTTTCTGCTCTTTAGCGCCACCCTTTGGGCAACTTCTGCTAATGTTGTCTGATGTTTAGCATTGGTTCGAAGCATGCGTGTTTGTACTTCGGATTTTAGTCCGACTGACTTTTGTACACACGATTGGATAATCCGATGCAACACATTTATTGTCAGACAGTTGGTGAGCATGAACAGCCAACATTTAGCCTCATACACACGATCGGACTTTCAACGGACTTTACTGTGGATTTTGGTCCGAAGGGGCGTTGTCCAAGAACTTGGTATGCATACACACGGCAGAACTTTTTCAGCCAACTTTCACCAAATCACGTGGTTTTTCATCTCTTTACCGCCACCCTTTGGGCAACTTCTGCTCGTGTTGTCTGATCTTTAGCATTGGTTCTGAGCATGCGTGTATGTACTTTGGATTTTAGTCCGATGGACTTGTGTACACACGATCGGATTATCCTCCATCAGACATTTGTTGCCAGAAAGTTTGAGAGCATGCACTGCGAACATTTTTCCGTTGAAAAACCGAAAACAGTTGTCCGATGGAGCATACACACAGTCGGATTGTCCGATAAAACACGTCCGTCGGACCCCTGTTGTCAAAAAGTCAGATCGTGTGTATGGGCCTTAAATTGTCGTTAATTCAGCCAACAATTGTCTGATGGAGCATACACACGATCAGATTATCTGACAGAACACGTCCATCAGACAATTATTGTCGTTAAATTGGATTTGGATCGTGTGCCCGTACACTTGGTCAGACATTTTGCCAACAAACATCAAAATGAGCAAGTTTTCCAAAAAATCATACCGTGTGTACGCTCCATCGGACAAACTTTTTCGTTTTTCATAGGACAAAAGTTCGCTCTGCAAACGAACAAACTTTTTGGCAACAAAATTCCGATGGTGCAAAGTCCGACCGTTGTGTACAGAAATCCATCAGACTTTTGTCCGAAGTACAAAGACGCATGCCCAGAACCAATGTTAAAATCAACCAACAATAGCAGAAGCTGACCAAAGGGTGGTGGAAAAGAGCAGAAAAACCACGTGAAGTTTGCAGAAAAGTCCTGCCGTGTGTATGCTATGGGTGTGCCCGGCCAACTCCCTTCGGACAAAAATCCACGGAAAAGTTTGTTTGAAGTCCGACCGTGTGTATGAGGCTTAAGACTGGGATACCAATAAAGATCGTGTGTGTAAAGGCAGGTGTCTCAATACTTTTGGTAATATAGTGTATATATCAGGCCAGGTAGGGCTGTGTTGTGTGGCAGAGCTGCGCAAATCTCAGATCGGGATGGACAGTGTAACGACACCCCCAAATACGAAAGTTGAAATATATTCCCCCTCCTGGACACAAATTCACTGTCGATCCTCCACAGCCAGACGACCACTTCCCATAAGAATTAATCCTTCTGAAAGAACGAGACGCACTCTGTATCTTTCTCTGGATAGACTGACTTTATTAAGAAAAACATTGTACTTTTTATACACATCCAATACTGCATTAACCTAAAATGAACAATGGTCCAGCTCCACCCACAACATAACAAGACCCAATACACATTATTTTGACACCTGTTAGGAGACAACAGGTTCTAATCCCCTTTTAGTTTAAATGACTAAATGACTTGTTAGGCTAGCTTTTGTCTCCCAATCAAAACACTTTACACAATAGAAACCTAAGGACCTTCAATACACATCTCACAATGAAAGGATTTGTAGCCTGTCTGTCTGAGTACAATCCACACAAGTATAGAATTAATTAGCCCTATTCACACTAAAAGGGTCTTCATACGCCCTTTTAGATTCATTTACATCACAACTGGCAGGTAACACATCTCTCAATTAACCTGTTGAGTTCAGAATAAAATAATCAGTACATATTGTGGACTAATATTACTATTTCAATTTCAAGCAATCCAAGCCATATTCTTAATGTCCATGGTTTCCTGGCTCACCCTGTGTCCAACGTGACCCCCCTGTCACAGACAGCAATACAAATCCAAACAAAAAAATGTTTTTTTATATAGATATATATATTCTGCATACTTAGCTGTGTGCCCATAGTTCAGCTCCTATAGTGTTTAGTAGAACCTTGTCTGTATTCAGTATATGATCTGTAACATTCTGTCCCAATCTTCTTCTTCTTCTTCAGTACCAACAATCAGCGTGACTTACAAAGTGAATGTACAACAATCTGCAATGTGCAGTGATCCTGAACCCTGCAAAAAACATTTCAGCAAAGAGGTTAGTGACCCTCAAGGGGCTTTGATTGGGCCGTGTCTTCCAGCCAACCATTTAATAAACAGCTAATCGGATTCATGTCTTTCTACAGGTAACTTCCGCCTACAAGTATATTGCTGGATTTGACAAGGCGGATGTGATCAATGTGACGTAAGTGCAATAGTCACAGCTGTGTCACTGCGCTGGGTATGAAGTGGATAATAGAGACGTGAAGAGCACATTGTAACTAGATTATGTCAAATGTTTAAGACTTTGTCCTTGGCTGATGTAAATCTGGGCATCATATCACATATGTGAGCAACAGATGGTTAAACATATGATATCACTGCATGGATAGAACTCCATACTGTATTGTACCCGAGGGCACTGGCTGGTTAATGGAGGGGACCTGACAGCTTGGTTATATGAAAGCAAGAGGGTGGCCATATTGTAAAGCAGCATTGCTTCCAGCAAGCCAGTGGATAAGAAAGATTACAATGCCGATTCATTTCCTAAATTATAGGTTGGAAGGAAGGAAAGTGAATCTTAATCCAAAAACAAAAATGTAATATATTGCAGTTTACCTATCCTTCGATATGGTGGCTGCATTTGTTTTCTTTTTCCAGTGTAGCGGGGTCTTCAAAGTTAGTGGGATACACCTGGGGGTAGAGAGACCCAGGTGTGTAATTATGTCAGGGATTAGACCCCTTTTTTTATTCGTGGAGGATTGGGTGGTGTAATATTCTCTTTGACCAGTGGGTGTCAGTGTACCTGCTGGCTCGAGGTAGAATCGCTATCACAGTGTTACCCTTTTTTTGGTTCCTTCCTGGCGATGGTACGGCTGGGGCGGGGAACCCGCCGTGGTGTCGATGGGAGGATATAAAAGGGGGAGACGCCCACGCCACGAGGTCGTCGTCGCCTGTCTGTTGTTCTTGTGGGAGGGGGTCACCCCTTCACGCACCCAGGCACCTTAGGCCTGGGTGCGGGCGGTTCAAGGTTCCGGCCTAGGCGCCCAAGGCCTGGTCGGAACGAAGATGGAGTCCATCCCGGGCACCTTCAGCCTGGGGTGAGGTACTATTAAGGAGGCCTGGGACTCGGTGACTCCGACTGGGTCCCGCGAGGGTGAAGTTGCTCCAGGGCGCCCCTTGCGAGGGGACCCGCATCTGAGGTGAGGAGGCTGGGGGGGGTCACCCGTCCGAAGACCCGGTGTAGCGTCAACCCGGTGACGGATGGGCCTTCAGTAACTCCCTTGGAGGACATCTTCCCCTGATATGGGCTTCAGCGCAGCGGAGGAGCTTCCATCAAGACTCCTGCAACCCCTGGTCATAGCACAGGGAGTGTAGGGACTAGGAACCTGTACAGTGCCTCGACCTGCTCCCCCATCGTATCATGCCGTTGCATTTGACTGTATGTGGAGATACGCAATAAACCTGAGTTTGGACTTTGATGGGTGTATGGACTCTGTTGATGGGAACAAAGGGAGATTCCGGCACGGAAGGACTGACCCTCATAACCAGCACACATTTGGCCCGAGGAAAAGATTGATATTGGCCTTCACCTCACCCACATGCATGGGGAGGACATGGGCCGTAGCGCACCTCACTCTGTCGCTCGACATACCCCTAGCTAAAGAGGTCGGGGTGAGGAGGCCGCTACACCAGGCTTCTGTTTTTTGTTTGTTTTTTTCACCCGATGATCCTGCCAGTAATACACTTCCTGTCTTTGGGTGACAACACTAAGGGCTAGTTTACACTTGCTTCAAAACAAGGCTTTGTGAAAGCTCTCTGAATGCCAGTCAAAGCTTCTGTCACTAAATAAAATGGTTAGCTTACAGTCCTGTTTACACCTTACTTTTGCTTTGCTGCGGCTTTGCTTCAAAAATTATACCCCATGTCGCTTTAGTGGTGCTTCAAAGCATCTTCAAAGCCTCCATAGAAGTCTATGGCAAAGCTTGCTTGAAGCACCTGCAGCTTTTAAGAGGCTTTAATTCAGCTTTAGCTTCACTTTGTTTTGGAGATATTGCAGGTATGAGATATCCACACACACTGGGCATCTGGCAAGCTTCAACAAAGCTTCGAAAGAGCTTCACTAAAGCGTCACCAAAGCACCACAGAAGCATCAAAAACATCATAAAAGCATGTTGAAGCAGTAGGCGCTTTAATGTCTGTTGAAGCCAAAACAAGTGTAAATGAGCTCTACTCCATGTTCTGTATCTATGGAGGAACAGCATTGTCACCTTTAGGACAGATAGTGTGTTATGACTACAGAATACCTCCCCCTCTTCTTTTTTGAATAACGGGGGTGGGGGGGATAGAGGGTGCTATAGTCCACATGGCAGGTCCGATAGGCATATTTTTGCACTTGTTTGGTTGATATACCACAACACTTCAAATGCTATATTTAAAGTGGTTGTCCAGAAGTTTTTTTTTATCTTGATGCATTCTATGCATTAAAGCGGAGGTGCAGTCATTTTTTATTTTTTTTAAAAGTCAGCAGCTACTAACAGTGTAGCTGCTGACTTTTAATAAGGACACTTACCTGTCCTACTCTCCCGCGATGTCGGTCCCGCCACGGCGATCGATCGCTGCTGTCAGGTCCCGGCTCCTCCATCCTGACTAAGGGAAACAGGCAGTGTAGCCTTACGGCTTCACTGCCCGTTTCCTACTGCGTATGCGCCACTCGCACGGCGCTTTGTGAATGGGCGGCTTGCCTTCTGGGATACACACAGTTCCCAGAAGGCAGCGCGCCCCATTCACATGAAGAGGAATCGGAAGGAGACCCACCGCGGACGGTAAGAAGCACATTAGAGGCAGATTAGAGGACTTCCGCATAGCAACAGGCATTTAGGGTGAGTATAACAAATTTTTTTTTCTATAAATTTTTTTATTTTTTTGGGGGATTTTTAATGTAAATATTTTTTCAGGGTGGACCTCCGCTTTAAGATAAAAAACCTTGTGTGTGCAGCAGACTCCCTAATAGTTAACTGAACCCCCTCTCTATCCAGCGATGTGCACAAGTGCCTCAGCCGCCTGGAACACTCCCTCCTGATTGGCTGAGACACAGCAGTGGCGCCATTGGCTCCCGCTGCTGTCAATCAAAGTCAGTCAGCCAATCAGGAGGGGGGGGACCGCGGCTTCTTGTCTGAATGGACATACGGAGCTGCGACTCGGCCCGGGTGCCCCCATAGAAAGCTGCTTGCCGTGGGGGCATTCAGCAGGACGGAGGGGCCAGAAGAGCCGGCGGGGGACCCAAGAAGAGGAGGATCTGGGCTGCTCTGTGCAAAAACATTTCACAGAGCAGGTAAGTTTAACATGTTTGTTATTTTTAAAGAACAAAAAAAATGAGACTTTACAATCACTTTAACCTCTTGCTGACCACATAACTCGTATGTGCAGTGGCAAAGAAGGTGGGCTTCCACCATCAAATGATGCATATACACGTTGAGGTTTGAGAAGGTGCTTTTTGGAAAACAGACACACAGCAATATTTTTTTTGGAGAGTAGCGGCTTCCTCTATGGTGTTCTGCCATGGACACCCTTCCTGTTTAAACACTTACATATGGTAGACTAATGAACAGGGATGTTTGCCAGTTCCTGGTGATGTCTTAAAGCCTTAGGCTCGATTCACACTAATGCGTTTTTTGATGCATTTTGCAGAAATGCAGGGACATTTTTTAACATGGGTTCCTATGGAACATGTTCACATCAATGCTTTTTTGTGCCTCTGCGTTTTTGGAAAGGGTCGGGGACTTTTTTTCCCACAAAAAGCAGCGTTTTGCATGTAATAGAATTCAATGGACCCGCATCCAAAACACTTCTTACATTGGTGATCAGTGGGAGGAATGCGTTTTACATTTATGGTCAGTGGGAAGAATGCTCCTTACATTGGTGATCAGTGGGAGGAGTGCTTCTTACATTGGTGGCCAGTGGGGAGAATACCCCTCACATTGGTGGTCATTGAGAAGAATTCCCCTTACATTAGTGATGATCAGTTGGAAGAATGTTTCTTACATTGGTGATCAGTGGTGAGAATACCCCTTACATGGCTGATCAGTGGTGAGAATACCCCTTACATGGCTGATCAGTGGGGAGAATACCCCTTACATTGGTGATCAGTGGGGAGAATACCCCTTACATTGGTGATCAGTGGGGAGAATACCCCTTACATTGGTGATCAGTGGGGAGAATACCCCTTACATTGGTGATCAGTGGGCAGAATACCCCTTACATTGGTGGTCAGTGGGCAGAATACCCCTTACATTGGTGGTCAGTGGGAAGGAGGCTCCTTACATTGGTAATTAGTGGGAAAAATGCCCCATTACAGTGGTGGTCAGTGAGAAGAAGGCCTTTACATTGGTGGCGGTGGTCAGTAAAAAGAAAGACCCCTACATTGGTGGTGGTGGTCAGTGAAAAGAAAGCCCCTTACATTGATGGTCAGTGAGAAGAATGCCCCTTACATTAATGGTCAGTGAGAAGAATGCCCCTTACATTAATGGTCAGTGAGAAGAATGGCCCTTACATTAATGGTCAGTGAGAAGAATGCCCCTTACATTAATGGTCAGTGAGAAGAATGCCCCTTACATTAATGGTCAGTGAGAAGAAAGCCCCTTACATTAATGGTCAGTGAGAGCAATGCCCCCTTACAGATAGCTAAAAAACTTAACAGGTGTCAGTGATTACATATCGGAAAGGCAGAAATTGCTCATTGGTCAAGAAACCCTCAGCAACCTTTTGGATGAATCCTGGTTGAGAAAGGCTGGTCTACAATCTATAATGTTGTCTATGAAATGCTCCTGTTTGCCTGGCCATATAGATTACAAGCATTTTTAAGGAAAAGTTATTTTTAATCAATAGCAAACAGATTAATGGAGAGTGACCAGAATATTTCGATCCCTGGGTTCCCCTACTGCCCTGATCTGCCACTGGAGCTTTGCTCTACAACACTTTGAGTCTTGAGCTCTGAGGAAATGCTTCCCACAATGCAGCACCACTAGGCCTCAGTAATGTCATGCTACCCTTGTGCACGTGTCAACTATTAGGAAGTTGTTACTTGCATTAGAATTCTGGGCCTTTCCAACCTGCGAATCAGGACCTCAGGGGCGGGGGAGTGTAAGAGGCAACAGCAGACCCACCATGATGCATTTGTGCTGTCAGTTATTTTACCTAGCTGGAGCACATTATAGGTACATTTTTATTTTTTACTTACCTAAGAAGTAAGTTGCCCGTTGAGGGATTTCAATGGGCAAAAAGAACCTTACTTCTGGTGAGAAAATATGGCGGGTGGTGGTATTACTGACCTTCTTCTAAAAATGATACTTGTCTGGTTGTTGGGCTTCTTCAAGGTTTCAGTACTCTGAGACGCCAACCTGGACCAAGTATGCAAATTAGCAGTTCTGACGTTAGTCCGACTTTTTAATCTGCATATTTATTTTGGAATTGTGAGTGAGAAGCAATAAAGCCAAAGACAACCAGAAAAAGGTCAGCCATAGCAGCCCCATATGGTTTTTGGTGTCCTTATATCCTGAATACCCTTGAATCTGAGGTTGTGAAAATACAGACCTGTGTGTTCTCTGGTTCCCAGCTCCGCCCTTCTGTAATGCTCAGGAAGGATGCACAGCAGAGACTGACATGATTCTGGTTATATTTGCCATAAAAAATCTGTTGATTTTTCAAATTATATAATATTCAGATAAAAGGTAAGTTGAATGGATTTGTTTATGTAAGAACAAAAAAAAAAAAAAAAAAGATTGCCTGATTTAGTTACCTTGTTGCCGGGAGTTGCTATTTCAATTTGCCTTTTATCCTGCGTTGGCAGTAGCTTGTTTGCTTGTTGTTTTAGGCTGGCTGGCACTGCCGTGGAATACAAAGTGCAGTACAGCGTGCGAGTAGGGAGCGCGATGTCTGTAGAACAGGAATCGGTACTTGCTAACCCAACGTCAGTGTTTGAGGCCTTGGTCCCCTCGGAGTACACCCTCCTCTCCGCAATCCGCAACACTTCCATGGCAGGTAAGGAGACAGAGGAGAGGCCTTTCGAGGTCATGTACAGCTAATGGCTCCTTTGTGCCATTATTGATGGCCTGACCTGTGGTGACATAAGAGCCAACTGACCAGAGATGGTCTCCTTCTAGAATCTGTATATATTTCTTCACAGAGAGCTCACCCCGCTGACCTGTTCTCCTCTCACTAACAGCACTTTTCATTCCTCCATAAAAGCTTCTCTGCCGCATTTCACTAAATGAAATCCATTTCAAATCAGTCACATTTAATGACCCTTAAGTAAATGTTCAGCAACAGTTTCACGTCATTAAATAACCATCTTAAGTCAGAGTGTGTTCTCCTGCCAAAACAACCGGCAATACGTTATTTTGTGTCTTAGTCATCCTTTTGTTCTCTATTTTGGTGCACCCATTGTCAAAATTAAAACCCCCGCCCCACCAATATTGGATTTATTGTGTTCGGAACTAAAAATATGATTTTTTTTTTTATATATTTTCCAAGCTGGAAAAATAAAACATAATAATATTTACCAATTCGAGCTAGCAGCTGGCACTAGTAAGCTAGTACTTATTTAGTAGATCTAATGTGTGTGCAGTAAACCTTATTGCACATGACAAGAAGAGAGGTCAGAAGAGAGAGCCAACATGTTTCAGGGGGCTTCATCAGGGCTAAGAAATATTTCTCTGCCTTGATGAAAAATTATTGAGCCTTTGACACAGGGGTCTCAAACTGGCGGCCCTCCAGCTGTTGCGAAACTACAAGTCCCATGAGGCATTGTAAGGCTGACAGTTACAAGCATGACTCCCAAAGGCAGAGGCATGGTGGGACTTGTAGTTTCGCAACAGCTGAAGGGCCGCCAGTTTGAGACCCCTGCTCTAACACATTGGCTTTCCCTTTTGACCTCTTCTTTTGACCTCTTCTCCGCATGACCTCTTCTCATGTGCAATAGGATTTCATAGACTTACATTAGATTTGTGACACACTCATCCTCTTCAAATGTCTTAAAGACTACTCCAGAGAAGACAGTTGCTTCTACAAATTTGGTTTTAAAGTCCTGTCCCTCCTACTTTTTGGGTCCAGCGTTTACCAACAGATTTATCGTCAAAGAAATCCCAAGCGGTGTTGACAGCCCTACCCAGTTCTTCCCTGCTAGAGCCCCCATCTCCATTACATAAGGAGGGGAGAGTGGGTCTGTAGTCCAGTGAGGGGGGTTGGGGGGGGCTGATAACACTGCTCGGGTTTTTAGAGGCAGCAATGTCGGCTCACTAAAGGAACAAGAAAGTAGGGAGTGGTTTGAATGTCCTCAAAGTGTTTGGCACCTGATCACAAATGTTATATAACAAGAAAATGGGAGGATAGGGAATAGGGATTATAGTGGTGCCTAAGGAGGCAGAAATTATAGACAGTATTTTAATTTTTATTTCTTACAAAAAAGGAAATAAGTTGAACATACAATACATACACTGGTGCGTTAAAAACAACAGAGCAATATAATGCAAATAGTACTGGCCAAGGTATTAGCGGCCTACTGAGGTTACAAAATGATGGGTCTCTACATGTTTCGCCAAACATTGACTTCTTCAGGAGAAATAGTGGTAACCTGCATATATATATATATATATATATATATATATATATATATATATATATATATATATATAGGCTCTGGAAAGACAAAAATACAACTTAAAAGATACTCGCAGAAAATCATATATTGAAACTTAAATTAACAGCATATTTCAGTTGGTAAGCTAGGAACATGGCTCAAAAAAGTTCTCTCCGAACCAGGAATGATCAAAACCCACAAACCACGCTACCTACCTAGACACCCCCAAAAGGGCCGGTGCTGGCCCTGCCATGTTCTTAGCTTACTAACTGAAATATGCTGTTAATTTAAGTTTCAATATATGATTTTCTGTTAGTATCAATTAAGTTGAATTTTTGTCTTTCCAGAGCCATTATATATATATATATGCAGGTTACCACTATTTCCCCTGAAGAAGCCAATGTTTGGCAAAACATGTAGGGACCCATCATTTTGTAACCTCAGTAGGCCGCTAAGAATAACTGAAACCCAGTAAACGTCTAATTTCCTTTAACAAGAAAATTCCCTATCCTCCCATTTTCTTGTTAAAGGAAATTAGAAGTTTACTTGGTTTCAGTTATTCTTGTACTTGCGGCGTCTATTAAGATACAAAACAGAGGGGAATGTGTATGCATTGCAGAGGTACTGCCTACAGTATATTCATTTATTTTGCCCAGACATACACTTCAATTCTTCCCCCGTTCACACTGATAAATGGTATGAGGTTGGTGCCATATTTTGCAACACATGGCAGATTCCTTGTTGAGCAAACCCCTTGAAGGACACTGCAGTCATGGTCTTCTGGAGTCCCACTTACCTCCATTCACCTTCTACTGGCCTTTCTGTTTTCCACAGGTACGGTTGAGCCCTGTACAGAATGGTTCACGTGTCCCCGGGGATTCCGCTGTGTGCCTCAGCGCAAGCTTAGCGCCTTCTGTCTGTCACCTTGTCACAGCACTTTTTGTCAAAATGACGGCATCTGTATACACCGCAAAGGCCAGGACCCCGCGTGTCAGTAAGTAGGAAGGAAAGTCACCCGGCTTTTCTTTTCATATATCATTTGCATTGATGGATAATCAAAATGTGTTCATCTCCATATCAATAAATCAGGAAGAATAAATCACCCTTACAATTTATTTTCCATTTTGTATAGAGTTTGTACAAGTGTCCCCATTTGGGAGATTTTCTCTCCCTTCCTGTCCTTGCAATGTACTGTACAATAAATGGGAAGTACAATTGCCACCAGGACAAGAAGGCACGGGGAACAATAAGAACTTTGTCAGAAGTTTTTATCCTCTTCACCCTACTGTATGATTTCATGTTTGCCTGGGTGTCCCCCTGGAGAGGTTTGTCATCTTTGTCACTTCCAACAGGAAGTGAGGGAAAATCTGCACAATAGGGACACAGACCGCAATAATAATAAAAAATAAATAAAAAAAAAACTCACAGGGGTTCTAACCCTACCCTGTACTATACAAAAGTCAATGTTTAGGCCAGAGTTTAGAATTAGGTTCTCTATTAGGAATCCTCTAACGTGTAGGGGTTCAATCTACTGTCTGCCATTGCAAGTGGCCGGAGCTGAGACCACTCTGCTATTTACATCTAAACTGACCATATTGCATACCGAGGTGCAACTGAGAAAAACACTAGACATGTGCAATTCGTTTAGTTCCGAATTCGTTTAACGAATTTTGACAAATTAGTTAATTCCGAAATTTTAGAATTTCTGAAATTTCGAATTTTAGATTTTCGAATTTTAGATTTTCGAATTTCCGAAATTGGAAATTTAGATTTTCGAAATTTCCAATTTCGGAAATTCGAAAATCTAAAATTCGAAAATATGGAATTCGAAAATGGGAAATTCGAAAAGTTGAATTTTAGAATTTTTAGAATTTCGGAAATTCAACTTTTGCCTGAATTTACGAAAAAAGCAAAAAAACGAATGAAACGAAAAAAAAACATATTTTTCGGCAGTGCACATGTCTAAAAAACACTGCTCATGGGCCTGCAGAATTGTTACTACGTTTTGGTACGGATCTAAATTGAATCTAGTGAAGACACTACTCCTGTCAGCCTTATAGTAGAAGGAACATGTGGCCCCTATCCCTACAATACACGCTGCGCCCAGGGCAGCTGACCCTTCTGTCCACCTCTTTTCCCAGACCTGCATGAACTGTCCCACCAGCTTTCCTTTTTCTGTAAATCTTCCAGCAGCTGCAAACCAGCGGTTGATTGTGGGGTGCACAGCAATAAAATAGAATGGAAATGTAATCGCTTCAGAGTGCCTTTTACATTCTCTAAAATACGCATATTTTAGATACACCACTAAAGTGTTTTAATAAAATAAAATGCTATAATGCTATTTTTGTCTGTTGGAACGTTTAGCTCAGGCCGTGTCCATCTAAATCAGTGGTTCTCAACCTTCTAGTGCCGTGACCCCTTGATAACATTTCCCAAATTGTGGGGACCCCTAACAGTAAAATTATTTTCGTAGCGTGGGTTGTCAGCATCCAAGGCAAGACAAGTAATTTGCGCCCCTAACCCACGGACATTTAGCGCTCCCCGAGTCCCCTCCACTCATACAGTATTAATGGTACCATTCTTTCTCTTTGTTCTCCTTTCTTTCCCTTTTATCTCTCTATCCTAATTTCTTGTTTTATTTTCCCCCATCCCTCTCTCTAGCCGTCTTTCTTGTTCTATCTCACCTCTTTTCTTTGTTCCTCCCCCACTTTTCTTCTCCCTTCCATGTATTCTCTATTTGTATTCCTTCTCTTACATCCTTGGTGGGGGGGATGGGATGAGTGGCAGTGCTGGTGGGGGGTGGGATCAGTGACAATGCTGGTGAGTGTTCTAATCAGCCAACTTAGGTGCTCTTGATCAAGGTCATCTGCTGATCTGAGAACTGTAGTGGGGACTTTTAATGGCAACTATAATCACAGGTAGTGTTACTCACTGTGTCTCTGGCTTCCCTGTGTCTCCGACTTTGTGGTGTCTCACAGCAGTGACACCCATGCCGAAATCAGGAGATAGGGTCTCCTCCAGCCCCTCCCACTTCATATTCCTCACCAGTCAGCTGACCTCTAGTCCCTGCCCCCCACCCATGACATAAACTGAATGGATGTCTGCTAAGAGGCTGAGTGGGTGGCTGCGAGCTCCAGGAACAGTCCAGCTGGGTGGCCACAGGCTCCAGGGACAGCCCTGCTGGGCAGCTGCGAAAAGGCTGGGAGAGCAGCACAGGCTTTAGGAACAGCCAAGGAGTCGGTGACCCCTGGCAAATCATAATTTGACCCCCGAGGGGGTCCCGACCCCTAGGTTGAGAACCACTGATCTAAATGAATATTCAGTTTTGGCCAATTGTTTCCACCAGCATTTTTTGTCTCTTTCAGACTCAGTACAACCACCACTCCTGAGTTCCCAGCTCCTCCCACTTTGACTATAATAGTCAGTAATTAGTAATAAAGTGAATGATAGATGCTGGTTACTCCAGCAGGTAGATCTCAGCACTGGAGTCTATGAGCCATACAGGAAGCCAGGGTGTCATTCTATCAAGCAGCATCTGCCCATAAATGAGTTTTTCAATTATGGGTGGACTAACCCTTTAAACTTGTAAATGTATCATCATAGTAAAAGTTCCTCTTCCCCTGTCATTCATGTGTTTATTGCTCTGATTTAGCCAGTTCTTTTCCTCCTAGGTGCCCGGTTGGCATAGATTTTTGGTACATGGGACCTACCTGCGATTACCGAATGACCCATCACCGCCTTGCCGCTATTGCCTGCGCTGTCGTGTTCTGCATCATCATTTGTGCTGCGGCGGCTGTTTTCATCCTGGTCCGCAGGTTCCAGACACAGATCCTTCATCAGAAAGTGGCTCAGACGCAGAGCAGGTAATTTGAATACAAATATTTGGTATCTAGAAAAAATGGAGCAATCAAATTCCTTTCATCTTAGAGATGGAATATGCATGTTCCGCACAAGCTACTTCCAGGTCAGTAACTCACTATGTAGTGAAATAGAGAATGACAGCCCCAGAGCCCTGGTGTTTTTGCCTCCAGCAATGGCCGAATGCCTTGTGTCCTAAACTGATGGACATCTACAAACGCTTCAATCAACTCTTCAATGGATTCCTCACTGTCTTCTAATATAAGGTGACCAGATTTTTTGAAATGAAATCCGGGGACATATTTTTTTTTCTAGTAATGGCGGCAATCAGCGACTCATAGCGCCACTGCGATATTGCGGCGGACAAATCAGACACTAAGTGACCGTTTGTGGGAACCAGTGACACTAATACAGTGATCAGTGCTAAAAATATGCACTGTCACTGTACTAATGACACTGGCTGGGAAGGGGATAACATCTAGGGCAATCAAAGGGCTAAATGTGTACCTAATAAGTGTTTTCTCACTGTGGGGGAGGTGCTTTTACTAAGGGAAGGCATAGATCCCTGTACCTGCTTTGCAGGAACACATGATCAATGTCTTCCATACTGACAGAACGGCGATCTGCCTTGTTCACATAGGCAGACCATCGTTCTGCCTGTGTACATAATGATCAGCAGGTACCGGTTGACCCAGAAATGCAGGCTCACATATTTACGTGATCCTTTGCAGAGCGACCGCCCTGTAGGGGTGCTGAAATTAATCGGTGCATCGTGATTCGGGTGTCCCCGATGCGGCATCGATGCATGCGACCGGGAAAATCGATTACCGGGATGATGCCCACAGCTGCAGGCATCATCCCGGTACCGTTTTTAGAGCGGGCGGTCGGCTTTCCAGTGATAATAATCGATGTGGCTAAAAGCCGCTCGGTTGTCATCCCGGAGGAGCGGGAGGGGACATCCCCCCCCTCCCGCCCCATTCCGCCACTCTGACCAGGCCTTCCGTCCCACCGGGAGACCTGATTCGCAAGCCGCTACTTCCAGCAGCTAGAGACAGACTGGAACGAAGCATCGGCTTCGTTCCAGCCTGTATGTAAACACGGAAGCGACGTCACAACGTCACTTCCGGTTTACTGGGCTGCCAATGGCGCCAGTTTTTAAAAAAAATTACAGTATTCAGAATTGCCGTTTTTGGCGATCTGAATACTTTGAAGTGCAAAGGAGGGATTTGGGGTCTTTTAGACCCCCGATCCTCCATAAAGAGTACCTGTCACCACCTATTACTGTCACAAGGTCACAAGGGATGTTTACATTCCTTGTGACAGCCATAAAAGTATTCAAACATTTTTTTTTTTTTAAAACACAATGTAAAAAAAAGAAATAAAATAAATAGAAAAAAAAAATGTTTTTTTAAAGCGCCCCTGTCCAGCGAGCTCGCGCAGCAAAGAAAACACATACTCATGTTGCGCCCGCATATGTAAACGGTGTTCAAATCCCACATGTGAGGTATCGCCGCGATCGCCAGAGCAAGAGAAATAATTCTAGCACTAGACCTTCTCTGTAACTCTAACCTGGTAACCGTTAATTTTATTTAAAGCGCCGCCTATGGAGATTTTTTAGGTACCGTCGTTTTTTTGCCATTCCACAAGTGTGCGCAGAAAGACACTCACCTGTCCCACAATCCAGCGACGTGGCCATCCGAACCTTCCATTCTCTCCCCCGCCTGTCCACGACACTGGCAATACTACTGTAGGCATCCGGCTGTGACAGTTTGCAGCTTCACAGCCGGGTGCGCATGTCTCACTGCGCTGTCCTGCATAGCCGGGCAATCTTCTGGCACCTGTGATGTGTCCCAGAAGATTGCAGGGAGGAAGGGCCGCCTATGCAGCCAAAGCGGAAGTGGGAGCTCGTCGGTAATCATGATGCATCGTGGAATCGAATCGAATCGCTTACCAGATAATCGTAATCAAATCAAATCATGAGACCAGTGAAGATGCGCACCCCTACCACCCTGTAGCAGTAAATCTGCTATCGGGCGATCGGCAACAGATTAAGATCATCAGCATTATGATAACTCACAGGCAGCAGGCACTCTATCATGGCTCTGGCTGGCTCTGTCACAGTGTGTCACATAACATGGCTGCTGGGTGCTGATTTTGTTAACTTATGACCAATATGCCAGAGAGACAGAAAGTGCAATGTCGTCTATTCACAGACACCCCCAAAGCACACCTGTGTTGAAGCCTTGAAGGCACGGGCAGCCCCACAATCGGATCCACTTCCCCTCTGTTCCTGCTTCTGGACACCGTCAGCTGAGCTCAGCTGCCCCTCTCTGGCCCTCTCTGCCCGTCGCCGCCCAACTCACAGCCTCTCAAGTCTCAACTTTCCGCCCACCTCACAGCCTCTCAAGTCTCAACTTTCCGTACCCTGGCTACTACTGGGTGGGGAGCAGAGGAAGGTCATGCCGCCAGGGAAGGCAAGGAGATAAGCAGGCAGGTGGGTGGCCGGGACTTGAGCCAAGGCAGAAAAACATGCGAGCGGAGCTGAATGGGCATGCGCCCGAAACTGAAGAAATATTCCCTCCGCTCCAACCAGCACATGATCATCAGAAAGGGGCACAGATAATGGAAAAAATACACCCCCTAAACTAGTAGGTACGGCGGAGCGGGGGGGGGGGGGTGTAATTCAGATTTTTTTTTTTATTCTGCACTGTCTTTGAATTAGCCCCTGTTTAGATCCAATCCGGGGGCAAAACCGGGGACAGACTTGGGCCGGGACAGTGTCCTCAATCCGGGGACTGTCCCCTGAAACCGGGGATGTCTGGTCACCCTATTCTAATACCACAGTAGAAGCAGTGCAGCCAGATCGGTGCAACCCTGGTAAAAGCTTTTAGAGCCGTACTCGGATCCCAAGCAATGGAGACGGCCTGTAATGTTGCTTTGGGAACTGGATCCTGAGTGCAATGCATGTAGTTATTTGCAGTGCTATGCAGGACCAAGGTCATCCCTATGGAACACAGATCCTGTATGGAACACAGATCCTGTAAACCCCTCCAAATTCCTTAAAAGTTTTTTATAATTTCTTTAATGAACAAATCATAAGTGGTTACAAGTAAAGGGTATGAGGTCACAGGCCCCCGGGACTTTTAAGGTATCAAATGGGTGCACAACCAGATAGACGCTGATTGAACAAGATACAATTTAAGAAAAAACTTTTAATACAAAATATTAAAAACACGAGTACATTACAAATCATTTGTCAATTGTCTCCTATATACAGCATTACAACAAGTGGTGCCAGTGTACTCTACATGTTTCGCTCAGAAGAGCTTCCTCAGGAGATTGACTATGGCATCTAGTGTGCTGAAGGCAAAACAAAAGGGAAAAATATGAATACTCGTGTACAACACTAAAATACGATAATGTTGAGTATTGGCATAGACAAGAAATGAATATGCAGTTATGGTCAAAAAGTCTATAATACAATCAAATAGAAAAAGGACATAGAAACATAGTTTTCAAAAATTGGGAGCAGATAATGCATTCATGAGCTTACCTAATACTGCATGAAATAGAGGTGTGAGACAACTAAATTTTGTTAAAAAACACTCTAATGAGGAGTGCAAATATAACACATTTCCATCCCGGATGGTGCTGGGTCTCTGCAATGCTTGTAGACGGGCGTATATCGCTGTCTATATGATCTTGTCAGCGTGCGCCGCTGAAATCGTGTTTCACGCATGCGCATTGCCATCCCCATGTTGCATCTGCGGCGCGGCGGTGACGTCAGACATCGCCACGCTGGACGGAGATTTAAATGGCGTTACACGCCGACATTCTCTGTCATTTCCACGGAGGTTGGTGTAGGATACACACCACCACCTCTGATCACTTCAGGATTCCTTTATGAGCCTCATTTATAAGGTAGCTTTTAGAATCATGCTCGATACTGATACTCCTCTGGAGGCTCACTCGACCATATTATTCAATTGACTTATACTATCCTTCCCATTTCACCTAGGTTTCCCAGTGTGGATTTGCCCTAATGGGAAATGGGACACCACTTTGGTCTCTTGATTGAACCTTTGAGAAACATCAAAAGAAGGAAAGAATAGAAAGAAATTATTCTTCTCCTTTTGAATTACTTTATTGATTCTATTTCCATTTTTTGTCATCTACATGAGTAGGTATTATTGTATCTTGGCTTATTTAAGCCATATATGGTGTACAATACCTACCCTATATATTTTTTCTCTCATAAATCCTTTCCTTACCTGTAGGTTATAGACATCCTTTTGTCCCCGTCTACAAGCATTGCAGAGACCTTGCACCATCCGGGATGGAAATGTATCATATTTGCACTCCTCATTACAAAGCAAGGTCCAATTTACTAGTCTGCGATCCAACATTTGTTGGCAGAAAGTTGGACAACAATTGTCTGAAGGAGCGTACTAATGGTCAGATTTTAGGCCAACAGTCTGTCCACAGACAATCCCCTTCCAACAATCTGATTGTGTGTACGAGGCTTTAGACTGGGATTTGTACTTTAAATGGACTTGTTGCTATGACAACCATTTTTTTTTTTTTTTGGCACATCATTAAAGTTTTTTTTATGTAAAATGAAGAATGTGGTCTTCTTACCCATCGTGTTTTGCTGCTTCATATAATTTTCTAGTTTACGGTAGAGAAATGAAGCATTGTTACTATGGTCAACGCCTTCTACCAATCAGCCTTGGCATTGTAATGAAATTCTTCCCCTGCTCTACCAGGCAGGATTTTGTATTCTAATCACCTGCAATGCTCGCTAGAGAAGATCTCGCATTCTGTGATTGCCCCCTGCTGGTGAGCATGGATTCTCAGGGTGCACAACGAAGACAGCAGCGGGGTCTGGCTAGGCTATCTGTTGCTATGGAAACCGCTGAGGAGAGGTGATACTGGGAGAGGTTAAAAGCTTTTCTGGAAGCTGCACATTACGCTGTCATTTAAAATTCCCTTTTTGTAGTGAACCTTCCAGGCTGAAGATTGGGAATTAATGGCAACTGGCAGCATCAGTTGTAATTCCCTATGAAAGTCCCTCTTGGGGCTCGTTCACTCTTGTTGCCCCCTCTAAAACGCAATCTGTAGAGGTTTACTTTTCAGAGGGTGGCTGACAGGCAGCTGGGAGGCAATATGTCACCTCCTGTTTTTACCCTAAAAATCTGGCACCACTGCCCACAACCGCATGCACTGCACGAGGCTGCAGCGTGGCCCAATCGACTTAAATGGGTCACATTTGGCAGCGGTACTGCCCACCAAATGTGACTGGGGGTATAGTTTGCTGCAGCTGTAAAGCAAAGCATCACGGACACGGCATGTGTATAGCCCCCTCTGGCTGCTAGGTTAGATTAAGGGTGACAGTCGGGGAAGGGGCTGCAAAACTGAGGCTCAGCTACCTTTTTTACCATATTCCCGTCCCATTGGTTGCATCTGTGAAGAAGCCCTATGAGAGCTGTCCATGCACACATTCCTGACTCTTGGCATTGGTCACATTCACCATAAACCTCCTATGTCCGCATACTCCACGTATTAACCCCTTGAAGGACACCTGTGGCTGCCATTGCTGACCTTTTTAACTGAACATGCCAGTTGCCTGGCTGTCTAGACCAGATATGCAGGTCATGTTCCAGATTTAATTTCATAAACAACCAAACTGTTCCAAACAACTTTCATGACCATCGCTTTGTTCATGAATTCAAAGGTATTTTGAACTATTCGATTATGGGATTGCATGCTGAAAACAGAGATGTGATCGACAACTCACGATCGTATCTCCCAACTATGATCGAATTCCACTTCCCTGTGTTTGGCATATCGATCCAATGGGTTATCCACCTATAGATCCATTATCCCTACCATGAGAGATCAATTGGAATATAAATCAATCTATTAAAGCACGTATGGTCACCATGATATAGTATGTGGTTCACTCCCCTCTTCCCCAACGCTTGGTGTCTTGTGATTGGTCCAGTGCTGTCAAATCTGCTTGGGGAAGGAGTCCGTAGTGCTGTGTAAGCTCTAAAAAAATCGGTTCAGAGTTTACATAGGATTTTCTTTCCTAAAGCCTCGTACACATGATTGGATTTTCAATGGACAAAGCGTAGGACTTTTGTCCGAAGGGCGTTGGCCAGGAACTTGTATTGCATACAAACGGCAAAGAATTGTTGGCCAACAAACAGGAAACTACGTGGTTTTTCAGTTCTTTAGTGCCACCCTTTGGACAACTTCTGCTAATGTTGTGTTATGGTGAGCTTTGCTCCTGAGCATGCGTGTTTGTACTTTGGAGTTTTGTCCTGACGGATTTGTGTACACACGATCGGAAAATCCGACAACACACAATTGTTGGCAGACATTTTCAAAGCATGCTATCCCACGTTTGTCTGCGGAAACTCTGACAACAATTGTCCGATGGAGCATACAAACAGTCGGATTTTCCGCCAACAGCCTGTCATCACACAATTCCCATCTGAAAATCTGATCGTGTGTACGAGACTTAAGTCCAGGAGGCCAAATGCTTCTAGGAAAGCCAGGAAAGCTGAGTATATGATGCTGGGGAGGTGGTGGTGATTGGTTAACTGATCCTTTTAGTTTTACCTGCATGTGCCAATGAGATGATTTAAGCTGACTTTTTTTAATGAAGTCATTTTTATTGAAGTTTTATTAGACATACAAAACAAGAATTTTTTTTTAAAATTGGATAAAAAACCCCAGAAAAAAACAAAACGTAACATCAATACAAAGCACTCAGTGCAGCAACAACACACTTATTATGTCTCGTAAAATAACAGTTACGGGTTACAAGCAGTATTGTAAAACAAGATCTAGGTTAACCCTAATGCCGCATACACACAACCGTTTTTCATGACGAGAAAAATGCCATTTTTATAAATGGTCATGAAAAACGGTGGTGTGTATGCTCCAGAGCATTTTTCTCAACGAGAAAAATGGCGAAAAAAAATTAGAACCTGCTCTATTTTTTCTCGTCGTTCTTTTTAACGTCGTGAAAAACGGTAGTGTGTATGCTTTTACGAGGGGAAAAAAATGCGCATGCTCAGAATCAAGTATGAAACGGGAGCGCTCGTTCTGGTAAAACTAGCGTTCATAATGGAGATAGCACATTTGTCACGCTGTAACTTTATTAACACAAGGATCAGCAAAAGCGTCCCAAAGGGTGGCGCCATTCGAATGGAACTTCCCATTTATAGTGCCGTCGTACGTGTTGTACGTCACTGCGCTTTGCTCGAGCATTTTTTTTTACAAACGTGTGTATGCAAGGCAGGCTTGAGGGGAAACACGAAAAATCACGTCGAGAAAATTTTTGTTTTTTCCCATGACATGAATAACGGTCGTGTGTACGCGGCATAAGAATATACACAGCATATATTTCAAGTAATATCACAATATATCTCCCAAAGGGCAGTGGAAAAAAAAAAAAAAAAAACTATGGAAACCCTAAATCTGAAATAATCTATAAATACTGGTTCATAGTGGTGAGTGATGGAGAAGGTTCAAAGGAGGAAACCACTAGGATAGATGATAACCAAGGAGACCATAGTTTATGAAATTTTGGTGGGCAGCCCCTATGTTGGTATGTCAATCTTTCTCTCTCCAAGATGGCATTGACAGCCTTTTGCCATTGAGCGAATGTAGGAGGGCAAGGAGACAACCACCTTTTGAGCCATAAGTACGGGAAAGAAAAAAAATGCATATCAACAATCTGAATGTTGGCGATATAAATTTCTTATGAAAAATACCCAAGATCGCAATCTTTGGGTCTGGTGATAATGATTTACAGCATTGATCTTTGAGTTCATAGAGATTGACTTTGACACTGTGTCTGTTTTCAGCTATAGGAGATTCAGCCGATTTGATGACGTCCCCACTCATTTCTGGTGTCCCTCTCAGACGTGGCTTACAACCTCGGCCTCCATCAACTCTCTGGACAATCCTGCTTTTAGCAGCTCTGAAGAAGTCTTTCCCCTGCAGGCCCTGGGGAGCTGTGTGTGTGGCTGTCAGGAAGGTGCCCGGAACAACGCCCCTACAAACCCAGCCCAGGAGCCATCACGAGCCCCTCCCAGGTACAATTTACCATCTTCTAAGGGGATTGTACATTGGGGGGACTATTCAGTAAGGCTTGTGATAACAGGGTTAGAAAAGACAAGGTTTGCAAATGGTAGAATGGGCATTTTCTGTCTACTTCATGGGCTATTCTAAAACATTTATCACATAGGTCAGGGGTCCCCAACCCCTGGGCCAGTGCCGGTCCATGGCCAGTTGATGACCGGACTGCACAGTGAGAGGTGAGCAGTGACTGCAGTCCGCACAGGGCTATCACAGACCGCGGTTGTCGCTCACCTCCTGCTGTGCGGCCATACCTGTGTATCCTCTCCCGGCTCCCCTGCCCATCCGCCCTTTTGGCTGCGTCACCCTATCAGCAGGGCAGGGAGCAGGATGAGCTGTAGATTGGAATGAAGAGCTTCTCCCACCCCCTGCCCTGCTTATGGGATGACATTGTCGAAAGGGCAGGCGGGAGAGGACACACGAACAGTCTCTGCCCTGGGGGGGGGGGGGGTGTTGTGGTGGACTGGTGGACAGGTAGGGGGATGGGATACTTATGGAGTCTTTTCTCAACCCCCCCTTCACACCACATCCCCCCCTTACAGCACAGCCCCCCCCCTTTATATGTGTCCACATTTCCCCTTCACATCACAGCCCCCCTTTACATTACAGTGCCTATTTACAGTGCAGTCCCCTTTACATCATAGCCCCTTTACATTACAGTGCAGTCCTCTTTACATCATAGCCCCCCTTTACATTACAGTACCCCCTTTACAGAGCAGTCCCCATTTCATTAATGTAAAGGGGCACTGTGATGTAACGGAAACTGCACTGTAAAGGGGCACTATAAAGCAAAGGGGGGCTGTGATGTGAAGGACTATTGTGGACACTGATATAAAGGGGTGACTGTGCTGTAAAGGGGGGTTGTAATGTGAAGGGGGGCTGAGGACAGACTCCGTGAATATCCCATTCCCCAACCCGTCCACCACAAACACCCCCCCCCGCTTCCTGTGTCCCTGGGAAAAATGACCGCCATGTAACCGTTCCCTGGTGCCAAGAAGGTTGAGTTAGTTCTCTTGTGTAATCCTGGCTCTATTTACCACAATTTTTGTGAAAAGTATCAATGGATACTTTTAGTTAATAATTTATCATGAAAGAGAGCCAGCAGAAGAATCCATTTATGCATTTCTACAACTCTTATCGAACATTCCTAAGGCTAAAATGCATCTAAAGCCAAAACGTTTTATTTTTATTTTGGATAGAATAGATGTGGTTAAAACCCATCAGTTTTATACTATCTGAGTCCCCTTCAAGAGATTTATCTTTAATTCCTGTACAGTAGTCACAACAGGAAGTAAGAAAATCTCTCCAAAGTGAGGGAAACAATTGTCTCCAAAACTAGGAAGCTTTCCTTCCTTTTTCTATTTTAGTGACATCTCGCAAATTTGGGTTTCATGAGCCTTGGTTAGTGGCGCCAGGGCATACCGAGAGGGTAAATCTCCTGAGTGGGGACACTGTCATAAAAACATGATAGGGGTTCTAACCCCTCATCGCTCTACCCAACACACCAAAAAGTATTGGCTTTAGTTACAATTTAGTAATTGTACCTTGTAGTATTTTACATTTACACGGCTTTATATGTTTGACTTCCTTATCTGCATTAACTAAATATAAAAAATATTTTAGATGTAATGCAATCATAATGACCCTGAAGCGGTCTCCTGCATCCTGTTGGTACCTGTTTGGTTGCCAAACAAGAACTTTAAATTTTCTTAACATGTGTGCCAAATCTGTAGAGGATCAGTATCTGGTAGGGAACTGTGAGAGTGCCATCATCCCAAAATACTTAATACCCTCCAATCACAGGGACCATTATGGGCACAACAGACAAATAACCTCCAAGGCAAGCATATGTAAAAATATATATACATTTTATTGGGTAACAAGATAAATTAGTCTAAAATAGAGGAAAAAGACATATGCATATATACAGCAGTAACAAAAGGGCCAACAGAAGACCTTAAACATAATTTGGAAGATGAGACATTCAACGCGTTTTGATATTTCAGTTTTACAATCTTCTTCAGGTATGCTCTTATGTTATGTATATAGGTATTCTATAATTCAAAAACAGTATTAGGTCTACAGTAAACATAGTTGTGCTCATAAGTTTACATACCCTGGCAGAATTTATGATTTCTTGACCATTTTTCAGAGCATATGAATGATAACACAAAAACATTTTTCACTCATGGTTAGTGTTTGGCTGAAGCCATTTATTATCAAATCAACTGTGTTTACTCTTTTTAAATCATAATGGCAACAGAAACTAGCCAAATGACCCTGATCAAAAGTTTACATACCCTGGTGATTTTGGCCTGATAACATGCACACAAGTTGACACAAAGGGGTTTGAATGGCTATTAAAGGTAACCATCCTCAACTGTGATCTGTTTGCTTGTAATTAGTGTGTGTGTGTAAAAGGTCAATGAGTTTCTGGACTCCTGACAGACCCCTGCATCTTTCATCCAGTGCTGCACTGACGTTTCTGGATTCTGAGTCATGGGGAAAGCAAAAGAATTGTCAAAGGATCTGCAGGAAAAGGTAGTTGAACTGTATAAAACAGGAACGGGATATAAAAAGATATCCAAGGAATTGAGAATGCCAATAAGCAGTGTTCAAACTCTAATCAAGAAGTGGAAAATGAGGGGTTGATACCAAGCCACGGTCAAGTAGACCAACTAAAATTTCAGTCACAACTGCCAGGCAAATTGTTTGGGATGAAAAGAAAAACCCACAAATAACTTCAGGTGAAATACAGGACTCTCTGAAAACATGTGGTGTGGCTGTTTTATGATGCACAATAAGGAGACACTTGAAGAAAGATTGGCTGAATGGTCGAGTCGCCAGAAAAAAGCCATTACTACACAAATGCCACAAAGTATCCTGCTTACAATACGCCAAACAGCACATAGACAAGCCTCAAACCTTCTGCCACAAAGTCATTTGGAGTGAAGAGACCAAAGTTTAGCTTTTTGGCCACAACCATAAACGCTGCATTTGGAGAGGAGTCAACAAGGCCTATGATGAAAGGTACACCATTTCTACTGTGAAACACGGCGGTGGATTGCTGATGTTGTGGGGATGTGTGAGCTACAAAGGAACAGGAAATTTGGTCAAAATTGATGGCAGGATGAATGCAGTATGTTATCAAAAATTACTGGAGGAACATTTGCCTTGATCAGCCAGGAAGCTGCGCATGGGACGTACTTGGACATTCCATCATGACAATGATCCAAAACACAAGGCCAAGTCGACCTGTCATTGGCTACAGCAGAATAAAGTGAAGGTTCTGGAGTGGCCATCTCCGTCTCCTGACCTCAATATCATTGAGCCACTCTGGGGAGATCTCAAACGTACCGTTAATGCAAGACAGCCCAAGAAATTACAGGAACTGGAGGCTTTTTGCCAAGAGGAATGGGCAGCTTTACCATCTGAGAAGATAAAGAGCTTCGTCCACAAATACCACAGGGGCAATACACGGTATTAAGAATTGGGGTATGTAAACTTTTGATCAGGGTCATTTGGGTAGTTTCTGTTGTCTTTATGACTTAAAAAGATTAAACACAGTTGATTGATAATAAATGGCTTCAGCCAAACACTAACCATGAGTGAAAGAAAAGTTTTTTGTTATCATTCATATTCTCTGAAAAATGGCCAAGAAATCATAAATTCTGCCAGGGTATGTAAACTTATGAGCACAACTGTACTGTATATATTCATTCATTTAGCATATGGGAAATTGGTTTACACATTAATAGAATACTGACCAGGCCAGCCAGGCTGCTTCATATGTAGGTAAGCCCAAAAAGAGTAAAAACAAATGTGTTGTTGCTTGGGTCTCCCCAGAAAGTTAAGGGTCAAGGCCACCGCATCGAGTCCACAACGCCACTGGGGGCAGCAAAGCAGGACTGAACTGACCACCTGGAACCTCAGTGAACGACATGAAAAGGTTGTATAATAAAGTATAGGTATGTATATACAAGGAGAGAAATAGATAGAAAAATACTGAGTATAATGATGGTGACTAACAGGGAGGGTATAATCTGTCCAAAAAAGGACTGAATCAGATCAGTATAGGCATGTAAATGGCCGGCTGGACTGCAGGATTCAAAATAACCTGCCGAATCAGGATAAGATCCACCCGCTCCCATGTTCACTAGAAGTAATAAAAAAACATAAAAACAAAAATCAAAGAATCTATATAGGGTATACAAGCAAGTCAAAGTTAGTAAAGGGTATGTAGAATGGGAAAGACACATATAGGAGAGGGATGTTGCTGCTCACCCCGGTAGTCAGAAGGATGGGATGTTCCCCCAGTGGGGTTTTTGGGCAGCTGGATTCAAAAATTGACAACAATGTGTGTATAAAAAGGGATTATTTATTAAAATTCAAAAAGGAAAAAATCAATACAAGTTAAGATATGAGCTCTGGTAACATGTAATGAAAGTACTACACAATTGCAAAAACTAAAAATTATCATACAGATTGACACATTGTATATCAAAGCATGTAGCAATTTCTAACGCGTTTCGACCCTTTTCACGGGTCTTCATCAGAGGTTTCGGTGTTGCTATAAAGAAGTATACATAGTAAATTTCAAAGGTTTCCACCTAAGTGGTACAGAAATTCAAAAAATTATATATATATAAATAACATAATCACCAATTTGTTGATTTTTTCCTTTTTGAATTTTAATAAATAATCCCTTTTATACACACATTGTTGTCAATTTTTGAATCCAGCTGCCCAAAAACCCCACTGGGGGAACATCCCATCCAAGTTAGTAAAGGGTATACAATTTGGCTTAAGAGGAAGTGGAGATAGAAGTTCAGCATTAATACATACTAGGATCAGAGAGACGTGAGGCAGCTGAGTTGCCCAGCAGGGCTTGCATCGTTATAAGGGCAGTCAAGAATCAAGAGATGACCAATCCAAGAGCAGGGTCAAAGAGCTGCAGACAGAGGGGCCAAGGGCTACACAGGTAAAAGATCTGGCAGTCAGAGCCCAAACTACACCAGGCAGTGTAATCTGAGAACTCATGTGGCTTAGCGGTTAGCACTTCTACCCGGCAGACCCTGGCAGCAGTAGGGTCCTCTGTTCATATCCCAGTTAGGACACAACCTGTGTGAAGCTTGCATAGTCTTGCTGTGCTTGTGTGGGTTTCCTCCAGGTACTCCAATGCTCTGCTAGGTTAATTGTCTCATTTCCAAACTGGCCCTAGTATGCATGTGAGATAGGAACCTTAGATTGCAAGCTCTTTCAGCGCAGGAACTGATGTGAATTTACAGTTTGTAAAGCTCTGTGTAAATTGTTGGCGCTTTATAAATACATATGATTTCTGCATTACCAGTAATGACCAAATGAGGACAGCACAGAGCAGATAAAGATAAGTTGCCTGTTGCTTGCTGGCATTTGTGTTGCTTTTACTTGTAGAACACTGTGCTGCCCTTTTAGGACTCGCTTACACCACAATCCTGCGTTCAGTGTGCATTTCTGCATATAAGTTTACATGCATTTGTAATGCGTTTGTGGTGTGGTTTTAAGGCATTATTTATGATTTTTTACAATTTTTACTGAGATGCCTTTACATGCATTTGTAGTACGTTCAAATTAGTTTTGTTACATATACGTGCAAAAAAGCATGCACTTTTTTTTTTTTTTAGCGCACATGAAGTGTAAACTAGGCTCATTGAAATGCATTAATTTTTCTTTCATATGCATTTTGTACTGCATTTAAAAGTGTGTTTGGTGTGAATGAGCCATTGGGGAAGGAGGAGCCATTGAATAATATAGAAACTTATAAATGTCTTGCCCCATTTGACTACTGAATACACCAAATAGAATCACAAGTAAAGGATCATGTCAGATCAGCTTTGGCTCTCTGCTGTTACATAACCACTTCTGTCTTTAATGGTGTTAACAAATGTTAAAGCGGTTGTAAACCTCAGACATGATATATGAACAAAGCATATCCCTCTATAGTGTGTACTTGTCTCTATCCAGAGCACTAAGTGTCATTTCTGTCTGCTGCTCCGTTCCTCTGCTATCAGCATGAATCATTTCTGACAAGTTTTTCTGACACCAAGAGAAGAATGGTGACGGGGAGGGATCTCCAGCTGATTGGCAGCTTCAGCTATGTTCCTGTGTGGAGGGGGAAGTGTCTCTTCCCTCCAATCAGCTCTCAGAGCTCTCCTTACTGAGCTCTGCAGAGTATAATTTCTCCTCCCCCTTTTTTCTAAACTCTCAAACAAGCTTTATAAATCCTGCACTTTTAATGCAGATAAACAGATACAATTTATGTAGGAGGATTTGTTTAATCTCTGTGTATCGCCTGAGGCCACTTCACTGGATATATGCTAGGCCCCTTTCACACTGAGGCGTTTTTCAGGCGTTTTAGCGCTAAAAATAGCGCTGTAAAAACGCCTGAAATAATCCTGCCCCAGCATTCTCAATGTGAAAGCCCTGAGGGCTTTCACACTGAGGCGTTGTGCTGGATGTGCGTTGGAAAAAATCCTGCAAACAGCTTTTTTGGTGCATCTTTGGGGCGCATAAAATAGCGCTGTAAAAACGCCTATCCCCATTGAAATTAATGAGTACTGCGGTAAAAACACATAGGCGTTAGCGCTACTTTTTAAAATAGCGCTAATGCCTATGCGTTTTTACCGTGTTAGCGCTAAAAATAGTGCTAACGCGGTACAATCACGGTAAAACCGCAAAGGCGTTAGCGCTATTTTTATCGCTATCATGGTAAAATCGCAACGCCTCAGTGTGAAAGGGGCCTTAGGGTTTAGAAGCGCTTTAAAGTGCTGCCATAGGAGTGTGTTGGTGAATGGTGTCATTTTCGCCGGCTGCATTCTTGAGAAATTCTGTATATTCTTTATCTCAGTGGCTCAGCAATACTTTATGTGTTATTCATGTATTATGCGTTAAAGCGTAACCCCACTTTTGTTGAGAAAAAAACATTCCCCTCTGGGTGATCTATGTACATTACAAGGATTATAACAACCTTTGTTGCAGATTCCTACCTTTTGTTATTCTGAAGAAATCCCTGTGTGTTTCTCTGTGCCCCTGTTCTGAGTAATGTGGGGTACACGCTATAAGAAAATTGGGCGAACATTTTCGTTCGACGAACTTTCGTACGATTTTCGTACAGTGTGTATACAACTCTCGACAGCCGATTCTAACTTTTCGTACGGAAATTCCCGTAGGGACAAACTCCAAAAAATTTCTCGTACAGGTACAGAACAAACAATTTTGTACAAGAAAAATCAGAGAGGAAAGACTGCGCATGATCAGAAACCATAAACAACAAAAAAAAGCCTTTGTCGTACAAGGATTTTCGTACAAAATTTCGTTCATCGGTTCCAATTTGCTGTGAAATGAGGAAAATCAGATGTTCTTTGTGTACCCAACATTAGTCTAATGGGAGTGGTTTCATAATTAGCAATCAGCTGTGCACCTGCAGGCCTCTAATGAAGAAAAATTCTGCATCCCTTTAGCCGTGATTCCTATTGAAAGAATCTCACCAAAAATGAAATTTGTGTTACGGGGATGCCGGAAATCTGACTTGTATCTTAGTGCAGACCCATTCATATGTCTATTAGGACACAACAGCTGCTGGTCCCAATTTAACAGCTGTGCAAGCAGTGGCGGCTGGTGCCCAAAATTTTTGAAAAAAAAACCCATCAATTGCAGCCTCACTGCACCCATCAAACGCAGCCACTGTGCCCATCAAACGCAGCCACTGTGCCCATGCATGGCGCTCGCAGGTCACCATTTTTGACGCCTATTAGAGCCTCTGGCTCTAATCAGGTGCTTCAAAAACTCCCCCGCCACTGTAATTTAGACGCCCTATGCCCCGAAAAGGGGCCGGGCGCCTGAATAGGGGGTGTCAGCGGCGGCCATGGATAGATTCATGCAATGCATGAATCTATCCATTGGTCATAGAGGGCGTGACTGGAGAGATGGGGCAGCGCCCGTGCACCCTTATGGATGCACCGCCACTGTGTGCATGTGCGTATCCCTGAATGCAGAGCGGTTGTGTCTGTTCCATGTATCTGTGTTCATGCAGTCCCGTTCATAGTGGATGCAGGACCGTCTTTAATATTGATTGGACCCTGGGCAAAAAAATTCTTGGGCCCCCACTTCCATGCAATTTCGCTCTCCACTTTCTCCGAGACATACAATAAATATCATCTAGACTCCAAATCATTTTACTGTATCAGATCAGACCGCAATTTCAATTGGTTGCCAGAGGTTACAGCATATCATTACCTCTTACTGACTGGTTGCTAGAGGTTAGGGCACATGATTTCTGCTTGTTGATGGGTTGCTAGAGATTACTGTACAGTAATACTGCTCACTGGTTGCTAGAGGTTACAGCACATCTCCTCACTGCCTGCACACCATGGACTGGGGTGGTGAGCAGGACTTTTATTCATGCCCCTTTACCTCCCCAGTGGGCAGCATTCAGTATAGGTGATGGTGGATATGACCTCAGGGGGGCATGATATACATATGAATCCCGCCTTTATTTACATATCAATGCCACTGGCTATCGTTATTTACATATGAATGCCGCCACTATTTACATATGAATGCTGGTTATTTACATGTAAACACAGGGTCTGCAGGTGAGTCACCAGTACACAACAATAGGGCAGAGCTGGGCAAAATTAGTCGCAGCACTTCACACTGAGATATTGGGACACAGCACAGGACTAAAACATCAAGGGACAAGGGGATTTAAACCAGGATAGTTGACAAGTATGAGGCAGCTGCTTTGGGCCCCACAACAATAACAGGGCCCAGGGCAGCTGCCCCTTTTGCCCTGCCTTAAAGACGGCCCTGAGTGGATGCACGGAAAACACCTATATATCCTATGCAGGCAAAAATTAAACCCTTCAAACAGGTATATGGATAGGTACAAAACAAAACTAAAAATATTCTTGGCTCAACTTACCGACCAGCCTGCTATTCAACCGAATTGTCCTGACTAACAGTAGGAGTTAAAAACAGGGGTTTAGTTTGCACACATTTGCAAATACTTGCGTAAGCTGCAGAGCCCATGTCAAGGCACCCCGGTGTTTTCTGTAGTTCTAACTCTAAATTTTGAGAGCCTCCACGGGGGAAGTACCATGCATTATAATGGATAGGCAGAGGGCAGATGAGCCTGGAGGGAACCCACCCCTCCTTACAGGCATAGGGGTGCACTGTACACCCAGCACATACACCATGGCAGCAAAGGTGTCCTGTACGTCCCCTCACTGATATTTCAACAGTACGAACAAATGGCCACTGCCCCCACCTATAACTGGCCTTTGACATGCGTTGCCCTTCCATGTGCTCCTTGCTGCAAACAAAACCAAAGAAAATTCCCAGCTCAACCTTGCGACCAGCCTGCTAACAGAGCACACACATTTGAAAATACATGCGTAAGCTACAGAGCCACATGCAGGACAATTCGATTGGTTAGCAGGCTGGTCAGGCCGGGAATTTCTTTGGTTTTGTTTTGCATGTGTTGCTCTGCCATGTGCGCCTTACTGCAAAGGCCAGTTATAGGTGAGAGCAGTGGCCATTTGTGTATACGGATAGGTACACCCGTGTGAATGAGGCCTTAGATATAGTGTATATACACCAGTCTCCAGCAGCCTAGCTCACTAGTACTGACCGGTCGGGTTGGACCGCATTTATTCTTGCTTTGCCTTTACTGTACTGCAATGGGAGGAGAAAAGAGAGCATCTGGTTGCTTTGCCAAAATGAATTGTCTACATTGTACAACATCTTTCCACGCCGTCGCCCTGATGACTGAGGTCAGACTCGCTACTCAAAGTCTTCTAATCTATAATAGGAGTTTAGAACTTTACTTGGGGTAACCACTAGCTCTGTCTAGGCTGTCTCTCTCTAATGGAAGTCATCATCGGTTTCTTTAGTCGGGAGAGGAATAGCAATGTCTTGGCCAGGAAAGTCAGACACAAATGGGTCATTTGCATGTCTGTGATTCCGCACATGCGCTCAGCGGCGGCTGGATGTGCAGCGAATGTTTAATCAGACATCATTTCTAGCAGTCTGGCACTGCGGGGGTTACTGCATCCTCCAGCAGCTCAGAGACCCCCGCTACCTTAGCTGTGGAGGTATTCTGAACGTGCTGGAACGCTGCTCTGTGATTGGTGGAGCTGTTGTCATGGTTATACTCCTCTCCGAGCTGCCAGTGTTGCGGCTGCTACTGCAGGGAGGATGTGGAGGATAGGAGTGTGGCAGGATGGGGGAATGGGCAGATCAATGGATGTGCAGAGAGATTCACACTGAGAAGACACATGTAGCCCCAACAGACTGGCATATATGTGACCTTTCACACGCGTCAGCAGGCAACGCTGTGTTCTACATCAGAATGCCTGAAATAAGCAGTTTACTGCAGCTAATGTATTTATTCCTGGTATTTATGTAGCACCGACCATTTATATTCATATCAGTCACTCCCGACAACAAGCTTACAATCTAAGGTTCCTATCTCACATGCACATACACTGTAGGGCCAATTCAGACAAGAGCCGATTACCTAGCATCATGTCTTTAGAATGTGGAAAAAGCGGAAGAAACTCACACAAGCATAGGGAGAACATGCAAACTCCAAGCAGGAGGAACTGGACCAAAGAACCCCGTGCTGCAAGGCAGGAGTGCTAACCACTAAGCCACTCTGCTGTCCATAATATCAGGGGAATGGCAGACTGTGAGCAACAGATACATGGTCCATAAGTCATTCACATTTTCAGAGAGGCAGAAAACTGTCTAAAGAAAATAAATGTTAAAAAGCTGTATACTGTATATGTGAAGGGAACCACTGCAGTCACACAACAGCCTGATACATACAAACTAGCAATCCAAAGTGTTAGAATGCAAAATGTACCAGATCCTATTTGTGCCATCTTGTGCACTTTACTGGGGTCCCGGTTGAGATTTTGGTTCCACTGCGCTGTATACTTCAAAACAACATTTTCAGTGTATTAGTATATAAAATCTAATGCCAGGACTGAAAAAAAAAATCATCCTTGCCGGTACCCCCCCCCCCCCTCCACTTTCCCCACTGCAATGGTTAAATGTTCATTATCTCTTGGGCTGCAATAATGAGTAAATACTTACCTTATCCCTCACTCCAGCAAGGTTCCTCCCTTGCTGTGACCAATCCTCTGTAACCTGCTCTATAGGTTGCAACCAGCGCAAGTTTTACTCCAGTTTCCTCAGCGTACAATTCAGGGTTAATGTCCATTTTAGGGTTAATGTTACATCGGCGCTTCAGGCAGAGGAGGAGAATGCTGGAGTCGGCCGGAGCAGGGGTGTAAGGTAAGTACTGCAGACTGTACTTTAATCCCTAGACATAATGAGCATTTAAAAATCCACACCTGACACCCCTGTACTCTGCCCTTCTGACCCCAGTATTGCGCTCTGCTGCCCCCGTACTCTGCCCTTCTGACCCCAGTATTGCGCCCTTCTGACCCCAGTTGCGCTCTGCTGCCCCCTGTACTCTGCCCTTCTGACCCCAGTGTTGTGCTCTGCTGCCCCCCGTACTCTGCCCTTCTGACCCCAGTATTGCGCTCTGCTGCCCCCGTACTCTGCCTTTCTGACCCCAGTGTTGCGCCCTTCTGACCCCAGTTGCGCTCTGCTGCCCCCCGTACTCTGCCCTTCTGACCCCAGTATTGCGCTCTGCTGCCCCCCGTACTCTGCCCTTCTGACCCCAGTATTGTGCTCTGCTGCCCCCGTACTCTGCCCTTCTGACCCCAGTGTTGCGCCCTTCTGACCCCAGTTGCGCTCTGCTGCCCCCCGTACTCTGCCCTTCTGACCCCAGTATTGCGCTCTGCTGCCCCCCGTACTCTGCCCTTTCTGACCCCAGTATTGCGCTCTGCTGCTCCCCGTACTCTGCCCTTCTGACCCCAGTATTGCGCTCTGCTGCCCCCTCGTACTCTGCCTATCTGACCCCAGTATTATGCTCTGCTGCCCCCCCCGTACTCTGCCTATCTGACCCCAGTATTATGCTCTGCTGCCCCCCCGTACTCTGCCTATCTGACCCCAGTATTAGGCTCTGCTGCCCCCCCGTACTCTGCCTATCTGACCTCAGTATTATGCTCTGCTGCCCCCCCCCCGTACTCTGCCTATCTGACCCCAGTATTATGCTCTGCTGCCCCCCCGTACTCTGCCTATCTGACCTCAGTATTATGCTCTGCTGCCCCCCCGTACTCTGCCTATCTGACCCCAGTATTGTGCTCTGCTGCCCCCCTGTACTGTGCCCTCTTGACCCCAGTATTATGCTCTGGTGCTCTGCCTTGCTAACCCCCCTGTACACTGCTTGATTCAAGTTCAATCCAGAATTGAGAATCTGCGCAGAAAAAGCAAGCACAAGTTTCACATCAAGGATGGAAGTTTTAAATATGTATTCTATTATTTAATGCCATTTGTAAAAATATTGTTATATCAACAGCTCGCTGATAACGCCAATGTTCTGTGAGCTGTAAGACTGAACTTTATTTCAGGAGTTTCCAGAGCTCTCAAACTTTTTACCAAGGGTTACTCCAAGGTAAAGAAGACTTAATGAGAATTTAACCCTTGCGGCGAGAGGGGGAATCCACGGCAAGCGTGTATTTTTTTTAAATTGGAGTTGGGCTATCTAAAGCTCAAACTGTTTTTTTTTTAGTTTTGCGAACAGTAGAAAAGGGTCAACCCCCCCCCCCCTTTTTTTTTCCGCTGCCAGTGTCCTGTTGGTGAGACTTCCCTTTACTTCCTGTCCTGGAGATACTATAGGAAGGAAGAGGAAATCTCTGCAGAGTTGTGACTAGAAGAGGTGTTCTAAAAATATATATAATGCACGAGTGAATGTTGGAGCAACTTGAATTCCCAAACAAAGAATAAAAATGGTAAAAAATATAGAAATATATCAATTACCGGTAAATACTTGTTGTCTAGCAAGTGCACAGTGAAAGAAATACAAAAATATTGAAGTAAACATAAAAAATTCTTAATTTTAGCAAATCCACAGTGAGAAAAAAAAATATATATATATATATATATTTATATATATATTCAAAACTTATTTTCAGCAAGTCCACAGTGGAAATTTTTTATATATATATATATATATATATATAAGCAAGCAAGTGCCCAGTGAAAGAAATATAAAAATATTGAAGTAAACATAAAAATATCAAAAATTCTTAATTTTAGCAAGTCCACGGTAAAAAAAATAATAATAATAAAAAAAGTTATATTATATATATATATATAAACTTATTTTCAGAAAGTCCACAGTGAAAAAAAATATATAATATAATGTTCCATAAAGTGACTCTGATGATAATCCAAATAATATTAGCCATGACTTCACACACGTGCTCCCCCCCATGTCACTGCACTCACCTCCAATTGTGTGACCGCACAATTACGTTTGGTCCACAATAGCAGCTGAACCCCCTCTGGGCTCTAAGTACCAGGATTTTCAGGCTCTCCCAGGTGTAATCCAAAGATGGTATCCTCAATTTAAAATACAAAAGAGGCCAGATAGTGCATCATCATTTAAATATAGAAATTTATTGTAGGCAAACATAATTTAAAACAACATTTCTTTCACTGTGCACTTGCTTGACAACAAGTATTTAATTTATATATTTTTGTTTGGGAATTCAAGTTGCTCCAACATTCACTTGCGCATTGCTCACGGCAATTATATATGTATTTTTTTTCACCTGAGTGAGTGATATATTACATAGCGCTGCTTTTGTTTATTTTTAATATTTTATACACAGATTATGGGAGTGTGACCACGCTTGGTGGCTGTGGATTGGTTCTCTTACATTTAAAAAATTTTTTTGGTCACTCTTCATTGGTAGCTCGCAAGACATTATCTATACACATAGAAGAGGTGTTCTGATTGGAAGATTGGATTTCCCATCACTTTTTGTGACATGTTGGTTGGTTAATTGGCTCCTGTCTAAATTGGCCTTAGTATGTGCATATATGAATGCATAGGCGTGCGCACATGGTGTGCCGGTTGTGCCTGGGCACACCCTAATCATCCTGTGTGACCTAGATTCCCCCTCTGAACTCCCCTACCCCAGTGGCAGCTGCGGCTACAGAGAAAGGGACGGGGGAATATCTGTCCTCATTTCCTTCTCAGTCCCTCTCTCTCAGCTCTTTCACCAAAGACCCTCAACCTAACAAATTATAAAAAAAATAATAATAATAAAAAATATATATATATATATATATATATATATATAAAAGTAATAACAAATAAAATAATAAAAAAACTACAGACACCAATCTCATCCCTACTGACACCATCCATGCATGTGTGTTTGAGCTTTAAGGTGCACACCCATGTATGAATAAGAGATGGAGACATTAGATTGTAAGCTCCTTGAGCACAGGGACTGATGTGAATGTACAATATGTACAGTGCTGCGTACATTGTTGGTGCTACATAAATACCTGTAATAAATTAATGAGTTTAAATGATGACATTTTCATGACTTCACACGCATGCACCTCTCTACTCTGCCATTTAACTTATTAAAGCCCCTTTTCCTTATCAAGAAAAAATTCCGCCGACCACTTTCCTTCCATGTTCACCCCACCCCGCGCTACTTTGACTTGTCGGAGCTTACACAGCATTAACTTTTTCTTCTTCATCATGTGTCCAGTACTGCCTCCCTGAATGTGATGAGAACCTGCTGTCACTGTCATGAATAGGCATTTTTTATTTTATGGAAAATGTCCCCCCCCCTTTTTGTCTGTGGCCTCTGCAATGCGTCTCTGTTAGGGACTGTTTTAATAGATAGCTGTGATTTTTTCCGGCTAATTAAAGGCTCATTTCCCTGCTGCGTTTTTCCATCCTGTGCTCCATTAGACATGATGGAATCAGGAAGAGTGTCTGATTGGCATAAAAACAAACAAATCAATTAGCGCTCTGCTCTGACTCCTTCCATGTGGTCACATAACCTGCCTTAGCCCCCGGGTGCTCTGCCACTCCACAGCGGGGTGGAGAGGGAGTCAGGTCAGAGCGGCTGGTAGGGCTGAATTTTATGGATTTTTTTTTTTTAGTTGTTTCCTTTTAGACAACGACTTTAATTTTGTGGATCATGTGTCAATTAATCCTTAGCCTTTATGATTTTGTTAATAAAAAAACTCAAGTTTAAACTTGAGCTGTCCATACACCGGTAGAATGTACATTCAACGACTTGACAAAAGTCGTTCGAAAGTCATTCAAAATGTAATTTGCTTTAAAGTGGAACTTTAGTCAGAAAATGAAGTCCTGCTGGATCACTTCAGACTGGCCCCTATTGCAGGTACAGTTGAACCTCGGATTACGAGCATAATCCGTTCTAGGAAAATGCTCGTAATCCAAAGAACTTGCATATCAAAGCGAGTTTCCCCATTAAAGTCAATGGAAACGAAAATAATTTGTTCCGCATTGACTTCAATGGCATGCAATACCGTATGCGGCCAGAGGTGGGGGGGGTGGCGACGGAGAGCCTCTGAAATGGGCAGAAAGGCCCGAATACACGTCGGATGACCTTGGCAAACGTCGGAAAGGCTCGGAAACTGAGTATTTCCGCGTCTTTCCGAGCAGGCCCTATTAGGTTGAATTCTGCTCGTCTTACGAGACAACACTCGCAAACCGAGTCAGAATTTTTTTTTTTAAAGTTGCTCGCAACTCAAAACGTTTGTTAACTGCGTTACTGAGGTTCCACTGTATAGTGATGTAAAGCATAAAAAATAACTGCCTATAATATGTAAAATCCAGTAATACACGGTCTCACCCCCGCTCTGCACATGCTCAGTTGCTCTCTATTTTTAGGCACTGCCGAGTTTGTAGAGGCCGAGCTGATGACACCCTTAACCACTTGCCTACTGGGCAACTTTCACCCCCTTCCTGCCCAGGCTATTTTTCAGCATTGTCACACTTTTAATGACAATTGCACGGTCATGCAACACTGTACACAAATTAAATAGAGCTTTTTTTGTGGTATTTAACTACTTGCCGACCGCCCGCCGCAGTTGCACTGTGGCAAGGCTGCGCGAATCAACGTACCTGTATATAATTTTGTGCACTAGCCTGTGCGGGCGCGCACGTGCCAATTGGCCAGAGGGGGAGTCAACTAGCAGGTCCAGCAGACGCGATGTCTGGCAGCCACCCGCGATTGGTCCCTACAAAGACAGAACAGGGATCGGACTATGTAAACAAGGCAGGTCGCCGTTCTGACGATAGGACACAGAGAACTTCTGTTCCTGCAAAGCAGGAGCACGGATCTCTGTGTTGTCCCAGTCAGTCCATCACCCACAGAGTTAGAAAACACTCCCAGGGAACACACTTAACCCCTTGATTGCCCCTGGCGTTAACCCCTTCCCTGCCAGTGTCTTTAGTACAGTAACAGTGCAATTTTTAGCACTGATCACTGTAATAATGTCACTGGTTCCCAAAAAAGGGTAAGCGTCTGATTTGTCTGCCCCAATGTTGCAGTCCCACTAAAAAAAAAAAAAACGCTGATCGCCGCCATTACTAGTATGCAAAAAAAAAAATATCCCATAGTTTGTAGATGCTATAACTTTTGCGCAAACCAATCAATATACACTTATTGGGATTTTTTTTTTTTACCAAAAATATTTGGCGGAATACATTTTGGCCTAAATTGATGAAGAAATTAGTTTTTTTACATTTTTTTTTTATATTGGATATGTTTTAGAGAAGAAAGTAAAAAATATAGTTTTATTTTACAAATTGACGTTCTGTTTTTGTTTACAGCGCAAAAAATAAAAACCGCAGAGGTGATCAAATACCACCAAAAGAAAGCTCTATTTGTGGGAAAATAAGGACATCAATTTTATTTTGGGTATAGTGTCGCAAGACTGCGCAATTGCAAGTTAAAGTAACACGTATCGCAAAAAATGGCCTGGTCAGGAAGGGGGTAAAACCTCCTGGTCCACTGCTGGGTTTTTAATTTTTTACAAAAAAAAAGAAAACGTTTTTCTTAGTTTGTCAGTAAATTTTGTAAACTGATAGGCTGCACTGATGAGGCACTAATATGTCGCACTGATAGGTGGCACTGATAGTAAACACCAAACCACAGCGCAAACAATAAAAATATTCAAAGGTTTAAAATCACACTTGGTGTTCCAGAGAATACACGCTTTGTACATAAAAAATTATGCAAGGCAGTCAGCTGGCTCCCGGAACTGGCTTGGTTCGCGCAACTTCGCGTGCGTTTCACCGCTAGACGGACGTGACGTCACTAAGGAACCGTAATCGATGTAGATTCCATTTTCTTAGCGACGTCACATCCGGCTAGCAGTGGAACGCACGCGAGGTTGCGCGAACCAAGCCAGTTCCGGGAGCCAGCCGACTGCATTGCATAATTTTTTATGTACAAAGCATGTGGAACAGTGTGATTTTAAAATTTTATAATAAACAAGAACGTACTACACTATAGGGATTATCTTTCCTCTATGTAGGAGTGGTGACATTATTGGAAGAAATGGAGGACTGGGCGTGGCTATGGTTACCCGGGGATTGCTCAGCCTCAGAGTCAGTAATATTTTTTTCTCGGGGGGTGCAACTGCCCCGTTGCCCCCCCCCCCCCCGGACACCAGCACTACTTTGGAAGAAAGCATTTGGGGAACTTTTTTCTATTTGGACTTTAGAAATATATGTTTGTAATCTCCTCCTATCGGTCAGATTATATATGTTGTGTATGCACAGTTGTGGCACTTTAGTTGGTTTGTTATAAGCACATTGAATATTTTTATTGTTTGTGCTGTGGTTTGGTGTTTACTATTTGACAATAAAATGAACAGCAGCAACAAGTGAAGGTTTGATTGTATTTACCATGGGCAGCACTGATGGGCACTGAAAGGCAACACTGACTGGCATCACTAATGGGCACTGCTGAGACTTTACTGTAATGAGTGCCCTGATTACCTGTCCTGGTCTCCCCTGCGAGGAGCTGCCGCTAAATATTAGTGTGAGGCGAGGAGAGCCACTAAAGGGCACTTCGTTTTACATGTGACCGGCTGTGATTAGACACAGCCGATCACATTTTTACCTGGATTGGGGTCACGCCGTGTCCTAGGAAAATGGTGCGGCCGCGATCGCCGTGCTCTGCGCCCCCCCGGCGGGTGTGTTAGAGCGGCGCCATATGACATCGTCCCAGAACAAGAGCTGCACCGCTCCTCTGTCATTTGACGGTGGGCGGACGGCAAGTGGTTAAAGTGGAATTAAACCTTACAGCCAGGGAAGCTGCTTCTGTTTTGATCTGGTGCTGCACATGTGATCAGTTATGACACCAGACATTTGATGGTTTGGTTGAGGACACAAGCAAATGTAACAGTTAGTGATCATGGCTTTCTAGGAATGTGCCTGCTTTTTAACCACTTCAGCCCCGGAGGATTTGGCTGCCCAATGACCAGCCCATTTTTTGCGATTCGGCACTGCGTCGTTTTAACTGACAATTGCGCGGCCGTGCGACATGGCACCCGAACAAAATTGACGTTCTTTTTTTTCCACAAAAAGAGCTTTCTTTTGGTGGTATTTGATCACCTCTGCGGTTTTCATTTTTTGCGCTATAAACAAAAAAAAGAGCAACAATTTTGAAAAAAAAAAACTATTTTTTACTTTTTGCTATAATAAATATCCCCAAAAAATATACATATATATATATAAAAAAAAAAATAATTCAGTTTAGGCCGATATGTATTCTTCTTCTACATATTATTGGTAAAAAAAAAAAAAAAAACGCAATAAGCGTATATTGATTGGATTGCGCAAAAGTTATAGCGTCTACAAAATAGGGGATAGATTTATGTCATTTTTATAAATTTTTTTTTTTTTTACTAGTAATGGCGGCGATCTGCAATTTTTAGCGTGACTGCGATCTCGAGAGATTTCGCAGGACGGTGTTCCACATTGTCTCTTGGGAAGCATGACACTGTGCTCCCAGGAGACATTGCGGCGAACTCCCAGATTACATTGCGGCGCCGGGTGAAAGGAGTAGAAACGAAGGAAAACCCGGAAGTCGCACTTCACAATGCTATACTAAGGTATTTATATCAGAAAAAAAAATTGTTGTGGCTATTGAGCATGTAGGTAGTGCAATGAATGTGATCGGATATAGTTATTTTGGGTGGAACTCCGCTTTAAGTGTGTCCTAGGGAGTGATTCTAACTGTGGGGGGGGGGCTGGGCTATGAGTGACACAGCAGTGATTACTGCTCCCGATGACAGGGAGCAGACAATCAGTGTCCTGTCACAAGGCAGAACAGGGAAATGCCGATCTGCTGGTCCGTGAGACGATCGTGCAGCCGTGCCATTCTGCCGACGTGTGTATGTATGTATGTATGTATGTATGTATGTATGTGTGTATATATATATATATATATATATATATATATATACACACACACACAAACTTGCGGCGGTCGGCAAGTGGTTAAACTGTTAAATCGATGGGTTCGGTTCCGCTTTATGATTTACTGCTGTTCAGGAACTCTGGGCTTCAGCAAAATGGCAGCCTCCAGCGAGAGGAAACAAGCGCATTTGTGAGGTCAGGCACTGACCAATGTGTTTCTGGGGCCAAACACTCCCACTTCATCAGGGCTCAGGATTTCTGACTGCACTGCTATGCTGGACTTGTTAACACGGACATAACCTGACCTTTTTTAAACCATTCTTAGGCAGATACCAGATAGATCTGTCGTTTTCAGCTATCTATGTAAAGTAAAACTGATGGAATTTTTTTTTAGGGATAGATAAAGGAGGGTTAAAACTAGGGATGCACTGATACCATTTTTTTTTTTTTTTTTTTTACGAGTACCAATACTTTTTTTTTTTTTTAGTACTCGCCGATACCTACTGCAACTTTTATGTTAACACTTCAGCTGTCAGCAATGGTAAAAAGCATTGAAAAGTTATTTACAAATGAAATAATTTTTTTAAATTTTATTTTCTTATTTTGCACGTAAAAAATATTATTAAACAAAGCAAACAAACAAAAAAAATAAAAATCAGCAGGAAAATAATAATTAAATGGAGAAGGAGAATGAGTTAATTAAGACCGATTAAATAAATGAAATAAATTGGGTTGCTTTAAACTGACTTTATCTGCAGACCAATGTTCATCCCTTTGATCAGTAGATGAAGAAACGGATACAAAAATAAACCAGGTTTCTTTTTATCTCTCTGTTTCAGTGCAATGTTGTTGATAACTGCTTTTTTTGTCATCTCCAATTGCCGGGACTTTGTTTACACTTCAGCTGTCAACAGGGGAACCCCACTGACAGCTGAATGAGTCATTGGTTGCTAAGAATGCGGCAGCCCTGCTCCTTAACAACCGATAATGGGGAAATCCCGCTGACAGCTGAAAGTATCGGTTTCAGGTATCGAAGCATTTGCACAAGTACCGATACTCGTGCAAATGCTTAGTATCGGCACTGATACCCGTACCAATATCGATGCAACCCTAGTTATAACCAATGTCAGTTTTTTTTTGCCATCTGTGTCCCATTTGGGAGATTTCTCTTCACTTCCTGTTCTATAACCAAAACAGTAATTTAGAGGAAATCCCTTAAAAGAGAAGGCATCCCCAGTTGTCACTAGAACTAGGGTCCCCATTGGAAGATTCCTGTTCTGGGGACCACCCAAAATTTGGGATTTTCTTTCTTTGTCACTTTTAACGATAAACAGGACAACATTTTTCTGCACCCCAGTTCTTATGTTTTTGTGCATAATTTTTCCTATATGGTCATGCCCTATGCATGACCATATAGGAACTGGGGTGCAGTAAAATGGCACCATGCTTTCTGGACTGATGAGTCAAATTTTGAAATATTTGGCTGTAGAAAAAGGCGGTTTGTTCGCTAAGGGCTAGAGGGTGGTACGATAATGAGTGTTTGCCGGCAACTGTGAAACATGGTGGAAATTCCTTGCAAGTGTGGGGCTGAATTTCTGTAAACAGAGGTGGGGATTTGGTCAGGATCAATGGTGTCCTCAATGCTGAGAAATACAGGCAGATATTTATCCATCATGCCATACCATCAGGGAGGCATGTGATTGGCTCCAAATTTATTTTGCAGCAAGACAATGACCCCAAACATGCACATAGTCATTAGGAACTAACTTCAATGTGGAAGTGATAATTTGGCCCCCACAGAGCCCTGATCTCAACATCATGGAGTCTGTCTGGGATTATATGAAGAGACAGAAGGATTTGGGGGAGCCTACATCCACAGAACATCTGTGGTTAGTTCTCCAAGATGTTTGGAACAACCTACCTGTCAAGTTCCTTTAAAAACTGTGCGCCTAGAAGAATTTATGCTGATTTGAAGGCGAAGGGTGGTCACACCATTATTGAGTTGATTTTTATGCCAAAATGCTCCTCCCTTGAACGCACAAGTGATGTTTTTTTCTGCCTCTAAACTTCTGTAAACCTTATGGACACAGGCCAACACGGAGTGGTGTTTAAGGCAGAAAAAAAACCCCCATCAAATGCTTGAAACAGATATATTTGAGCTCAAGTGTGTATTAGGCCAAAGAGTCAACACGCTTTAAGAACTACAAATGATAAATTTTAACCCGTTTTGGGAGAGACAATTTAACTAGTTTTAAAAGTGGTATTAAAGATTTGGCTTAAAAATTAAAATTAAACATGTTATACTTACCTGCTCTGTGTAATGGTTTTGCACAGAGCAGCTCCGATCCTCCTATTCCTGGGTCCCCAGCCAGTGCTTCTGGCTCCTCCCCCCAATAGCAAACCGCTTGCTATGGGTGCATTGGTGGGTGCTTGCTGTCAATAAGACACAGAGCCGTGGCTCAGCCCAGCCCCCCCGCTCTCTCCTCATTGACTTACTGGCTGTGATTGACAGCAGTAGGAGCCAGTGGTTCCCACTGCTGTCTCAGCCAGTGAGAAGAGGGAGTGCAGTAGGGAGGTTGGATTAAATATAGAAGTGAGAGCTAAATGTTGTACAAATTAATACTTAATTATATTATCCCATTAGTAACATTTTTCTAATTTTCTTTTTGGTTTTAGATTTAGTAGTCAGTTAACAGATTTTCGATGGATGTGTTTTTCGGCTCAGGAAAGGTTTGAAATGACAACCTGTGCCTTGGGAAATGATCAGCAGCATTGCTATTAATCCCTGTTAAGGGATTAACGGTATGAATGGCAGCTATGCACAGAAAGTGCCGACTCCATGCTTTACTATAGAACACGAGAGCCTTTCTACAGACAGGAAGAGGTGGTTCTAGTCGTTTCTCTGTTCTATTCATTGGCAAGACAAAGTCATTCTTTGCTTGTACAGCCTGTGTGACTCAGTTGTTATAGAGCAGTTATGGTACAGAAGTATTAGAGAAATTTACGCTTTATACAAAAAAAAAAAATGTATGCTTGTTACATATTTTGAGAGGTTTTCAGAAAATGTATTTTGGATTTTTTACCTGCTTCTGATAGGCTTTGCTTCAGAGCCGTGTGTACAGCAATCTTTACAGCTCACGTACATGGCTGTCTGTGGCTGTACAACAAAGTCCAGGCATATTTTCCTGCCAGGGAACCACAGCTGTTGCATTAAGCCCCCTCAGAGAGGAGACTGGCTGCATACCAGTTTCTACATCTGTACACATGCAAGGGTTTACGTAAGTAACTATGTGTACTGATTAGCCATGACCACCCATCTAATATTGAGTAGGTCCCCCTTTTGTGGCCAAATCAACCCAGACCCATTGAGGGATGGACTCCACTAGACCTCTGAGGGTATGCTATGGGATACCAAGCCATCAGTATCAGATCCTTTAGGTCCTGTAAATTGAGGGCAGTGGTGGCCGCTCTTGCAGGGCGCCGGACGCATGAATTGCAATGGTTTTTTTTTTCTTGAAGCACATGATTAGAGCCTGAGCCTCTAACTGGCTTCAAAAAAAGGGTAAGCTCGGGGCACAGAGCCCACCCACTTGTGTGACAATAGCGAATTAAATAGGAATGGTTTAGATCAAAGCATATTCATGCGTTAGAATGGCCCAGTCAAAGTCCAGACCTAAATCCAATTGCGAAAAGTTGAAAATTGCTGTTCACAGTCGCTCTTCATCCAATCTGACAGAACTTGAGCTATTTTGCAAAGAAGAATGGACAAAAATTTCACTCTCTAGATGTGCAAAGCTGGTAGAGACATCCCCAAAAAAATACTTGCAGATGTAATTGCAGTGAAAGGGGGTTCTACAAAGTATTGACTCAGGGGGGCTGAAAACAAATGTACACCACACTTTTAATTGTAAAAAAATAAATAATTGAAAACCATTTATCATTTTCCTTCTACTTCACAATTATGTGCCACTTTGTGTTGGTCTATCACATAAAATCCCAATAAAATACATTTACGATGTTTCTGGTTGTAACATGACAAAATGTGGAAAATTTCAAGGATGAATATTTTTTTTTTTAAGGCACTGTAGAGAGCGGAACTGTTTCTGTGTCTGCTCTGCATAGCGGAGCGGACCTGTCATCGGCCTGCTCAGGGGGGGATCAGCAAAAAGATCCCCCACTAAGCAAGCAATTTTCGCTTAGCGGAGGCGCCCATTTGAAATGGGCCTTAGACAGTGGTCATAAAAATCATATTGTGTCCTCATATGAAGAAAGCCTTCTATTCCTGTTTTTGCAATTTTGGATTAAATCTTGCTTTCATTTGTTGAGACAATGGTGATCAGAACAATTAGAGAGAGTAAATCTTCCTACGCAAAAACAGACCGCAACAAAAACCTAAAAGTGGTTCTAGTTTCTCTTCACTGTATCCAAATCCAAAATAAAAAAGATTTTCGTGTGTGTGTGTGTGTGTGTATATATATATATATATATATATATATATATATATACACAAATACACACACAGTTGTATGCAAAAGTTTAGGAACCCCTGACAATTTCCATAATTGTCATTTATAAATATTTGGGTGTTTGGATCAGCAATTTCATTTTGATCTATCAAATAACTGAAGGACAGTAATATTTCTGTAGTGAAATGAGGTTTATTGGATTAACAGAAAATGCGCAATATGCATCAAAACGAAATTAGACAGGTGCATAAATTTGGGCACCCTTGTCATTTTGTTGATTTGAATACCTGTAACTACTTAGCACTGATTAATTGGAACACACAATTGGTTTGGTGAGCTCATTAAGACTTGAACTTCATAGACGGGTGCATCCAATCATGAGAAAAGGTATTTAAGGTGGCCAATTGCAAGTTGTTGTTCTCTTTGACTCTCCTCTGAAGAGTGGCAACATGGGGGCCTCAAAACAACTCTCAAATGACCTGAAAACAAAGATTGTTTTACATTATGGTTTAGGGGAAGGCTACAAAAAGTTATCGCAGAGATATAAGCTGTCAGTGTCCACTGTGAGGAACATAGTGAGGAAATGGAAGACCACAGGCACAGTTCTTGTTAAGGCCAGAAGTGGCAGGCCACATAAAATATTAGAGAGGCGAAGGATGGTGAGAACGGTCAAAATTAGCCCACGGACCGCCTCCAAAGACCTACAACATCAACTTGCTGCAGATGGTGTCACCGTGCAGCCTTCAACAATTCAGCGCACTTTGCACAGGGAAAAGCTGAATGGGAGAGGGATGCGAAAATAGGATTTTATACTCACCGTAAAATCCTTTTCTCTGAGTTCATGGACGGACACAGCCTTAATCTTGACAAAGTTGGTATTAGCCTTCCTTTAGGAGTGACTAGGCAGAAAGTGTTAACAACTTCAAGGCTGAACAGCCCCGCCCAGGGGGCGGTCCTACTGACTATATCCCCTCAGCCTGCACAAAGCAGATCAGTTCGTCAAAAGCAGTACAAACTTAAAAAAAAAAAAAGGAGGGGTGGGTGCTGTGTCCGTCCATGAACTCAGAGAAAAGGATTTTACGGTGAGTATAAAATCCTATTTTCTCTTTCGTTCATGGACGGACACAGCCTTAATCTTGACAAAGTGGGAAGTCCCAAAGCAGTGTCAAAATGAGGGGTGGGAACAGCATTAAAACAACTTCACCCCAAGCAAAACAGAGATCCTCAACTGAGGAGTTGTAACTCTAAACAGCCCGCCTGCAAAACCTTGCGGCCGAAGGAAGCATCCGAAGATGCACTCACATCAACTTGTAAAGTTCAGTAAAAGTGTGAACGAACAGGTCGCCGCCTTACACACCTGGGAAAACAGACGCTTGATGTCAGAAAGCCCAAGAGGCACCCATTGCCCTGGTCGAATGCGCCACGACAGGAGGCGCCCGACCCCTTATGGCGTAAGCCTGAATCGCGATCTGTCAGATCCACCTCGAGATGGTGGCCGACGCGACCGCTGGGCCCTTCTTGGGACCAGCCACTGAAAAACAAACAAACAGTGAGTCTGAACTCCGGAACGGAGCAATTACAGACAAGTATATTCTCAGAGCTTGGACAACGTCCAAGGAAACAACGTGGTCTCCTTAGGATTCGACGGATGAGGACACAAGGATGGCATTACAACGTCTTCCTTGAAATGGCAGGTCGAATGACCTTAGGAAGAAAGAAGGCTGCGGACGCAGCACCACCCTATCCTAGTAGAGGATTAGATAGGGAGCCTTGCCTAACAAGGCTGCCAGCTCAGAAACCCATCTTAACTGACGTAACAGCCTCCAAAAGTACCACATTCTGGGAAGGTGTCAACAAGGGAATCTCCCTGATGTTCTCAAAATGGTGGTTTCTGAGGTAGTGGAGGGCGGACCGGAAGGGCCGTATGCCGAACCCCCTGTACAAACATTCTCACTAGAGAGTAGGCCACCAGGGGTCATTGAAAAAGACAGCCAGGGCAGATATCTGCCCCCAATTGTACTTAGCAAAATGTTTGGTCCACCCCACGCTGTAAGAACAGCAGGACTCTGGAACCAAGTACGTTGATGCCACCTCATTTCCTCACAATGGATATGTAGGTCTTCCAAGTGCGATGGTAAATCTTCCTAGAGGACGATTTCTGAGCACTCCTCATGGTAGAGAACACAGAGTCTGACAAGCCCCAGGCTCTTAGCACCTGGCTCTCAATAGCCATGCCGTTAGCCGGTGACTGTAAAACAGGATGGCGTATGGGACCTTGCAACAGCGGGTCCTTTCTTAGCGGTAGACGCCAAGAGGCGCCTACTATAGACGCACTAGATCGGCGTACCGAGACGCCGAGGCCAATCCACATTCTTGGAATCCCCTCTGCTTCCAGTCTGCGAAGCAAATGAGGAAGGTCAGAGGAGGAAAGGCATAGAATAGCCGTAACTGACTCCAATGTGCCACTAACGCATCTGTCGCGTCTGCCCCTGGGTCTCTTGACCTGGCCACAAACCTCATACCTTCTGATTGAGTCGAGAAGCCAGGAGATCTACGTCTGGCGTGCCCTATCTTGGGCAAAGAAGCTGAAACTTCTCCGGATGTAGAGACCATTCTCCTTAGTCCAGCCTCTGGCGACTTCGCCTGACAGTTTTCCACGCCTGGGATGTAAATGGCCGACAGGGCCGGTACGCTCCTTTTTGCCCACCTTAGGATGCGAGCGACCTCTGACGCTGCAGCCGAGGTTCTTGTTCCTCCTTGATGGTTGACATATGCCACTACTGTGGCGTTGTTCGACTGGTTCCTGACTGGACGCCCCTGTAGCCTCTGGGACCATGTGGAGAGCCTGATTGCCCGGAGTTCCAGGACGTTGATCGGCAAGTGGGATTCCTCCCTGGTCGACTGAACCCCCCAGACTCCCCCCCCACCGGTTAGGCTGGCGTCCGTCGTGATCACTATCCAGTGAAAGGGAAGACCGACTTCCCGGACAGAAGTGCCGGTGATGTCAGCCACCAAACTAGGGAGGTCCTGACTAGGTGGCTCATCCGGATTTGACAATGCAGGGATGATGGGCACTTGTCCCATCTGTACAGACCTTCCTTCTGTAACACTCGCGTGTGAATTGCGCATATGATACCGCCTCGAAGGAGGCTACCATGAGGTCCAGGCCTCACCTGTAAAAGCGGCGCGACGACCATCCTGGGGCTGTCAACTGCCGCACAGCAGCCCAAAGGGTCTGCAACCTTCCCCCTAGGGAAAAAACTCCTGCCTCTGAGGAGTCCAAAATCAACCCCAGCTCTACTAGGAGTTGAGTCGGTACCAATACTGAATTCTGAGTGTTCAGCACCCAAGCAAGGTATCGGAAGGTCTGACAGGTTATAGACACGCTCACTTCTAATTCAGAGGTGACGTGGCCCTCAGAAGAATATCGTCCAAGTAGCCAACAATAGTGATGCCACGCTGTCTTTTCCCGAAACAGAGCGAGCACCCTGGTGAACACCCTCGGTGCTGATGCCAGGCCAAGGGGGCGCCACCATTTGGAAGTGGCCTTCCCCAGCCGCAAGTGCAGATATCTCTGATGCCTGGTGCATATGGGGACCTGCAAGTATCGTACTTGCCAAGGATGCCAGAATCCCCCGGATGGAGGGCAGCGACAACAGAGCGAATCAACTCCCTCCGGAATCTTTGTACCTTTACAAAGCAATTGAGGACCCTGAGATCCAAGATTGGGCGAACGCCCTCCTTGGTACTACGAACAGATCTGAGTAAAAACCCCTGAAACCATTCCCTGTACTGAAACAGAAATATCGGCCTGCGTCTCCGCAGGCTTCGAACTGCCCCCTATAGGGCTTCCGGATGCGTCGGCAGAAGCTGGCGGTTGGAGGGAAAATATAATCTGTTCGGAGGGCAATAGAGAACTCTATCTTGTACCCTGAGGAAACTACTTCACAAACCCACCGGTCGGGGATCTAAAATGTCCCCCAGGTCGCGATTTCGCGAACATGTCCCCCTACCCGAGAGATGGGTGGGGACAGACCTTTATGCGGACATAGGTTTGTTCGCAGGTTTGTTGGGTTTGTGAAACCAGGGACGCTTCTGTCCCTCAACAGGCGTTTTATCGACCTGGGATCGTCTATTTGCCTGGGCAGATGAAAAAAACAAAACCGCTTGTACGTGGTGAAGGAGGGCTTTAGCCAATGGCGTGGCTCCTACCCTTCCTTGTGTAGTGGGAGCAGCATGCTCCTACCTCCTGTGGCATCTTTAATAATGTCATCCAGGGGTGCTCCAAAACTCTGTCGCCCTCAAAGGGCAATCCATCAGGGCTTCCTTGGAAGATTGGTCCGCAGATCAATCTTAACCCAAGTAGGCGGCGTAACATCACTGCATAGCTTGAAGCTATGGCCAGCAGAGGAATCGTGTCCAAGGCTAATTCGGAACAAACTTTTTGGCCCTGTACTATTGGTCAGCTAGGGCTGTCCCCTGACGTGCCCTTAACCCATAGTGCAACTCTTCCTTGCCCATTCAGTAAGTGTCAGACACCAGAGCCCCAACCATTGTTGGGCGCACAGCCGAGCCCACTACCATGTACAGGTATGTCCGAAACGGTGGCTAGCTTGCTTAGTCTGGACACAAGAAGGTCCACTCTCGGGGGCGAGGTCCATCTTCTCAAGAGACTCTCCTCAAGAGGGAAACGCACCGCCAATTCCTTGGGGACTGAAAAAAACAAAAAAAAAACCTTCTGTGGTTTGTCCCACTCCTTGTATACCAGTTGTCTATATAAGACCTACAAGGCAACACCTTAGCAGTGCGGGTCGCCTGCAGAACCCAAAGGGGGCCGGCGCTTCTCCTTTTAGAGTATCTCGCACTGTGGTGATAAGGTCACTTACCAGAGCCCTTTCGCGTGCTGACCCGGACCGGATCAGTAATCCTCCGGTCGATCTCGGTCCACATCCTCAGATACATCAGAGCCAGGCCATAGGTTGTAGCTGGACCCGGCTCCGCATCTGAGTTGTCCCCAGCAGATGGCGGGGCCAGGGGGCGCTTTCTAGCCCCCGTTTTCCCACGTGCTGCTTCCAACTTAGGAATAAGGCATCTGGGATTGCCGACCTAGCATCCTCCGATACATCGGGTGCAGGGCATCCTTGCAGGCTCAGGTGTTACAGGGGAAAAAGGCGTCTGCTTCTGATGCCATGCTGACCCACACGCCTGACACAGGCACCTGAGGGCAAGACGCAGTAACCCACCCTCCTAGCTGCAATCAGAGACAAGGGGTTCCCACCCAGAGGACTCACCACCCTGGAACAGTAGTACGCTGAAGTCCGCCACTTAATGGAGCTTCTTCCTTGTCAGCTATACAGTCTGACCCTTCAGCAACGTGTGTCTGTCTGTCTGCGCCGTTTGAATGCCGATTGATAGATGGCAAAATGGCCACCGAGTGGCTACTAGAGGCCAAGAACATGGCCGCCAAGCGTATAGAGCATGGGACACCAAGAAAATGGCCGCCGCGGCATCTAAAAGCCCACACAGCGCTTTAGATTGAGCGTGAAGAAAAAAACAGGCCGCCGAGCGGCCGGAACATAGCGCGACCACCTAACCCTGGCAGCAAAGCCTGGATGTCACAACACCGCCTGGATCATAGGAAATATGGTCGCCGAACGCCCACTAGAGGCCAACACAACGCGGCCACAAGAACATGGCCGCCAGTGCAGTAAAAAATTAAATACAGCAGTGAATCACCAAAAACATGGCCGCCGAGCGGACTATAGAGGTCAAAATACAGCGTGGCCACAAGAACATGGCCGCCAATGCAGATAGCAATACAGCATGGATCACAGCAAAAATGGTCGCCGACAGCATGGAGCAGACACATAGGTAAGCAAATTAAGGTAGCTTATAATACATATTAGTGGACGTACAGCACAGTTCCCCACAAGTGGAGCCCTTGCAGCAGCTAGCTTTAGAGAGCCTAAGGAGGGGGGAAGGGAGGGGAGGGAAGGATAGAGCCCTTAACTCACCTCTCCAGGGATGTCCAGCTCTGTCCTCCTGCCGAAGCTGGGGATTATACTTACCCTTCCTGCGGGATTATGCTGGAAACATCCCAGACAGACGATCTTCCGCATAGTGACGGAGATGACTGTCGGCCAGGCTACTGCGACTCGGCCGTTTGAGCGGTCCGATGCAAGCCCTGGAGAGTAAGTTCACCGGCCACCCGTAGAGCGATGGGTATGTCATGGATGACCCAGTGCGTGACTACGGTTGGCACACGCTCGATGGCCGAAACTGGGGGGACTACAAGGATCACGGATCTAGCCTGTCGCTCAGTCGGCAGTTGATCGAAGATCACCGGAACAAACAAAAATAAAAAAAAACAAAATAAGTTTGAAATAAAAATAAAACCCCCAGGCCTATGGGCCCGAAGGGAGCCATGTCTTCTCCTTAGCTAGACAGAAAAAAACTGATCTGCTTTGTGCAGGCTGAGGGGATATATATAGTCAGTAGGACCGCCCCCTGGGCGGGGCTGTTCTGCTTTGAAATTAACACTTTCTGCCTAGTCACTCCTAAAGGAAGGCTAATACCCACTTTGTCAAGATTAAGGCTGTGTCCGTCCATGAACGAAAGAGAAATAAGCCTTTTCTGCACACATGCCACAAAATGAATCGCTTGAGGTATGCAAATGCACATTTGGACAAGCCAGCTTCATTTTGGAATAAGGTGCTGTGGACTGATGAAACAAAGATTGAGTTATTTGGTCATAACAAGGAGCGTTATTGCATGGCGGCAAAAGAACACAGCATTCCAAGAAAAACACTTGCTACCCACAGTAAAATTTGGTGGAGGTTCCATCATGCTCCCAGTACAGGCTGTGTGGCTAGTGCCGGTACTGGGAATCTGGTTAAAGTTGAGGGTCGCATGGATTCCACTCAATATCAGTAGATTCTTGAAAATAATGTTGAGGAATCAGTCACAAAGTTGAAGTTACGCCGGGGCTGGATATTTCAACAAGACATCGACCCAAAACACTGCTCAAAATCTACTCGGGCATTGGTGCAGAGGAACAAGTACAATGTTATGGAATGGCCATCCCAGTCCCCAGACCTGAATATCATTGAACATCTGTGGGGTGATTTGAAGCGGGCTGTCCATGCTCGGCAACCATCAAACCTAACTGACTGGAGATGTTTTGTAAGGAGGAATGGTCCAAAATATATTCATCCAGAATCCAGACACTCATTACAGGCTATAGGAAGCGTCTAGAGGCGGTTATTTCTGCTAAAGGAGGCTCTAATAAATATTGATGTGATTTTTCTGTTGGGGTGCCCAAATTTATGCACCTGTCTAATTTAGTTTTGATAAGTATTGCGCATTTTCTGTTAATCCAATAAACCTCAATTTCACTACTGAAATATTACTGTGTCCTTCAGTTATTTGATAGATCAAAAGGAAATTGCTGATCCAAACTCCCAAATATTTATAAATGACAATCATGGAAATTGTCAGGGGTTCCTAAACTTTTGCATACAACTGTGTGTGTATATATATATATATATATATATATATATATATATATATATATATATGGGCTGTGGAAATTAACTATTAATTCCTCGATTAATTGTTTTGATCGATCAAAATTCTTTTGATCGATCAAAAGTCTTCAGGGAGATCCGGTGACGTCACGGACACCGGCGGGCTTGCCGTGTCCATCTGAAGGGCTCCTTTGCTGTGCCTTCATATCTGCATGCCGGCGGGACCTTACTATCTGCCACACGCAAGGGCTGTTACACTTCCCTCTATCACTTCCCTCTATCAACCAGGGATTCTACAGCCATCCACTGGGAGTTGTGATAGTTCCCTTCACGGGACATCTACATGCCGACAGACTGATGTTAGCCCCTTCTCATCTGGATTCAGCAGTGGTATCGTTGTACACATTTTTATACCAGTATCATACTTAGCTACATGTTTTTATGACTGCTTTTGCTAATTTTTGGTATTACTCGCACCATTTTTACAGTTTATGTAGCTACATCGATTTTATCTCCAGTGCAATATTTATTTTGTTACCTACTTGAAGACTATAAAAGTTTTAATGCTATTCCCATCGAGCGCTGCCTTTGTGTGTTTTTTGTATCCTGCTATCCATTTTTCCAGTGGTTGGTAGCTGCACTGGGAATCAGCCTGCAAGGAGATCAGCTAAAATTAGTTGGATCTATGTGCGTTATAATTAATCGAAATTAGTCGATTAATCGATAAAAAAAATTAATCGATTAATCGAACAGGAAAATTTTAATCAGTAACAGCCCTAATATATATATATATATATATATATATATATATATATATATATATATATACATACACACACACACACAGTGTACAGGTATGCCTCTTTGCTAGGTTTTGTTTTGGAAAAAAAAAAAAATATAATATATATATATATATATATATACACATGTAAAAAAAAAATATATATAATTTCACCCTGGGATACATACTACCCACCACCAATTTATGAAGGCACTGATGCATTGACAAGCAACATAAAGCGGCACTTCACCATTAACAAACAATTTAAGGCTACGCTACAATGATGAACAATGTATGAGAACACTGTCACTTTTTCTAGCAAAGCTCTTAAAAGGAAAAGAATACTAAACATAAGAAAAACAACAAAAAATTGTCAAATTGAGATCTAAAAATGCACAAACACGTCACTATAAAATGTAGGTTTGTCACGTTTGTTTTGTTGGAAAATAAAAGGAACTAATTCCCCTTTAATGCTCGTATTTATTCTGTATGACTGCTGACATGATGGAGTGACTACATTCTAAAATTTTGAAATATAAACACGACTTTGTTGTGTTCCAGGCTGGAAACGAGCTGCAGCAGCGTCAATGACCTGATGGTCGATTCCGGTAAGGCGAGTGACGTGTCGGTGTGCAGCTGGCCCATGGAACCGATTCACTGGACTCCCTTCCCTATCCTGCACCAGCTGTCCCTACAGTCTCCAGTAAGTGGAGCCCCATAGGGGTTATGCTTGGTACGACGCTACAGTATAATTTGATAGCAGTAAGAAGCATTTTCAGGCTACACTCACAAGCTCTAAAATTATTCTTCAATATGGTAAAACGTTTTATGTCCAAGGCAGCACATTACAGTATTCTTTCCATAAAGTGAACCCGTGCTTTGCCCATTCTAGACAAAGTAACAGGTTCACTTTAAACTCGAAGTAAAAAATATATATATATATATATATATATATATATATATATATATATATATATATATATATATATATAAATATGAAAAGAAAACAGCATTTGATGTAACTACTGTTTGTTGTGTAAGTGGTTGCAAAAGAGTAATGCATTATCTTATTGTTGGACTGTAATGTTATTTGTTTACTACAATAAACATTTTCCTGATATAAGAAAAAAACAAAAACAGCAGAAGGGACTATACTTATATTTAAAAGAAGTGTGGGATTTCAAAATAACAAACACATGTCCTCCGCCGCCTCTAAGACATTTTCATTGAGAAGACAGCTGTGACTGTCGATCACCGACTCTCTGCTCTGCCCCTCCAGTGCTCACTGGAGTTCCAGGCTGTGGAGGGGGTGGAAGCAGCTGGCTCTCGGCAGCATGCTGAGAGACTGAGCCAGCTTCCAGCCCAGGCATCTGGGTGAATCCGGACGTTAAAGTCAAGATCCTTCCAGAGTCTGGACTGGCTAAGTGACGTCAGCCAACAGCGGACTTCAGCCTGCTGTTGGCTGAATACGGATGACAGGAGTGCAGAACCAAGTGCGAAGAAGAGGGGGTGGAAAAGGCAGGCTTAGTTGGCTCTCATGATAACTGCCTGTCACAGGTCCAGTGCTGGCATTAACCCTGCAGCACCAGAAGCTTAGGGCTGAGAGGTATGGGAGGGGGGAGCGTTCTGGGGACTGCTCTGTGACAGTGGAGGTTGGCCCTGCACCGTTGCTTAGATCATGCTCCTTCATATCCAGACGTACTGGGTATGCCTTCCGGCTGCTGGCATTAAACAGGGCTGCGGGGGCCAAAAAGAAAGGTAAAATGTATGCTGGGGAGGGTAGGGAGATTAATTCAAACCTGTTGCTTTGCCCTGAATGGCAGGTTTGCTTTACAGAGAATGTTTAGTGTTTTTTTTTATATGTGTTGTCTTTCTTTGTTATGCCCAGGACAAAAAAAAAGTTTTACATTTAAGTGGAGTAAATATTACATAATATTGTGAAAATAATAATAATTCTGCCAGCAAGTGGAGCTGTTGTAAATAGCCTGTTTATAGAGTTCAGTAGCTCAAGGCACACATGTGAATAAGTGTCCTTCATATCCCCCCTCCCTCTGTGAGTGCTTGTGTCAGTGGGCTTTTGTGAGCGTCAAAACTGCTGCAAGTTGATGAAAATGCAAAAGCAGTTTGAAAAAAGTCCATGCAGCTCAGGAGAAGGTCAAATGCGCTGGTCGGTAAATTCTGAATGATCTCAGAAGAGTCACAAACTGATGTCAATTGCAAGCTGAATACATCTGAAAGCAAGCTGCATTTGCTCATTAATGCAAGTCCAAAGTGCATTAATACAGATTTTAAGGGGTTGATTTACTAAATCTGGAGAGTGAAAACTCTGGTGCAGCTGTGCATAGAAACCAATCAGCTTCAAGGTTTCATTGTGAAAGCTTAATTGAACAAGCTGAAGTTTGAAGGCGATTGGCTCCCATGCACAGCTGCACCAGATTTTGCACTCTCTGGTTTTGGTAAATTAACCCCTAGGACTCCATCCAATGTTTCAATCAGTATAAGTGAAAGATTACTATGGCTGTGCTTTCTGAACTTAATCCATAGTGCTCTGGGAATCCTTTGTCATTTATGTCCATTTGTAAAATAAAGATGGCATACAGCACATGGGCAACACAACTAACTGTAGAAAAGGGGGCAATTAGTGAACTTTTCTGCAAGGTGTTGGAAAACTTGCGTGCCTGTTAATAAATGCCTCCAATGGTTATTAGCCTTGACCTAGCTGTCCCCTACATCAGTGTTTCTCAACTCCAGTCCTCAAGGCGCCCCAACAGGTCATGTTTTGAGGATTTCCCTCAGATGAAATGGCTGTAGTAATTACTAAGGCAGCGAAACTGATTAAATCACCTGTGCAAAATAATGGAAAACTTGAAAACATGACCTGTTGGGGCGCCTTGAGGACTGGAGTTGAGAAACACTGCCCTACATAGCCTAATCAACATAAGCAGTGCTTAAAGCAAACAAATAAATTTAAAAAATCCCATTAAAGATATCTTCCCATGCCTTATCCTTACTACGGTTCTCTAAAAATCTGGGATTTTCAGGTATGTAAAGGCATTGTGATATGACACCTGCCTCCCCACAATGTAGTGCTTGGGACTTGAATGACCAATCAGCAGGCACAAGCACTGTCACATATATTGACAATTAGTGTGCTGGTGACTTTGTGGGGTAACTACAGGTGCCTGGGGCAGGCAGACTGGTGACGTTTTTCTGGCAGGTGTGTTTCAGACCACCCACTCTGTAGAACTGTAAATTATGGAATAAGGCAGCTGGACTCATGTATTCTCTTTTATTCTAGTTCCACGCACGCAGGCCCCACTCTTATTTCGAGGGAATGGAGCTGGTCAACACAGAGCGAAGCTGGACGGCATAGACACAAATGAGATGAGATTTTGGGAAGGGCTCGTGAGAATATCCAACAAAGACCGTGACGGTGGTGCATATAAACTGCACATTCTGACCAATTTTCCTCACACTGTGCCGATCCTGCAACACAACCAGATATAGCAACAATGCTAAGTACAAGGACTAAAGACTTCATATGATCAAGTACTGTGAAAAGCTGAGGTCATAGCAATGGACTGTTAGATCCTGAACTGTATAGACAATACCAGGATTCACAAGTGGGGGAAAAGGAACACTGGATGAATCATGTTCTGCGTGTAGCACTTATTGTGGTGTCCATCATGTGATTGCTCAAACACCCATACTGACTGTTACAGACTGATATATCATGTCACCATACAGTGAATTTATACACTCCTGTCTTGAACATCCTTGCAATAGATAAAAAAAAAAAAAATAAGATAACACTTATACTGAAGCGTTGCTTGTTACTTATACAGGGCAGCCTTATGTGTCCTGGAAAATTTCGCAAGACATAGACCGGTTTGTTCATTCCTAAAAATATAGAACAAAGCCAGTGCCAAAAGGTTTAGGGGTGTCAATCTGTAACTGATTAAACATCTGCTATCCTAGTCTCTGAGCCATGAAGGAAATCCAGGAGTTACCATGGTTGATCAGCTGAGGTTACTAGTTGCCTGCCTGACAGTTTTCCATATCAGCAGATGAGCATAAAAGAAAGGAAAATAGGATTTTCTGTATCAGCTTTGGCTGCCCTTCTAGACTGAAAAATGTGGACACCTTACAAAATGGTTGAGGTCAGATGTTTCTGATTTTTAACTAGTTCCACAAACAAACTGCATTCAAGGCATGCTGTGATTGCCAACTGTCATGGGTGCTTGTGCTCTCAATGAATCTGTCAAGCCATCAAATGGATGGTGTCCTAACTGATCACATGTGCAGCACCACATGGCAACTGCAGATCAAACAGAGGCTAAGATGGCAGCTTCCTCATCTGTGTCTGAAAAAGGATAGGAATGGTTAGTTCTGCTTTAATGTTACAGAATACAAATGTCTTTTATAATTCTAGCAGTGTTCAATAAATACAGTTGACAGCTGCAAGATAAGGCGTTTTAAAAGCATACAGAGTAAGTTTAACAGTTCAATATCTGTCGGTCATGTCAACAAAAGCATAGCAATTGGGATTAAAGTGCAATAAAGGGGGGGACACACTGATGTTAATTGTTAAGCAAGAGAAGAAAAAAAAAGCTGAATAAAGAAACTACTAGTCTGTTTCCATTAAGACAGTGGTCTCCAAACTGTGGCCTTTTGCATGCTTTTTTCCATCCCTGTGGGGCATAGTTCCTGCCACTGACACCAACAATGGGGCACTAGTCTTCCCAATGACACCAGTGATGTGGCGCTGTTCCTCCCACTGACACCAATGATGGAACACCATTACTGATTCCAACGATGGGACACTAAATCTCCTACTCATACCAAAGTTGGGGCACTATAACTCCCCCTAATGTGAATGATGGGACATTGTTTACTCCCATTGGCGCCAGGATATTTTCTTCCCCCACTGGCCACAGTCCGGCCCCCCTTAAAGTTTGAATGACATTAAACTGGCCCTTTATGAAGTTTGGAGACACCTGCATTAAGGGGTGGCTTTTAGAAAATGGCACCTAGGATTCATCAACCATTTGCTCTAGTCAGAACTGACCGTGCACAAAGCCAGCTCCAAGACATGACTTGATGAGTTTGGTGTAAGAAACTCTAGTGGCCTGCACAGAGCCCTGACCTTACCCCTAGTGAACATCTTTAGGATTATTTAGAACACCAAATGTGAGCCATATCTTCTTATCCAACTCACAAGTACCCAAGTTCACAAATGTACTTTTCACCGAATGGGCACAAATTCCAACAAACACTCAAAAATGTTGTGGAAAGGCTTCCAGGTGATTGAAGGCTGTTAAAGCCATTAAGATGATAGGAGCCCCAAAGTAAACGCCTTTTGGAATGGGGCAAGCTTATATTAGGTGCGGTTGTCAGGTGTCCACAAACTTTCCCAGATCAATGACTCTGAGAACACAACAGGTCAATCAGGTTCAATATGAATTTTCTGTGCAGTTTGCTTGGCCATTGACAATGTGGTAGTCTCCAAAGCTGGTTTTAAAGGAACGCTTTCCTGGAGAAAGACATGGAAGCTTTGCTGACTTCACAAATGAACATGACTGCTTATATGGTGGCAGGTTTCTTTATGACAAGTGTCATCAAGCCTATGTTGTTCAATGGGTGAAGCACCTTGCTCCAAGAATGGTTTGTGAACACTTAGGCATTCTCTGGTTTTCTGCAAAAAATGCCATTCTAAAATGTAATCTGCCATTAAATTTTAATGATGGCGAGTGGGAAGATTGCTCCTTAAGCCAGCCATAGATGGTTCGAATCTCGGCTGTCCCTGCTGAACCAGCCGAGATTTGAACCATCTATGTGCAGGCTGATTGGATCAACTTGGTTACAACCAGCATGTCTAACTAAAAAGTTTACTGGTAATGGTGGTTACTTATTTGAGAGGTAGAAATTGCTCAAGGAAGTCACAGAAACCTCCAGAGGAACCCTAGTTGATAATGGCTAATCTACGTGATAGACAGTGGATATAAAAAGTATACACACCCCTGTTTAAATGTCAGGTTTCTGTGATGTAAAAAAAATGAGACAAAGCTAAATCATTTCAGAACTTTTTCCACTTCTAATGTGACCTATAAACTGAGCAACTCAATTGAAGAGGGGGAAGTAAAACATTGAAAATAAAATAATGTGGCTGCATAAGTGTGCACACCCTCTTATAGTTGTGTGCAGAATTAGGCCGGGTTCACACTGGGGTGACAAACGCTCCGACATTGGGAGCTCATGTCGCATGACGTGTGAAAATCAATGTTTCCCTATGGGAGCCGTCTTAACTGGTCCGACACGTCGGTCCGACTTTGAAAATGCTCCCTGTACTACTTCGGTCCGACTTTGATCCGACTTCAGCCCATTGACTATCATTGAAGTCGGATCAAAGTCGGACCGCAGTCTTGCATGATCCGACTTTGGCATGCGACTTGTGCTGTGCTGCTCTTGAGGGGGAACTCCAGGCCAAATTTTAAATAAAAAACCGGCATGGGTTCCCCCTCCAGGGGCATACCAGGCCCTTGGGTCTGGTCTGGATTTGAAGGGGAACCCCCTACGCCGAAAAAACGGCGTGGGGGTCCCCCCCCAAAGTCCAAACCAGACCCTTATCCGAGCACACAACCTGGCAGGCCGCAGGGGAAGGGGGGGACGAGAGAGCGCCCCCCCTCCCTCCTGAACCGTACCCGGCCGCATGCCCTCAACATGGGGGGTTTGGTGCTCTGGGGCAGGGGGGGCGATCTGTAGCCCCCCACCCCAAAGCACCCTGCCCCCATGTTGATGAGGACAGGGCCTCTTCCCGACAACTCTGGCCGTTGGTTGTCGGGGTCTGCGGGCGGGGGGCTTATCGGAATCTGGGAGCCCCCTTTAATAAGGGGGCCCCCAGATCCCGGCCCCCCACCCTATGTGAATGAGTATGGGGTACATCGTACCCCTACCCATTCACCTGGTGGAAAAAAAAATGTCAATAAAAAACACACACAGCTTTTTAAATTAATTTATTGCACAGCTCCGGGGGTCTTCTTCCGACTTCGGGGGTCTCCGGTTCTTTCTTCTGCCGGGCCTCTGCTATCTTCTTCCAGCTCTTTTGCTAGCGGGGCCCGGTCTTCTCCGTTGCCTTCTTCTTCTCCCGCTCTCCGGTTCTTCTCTCGCTCTCCGGTTCTTTCTTCCGCCGGGCCTCCGCTATCTTCTTTCAGCTCTTTTGCTAGCGGAGGCCCGGTCTTCCCGTCATCTCGTCCGGCTCTCCGTTGTCCTTCTGCCGCCCCGCCCCCTGATATCTTCTTCCAGCTCTTTTGCTAGTGGAGGGGCCGGTCTTCCCGTCCTCGCCGTCGCCGTCTTCTTCTCTCTCCTCCTCCATGTTGACGCGTCGCTTCCTCCCGCTGTAATACTGGCTGTTCGCTCCGCTCCGAATTAATATAGGCTTCTCATGACGTCACAGTCACATGCTCCCATGACGTCACAGTCACATGCTCTGGGGCCACCCGGAGCATGTGACTGTGACGTCATGAGAAGCCTATATTAATTTGGAGCGGAGCGAACAGCCAGTATTACAGCGGGAGGAAGCGACGCCTCAACATCGAGGAGGAGAAGAGAGAAGAAGACGGCGACGGGAAGACCGGCCCCTCCACTAGCAAAAGAGCTGGAAGAAGATAGTGGAGGGGCCAGCAGAAGGACAACGGAGAGCCGGACGAGACGACGGGAAGACCGGGCCTCTCCGCTAGCAAAAGAGCTGGAAGAAGATAGCGGAAGCCCGGCGGAAGAAAGAACCGGAGAGCGGGAGAAGAAGAAGGCGACGGAGAAGACCGGGCCCCGCTAGCAAAAGAGCTGGAAGAAGATAGCGGAGGCCCGGCAGAAGAAAAAAACGGAGACCCCCGAAGTCGGAAGAAGACCCCCGGAGCTGTGCAATAAATTAATTTAAAAAGCTGTGTGTGTTTTTTATTGAAATTTTTTTTTCCACCAGGTAAATGGGTAGGGGTACGATGTACCCCATACTCATTCACATAGGGTGGGGGGCTGGGATCTGGGGGTCCCCTTATTAAAGGGGGGCTCCCGATTCCGATAAGCCCCCCGCCCGCAGACAACCAACGGCCAGGGTTGTCGGGAAGAGACCCTGTCCTCATCAACATGGGGACAGGGTGCTTTGGGGTGGGGGGCCGCAGGTCGCCCCCCTGCCCCAGAGCACCAAACCCTCCATGTTGAGGGCATGCGGCCTGGTACGGTTCAGGAGGGAGGGGGGCCGATCTCTCTCGTCCCCCCCCTCTTTCCCTGCGGCCTGCCAGGTTGTGTGCTCGGATAAGGGTCTGGTTTGGATTTTGGGGGGACCCCCACAACGTTTTTTCGGCGTAGGGGTTCCCCTTCAAATCCAGACCAGACTCAAGGGCCTGGTATGCCCCTGAAGGGGGAACCCATGCCGGTTTTTTTTCTTTAAAATTTGGCCTGGAGTTCCCCCTCAAGATTAATACCAAACACAGTGCCTGCTATTGGTGGGGATCCAAGTCGGATCCCCATTCAAAGTCGGACATATGTCGGCTTCATGTCGCGGGGCAAAGTCGGATCCAAAGTAGGACGGCTGTCGTGTCGCACTAGTGTGAACCCAGCCTAAGCAATCACATTCAAACTCATGTTAAATAGGAGTCAGTACACACCTGCCATCATTTAAAGTGCCTCTGATTAACCTCAGTTCTAGTAGGCAGAGAGCTTGCAAATCATCAGAGGGATCTTATTGTTAAAAGGTATGAGTCAGGAGAAGGGTACAAAAGAATTTCCAAGGCATTAGATATACCATGGAACACAGTGAAGACAGTCATCAAGTGGACAAAATATGACAACAGTGACATTACCAAGAACTGGACATTTCTTCAAAATTGATGAAAAGATGAGAAGAAAATGGGTCAGGGAGGCTGCCAAGAGGCCTACAGCAACATTAAAGGAGCTTCAGGAATATCTGGCAAGTACTGGCTGTGTGGTACATGTGACAATAATCTCCCGTATTCTTCATATGTCTGGGCTATGGGATAAAGTTGCAAGACGGAAGACTTTTCTTATGAAGAAAAACATTTAAGCCTGGCTAAATTTAGCAAAAACACATCTGAAGTCTCCCAAAAGGACGTGGGAACATGTGTTATGGTCTGATGAAACCAAGGTTGAACTTTTTGGCCATAATTCCAAAAGATATAATTGGCACAAAAACAACACTGCACATCACCAAAAGAACACCATACCCACAGTGATGCATGGTGGTGGTGGCAACATCATGCTTTGGGGCTGTATTTCTTCAGCTCGAACAGGGGCCTTAGTCAAGGTAGAGGGAATTATGAACAGTTCCAAATACCAGTCAATATTGGCACAAAACCTTTAGGCTTCTGCTAGAAAGCTGAACATGAAGAGGAACTTCATCTTTCAGCATGACAACAACCCAAAGCATACATCCAAAACAACAAAGCAATGGCTTCACCAGGAGAAGATTACAGTTTTGGAATGGCCCAGCCAGAGCCCAGACCTGAATCCCCTTGAAAATCTGTGGGTTGATCTGAAGAGGGCTGTGCACAGGAGATGCCCTCACAATCTGACAGATTTGGGGTGTTTTTGCAAAGAGGAGTGGGAAAATATTGCCAAGTCAAGATGTGCCATGCTGATAGACTCATACCCAAAAAGACTGAGGGCTGTAATGAAGTCAAAAGGTGCTTCAACAAAGTATTAGTTTAAGGGTGTGCAAACTTATGCAACCACATTAATTTTAGTTTTTTAGTTTTAATTCCCTCCACCTAAAATATTTAAGTTTGTTGTTCAACTGAGTTGTACAGTTTATAGATCACATTAAAAAGGTGGAAAAAGTTCTGAAATTATTTATCTGTCTCATTTTTTTACATCACAGAAACCTGACATTTTAACAGGGGGTGTGTATACTTTTTATATCCACTGTACATATAAAGTACACACACATTTTACATTGCATGTCAGACATTGCTGCCTCAGGGCCTTCACAGCTTGCGCCTATTAAGGACTGTTGTATGCATAAATTCTAGAGGTGAATATTGGGGCATCTGATCCAAAACTCAAAGGAAGTTGGTTCTTGAAGCACGACGGTGATTAAAAACACAGGAGTTCATCAACAAAGTCCCAAGCAGAATAAATAACACATTAGAATGGCTATCTCAGAGGCCCGAACTCAAAGTCAATGAAATGCTGTAGTAGGATCTGAAGCCATTCAAACACAAAATCCACAGAAATGGAATAAAACACATCCTAATGGCTGTACAAGTCTGACTGGCAGCTACAAAAATCACATCCCCTAATTACTAAATATAAGCATTCATGAAACTTTTTTTAGTGACTTTATTACTATTATTAGAGAGTCTGACCACCACATCATAGCCCTTTTCTCCTCTGGGAGGGTCTAATTACTGTCTGCGCTGGCCAGCTCCTCCACCCCTCCCTACATAACCTTTTATGTAGTTGTCATGCAAAGGTGAATACTATAAAGCAGGGGTCTCCAAAATGTGGCCCACGAGCCGGATGTGGCCCTTTGCTTGCCTTTATCCGGCCCTTGGGGCACTTTTTCTTCTACAAATATGAGCCACTATTCCTCCCACTGACACCACTGGTGTAATTTTTTTTTACTCCCACTAATGACCAAGCTCATGACATTGTTTACTCCCACTGATGCCAGGACATTTCTATTCCCACTGGCCAAAGTCTGGCCCCCCTAAAGTTTGAAAGGCAGTAAACTGGCCCTTTGTTTTGAACGTTTGGAGACCCCCTGATAGAGCAGGGGCTGCCGACATCATGTCCAAGATGGCAGCACTCAGCAGTAGTCTAAGGGCTTTTGGATGTCTACACAAGTAAGGCTTTTACAGATAAAAAGAATGCATATAACACATTAGAAGCACATTAAGCCCTCGTTCACACTGAACACGGCTTTGAAATCCTGTTCATCTGAACTCGCACAATTTCAAAGCCGCATTTCAGTCCAACTTCAGGGGCAACTTGAAATACATCTGTGCAGGTTCATACACAGATGTCTATTGAAATCGCCCCTGAAAATCACCAAAAATAGTGCAGGAACTACTTTTGGAACTCTGTGCGGCATCGCACGATTGGGATGCTCCTATTGCCGGCAATAGGCTACGATTTGACCTGTCAAATCGTGCCGATGTGAACAGGGGCATAAACCTGGAAGCTGGATGGCCATGTACAGCTGCACCAGATTCTGTGTGCATCAACTCCCCATGCAACAGGGAAAGTAGCTGGATCCCCACTCTGGATGATGCAGAGTATTAGCCTGGCTCACACACTTTCCTGATAAAAATGCATTGGAAACTGAAAATCTATTTGTAGCCTCTGCACTGAGAGAGGTATGTAGGCTTGGTTTTTTCCTGGGCATTCCCCAGGCTTTTGTTGTTAACAGAGAGGTATGTACGCAATGCTGTATCTTGGCCTAGGCCAACAAGGCCCAGGCCTAGGGCAGCACTTTGCAGGGGGGCAGCACCAAAAGAGTCCCCGCCGGCTTGTGCTACACTGTTAGTGTAATGCAAGCTGCTTCTAATTTTGACTGTCCTATCATCCTGGACCACAAACCTTCCTCACTGTGCTATATGTTTTCTGCTGCACCATTGGCATGGTTATATCTTTAGTCCTCTCCATAAAATTATCAGAAATGTGGATAGAGTAATATAGCCCCTGTCAGTTCAATTTTTACCATCCCTGTCCCATTGCAGAGATTTTCCTTCACTTCCTGCCCCATAGCCAAACAGGAAGTGAGAGAAAATCTATGCAAATTAAGGGAATCCATTGCCCCCCCCCCAAGGGCTAGGAACTATAGTCCCCACTTAAAAATTTCAGGGTGGGTCTTAAACAGAAAGGGCATAGCCTTGACAGGAAGAGGTGGGTCTTATTATTTGAGGTTGCACGAGTTTAGTCAGGCCTAGGGCAGCACAAAACCTATATACACTACTGTATGTACGCCTGGATGCACCGCAGATTCCACATGGTGGGCGGGGATCATCGCTGAGGGGCCCAATCCAGGGTCTACCTGAATTTTCAACAGGTGGAACAACTTGGCTTACTGCTGCAGGTAATCTCACAGAGAACAGAGTATGGACTTCAAGGGACCGTTTGATTTCTCATTCTTAATTTTTGCTGACCGAGAGCCTCTTGCACTAGGTCTTCCAGATAAGGTGATAATTTAACCACTTCAATACAGGGCTTTTTTTTTTCATTCAAGTTTTAGTTTATTATCTGAATAGAGTCAGTACAATCTTTACAGAAAAAAGTACAATGTAGTATCACAATATAATATGCAAGCGAACAAGTTAAATATCAGTAGATCTCAAAATACAATATTACCATGTTGGAATACATCAATGCAAAAATACCATAAAAACTGAAAATATTGAAATATATTTATCAAAAATAGGAGTAACCCCCTACCTCCATACCCCCTCATACTAACCTTCCCTTCTTCGAAAGTAAGTAGCAATGATGGCCTATTAAATATCTCAAAATATATGTATATAGTTAGCAGAAGATGAGGAGATCCTCCATTCCCCCAGACACCCCTAAAGGGAACATACTGTGCCTGAGAAGGCGAGAGGAGCTCCCCCACCCCCCCTCCAAAGCAACCCAAAAACTTTTTTTTTTAGAAAACATATGACCTTAATTTGAGTATATATAAAATAGGAAATATAGTAGTCTACTATAAGTTTAACCGGGTGTAAAAAATCCTTCTCAAAATAATAAATCAAAGTCAAATGTTCTGACTCTAAAATAAGAGAACGTTGTATAAACCTGAGAAGTCTTAAAACAATCTAGTACAAATACCTATTGTTTATATTCCATATAACAAAAAATAAATAAGAATGGGAGAAAGAGAGAAAAGAAGAGAAAATATTTAGTGTTCAGTAGGAAAAAAAGGAAGAAATAGAAAAAGAAAGAAAGCCTACCTGCTCAATGTAAACATCAATATTCAGCGATTGGTGTTGCTAATTACTTAAAGGGGTTGTAAAGGTTCGTTTTTTTTTTCTAAATAGGTTCCTTTAAGCTAGTGCATTGTTGGTTCACTTATCTTTTCCTTAGATTTCCCTTCTAAATGTTTTTTTTCTTTGTCTGAATTTCTCACTTCCTGTTTCTCCTCACTAAACTTCACACCATCATCCGAGTGGTGTGGAGTCAGCCAGAACAGCTTACTGAGGAGGAACAGGAAGTGAGAAATTCAGACAAAGAAAACAAAGAAAAAAAATATTTAGAAGGGAAATCTAAGGAAAAGGTAAGTGAACCAACAATGCACTAGCTTAAAGGAACCTATTTAGAAAATAAAAAACGAACCTTTACAACCCCTTTAAGGGGTGTAGGAAGTCCCAAAAATTGTATCCAAGGTTCCCATATAGAATTAAATTGAGTAGATCTGTCCAACGTTGAACTAATCATTTTTTCCTGTTCCATTATCCACGTAACTTTTCTCTTCATACATAAAAGAGAATGGGAGAAAAAGAAACCCTGGACTGCCGCACTCTGTATAGACAGTTATTTATTCCAAAATTTCAAGTAAAAAATCCAAATTCAAAATAAATCCATAGATCCAAAACAACAAATGCAGATAGTGTGCATGCAGGGAAGGGTGGCTCCCCTTATACAGGCCTTAGATTTATCTAGCCCTGTATCAAATGCTATGTTGGAATCTCCTCCCATAATGATAACTCCATCCATCAATGGCTGAAGAGTTTCAAACATTCGGTTAAAGAATCTCTTTTGTCCCCTATTAGGAGCATAATATAATATTAAAGTATACAACCTCCCATCTATGGTACCTTTCACCAACAGGAATCTCCCCTCTGGGTCTCCACATTCCTTCTGTAAATTAAACTTACAGTGTTTAGAAAATAAAATTGCTACTCCCCTAGTCTTTTTTTCAGCATTGGCTAGATGAAACACTGGGAAGTGGGCATGTAAAAAAGTGGGGGTGTACCGCTGTGGGAAATGGGTTTCCTGTAAAAAGACGACATTGATGTGATGAGACCTATATTCCTGAAAGGCCTTCCGTCTCTTAATTGGGGAGTTCAACCCCTGTGTGTTATGAGTAATAACCCGAAGAGGAGAAGAAATAATATTAGTGGTAGCCATGAAAAAATAGAGTAAGATCAAGCAATTCGCTGTCCCAAATAATACTCAATCTAATATAAATCCTTAATAAGAAAGAATTATTCACCAAGGTTGGATTATCAAACTTCAAACATCCCTCTAAAAAAACTTTCATTGGCAGGTAGGCTAAGAGAAAGAAAAAGATAGTAAAGAAAGAAAAGGAAAAAAACAAAATCAAATTCACTCAGAAGCAATACACAGTATATCAAAAGGCCAAATAATGGCCCAGAATGAAGGGAGGAATAAGACCTCCTTCCTTCATTCAAAAAATACTCAGTAGTATAGCCCATAAGAAGGGCTAAGTACCCTCCTCTCAGATCGGTAAAAAACAACCGATCCAAGAAGTGGGTGGAGGCCCAATACCTCAACACCGGCCAGTGACAGCCTCTCAAAAAGTGTGAAAACATCAAACTAAAAGCGGATTCATCTTAGATAAACCGAAAATCCATAACAGACTATATTTTGTTTTCTAAAACACTAAAAAAAAATTTTTTTCTCAATTGCCACCTGAGATATCAGGTAGAGAAGATAAAGTCAAAAAGGAACTTATCTCCTCAGGTAACAAGATTATCTTTAACTTTCCTATGTTTGACTTTGTTCCAATTAGGAGGAGGTTGGGCTCCATAGAGATAATCTTCAGGTCCAGCAAAAGATGTTCACCTTCTTGGAAATTATGAACTGCATAGTGTTTGCCATTAAAAGGAGAATTTTAGAGCAAAAGGAAAAGCCCATCTGTATTTTATGTCTTTTTTGATAAGGGCCGCCAATAGAGGTTTTAGGGATCTTCTTCTTTGAATAGTATAAGGAGAAATATCAGAAAAAAATTGAATAGTGGCTCCCTGGTATTGTAATAGTTCCTGTTGGCGAGATTTCTTCATTATGTCCTCCTTTATAGAATAATAATGTGGTTTAACTACCACATCCCTTGGTAAACCGTCCTTTCTAAGTGGTCCCAGTGACCTATGAGCACGGCCCAATTCCAACTTGTGAGCAGGAATAGATGGTAATAGGATTTTTATGACATCCTGTATAGCAGCATGTACATCAAGGATATTTTCTGGCAATCCCCTGACCCTAAAATTGTCTCTCCTGGAACGGTTCTCAAGGTCATCAATTTGTGCCTGTGCTGTTTCCAGCTGGTCCTGCATGAATTGTAAATGTTCAGTATTCTGGTCAGTTTTTGCCACAGTGATGTCTAACTTGTGCTCAATATTTTCAATTCTACTACCAAGGGACTGAAAGTCAGCTTTAATTTCACCAGTAATTCTTTCAGCATTTAGTGCTAATCCTTTATCCAGCATTTCTGATATTCTCGTGAATAATTCGGATACATTAAAAGTTACATCAAGAGCCTGTTCAGCCTGTGTATGTACTGGGATAGGAGCTAGTGTAGAGACCTCTATTGGGGATAAATTCCACAGGGTTCTCCTGTTCCGTGTATTCAGAAGTGATAGAAGGACAAACTACAGAATTAGAATTCTGAGAAATAAAAGATATAGATGAAGGAGCCAAAACTTGCTTAATAGCATTGGAGGCCTCAGCAGCTTTCTGTGTGCATGTCTGAGGTACGGCGGCCATCTTGGAAAAATTCAGTTTCTCCTCAGGCTGTTTAAAACGTTTCTTGCCTCTTTTAGAATATTTACCCGCGATAGACAGGTGCTCTGAAACTTCCGCTAGCGTTACCCATTATTCTCAGGCGACAAGGGAGTCTGTAACCACTTGTATCTCTGCTGTATGGCTGGCGCGAGCGGAGCTCCGGTCCTAAGCTGCCATCTTAGGATCCTATTCTGGCACTTCTCTCCTACATGTACAAATCATCATTCTTTTGCTAGAAAATTACTCAGAACCCCGAAACATTATATATGTTTTTTTAGCAGACACCCTAGGAAATAAAATGACGGTCGTTGCAACTTTTTATCTTGCACGGTATTTGCGCAATAATTTTTCAAACGCTTTTTTTTGGGGAAAAAAAATGGTTTCATGAATTAAAAAACAACAAAACAGTAAAATTAGCCCAATTTTGGGGTAAAATATGAAATATTATGTTACGCCGAGTAAATAGATACCTAACATGTTACACTTTAAAATTGCGCACACTCATGGAATGGTGCCAAACTTCGGAACTTAAAAATCTCCATAGGTGATGCTTTGAAAATTTTTACAGGTTACCAGGTTGGAGTTACAGAGGAGGTCTAGTGCTAGAATTGTTGCACGCGCTCTAACGCACGCGGCGATACCTCACATATGTGGTTTGAATGGCGTTTACATATGTGGGCGGGACTTGCGTGTACGTTCGCTTCTGAACGCGAGCTACCGGGGACAATGGGCCTTTTAAATTGTTTTTTTATTTTACTTAATTTTTTTTATTTTTACACTTTTTTTTCTATTTTTTTTTTGATCACTTTTATTCCTATTACAAGGAATGTAAACATCCCTTGTAATAGGAATGGTGTGTGAAAGGTCCTCTTTATGGAGAGATGTGGGGTCAATAAGACCCCACATCTCTCCTCCAGGCTGGAAAGCATGAGATCGTGAAAAATAAATCACAGATCTCATGCTTTGTTTACCTTTGGGAACCCGGACGTGACGACATCACATCGAGCCCGGGCCTCCGACGGTCATAGAGATGACTGGTGACCATCTGGTCACCAGTCATCTCTATGCTCGTCATGTGACCACCGGCGCCGGACGATAATATATATTTAAAATATATATATATATATAT